>OY748316.1:2133183-3333183 GCA_963556515.1 Nudaria mundana | reverse complement strand
TAACTGTGTGCGAAGCGCTGGCGTGCTATAATCAAACTAATATATCTTGATCCGTTCAAGTGAACATTATAGTTCCAGTGTGATTTTTTTTGGTATTCAATTAAAACTTAGTAGTTTATTTTACGGGTGCCTGCCGTTTTGCCGAAAAGATTTTGACAAAATTTCATTACCCAAACAAATTTTAGCAACCTTTTTTATTACCAACATATTTTTATTTGGTCAATTTTTTACTTGGCAAAATATTACCAAGTATAGTGTCATCAAATGATTTATTACAGTAAACAATCGTCAGACAATAAACGTATGGTGAAATGATTTGTTAAGACAAAAAATATGGGAAGTAAACAAAATGGGTAGGTTAGGTTAGGTTAAAACTGTGACCTCCTGCACCAGAAACAACTTGAATTAATAGAAAAAAAAGATTGTTTTAGTAGGTTACCCGGAACTGAACTATTTAGAAGTGTGTTGTGTTAGTGTGTGTGTGTAGTGTTAATTTCTTCTATAACACATTTTTGTCATTGAAGCATTTGACTGAATACAATGATTTTAATTTTTTCTTTTGATTTTTTGACTGAATAGGAAAGGGAGATTTGAAAACTGACTATACTAAATATTTGGCTTATTTGATTTTGCGTAAAAACTGTTATTCCAACTGAAATATTTGATTAAATAAAAATATTAAAAGTTGTACTAAACAAGTTATAGTTTAAACGTTCATTTCCAAAACATTAGGTTTGCGTTAAAAGTTTTTGTGAATAAATTTTTTGGTAATTAATAATTTGGCAAATGAAATTATGCGAAAAATTTTTTGGGAAGTGAACATTTGCCAATTCCTTTCGGTCAAACAAGGGAGACCCTTATTTTACACTAGCTTCTGCTTGCGACTTCGTACTTGGGATTTAGTGTAGAGAGAAATGAAACAAAAGAAAAGAAGGAAATAACATCTTTATAAATTCAATTAATATGTCGTAGTTCTCAGCGGCATCGACCTGGACTTTCGTGGGTCTACCATTTCTGCTCATTTGTCATGACATTTTGCATGGTCATACTCAACTGTTCCCGTTACTCCTTCATCACTTGAGTTTCCTTTACATTGCCTGTAGCGAAACCATAAACCAAAAAGCACACAAACCTTGTTATAAAGCAAGCGTTAGTAATTTTTTTATTTAATTACTGCTTGATAGCAGTAATTAAATAAAAAAATTATGAAAACGTAACAGACTTGCCATGGTTAACGGGCCTTTCTGAAATAAAACCTGGCTCAAGTAGACTAATAGTAAAAAGTACCACTAAACACTACAAGCTAAGTCACTTATTAGTATGTTTGTTTTCATGCATCTCAAAGACATTTCCTCTTAGCGTTATTAGGATCCAGAAAACACTATATTAATATAAGGATGCGAAAGTGTATATTTTAATTTGGCGAAGCCGAGGGTTGAAGCTGGTATAGCATATACAGGGTTATTTGTAATTAACTAGCATCCTCCCAGGGGTAGGTAGCAGACATCATAAGTAACAACGTTTATTTACGACTTTTAATAAAACTGAATACATTGTTTAATAATGAGTTTTCAAGTTTTTATTGTTACACCCCGACACTATTAAGTCTATGTTTCATTCATAAACTGAAGGTCGACACACGCACGTTCGCGCGCGCTTGGTCGGTGAGTTCCTGGACACGATGAAGATGGAATGGATATTTGTCTTTGTTGTGAATGACACTCCACGCGAAGAACTGCGATACATTAAACCGTAGCGTGGCGGCATTAGTACTTGCGGCGGGATTATCCTCAAATAAGTCCAGTATCCTTTCTTGTTCCCGTACTGAGTGCCTCGGTGGACGACCACTAACACTGAACCTGGGCTGGAACTGTCCATTATCCGCGTAATCGCTGTGTGGCAGATAACATTCTTGCCCGGCTCGATGTAGATAGATTTGGAAAACTTACTGCATATTGGCGGCAGGCTTCCGCCACATTATTATCACTCCAAGCAAGCATCTAGTGAGCGAAATGGGTCAAGGTCAAAGGAGCTAGCGCCGTGCCCGCCGCCCCGCGCCCCGTCCCTATCCATGCATTGCATGAATTGATGATACGAGTTTGTTTACCAAATTTTTTTACGGTGCGCGTAAACTGCGACGTAGAGTTAATAACTGTCAGACGCGAAACTAAATTAATATTTATTTTTGTATGAAAGTAAAATTTAACGAATTATAAAAAGTCGTAGAACAAACGTTGTAACTTATGATGTCAGCTATCTACCCCTGCGAGGATGCTAGTTAATTACAAATAACCCTGTATATCATATATACCTTTTAGCTCTTGCCTTTTCCCAATTTGTATTATTTTTCGTTTTCGTATCTTCGCTAAAAATAACTTGGTTTTATTTCCCATTGCGGCTGAAATACAATTTGTTGTGACCAATAATATTGTCTGCCTAAAAAAAAACATTTAATATTTTACTTACCAAAGTACCAAGATTTGTCGATGACGCTATAAATGTCTGCTATCCTTATACGCACGGCAAAGGTCAACACGGGTCAATCAGAGCGCCGAGCGACACATCCTCACTCTAGAAAGCCACGTGGCGAACTGATTTGAATAGATTGACGCGCTACGTTTTATAATAGTTTTCAAAAATTTATAGAAAATTAATAGTAATAAATTTATTAAAAATTCAAATTAGGTATTTAAAAAAAGATATTCATCTTTTAAGTTGAATTATTATTATATTGAATTTAATAAGATATATTTATAGTTAAGAGGCACAGGGCCTATTAAAGTTACTTACGTATTTTTTTTTCTTAATCCTACTTGAACATTTAAATAAAAATCGAACTACACACAACTATTGTAAGAGTCATTTTTGTTCCCTATGTAAATATGCTTAAATCTTATAAACTACGCAACGGATTTTGATGCGGTTTTTACTAATGGATAGAGTGGTTCTCGAGAAAGGTTTTTATGTACCTACTAGTGGTCGCCCGCGACTTCGTCCGCGTGATTATTGTTCCCGTCACCATATCTTTATAAATTGTAGCCTATGTGTTATTCTGATGTATAAGCTATAATATTGTAAAGTTTCATCAAAATCCGTTCAGTAGTTTTTACGTGAAAGAGTGACAAACATCCATACATCCTTACAAACTTTCGCATTTATAATATTAAGTAGGATATCCACTTGTCGAGCGGGCGAATTCGCGAGAGTCCACTAAGCATTGTATATATTGCAGACAATTAATCTTGGTAAAAGTCTTAAACAGTTATATTCATGAAGCGCTGAATTTTTTAAATAAAATTAACTTAACCGTTTAATAAACCGTTACAATTTTAACTTGTACAATGTATATTCTTTTGTTTGTTACCTCATATCTTCGGACTGAGTTAACCGATTTTGAATTGGAAGCTAGTACTTCCCAAGTGGTCCCATTCCGACAACTATTTGGTCCCATTTCTATTTGGTCCCATTCCGACAACTATTTGATCCCATTTCTATTTGGTCCCGTTCCGACAACTATTTGGTCCCATTTCTATTTGGTCCCATTCCGACAACTATTTGGTGCCATTCCGACAACTATTTGGTCCCATTCTCACACAACGTCATCTAGCTTAAACTAAGCTATAAGCTTGTGCTATGGGATCTAGACAACTGATAAACATACTTATATATTTCTAAATACATACATAATATACATAGAAAACACCCAATCTCCGAAACTAACGTAGTTCACACAAATATCGATTCGACCTGGGAATCAATCAATCTTTTCTCTACATTAATTGCACATTTCTAACCACATTACTTTCCTCTCATCTCATAACATGTCTATTATCGCTATACCGTGACAGTTGTGAGTTGCTGCGTAATTTTTTGGGATCCGTACCTAAAGGGTAAAACAGGAACCCTATTACCTTATCTACTATAGAACATTCATAGGTTTATGCAGGTAAACATGTTTGCCATCACTCAAATCTTTAAATAAAACACTTTAAGAAGGCACCTGACCCTAATCAATTCGCCCAATCCGCTACCGCTAACCCCGCTCCCGCTATCGCTCGAGTGAAGGATAGCGATATTCACTTTCCAAAGGACAGACAGAAATTTAACGTAAGCGACAAAATAAAAACTATGAATTAAAGACGAACTATAATGATTATGAAAAAAGTATGTTGAGCAAATGTAGGTTTTATCAATGCCTTTTTAGATATTAAAAAATATTAAAGAAAATACAGCAAACTTAAAAGATCTAAGTTAAAATGTGATTAAAACAAGGTTTTTTGTAATAAAAAAACTATCGAGAATTTTTTCAGTAATCGTGTTTTCATCTTGAGTATTTAATCTTCATGAACTGAAGTTACTTGTATAAAAAAATCAGTTTCCTAGACCTTATAGATTTTGAGATTTAGGTCAGTAAAGGTAGTCAAGTTAGGGTCAGGTGGCGTCTTAATATGACTAAACTGTGTTTACTGTTTAGCATGACACATAATCCCGATCAGAGGGGGGTGGAAACTTAAGGGAGGGATGTGACACATAGTTAGTGTTGTAATTACACCTGACAATATACATATAATGATGTTAACACTACTAAAGACTACGCTGTCCGTCCGTCCGCCCGCGTCCGTCTGTCTCCAGTGTGACATTTCACACAGTTCCCTGACGCTACCGCTAGGGGCGCTGGTGTGAAATGTATGGGGAATACGAAAACGTATTTCGAGCAAATTAACGTAAGGAACTGGTACTAGACACACTGGCTGTATCTCATGAAACGTGATAGTTAGACAGTTAACATTTTTACAAACGATGTATTTCTGTTGTCGCTATAACAACAAATACTAAAAAATAAACAAAATATAATAAATATTTAAAGGGACTCCCATACAACAAATAGGGTTTTTTTTGACGTTTTGGTACGGAACCCTTTGTGCGCGTGTCCGACTCATACTTAGCCGGTTTTTACTTCTTAACTAACATCCATATAATATATCTCGTATAAAGGTTTCATGCCAAACGGCCGTTCTCGTGACAAAAGAATACAAGTCATCACTTTCTCCAATTAATTTCAAAGGCCGCCATTTTCAGAGTATTCAATATTTCAAAGAGCGTTACGTTCACTTATTAATTGGCAAGAAAACGTGAGCTAAGACCTAGCTTGCTAGCTTCTTTTATTATTCTTAAATAGCTTAGTACAGCTCTCCAAATTTAAGGTGATGCGCGGCAAAAAATGGATCTAATATAATTGAATGGATTTATTGTTGCGAAATCTCGTTTTTGACGTTTTTAAAATGAGTGGATCAGGCTGCGTAATATCAACGCGCGCGGCAACGCGCGACCAAGTTCCCGCCCCACCCCCCTCATGAGCTGCCGAAAAGTATATCTCCTATCAGAGTTTACCCGATTTTCGCCATGTTTAGACCTTCACTGCGACTAGCCCAGAGGTCCGACAGCAACCAAACTTTATATTCATGCTAACTATAATGCCAACTAAAACCCCTGAAAAAATCAGCTTCCTACCCTAGCGTTTGCTGAGATACAGGTACCCCGAAAGTGTACTTTTTACAGAAATCATGGACTAACTGACCCATACAAATTCGGTTAGAATTTCTCACTTCCAGATGTGCTGGAATGCTGAAATTTGGAATGTAGGTCCCATTTATGCCCAAACCAACAGCAAAAATCGAAAAACTTGAAAAAGTAAAAAAAAAAAAACCTCAGCAGTGTAGTCGGATAGCGATAACAAGACGACCACGCCATTTGCAAAAATAATAAAAACTGAAACAACGTATGTACCTGTGGGCTATTTCATTTCATTAAAACGATCCATTGAGTGACTCTTCTTATAGTTCCTTATTCTATGATAATACTAAGAAACTATAGGTCTCAAAAAGGTATGATATCCAAGGGTAAAACACTCCGTGTGAAGGCTGACCACGTTCCCCTGACCCATCAAAGTTATGATATGGAGATATGCCAAGTTCCACGAAATTCAGGACATCAACGAACTTGGTGCCGTACCTAACTGAAGATGACACCGCCGTCTGGTGGCCGGCAGAATAGAATAGCCCCAACCCATATCCTCCCGTGGATGTCGTACGAGGCGACTAAGGGAGTGTGTGGAAAGTACTGACCCCGTGTAACTTTTCCACACACAAAAGCGGATGTCCCACCTAACCTAACCTAATCAACTAAACCTAAACAACGACCTCTGTCCTTGCACCAACACAATCTCGCAAACCTTTAACCTAACCAAGCAACTCCTTCCTACTCATCATGACCCCACGAACTTCCCACCAACATAATCTCGCAAACCCTCAACCACCTTATTTACAACTGCCCCAGATACACTTAACTCCACCACATTACCTATATCGTAAATCAACTAAAGCACTCTAACGGCACATAACATCTAAACACTTCACTAACTAAACAATCAACTTGCAAACGGTTCCAGGAGAAGGCGTATACCATAAGCGCCACTCCTGAAACTAAAACCCAAACTCATCAAAAAAAAAAAAAAACTGAAGATGACAAACGATCTGCTAGTCATGATGTATGATGTGTGAGGTACCTACCTTATCTAGGCGATTTGATAATAAATAAGTATAGTGTGATAAAGTTGACGGCACCAAGTTCGTTGATGTCCCGAATTTCGTGGAACTTGGCACATCTCCATATCATAACTTTGATGGGCCAGGGGAACTTGGTCAGCGTTCACACGGAGTGTTTTGGCCTTGGATAATGCTGAAATCACAGATATCGATATCTGTGGTTGAATTAAACCTTTTTTACGTAGGTGTCACTTGGGGAGTAGGTAAGCTGGTGAATGCGCGACAAGAGCGTTAAGAAAAGTGTGATCGGGCGAGACGAACGCGGTAGTTGAGTGAGAGGGAGTAAGATAAGGTAATTCGGACGAAATAAGTTAGGTGTTCCGGTATTCCCTAAAAATCAAAAATTAGGGGAGTTCAGATCAAAGCGGACACAACAATTTTAAGTTAAAAAAAAACTAAGCAACAATTTTTTTTTATATTTTTAAATTTAGCAATGGTTAGGCTTGTGTATCTGCAGCGAAATTAACTTAAAATAAACAAAATGTAAATGTACGTACTTATTCGTTAAAATAAAGAATTTCAAAAGAGATTCGATTATTATATTATGCAATCTAAGGAACTTTCTATGTATTTTCAATGATCATTCTATTTCATACAATTTTGATAAAAAAAAATTTTTAATAAATTTTAATTTTAAGATTTTTAATAAAAAATTCTTGGACATGGTCACACAACGTCATCTATGACGTTGTGTGACCATGTCCAAGTTTTTTTTTTAGGCTAGAGCCCAAACTAAGCTATAAGCTTGTGCATGGGATCTAGACAACTGATAAACATACTTATATATTTCTAAATACATACATAATATACATAGAAAACACCCAAACTCCAAAACAAACATTTGTGGATCACACAAATATTGGATTCGACCCGAGAATCGAACCCGAGACTCCGGAGTCGAAAGCCGATGCACTACCGACCACGCCACCGAAGCAGTCAAAAATTTTCTACGAGACTTACCGTTTTGTGATTTAATAAAAAGAAGGTGATTCAACCTGAATGAGATTTCTATACAGAAACCAATGTGGTCAGTGGTACACCTGCCGATCAACGGACGATGCTTATAGTTATTGCAAAACTATACCAAAAAGCCAATAGCTGAAATCTAACCTCTAAAATCTAATTATTATTATTACGTAGGAACTGTATAATGCCGTACCTACATGCCTCTGCCTACCCCTACGGAGATTCAGAATGAATGTATGTAAAGTAAAAGCAAGATAAATTCATTGTTTATTTGATATTTTCTAGAAATATATATAACCTAACAGGTTTTTAATTTTATTCATATCAAATAACCATTAGTTTATGTTTTTATAAATGAAAACATGTATAAAATAAGATTTAACGGCTTATTAAATATTTATATAGGAAAACTCACCTTATAAAAGGTCCTTGATGACGGCAATGCGAATGTTTATCGATACGTGAAGATATTTTATAGAACGTGTCTGCGTGGAATGCGCGTGCTTCCGCGAGTGAAGCGCGATCGTCACTAATTTTCGCGCCACTTCGAAAGGCATTTTTTGGGGTTCTGTAATCATCATGGTTCTTTTTTAAACGTGGTTTATAATAAGTCTGGCTGCAGAGATTTTATTTAGAGTGGTGTGTAACATCTTTCTGTGAATGTTGGTGTGTATTACAGAGTGGTAATGGTTTCTCTATAGTACCCGGGAACGGCAATAAGCTTGCTCCCTATTACGTGGGGTAAACTAAAAGGGTGGGTGTGTACTGTGTATCTACCTGTGCTTACCTCTTCGGGGATAAGTATAAGCGTGATTATAATATTTATGTTTTTATTTGCTACCGTGGAAGATGGGAAGGCCTTTCGTGTGGGACGCTACATGCGTTGACACCTTAGCACCTTCACACCTTCCAAGCACATCCGGATGTGCCGGCGCTGCTGCTGCATCGGCTGAAGACCTTAAACGGCGTAAATATGCTAACCCAGCAGGTGATTACATATTTGAGCCGTTTGGGGTTGAGACACGCGTATAGACATTGCTAAACGCTTAATCGATGCTTCTCAGGACCAGGAGGATTTTTTTAACGATATTTTGTAAAGTTAATATTTTTAGTATATAATTATGTATATTGTAATTCTTATTGGATGTAATTGTTTTGTGTTTTATTTCGCCCATTATTACGAAGGTTTTGTTGTCGCTGTCCTTCCGTAATTCTGTCACCCAGGTTGTATCTCATCAGCCATGATGGTTAGACAGTTGGTACGGAACACTTTGCGCGCGAATCCGACTCGAACTTGACCGGTTTTTACTGTGCTCATTACGCTTATGTAACGTCAGCATACAAAAGAGAATGAGCATACTCACTTAAGTTTACATTATCAATAGACAACTTTTTTTGTTGTGAGTACGTGTTAAGAATAAAGTAGGTATGTACTCTATAGATCTTTACGATCTTTGTTGACAAGTTTATTATTTTAATATGACAATATAATTTGTACAATTAACAGAATAGTCGGAGACGCCCAGGACTATAATTGGCTGTGTCATAGCGGCTGGCACGTAAGATTTTGTTGATCTACATTTCATCGCCAGGCAACGGGTTTAAAAATTTCGTTTTCAAAATTATAATATAGTTGCTACTTTTTATTAAATTAATTTCGGCCATTTTGGACATAACCCATTATAAATGTGCCCGATGACGGCATTAGGATTGCCCCCTATTACGTGGGACTAAAAATACTGGCAAATTGTGGGTGTGTAATGCGCCTCTGCCTACCCCTTCGGGGATATAGGCTAACTGACTACGGATGCTTTAAAACTTATCTTATCTTGTATTTATACGTTATCTTGTATTTAGATGCGATCGTAACAGAGAGGCCACAAAAAAAAAAGATGGAGGGGGTGTGATTTTGGCGATAAGGCGCGAACTCAAACCAACTAAATTATCAACTTTGCTGGATAACACACACATCGAACACATTATGGTGAAGCTGCCCGCAATTGAAGCCAATAAATATAACTTTATTAGCGCCGTTTACCTTCCTCCCGGTACTTCTGATGACATATACAGCCTATATCTAGACACTTTACAGAATATAGTCAATGATCCATCTGTTGACACATTTTTTATCACGGGTGACTTCAATCTACCTAAGATCAATTGGGAGGTACAGGGAAACCATGTTGTCGCGTCTTTGTGTACCACACTTGATGTAGCCAGCCGAAGTTTAATAAACTTTATATCTACAATAAATGGCTCCCAATTTAACCACTTCAAAAACGCACTAGGACGAACATTAGATTTATTTATTGCTAATATTGACTCGGAGGTTATCTCATGTTCGCCTATATCAAACATTGTTAACCACCACCCTCCATTCTCTGTAGTCGCCAATTTAAAAACTCATATTACCTCAATGAAACGCCAGCCGATGAGTATTTATAGCTACCGCAAAGCCAATTATGATGAAGTTAAGAGTGAATTACTTGAACTAGACTGGTGTACTGTATTGTCGAACCTATCTGCTGAACAAGCAGTTAATACCTTCTATGATAGGTTATATGGGATAATAAGACGGCGAATCCCCAAGACTGATTCCAAGAGTCGCGTGCGCTACCCTGTCTGGTTTACTCCTATAGTAATTCGTATTTTTAAACAAAAAGAGCGTGCTTGGCGAAAATGGAAGACTTACAGTAATCGCTCTGACTATGAACACTTTTCAAGGTATCGCAAATTATTGCATAAGGAAATGGTGGCATGTTTTCGTAATTATATAAGTACCTTAGAAGATAACATACCTACGAATGTTAAGTACTTTTGGTCATATATTTCGAACAGGAAGGGTACAGCTAGTTATCCCAGTACTATGAACTACAGAAGTGACACATCGGACAACCCCCTTGATATATGTAGCTATTTTTCAAGTTTCTTCTGCTCTGTGTATGAACCCTCTACGCTCAACCCTGAAACTTGGCAACCACCTAATAAGTGCTCTGAAAATTCCACATGTGTATCGGATCTGTGCTTGTCTGAGGAAGCTATTCAGAGAGCTGTTAAGTCGATGGACCCATCAAAGGGTGCTGGTCCCGATGGCATACCACCTTATTTCTTGGTCAAGACTGCTGATTGTATTTCCCCTGCATTGCATATTATTTTCAACATGTGTCTAAGTGAATGCATCTTTCCCTCAATATGGAAGCAGGCATTCATTACTCCTATTTACAAGAACGGCAATAGACAAAATGTCGAGAATTATCGTCCGATTTCGATTCTTTCAGCCCTGTCGAAGTTGTTTGAAAGGCTTGTACACGATGCGCTGTATCCCCACATTCAAAATGTCATAATACCCGAACAACACGGCTTTATGAGACGTCGGTCTACTAACACTAACCTGCTTTGTTTTATTGATCACTTGTTTAAGAATATGGATCAGCGAGTACAAGACTCAAACTAGCAGTTTATACAGACTTCAAAAAAGCGTTTGACAAGGTGGATCACGCATTATTACTGGAGAAGATAGCGTTCAATGGGATACGAGGTAATCTGCTTCGCTGGTTTGTGTCCTATATATATAACAGGACTCAAAGGGTTGTCATAAATGGCTACAAATCTGACTCCATAGTAGTAAAGTCAGGCGTTCCACAGGGATCTATATTAGGTCCTCTTTTATTTGTTATTTTTGTGAATGATATTAAGGAATGTTTTAAAAATACCAAATTCCTGATGTACGCAGATGATGTAAAAATTTACAAGTCTTGTAGATCTATTGAGGACTGTATGCTATTGCAGGAAGATCTTATGAGACTTAACAACTATTGCCTACTAAATAAGCTCTTTCTGAACCTCCCGAAGTGCCAATCAATCTCATTCAAAAAATAGAAATATCCTGCAGTATGACTACGCTATTAATGGAGTGATTTTGAACAAGGTAAGCTTAGTACGTGACCTGGGTGTACTGTTGGATTCATCCCTACATTTCGATCAACATATTGAAAGTGTAATTAACAAGGCCTACCGAATGTATGGCTTTGTCAAAAGGTCCTCTTGTGACTTCGTGCGTCCTTCCACACTTCTTTTCCTCTACAATACGCTGATTAGATCTCAATTGGAATATGCAGTTGCAGTCTGGAGTCCTTTCTACGCAAAGTACAATAATAGTCTAGAAATAGTGCAGAAGAAATTTTTACGTAGTGTAAGCTACAGATGTCATCGTGAGAAAATGTCGTATCCATACTTAATAAAAAAGTACAAAATCTTGGAATTAGAATCTAGACGCAGGCTTACTGATGCCATGATGCTGCATGGTTTGTGCAATAGCAAATATGATTGCCTCGAACTCACTAACCAGTTGTGTTACTCTGTACCTAGGACAGTGCTACGACGGGGGGTGCGGTCTTCGCGTCTGTTTCATGCAGGTAACTGTAGGACGAACGCGGGGTTGCGCGCACCCCTTCGTCGTCTTGTCGATACCTATAACACCTACTTCACTGATATTGACATCTTTGCTCTCTCATGTCAACAATTTAAGGTTCAGGTTCTCAGGGTATTGTTAGCCAGTTAACACCTTCCTAAAATGTACCTATGTATGTTTTTTTTTGGTTTTGTTAAGTTTATTTAATAATCTGCGAACAGCAGTGTGGGTTATGTGCTTAATAATATTGTATTATTGTGTTTTGTAACTATGTTTTAGCATATAACTGTGATTGTTCCAAATAAATAAAATAAAAAAAAATAAAAATAAAATAAAACTTGCTATGACGACATCTTTTTGCCTTGTCATCCGATTTTATTTGAAACAAAATTGTTCAGTAGGTTTGGAGATTATACAGACAAAAAACTACTATTTGTATTTTATTCATCTTTTTATTAGGGTTATATATACAAAGGGTTAAACGGGAACCCTATTACTGAGACTTCACTGTCCGTCCGTCTGTCTTGCGCTGTATCTCGTGAACCGTGATAGTTAGAAAACTGAAATTTTCACAGATGTACCGAAGTTTATTTTGCCTCAACTTATCTATCGTATTCTTTAAATTTTTAGCAGCGCAATGTTTGATATTGATTTTATAAAGTACTTTAGAGGAGATTTCACTTATAATAACAAATACTAAAAAAACACAAAAAAGGGGACTCTCATACAACAAACGTGATTTTTTGGCCGTTTTGGTACGTAACCCTTTGTGGCGCGAGTCCGACTCGCACTTGGCCGGTTTTTTATATAGTCGCCTACACTCATCTGGACCACTCTATCCATTGGTAAACACCGCATCAAAATCAGTTTCGTAGTTTTAAAGATCTACGCATACATACAGAACGGTCGACTTGATTTTATAATATATGTAGTGACATCACTACATATAATATAAAACCAAGTCGACCTTAGTGATAGTGATAGTGAAGTGATATATCTATATATAGAAATGGGGAATGTAATTTTTGTCCCCTCTTAGCTCTCGAGAACTGCTTATGCTCCAATGTTGACCCCTCTATGGATAGCCCTCGATCTGGAGGCAAGCCTACAAACCGAAAATTTGACCTAGCCCTAAAGGGTCAAAAGTTATAGGCCAAAACCTATGGCGTGGAGAGGCGCGAAGCACTTCGCAAGACACCGTATTAGTTGAGCGGAGCTCTCAACGGGCGACTCAAATTATTTTCAAACGATTTATGTTAGGTAAATTGTTTCTCGGCGAATACTCGGCCGATTTCGGATTTTCTTGCACTCATTAATAGCTTACAGAATTACCCAGGTTATTACGATGGCAGAATTTTGAATTTAAACTCGCTTCGCTCAAATATATGCTGCAGCGTAACGGTACGTTTCGCGACTGCGGCGACCTAGTTATATATAATATACATTTTATTTTCTAACAGCATTAAGCTGAGAGGGAGCCTAATTCGTGCGTAATGGGATGACACTTGATGGCTTCACCGGCGCTGGCGTATGGCTGCCCAATTCCCACTATTATACATTATATATTTCGTTTTGTGTTTGCCTCTTTTTTGTTTTGTGCGGAATTATGTGCCTACCTAGTATCTATTGTATTGTGTCATTCTGTGTTCAAATTAAACGTTTTTCTTTCTTTTTCTTCTAGTTAAAATACGTAGGTATAGGTAAGTACTTTCTCTATGGCATCTTCAACATTAATCATGTGTAAGACGTGGTATTATTTTTTCTTTTTTAACTTTCCAATCACTTCACATAAGTGTGTGGTCAGTTGGTCAGTGTGAAATGACACTCGTGATGACCTATTGATTGTATACTTTCTTTATATTATTTATGCAGACTCACTATAAGACAGTGGTCCCATAAGCAGTGATTAGCGAATATGGCTAGTATTTTTTATATATATTTAAGTCGACAATTTTTTTTTATTACACTTAAAACTATCATAACAGGTTACCCCAATGCGATAGCTAGCAATTTTTTATAACTAATAACATACTGTTCTACCTTGTGAACTCACTCAGATGACACGAAAACTGCCATGTCTGGCGATTATGGGCGACTCTCTAGAACACAGAAATACTATAGAGAGTGGCCCTCAACTTGTTGACCTAGTAATGTGCCTCTTCACGTTTCGCTTAAAGAACCCAGACTTACATGTGGAAAGAAACACGTGCGCAGGCAGGGCGTTCCAAGCCACCATCGTTCGGCAGAGAAACCGTTTAAAACGCTCGGATCTTGCGAAGATGGTTTCCACAGTGTCAGAGTGACATCTCTGCCCGGTACACGTTGTTTGGGATCGGAAGGGAGAGGGTTGAAGAGCTCTTCAGAACAGAAGGTATAAGAAGAAGTTCGGAGAAGTTTGGTATTTGAAGTAATACTGCGGCCACACACTCGTTGGGGGGAAAGCCTAGCGATTGTAAATAACGTTTTACGTGAATTGGAAGTGCATCAATCAAATTTCGTGTCCATAACGTCGTATTGTCTTGTCAATTTAATCACTTCAAGCGGCGACTAAACGATCAAGTCACGTGACATCAAACGCGTATATGAAACTAACTCGGTCGAGGTTTGGTTTGAGTTTAAAACGTCATCTGTTATACCCCATTCACACTCGCGCGCGAATAGCGAGACGAGCCGCGAGACGAGGTACGAGGCGAGAGTGTGAATGGAATAAAATAAACTCTCACATCGTCTCGCGGCTCGTCTAGCCACTAGAGGTACGCTCGCCTCCGGAGCAGTTTTTTGGACTTGGTGTTCACACTCGCGTTAGTCCGCTGGTATCGCGAATTTACAACATTCTGTTAATAGCAAACAAACACAAAAAAGCTCTATGAAACGTCTCAAGGATAATGTATAATGGGATATACTTATACGTATACCGGGTGTTACGTAAGGGTTATATCAACCCGAAGCCAGCACCATCAGCTGGTCGACCAGAACCCGTTTCGATATGTAGCGACCGCCACAGAAAAAAAAAGTTCATAAAAAAACATTATTACCGAATAAAATACACACTTGTTTAACAACACTAGAACTAAAACCAGCTGCTTCGGCCATCGACATCAAAATAGGTACAAATAATAGGTACAAATAATGCGCGCCTGTGAAAAGCCTTCCGTCTCACTCCTGGTAGGAACATTTTGTCTCTGTTTCGCATCAAGCGTTGCCGCACGAAGCGCTCGGTCGGCGTCGGTCGGCGTTTGAAGTTTCCTAGAATTTTATTTAAAATCATTTAGCAAGGTCACAGGTCAGTTCAGTTGCATTCTTTGCTTTGTGCAGTGAGGTAGCTAAATAGTTGTTTAGTGTGTTAATTTGTGAGTTGTGTCAAGTTGTGTGTGATCGTGATTATGTTGTGTAGTAATGGCTCTGAGTAACGAAGAGTATTACGAGATGATGCTTTGTGTAGGAGCATCAGAAGGCAATTTGAGCGCTGCCCGGGAGTTGTACCTACCATGAGTTTTGATACCTAAAAATACTGTGTACGCAGTCGAAGCCGCATTTAGCACTGTTACACAAGAAATTAACCTTTCCTGTAAACAGGTAAGATTTTTCTAAAATTGGGGACAGAGATTTTACTATCACTTGCATGTGGTGCACCTGTCGAACCACGGACGAGGATCTGGGGAAACATAACTATGTGTTGGTCAAAATTTTATTTACATAAACAAAAATAATCCTTTAAGAGCGTGTACGCCTAGAGCGCGATGTTAACTTTAGGTAATTTAAACCCTCACAGAAGAAGCGCGGACACGAGTGTAACTGTGTGCGAAGCGCTGGCGTGCTATAATCAAACTAATATATCTTGATCCGTTCAAGTGAACATTATAGTTCCAGTGTGATTTTTTTTGGTATTCAATTAAAACTTAGTAGTTTATTTTACGGGTGCCTGCCGTTTTGCCGAAAAGATTTTGACAAAATTTCATTACCCAAACAAATTTTAGCAACCTTTTTTATTACCAACATATTTTTATTTGGTCAATTTTTTACTTGGCAAAATATTACCAAGTATAGTGTCATCAAATGATTTATTACAGTAAACAATCGTCAGACAATAAACGTATGGTGAAATGATTTGTTAAGACAAAAAATATGGGAAGTAAACAAAATGGGTAGGTTAGGTTAGGTTAAAACTGTGACCTCCTGCACCAGAAACAACTTGAATTAATAGAAAAAAAAGATTGTTTTAGTAGGTTACCCGGAACTGAACTATTTAGAAGTGTGTTGTGTTAGTGTGTGTGTGTAGTGTTAATTTCTTCTATAACACATTTTTGTCATTGAAGCATTTGACTGAATACAATGATTTTAATTTTTTCATTTGATTTTTTGACTGAATAGGAAAGGGAGATTTGAAAACTGACTATACTAAATATTTGGCTTATTTGATTTTGCGTAAAAACTGTTATTCCAACTGAAATATTTGATTAAATAAAAATATTAAAAGTTGTACTAAACAAGTTATAGTTTAAACGTTCATTTCCAAAACATTAGGTTTGCGTTAAAAGTTTTTGTGAATATATTTTTTGGTAAGTAATAATTTGGCAAATGAAATTATGCGAAAAATTTTTTGGGAAGTGAACATTTGCCAATTCCTTTCGGTCAAACAAGGGAGACCCTTATTTTACACTAGCTTCTGCTTGCGACTTCGTACTTGGGATTTAGTGTAGAGAGAAATGAAACAAAAGAAAAGAAGGAAATAACATCTTTATAAATTCAATTAATATGTCGTAGTTCTCAGCGGCATCGACCTGGACTTTCGTGGGTCTACCATTTCTGCTCATTTGTCATGACATTTTGCATGGTCATACTCAACTGTTCCCGTTACTCCTTCATCACTTGAGTTTCCTTTACATTGCCTGTAGCGAAACCATAAACCAAAAAGCACACAAACCTTGTTATAAAGCAAGCGTTAGTAATTTTTTTATTTAATTACTGCTTGATAGCAGTAATTAAATAAAAAAATTATGAAAACGTAACAGACTTGCCATGGTTAACGGGCCTTTCTGAAATAAAACCTGGCTCAAGTAGACTAATAGTAAAAAGTACCACTAAACACTACAAGCTAAGTCACTTATTAGTATGTTTGTTTTCATGCATCTCAAAGACATTTCCTCTTAGCGTTATTAGGATCCAGAAAACACCATATTAATATAAGGATGCGAAAGTGTATATTTTAATTTGGCGAAGCCGAGGGTTGAAGCTGGTATAGCATATACAGGGTTATTTGTAATTAACTAGCATCCTCCCAGGGGTAGGTAGCAGACATCATAAGTAACAACGTTTATTTACGACTTTTAATAAAACTGAATACATTGTTTAATAATGAGTTTTCAAGTTTTTATTGTTACACCCCGACACTATTAAGTCTATGTTTCATTCATAAACTGAAGGTCGACACACGCACGTTCGCGCGCGCTTGGTCGGTGAGTTCCTGGACACGATGAAGATGGAATGGATATTTGTCTTTGTTGTGAATGACACTCCACGCGAAGAACTGCGATACATTAAACCGTAGCGTGGCGGCATTAGTACTTGCGGCGGGATTATCCTCAAATAAGTCCAGTATCCTTTCTTGTTCCCGTACTGAGTGCCTCGGTGGACGACCACTAACACTGAACCTGGGCTGGAACTGTCCATTATCCGCGTAATCGCTGTGTGGCAGATAACATTCTTGCCTGGCTCGATGTAGATAGATTTGGAAAACTTACTGCATATTGGCGGCAGGCTTCCGCCACATTATTATCACTCCAAGCAAGCATCTAGTGAGCGAAATGGGTCAAGGTCAAAGGAGCTAGCGCCGTGCCCGCCGCCCCGCGCCCCGTCCCTATCCATGCATTGCATGAATTGATGATACGAGTTTGTTTACCAAATTTTTTTACGGTGCGCGTAAACTGCGACGTAGAGTTAATAACTGTCAGACGCGAAACTAAATTAATATTTATTTTTGTATGAAAGTAAAATTTAACGAATTATAAAAAGTCGTAGAACAAACGTTGTAACTTATGATGTCAGCTATCTACCCCTGCGAGGATGCTAGTTAATTACAAATAACCCTGTATATCATATATACCTTTTAGCTCTTGCCTTTTCCCAATTTGTATTATTTTTCGTTTTCGTATCTTCGCTAAAAATAACTTGGTTTTATTTCCCATTGCGGCTGAAATACAATTTGTTGTGACCAATAATATTGTCTGCCTAAAAAAAAACATTTAATATTTTACTTACCAAAGTACCACGATTTGTCGATGACGCTATAAATGTCTGCTATCCTTATACGCACGGCAAAGGTCAACACGGGTCAATCAGAGCGCCGAGCGACACATCCTCACTCTAGAAAGCCACGTGGCGAACTGATTTGAATAGATTGACGCGCTACGTTTTATAATAGTTTTCAAAAATTTATAGAAAATTAATAGTAATAAATTTATTAAAAATTCAAATTAGGTATTTAAAAAAAGATATTCATCTTTTAAGTTGAATTATTATTATATTGAATTTAATAAGATATATCGGTGAAAAAACCTTTTAAATTTCCTAATATTTCACATTGTTTGAATTTTAATTTCTTGTAATAATATACCTAAATCACAAAATCTTATTAACTAACTATTTTCCTAAGGATCTTATCGATTGGTTAATATTTTTTGTTAATTAATTTTGTCAGTAGTTTCATATATTTGCAGCTTCGAAATTGATGCTGAAAGGGTAATTGAAACCTCTGTTAGGTTATCTTGATAGAATGCACAAATACTGTATTAATCGAAATATTTTCTCTACTAACTATTGAGACTACAAAATTTCCTAAAGTTATTAGTAATTAACATTTTTGTAAGATAAGTAGTTTACGATATTAACAGGTTTGAAAAGTATTGTTTTTGAGTCAAACTGCGCATAGACGGCGTACACGCTCTTAAGGACGCCCACGCCACCGCGACGCCCACGCCACCGCCAAGGGCATTGTACATACGTACCACGCGCTCATTGTCTAGTTGTAGCTACGTCAAGCCGTAGCCGCGTTTGGTCCCATTTCAATTTGGTCCCATTTCAATTTGGTCTCATTTCAGTAGTTTGAAGTCGGTTGTTGTGTATTTTTTTAGTGTGCTTCAAGCTGTAATCTGTTTGTTGGTTTTTGGAATAAAAGACAGGAGCTCGTAATAATACGTGTCGTGTATTTCAGTCGGCCATGTTACAAAGTGAGGAAAGAAGGAAGTGAACATAGACAAGACAATATTGATATAATCTAAGCATAGACTAAACTAGGCTATGGCTTACAAGCTAATATAATATTATGACATCTTCCCTTTAAGTAACTTATATTTTAGATTCTTATATAAAAATAACAAAACGCATTTTAGTGTTTTGACACGAGACAATTTGACGTTTTAAAAGATTCTGACAGTTGACATAATTTGACGTTGTCAATTTGACGATTGTTTCTAAATGTAAACAAACAATGGTTTACAACATTTTAGTTTACTAATTAATTACTTATAACTAAGTACATGACAATGAATACGAAATAATGTTTATAAGACTGTGTCTATAAGACGTTGTGGTTGCCTTATCTCTCTTCCTGAAGTAGAATATTTCTTAATTGGTTGACTGCTAGTACGTTGAGGAGATTGACTATGAGAAATTTTAGAGTAATCATTTGTATAACAAGGAGTATAACTGATATAAGTTTGATTGGAACTGACTGGTTGAGTGTGAAAATTATTAGTCTGTGTGTTATGTGAATGAAAAGAATATTGAGACTTTGGTCTAAGTGTTATGTATTGTCTATTGCGACGATATGTACCAAATTTACTTTTTATGATATACGACCTAGGTTCAGGACCAACTTGTTGTATAATACCTGGAAACCAAGACGATTGTGGATGTTTTTGAAACATAACATGACTATTTACCTCCAAGGGTTTAAGATCTTTGGAATTTTTGTTGTAATACTCTTTCATCTTATGTAAATTTTGATTATTGACTTGTTTAAGATGTCTATAGTTACACAATTTTGGTTTTAAAAGTTTTTCTACTATAGGTAGCTTTGTACGAAGTCTACGTGACATGGAAAGTTGTGCTGGTGAACATAAATTGTTTTTGGGAGTATTGCGATATTGCAGTAATGCTAAATATGGATCAGTATTATCAAGTAAACATTTTCTAAGCATATTTTTAATTATGCCTACTGTCCGTTCTACCATACCATTTGAACGGCTGTGATAGGGACTGGAAGTGACATGGTGAATATTCCAATCTTGTGTGAAATCTTGAAAAGATTTGGAATTCATCGGTGGACCATTATCTGACATTAATGTATGGGGAATACCATGACGAGCAAATATTGATTTTAGCTTGATTATGACTTGGTCTGCACTGTAACCATTACTTAAAATTGCTATCTCAACATATTTTGAGAAATAATCGACTACAATTAAGTATGTATGCTTGTTGAACTCAAAGAAATCTATACCAACCTTATGCCAAGGAATGTATTTGTAATCATGTGGTAATAGACTTTCTTTAGTGTTACTCTTTCTTAAAGTGAGACAAATTTCACAATTACTGATGTAATTATCTATATCTTGACTAATATTAGGCCAGTAAATTGTATGTCTTGCCAAATTTCTACAACTATTCAAGCCTTGATGACCTTCATGTAATAGTTTTAAGAAATCTTTTCTTAAAGAAATAGGTATAATAACTCTATCTGAAAAAATAAAAGGTTATTAGCATAATGTATATCATCTTTAACAGGAAAGAAAGGTTTAATACAATCTTCTACTTTATGCTTTGAATTTGGAAATCCATTTTTACAGTAATTAATAAGAGTTTGATGAGTTTGGTCAGACCTGGTAGCTTGTTCAATTTGTTGTAACTTGAAAGGACTAAGTGACAAATTAGCAGTGAGTAAATTAACATGAAGTTTAACATCTTCATCCAATTCTACTAATGCATTTTCTGGTAATGCAGCACGGGACAATGTGTCTGCGACATATGAAGAATTAATTAGAGACTTTAATTTATTGAATTCTTTCTCATGACTGTCATTCCATGACCATATTGTGTTTTTATTAAGTAACTGTCTTATGTTTGATGTTTCTTTTGATAAATCTTTTATGAATGAGCCAAGAAAATTAATCATGCCCAGGAATCTCTGGACATCTGTGACATTCTTAGGCTGTGGCATGTTGCAAATTGAATTTACTTTAGATGGATCTACAGACACTCCATTTCTATTGAATATAAAACCTAAATACTTGACTTCACTTTGACAAATGTTACATTTATTACTATTAAATGTTAGACCTATATCTTTTGCACGACAAAGAACTTTTTCTAGGATTTGATCATGTTCTTGAATGGTTTTAGCATGTATAAGAAAGTCGTCCATCATTATTTTAATGCCTTGTATGTCACCAAACCGGGAAATCATTTCTTTATGAAAGATTTCTGGAGATGCATTGACACCAAACGGTAGCCTTAAAAAACGAAATCTGCCATAGGGGCTTATAAAAGTACATAGTTTGGATGATTCTTCATCTAAGACAAGATTCCAAAAGCCTGACTTAGCGTCTAAATTTGAAAAATAACATGAACCATTTAGTTCTGCTTTAATTTCATCAATATGTGGAAATGGGTAATGTGAACGTTTAATAGCTTTATTTAACTTACGTGGATCTAAACATAATCTAATGCTTTCATCCTTTTTAGAGACAATTACCATAGAGTTGACCCAATCAGTTGGTTCATCAACTCGAGCAATAATACCAGTGACTTCTAACTTATTAAGTTCTGCCTTGACTTTATCCTGTAATTTAAAAGGAATTTTTCTACTTGCGTCTACCGATGGCTTGACATTTTCGTTGAGAGTTAAATGACATTCATAGTTTTTAAGAGCTCCTATTCCATTAAAAACCTTACTATATTTCTTTAGTATTGACAGACTGTTTGACTCTGTAGGGACTTTGTGACACATTGACTGTGATATGACTTGACTTTGACTGTTAGACTGACTTGACATTGACTGTAAATTGTTGTTCTGGCTATGCAGACTAAGTGTGTAGTTTGGACTGTGTTCAGATATGTTTTCATCAAAGGTTACTGACTGTATTCTTTTTATGACTTTTAACTGTTGACATGACTGTCTACCCAGAATATTTTTGCAATCTAACTGTGTGATATGGAAACACAAGTTGTATGATTTGTCATTATACTTACATGGTAATGTACAATAACCGATTGTAGGTATACTTTGACCTGTAAATGTTGTCAAGTTAAATGGTGTTTGTATAAGATTTATCTCTTGCAACGCTAGTTTTTCAAATGCTTTCTTAGACATCAAATTCACATCTGCACCTGAGTCAATAAGTAAGCAAACAGATTGACTACAGATACTTAGGGTTATTGACCATTGGTTACTACATTTTACAGAATTACATTGATAAACAGCACCTAAAAAAGCTTGATCATCATTAGAAAAATCTTCTTGCACATAATTAACATATTTTTGCTTGGACTTACACATCTTTGAATAATGATTAAGTTTTTGACAGAAATTACACTTTGCACCAAGAGCAGGACATTTAAAACGATGTGTTTGACCACACTTTGGACACATTGAGTTATTCATAGACTGATTGTTACCTTTATAACCATTGGGACTGCTATAACTCGATGAATGGGATGTATTGTATGACTGGTTAGGATTGTACCTTGACTGTTGACTGTGACTCTGACTTCTTGATTGACGATCCTGTGACTGCGGATTATACCTTGATTGTTGACTACGACTATGATTTCTTGACTGATTTCTTGACTGACTATGTTGTGAATGACTTCTACTGGACTGTTGACTACTTCTGTTATGTATACTATCTATACTAGCTACAGATGAATTGGGATTTGTGCCTGATAATATTTGAACTTCTTTCCGGGACGATTCTAGTGACTTAGCAATATTTATAGTGGCATCTAAAGTGGTAGGCAATTCTTGCAAAATTTTCTCTTTAATGTAGTGATTCTGATCATTTAGATTCCAACTAAATATATCTTTTAGTAAATCGTCTTGCAATTCACCAAAATTACACTGATGGGCTATATTTTTGAGATCTGTTATATAACTGTCCAGCTGTTCATTTTGCAGTTGCTTTCTGTTAAAAAGTTTATGCCTTATCATGGTTATATTGACTTTTGGGCTGAAATAACCTGCAAATCTGTCGATCAACACTTGTAGCTTGACTGTTTCGACATCTAGGTTGAAAGAATAAAATATGTGAAGGCAATCTGGTCCTATATAATGTAATAAAAGTGCTACTTGCCTATCTTCGCTTTCTTGATCATATTTAAATGCTTTGAGATATATTTTGAATTTGGTGATCCAATTTTTCCACGTGAGCGGCATGTTGGATGCATGAACGTCCATGTGCTTGAGGCGACCCGACGACATTGAAGATTCGTCCATTTTTTTTCTTTTGGTTGATCCAGTTCTTCCTAAGACACGCCAGTTTACACCACACCTGATGTTTGTTGGTTTTTGGAATAAAAGACAGGAGCTCGTAATAATACGTGTCGTGTATTTCAGTCGGCCATGTTACAAAGTGAGGAAAGAAGGAAGTGAACATAGACAAGACAATATTGATATAATCTAAGCATAGACTAAACTAGGCTATGGCTTACAAGCTAATATAATATTATGACATAATCCTCATATTTGAAATCTCAATGAAAAGGAATTTTGACAACGCTAAAAAATTTTCATAAATAGTCATACATGTAAAAAAAATTGTAGCATTATAGTTTCAGCGTTATAGCTATAGGTAAGTTAGTAAGGATTATAGCTTGAACGTCAAGCTGTAATCCTCATTTCTGGTGCCAGCAAACGGTAAAGTCTATCGTATTGTTTTAGGTGCCACGACGCAAGTCGCAACGACATGCCAAATCTCAGAAATAGTCCATAAAAGATTCACAACTAAAACGTCCTATACGTGGTATACAGAGACGTACAGAAATGTCCAAACTGACAGAACGTTTCACAGATATCGAAGAAAGACGGTTAGAGACAGAAGGGATGGCCGTAGAAAACCAAAGGATAGCTATAAAAAACAGGCGGCTAACGTTTTGAAGGAAATTAGCGAGGCCTGGAGGGTTCAGAGTAGAGCGATGCAAGATTTGGTGAAGAACATTAATCTGTACTTATAATAAATCTGTAAAAGTGAAAATTTTGTACATTGAAAATATCAAAAAAATTAATGGCAGGGAGAATCCAAAAATGTGATTAAAAATTTTTTTGTCTGTCTGTCTGTCTGTTTGTTCAGGCATCACGCAAAAACTACCGGTTCGATTACGATGAAACTTGGTATAATTATTCTTTAATATCCTGGGCACCACGCTGGGTACTTTTTATCCCGGAAAAGTATATACAATAAAAAATAAACCGCAAATAATAAGTTTGTCGTATGTTACGTCACCCGCAGTGGAGTTCACTAAGGGGCGCTGCACACAGCTAAGATACTATAATATTTTATCTTAAGATACAATATCGCTCAATAGCTATACATAATAAATCAGTAGGTAACTGGTGATCAAGAAAGCTATAACACGCAGGCGGAGCTGCGGACAACAGCTAGTAATAAATAAATAATGTAACGAGATTACCAGCGCCAGCGGTGATGACCAGAAGATCGCGGCATCATTATATTTCAAAGCAAGTTTGCTTAAACAATTCCCTAACAGTGGGAAAGTGGGGGACAGTGGCCAGAGGTTTCCCCCTGTAAGGGAAAGGCCGTGGGTTCGAGTCCATCCGTTTTTGTGAATATTTATAATTTTTATCTGAATATTTTAAGGATTATAATATTTTTTTTACTTAGTTCTCATAACTGTCGACTGACTGCACATTTTTTGATGCTTCTTGATTTTTTAATTGAAAGCTGGTGCATCCCTTGTGGTTTCATTTCAATTAGGTTACATTCCAACTAGGAACATATATATAAGGGGTTATTTTCTGAATTATGTAGAACCTTAACACCGCCAGCTAACTTGGATAGTGGCGCCATCTAGTAGTTACTGTCGGTACTACTAGGTTTGTTATCTTACACACACACACACATATCACGCCTATATCCCCGTAGGGGTAGGCAGAAGTGCATTACACACCCACAATTTGCCAGTATTTTTAGTCCCACGTAATAGGGGGCAAGCCTATTGCCATCACCGTGCACTCTAGATTGTGGGTTAAGTTCAAAATGATGCAATTAATTTAATAAAAAGTAGTAGGTATATTATAATTTTGAAAACTAAATTTGAAACCCGTTGCCTTGCGATGAAATGTTGATGAAAGGGAACAAAATCTTACGTGCCAGCCGCTGTGGCACAGACAATTAAAGTCCTGGGCGTCTCGGACTCAATCCGAACAAACTGAACAAATAAAACCACAATTATAAACATCTACAATATAATAGAATATTGTAACTTATTACAAATTTGTGAAATCTTACAGTTAGATATTTATCTAGTACTTATAATTAAACACTAGGTATTTCAAAAAGGAGTAATATTACCTACAATCTATGTACCTTTATTATATTAATATCATTAGGTAATTTTATTAAATTTGGACAATAAATGTGTTTAAGCTGTATGGATATTAAGACTTAAGAACAATTTAATAAATAAATTAATATTGTTGAACATTCTCACACAACGTCATCTAGCCCAAACTAAGCTATAAGCTTGTGCTATGGGATCTAGACAAGTGATAAACATACTTATATATTTCTAAATACATACATAATATACATAGAAAACACCCAAACTGAAACAATTATCTGTGGATCACACAATGTGTTATGTTGAAGATAAAATTAGAAAAAAATATTAATGTCTAATCTGATTCCAATTTTATATCGTTGGCAACCCTATCGTGAAAATAGGTCTCAGAAGCCATGACAAAAATTCTCAAAAAAAAAAATATCTCGAGGTATACATCCGGACCAACGATCTATCCATTATTAACGACAATGTTTAAAAACAAAATTCTAACTGTTCATTGGTCTCACTAAACTCGAGGACAGCTGGACCGATTTGGCTAATTTTGGTCTTGAAATATTCGTAGAAGTTCAGGGAAGGTTAAAAAAAGGTATTTAGTTCGCCGGGACAGCTCGTAATATTGATAAATTAAAGGTTTTGCAGGAGTTCGATTTCTGCTGAGCGCGTGGCTGGTGGAATGAAATGAAATGAAATTAAATGATTTATTTATTGCTATTGGTGGCTTTTTAGGTTACCTCTGGCGCTCCGCAAACATCGGGTTTCCAGACACTCACATACCGAACAACGTTTCTTGTCCTGCACCTGGAGCTAGTTAGGAATAACTAGTTCTTCTGTGCGGGACTATCAACTTATCAAGCATTACCTTGACATTGGCGAAGTCATCGATGAACATCGGTGAAGCCACGTTTTTAAAAAAAGAAGTAGGAGAAAGGTTTTGCTGTTGAATTAAAAATCCATATCCATACAGCCAGAAGTATAAAAAATCAAACATAAATAAAATTCTTAAATTACTGAATACCTAAATTGCTACCACTACATTTAAACATTACTTACTAGATATAAAAAAAATATCAACACGGCAAAAAATAATGATAATTATATTTATAATTTATAATAAGCAGTTGTGTATTTACTGTTTTTTTATAAAGCCACAGGGAGTATAAAAAAATAAATTCCTTTTTATTTTGAATATTAATAATATCATTCTTGAGTAAAAAAATAAATAAAATTACCAAAAAATATTTTATAAGAAAATGTTAACTTTGACGAATAAGTCTCTACGAGGGTGTGGTACGCTCCAAGGCGCTCTATGGGGCGCCTATTTGGGCGGATGCCCTCAGCGCCGCGAACATGGTCCAGCTGCGACGACCGCAGCGGATCACGGCGCAGAGGGCTGCACGGGCGTACCGCACCGTGTCTTTCGAGGCGGCGTGCCTGTTGGCACAAAGTCCCCCTTGGGATCTCGAAGCAGGGGTCCTTAAGAGGGTCTACGAGGAGGGCGCCATGGTGCGACAACAAGGAGGTCGCCCGTTGCCGGAGCAGGTCAATCGCTGGAGACAGGAGGCTCGCGACGATCTGTTCCGGCAATGGGCCTTGAGATGTGCGGCTCCGACCGCGAGCCGAGTGCTCGTGGGGGCCATCGGTCCCGTGCTCCGCCAGTGGGTGGAGCATGCGCAGGGGGCTCCGACCTACTTCCTCACCCAACTTCTCACAGGTCATGGCTGTTTTGCCAAATTCCTGTGGGAAGTGGTGGGGATCCTGTCGGAGCCCGTTTGTCATCACTGCGCAGGCGGCGCCGTAGATACGGCGCAGCACACGCTCGCTGTGTGCGCCGCCTGGGACACGCAGAGGTTGGCCCTCACGGGCATCATCGGCAGTGTAGGTTCGCTGCCGGCCGTCATTCTCTCTATGGCCGGCAGCGAAGAATGTTGGGCCGCCGTCGCCTCCTTCGCTCGGGAGGTGATGGCGGCAAAGAGAGAGGCCCTGCGGGAACGGGAGCGTGCAGGCCGCACGCTTCCGCCCCGCCGGGCACCAGTCAGGGGGCGACGGCGTATTGCATACGCCCAAGCCCCCGACTGATAGGGCCGTGGGCGGTGGGTCGGGGGGCCCACCGCTCACGCGAAAGGCCCTGAGGAGTCCGACGCCCCTTATGTGTTTCGGGGGCGTCGCTTCTGTTGATTGGGGGGGGGTTAGGCCCCCCGTGTTGAGCTCGAAAGAGCGCCCCTTTTCCGGGCCGCCGTTGCTTAACAGTTTCTGTCTATCCGGCGGCCCGGCTAAGGCGAAGGAGAAACACCGTGGATAGGTTTTAGTGGGTAGTCCGGCCCGTTTTCCATCCTAGGGCCGGGAGTCCCACACGAAGCCGTCTCGCTCCCCCCCGCAGCGAGACGGTGAAGTGCGTAAATGCATCACCGACCACGTAAAAAAAAAAAAAAAAAAAAAACTTTGACGAATAAATAAATTTGTTATATTATTTAATAATATGGCAAGAAAATATTTATTCTATGTTAACTAAAGTAAGCTAATAATTCGCGAATTGCAATTGTAAATATGTATGTATAATTTAAAAATTTAACTTTTCTAAAAAAAAATCTATTTTAAACATTAATTTTTTTTTAAATACACATTGGGAAATAAACCCGACTATTACATATATTTCCTGAATATAACATACTAGCGGTCGCCCGCGACTTTGTCAGCGTGATAATTTGGATTTTGTCCCGTTCCAGTCGCCTGTAATTATTGTTCCCGTCGCGTCACCCGTAACTACATCTAGCTTCGCAAATAATTATTTTAGAACGAATTTCATTTCCATGAAATATTTTATAGTCATATAGTGTGTTAACCTTAAAATATAGATATATGCTACCGCGGACTTTTTTTAGAACTTTTAAAGAGGAACAATTCTTCTTTACGTCATTTTAACATAAACATTAACCGTTTAGCCAGAGCACGCAACGGAAGTTCTTAAAAGAAATATATTTTCCCCGTTTTTGACTGCTGCTCCGCTCCTAGTGATCTTAGCGTGATGTTATAGCCTATAGCCTTCCTCGATAAATGCACTGTTTAACAAAAAATATTTTTCATTTCGAACAAGTACTTGTTGAGATTAGCGCGTTCAAACAAACAAACAAACTTCTGCTTTATAATATTAGTATAGATTCGCTATACGAAGAACATAAATTTTCATATATATTACAAACTTATAATTTATTTTATTTATCTTCTCATTTTACTAAAATTTTATTTAATACGATTACACAATAAATATTTTATACTAAAAGTTATTATATAAATAATGATAATTATACTTTTTGATTTCTAATAAGATTTATAATGTCAGTTTAACAGTCTGTGCGGAATGAGAAACATTCCTTTTATAATCTCATCAACTGTTGTAATTTTTTTTAATAATAATTATTGAATATGTCAGAATGTTTTGTTGAATTTTATTGTTATGTCAGAATTTTTAAAACACAAATATGCCAAAAAATAGCTTAATAGGTCACGTGAATGAAGTTTAAGTTAACTATTACATCTGAGATTTAAATTTCCCACAAACAATTTTATTTGAATTCTAACAGCGAACTACTTCCATTGCCAAAGCTTAGAGACGTTTAACGCAATTTTAACGTCTCACTTACATTAATAATATTAAAAATATCCTTAAAATCTAATTAAGTACTGGCTTGGAATGTCTATGTAAAATATATCTACGTATTATAATTGAATTTAATGAGAGAAAATATCAACTTAACTACAGATAATCAAATGGTCATCCAACAAGATTATTAATACAGGGTCATTTATAATAGCATATGAACATATTATTATGCAGCTATGCATATGACAGTACGGTACATTCATAAATTTTATTTTTTTATTATTTCACAATATAAACTAACCTGTAAAGTAAATTATAGATGACTCTTAATAATTTATTTGATTGCAGACAGTCTAAGCTGTTGCAAATACATACATATGACCTTATGAAGTCAGTTACTTAGACAAATACATGTAAAAAAATGTATGACAACAGTAAAGGGACGGTCAAACTCATCCTTCACATGGGACGTACACCACGCTTTATGACATCTGAACAGAATCTGGCCTATACAATTAGAATGGTAACGAACACACTGGTCACTCCCCCCCCCACGCTGTCTCACGTCACCGCGCCAGTCTCGCGTGTTCCCATGCTATCCCACGCGTACGACGCTGTCACACACGTGTAGTGTCATAGCGCGTAGATAACGTCAACGTCAGACGTCGTAGGACGTAGGACCAGCTGTCTCCCACGTCGCGTGGCATACGTCGTATTCACTGAACCAAATTTCTTGAAACTTTTATATTAAACAAGTTTTCATTTCATTGCAATGAGTTAAAGAGATGACCTTGAGATTCCTTTAGAGATTCAATATACTTTTATATTAAACAAGTTTTCATTTCATTGCAATAAGTTAAAGAGATGACCTTGAGATTCCTTTAGAGATTCAATATATACATGTAATTTCAAGATATCTGATAAAACAAAGATATTACACCAAAAGGTTTTATAGAAGGCATTTACATTATACAGTTTTAAAAATTAAACTTAAATGGTTTCAATTTATATAAAAATTTATAATAACTATATAATTATAATTATACTAAAAATAGAGTTGCAGAAAACTAAAAATAATCGTAAAATGTCTTTGTAATCATAATAACTATTATGTACTTACTACAATAAAAATAATAGCTACCACCTTTTAAATTGTATAAAAAAATATTCTATAAAAATAACAAACAAAATCAATTCCAGTGAATAATAATAATAATTGTCAGTATATTCGTTATTGAGATTTTAACAGCTTAGTAATTTATTTTTTAAACTTCAATAACTCTTTATTATTTTATAAAAGGGACTTCTCCCAATTATGTTATAATAATTATGGTTATGAAAATTTTAAAAGTTGTGATGGTGATGACTATGACAGACAACTCTTTTACATTTTGACAGTTTTTACAGTCAAAACTAAAATGACAAGTAAATTTTTTTGACTTAGTAACACGTTTGTAATGTTGCTTTTAGTACTAATTAGTACATGCAACTAATTAAATATACACTTGTGATGTTATATCTATGCGCAGGCACCAAAAATGTCAAATTCACGACAATGTTACATTTTATAATATAGTAGTTGACTACAACTAAAATAAAATAAGTAAAATTTATATTAAATAAAGCATGATAAAGAATTTTAAATATTATATCCAATACTGTTATATCTATATTATTAGCGTTTAATCATCAATTAAATCACTAATATCTGTTTGTGCAAACAAGTCATTTTGATGTTTCATGCAAGATGCCATTATGACATTCAATAAAAATGTCATTGTGCCATAGCACCGTATTATAAAATATTTTATTTATAAATTGAATTATGTTATAATAATAATTAATAATGATATGTTATTGTTATAATTATCATTATAATTGGGACGGATAAATTACATAATTGCACTTACGGAATGTATGTGTTAATATTAAAAACGAATTTAAATATACATATATTATTATATTTACGTACAAAGTCATTTAGTTTTATACTAAGCAGAGCATGTGCTATGATAACTGATACTACATACTTCTATATTATTTTTTGATAATAATTATTAATTATATATAAAAAAAACATCTAATTGGGCGTTTTCACTTTGCACGATAACGACACAACGATATCATGTAATGTGAAAACGCCCAAAATTCAGATATTTTTATCCAATCTGGAGTTGAACTCGATAACCACTAAATTGTCATATGGAATTTACAAATAAATATTATTTTTAAAAATTTTTGTTATATTGCAACGATAAAATGTTAAACTCTTGTTTTAACATTATTATTTGTTAATTAATTACAAACACTCACATATCACGCCTATATCCCCGAAGGGATAGGCGGAGGACAATTTGCCAGTATTTCTATTGCCGTCACCGGGCACACATTTAATGGTTTCTCTCCAAAATGGTCGAATGAATTTAATAAAAAGTAGCAGATATATTGTAATTATGAAAAAAAAAGTTGAAACCCGTTGCCTTGCGATGAAATGTATGACATGTACAATTAATTAAGACATATAGTTTAATTAAACTAGTTACGACAATCTCTGTGTATACGTATATTGTATTCTACAAATGGTGTTTTTGATTCCATTGGTGTGCAAATATCCTGTAAAAGAGAATATTATATTACAATTATGAGTTACCCCGGTTTACCCCCCCCCCCCCGTTTAAATTGTTATGTACCTAGGTTTTAAATTAAAATAAATTTTAACAAAATTGGGTAAAGGATTTTTACAACTGGGAAAGATTCGGATTTAATAAATCATTAGAATTTACCCTAAAAAAAAATACTAATTACTTATTTAAACTAAACAGGCGGCGTGAAAAATTAGATACTAAAACCTTCCTAGAGAACGACTCTGTGCATTAGTGAAAGCAGCATGTAAATCGGTACAGTAGTTTTTGAGTTTATCGCAAACAGACGCGACGGAGGACTGTTTTATAATATGTATAGATATTCGAAATGTCCTTCGCCAGACACATAAAATCGTATTAAAATTACATAATACACGTCTTCAGGAGTATAATACTAAATAAACACTCAAAAAGACCCACATTTTATGAAATGGCAGCGAAATGTTCGAAAATGTAAAAAAAAAATTAAGTATAAAAACCCACGCCATTTTTATACCATTGGCAACACTGCCATGAAAATACGATTTCATTGTAGCCTAACCTGACCTGACCAATCCTGACCAGACCTGACCTGCCCTGACCAAGTCTGACCTGATCTGACCAAGGCTGACCTGACCTGACCTGCCCTGACCAAGTCTGACCTGACCTGACCAAGGCTGACCTGACCTGACCTGACCTGCCCTGACGAAGTCTGACCTGACCTGACCAATCCTGACCAAGCGTGACCTGACCTGACCAAGCCTGACCTGGCCAACTCCAGTAAAACAATTTTCAATAATTTATTAACGACATAGTTATTTACCTTTTTAAATGGCTTGAAACTGGCCCGGACCTTAAACAATTTGTCCACATTACATTCTAAGTTAATTTTGATAGTCCAAGCATTGTCTATGGTGGCTGCCTTAGAAGGTTCACGGTTCGGTTGGCAAGTGTCAGAGCTGTCGTAGCTACATTGATGGCAGAGACGGAAATCTTGGAGATTTGTTGAGCTGGAATTGGTAAAATTTAGATTTTAGATACGACTAGCTGATCGCCGCAGCTCCGCCCGCGTGATTTAGTTTACTCGTTCCCGGTTCCCGTGGGAACACATTACCGGGATATAATGTTGCCTATATTACTCAGGGTGAATGTATAGCTTTCCAATGATGAAAGATTTTTTTTAAATCGGCAGAGTAGTTTTTGAGTTTATTCATTACAAACATACTCGTACACACAAAAATACAAATCTTTCCTCTTTATAATAGTAGTATAGATGACGTTATTAGAAAAGGGCTTAACACTACGAGTGATTATTTTGACTGCTTCGGTGGCGTGGTCGGTAGTGCATCGGCTTTCGACTCTGGAGTCTAGGGTTCAATTCCCGGTCAGGACAAACTTTGTGTGATGTCACTCATCATACATTTGTGCCGAAGTCTGGGTGTTTCTATATATAATATGTATGTATTTACAAAAAAAAATGTATATAAGTATTTATATCAGTTTATCTAGTACTCATATCACAAGCTCTGCTTAGTTTGAGACTAGATGACGTTGTGTGAATTGTCCTAACATATTTATTTATATATTTAGATGATACAGAAACTGTTAAAATAAAATTTGGATCATACAATGATCATCAAACATCATCATCAGTTCTGTCATCATTAACAGAACTATCTATTCTATCAATGTTGTCAAATGGTTGACAACTACGGTACTAAATACTGAAAAATAGCTGGGCGTGTATAGATGAAACTTATATATTTCAAAACTCGATAGCAATAATCTATAAAACTTTTAGGTCTGGTAGAAGTGATCTGAAATAAAAATAAATAAAGAAATTTCTCTGAGGGTTCAGTATAAATTTGTTTTTGGGACGCCTTTGTCCCAGTACGGCTGTGTGGTTATGGATAGAGATAATAATCGCTCGCTATCGCAATGTAACTTAGTAACAGTCCATTTTCAACCGACTTCCAAAAAAGTAGAATGTACTCAATTTCTTCTCATTTCGATATAATAATATATTTATGTATTACTATCCGGCTGTCTCTGAAAACCAGCGCTGTCTGACTTGCAGCACCACGCAGACAGCATTACGCTGAGGGATCACCGTTTATTCCACGTTATTTATAAGTAAACATTGGTCAATTTTTTCATTTTATTTTTGTAATTTCTTCCTATGTAATCTGTTAGTGTTTGTTTTGTTTTTGCGCAATAATAAATCTTTCTTTCTTTCTATTAATTTGACTGTACCTACATACGTTTTTTTTATGTTTGTTACCATCGTATCTATAGAGTGGGTGAAGCGATTTTGATTTTTAATTTTGCAAAATGGCCCCATTTAAATTTGGTCCCATTTCGGTAATTTGAAGTCGGTTTGTGTGTCAATTTTTGACGTGTTTTTGCAAAAATTTTTTTTTTTATTTATTTTTTATTTATTTAAACTTTTTGCACAAACACGTACAATGGCGGACTTAATGCCTTTAGGCATTTTCTACCAGTCAACCTTGAGGTGATACAGAAATAATGCTCAGGTAGGTGCTCATTCTTATTAGGAGAGTGAGATGGTACAAATAAATACAACACTAAATACACATATAGGTATATAAATTACATATAATAAATACTTAATATATAAATACATACTATAAGTAATAAAATATATATTTCTATTTGTATAAACTACAAAGTATAAGTAAGTCGGTTTGTCTGTGCGTTGATGTAAATCTGGCAGACTTTTTTCTTGAAAGTAGGACGGGTATTGCATAACCTGACCTCGGGAGGAAGTACATTCCAAAGGAGAATGGCTTGGACAAAAAATGAGGAATGAACAAGGGCCGAATTGTGATTAGGACAGAGAAGGAGGCGGTTGTTAGAGGAACGTAGGTTTTTACTGTGGGTATCGCATAGTAGTTGAAAGTGAGGTGTTAAGTATGTGGGAGCATAGGGAGAATGAAGAAGAGAGAAAAGAGTTGTGACAGCATGTAGACTGTGCCGTTGACGTATTGCCAACGAGCCCAGTTCTGTACGATATGCTGAGACATGATCGTACTTGCGAAGACTATAGACGAATCGAATGCAATAGTTGAGAAGGCGATCAAGTTTGTTGAGCAGATCTGCATTCAGGCCGATATAGCATACATCACCATAGTCTATAATTGGGAAAATTAAAGTCTGTACAAGCGCTACCTTGGTTTTGGACGGTAAGAAATTTTTCAGGCGATAAAGTGCTCGTAAAGTTCCCGTCACCTTCTGGGCTACACTAGTGACTTGAGCTCTCCAGCTTAGATTGGCATCAAAGTGTAAGCCCAAGTTCTTGACACTCTTGGCAACAGGTATGGATTTTGACTTGTAAAAAAGATGTGGTAAATCTACAATTTCAGCCTACCCAACATACGACTGGAGCCTATCAATATGGCCTGACATTTGCCAGGATTCACTTCTAACCCGAACCGGTCGCACCAGTCACTTAAAGCGTTTAAGTCAGCATTTACTCTGTGTATGGCTTGCGGGAGGTTGTCTACACTAGCATGGCTGTAAATTTGTAAGTCGTCTGCATACAAGTGATACGCACACTGAAGATCTGAAGCGATTGCATTAATGAAAGTAGAAAATAAAAGAGGAGAAAGTATACCGCCTTGAGGTACGCCGGAGTTGAGAGTAAACGTTACACAGCGGCCCTAGGAAACCCCACGACTTCACTTTTCGAGGTGGAGTTCACTAACGTCCGTGGACTCCATACGAACCTCGATGCCGTCCACCATCACCTTGAGACGGCACGGCCCGCTGTGATGTTCCTCACGGAGACACAAATACGCCGCCCTGACGACACGTCTTACCTGTGTTACCCCGGCTATGTCATCGAGGAACAATTTCGTGACAAAGCCGGTGTGTGCGTGTTCGTTAGGGCGGATGTTTGCTGCCGCCGGTTGCGCTGCCTAGAGAACCCCTCCAATTCTGTCCTTTGGCTGCACGTAGACCATGGCTCTATGAGCCAGATCTACGTGTGCGTCTACCGTTCCCACACAGGGGATTCTGAGACAACAAAGCTCTTCCAGTACCTCAGCGAGACGGCTGATGAAGCGGAGCTGCGGTTCCCGAAAGCTGACCTAGTATTTCTGGGGGACTTCAATGGCCATCACATTGAATGGCTGGGGTCCCTCAAGACTGATCATGCGGGTAGGGCCGCCCATGCGTTCGCTCTCTCCCACGGTGTGACCCAGATGGTATGCGGGATCACCCGGATACCAGACAGGTAAGATCACGCGCCCGCTCTGCTGGATTTACTGCTGACGAGTCGCCCAGTACAGTGTTTCGGTAGGAGCCCCATTGGGTAGTTACGACCACTGTGTTGTTCACGCTGGCATGAAGGTATCACCTCCTGCACGTGCTGTACAAATGTCACGACGACTATGGCACTACTCGTCAGCGGATTGGGACGGTCTACGCGATTACTATGCGTCCGTCCCCTGGAGCCAGCGCTGCTTTGTAGGAAAGGCTCCTTCGGATAGTGCTTCTGCTATTGCTGGCGAGATCAGTTTAGGGATGGATTATTACATCCCTTTCACTGATGTCGCCAGTATCCGCAGAGCCCGTCCCTGGTTCGGGCGAGATTGTGCCAAAGCTGTTCGACAAAAACAGTCGGCATATCGCGCCTGGATCAGGGCCCGGGCTGTGCGCGACCCAAACGTGTGCCACCTCAAAGCAGCGTACAACCGGGCCACAAAGTCGAGTAAGAGGGCCTTTAAGAGAGCGGATGCCCAGCGCGTCGCGCGGCTTGGTCAGGAGCTCACTTCCCATCCCACGGGCAGCCGTGGATACTGGCAACTGGCCAGGGCCGTGCAATCTAACTTCTGTCAGCCCTCGCTGCCACCGCTGCGTTACCCAGATGGAACACTGGCTCACAAAGCCCAAGAGAAAGCGGATATGCTCGCAGACCTCTTTGCGGCTAATTCCCGGGTGTACGACCGTGGCCTGCAGCCCATCGCCAACTGTGGCTACACTATGCCTGACATTGTACTCAGGCAATGCGATGTACGGGCAGTGCTGCGATCACTCGACACGCGGAAAGCCAGTGGCCCTGACGGCATTCCGGCGGTGGTACTACGGAAATGCGCAGCTGAGTTGTCTCCTGTACTAACTCGTCTGTACCGCCTGTCTTACTCCACAGGAATCGTGCCGGAGGTCTGGAAAGAGGCGAACGTACAACCGATCCCCAAGAAAGGGGATCGGTCTGATCCGGGCAACTATCGACCCATAGCTGTCACCTCAGTCATCTGCAAGGTGTTTGAGCTCCTCATCAACAAGCAGCTCATGCGATATCTCGAAGATCACTCGCTACTAAATGATCGGCAATACGGCTTCAGGCCAAAACGATCAACGGGTGATCTTCTGGCATTCGTAACGCATGTCTGGGGTGAGGCTATGGAAAGGCACGGCGAGTCCTTGGCGATTAGCCTGGACATCGCCAAAGCCTTCGATAGAGTCTGGCATGCTTCGCTCCTTTCCAAGCTTCCGTCATATGGTCTACCTCCTCAACTGTGCAGCTGGATGGCCAGCTTTCTGAACGAACGCCGAATGCGGGTCCTCTGCGATGGCCAGGCTTCTCGCTTTTTGCAAGTGAATGCCGGGGTACCGCAGGGGTCCGTGCTGTCACCAACTCTCTTCCTTCTGCATATCAATGATATGCTATCCCTCGGGAGCATTCATTGCTATGCAGATGACAGCACATTGCACGGGAGCTACTGGGCTCGTCCGGCGGCAGGGCGGTTGGAGATTGAGGAGGATAGACTACATCTCGTGGCTGATCTCGACAGAAACCTCTACTGTATCTCTCAATGGGGTACCGAGAACCTGGTCGAGTTCAACGCCCGCAAAACACAGGCGTGTGCATTTACAGCGAAGAAATCCCCTTTCCTTCCCCTACCCTCTCTTCAGAATGCATTATTACCAATGAAGGACAACCTTGACATCCTTGGCATAGACGTTCGTCGAGAGCTCAATAATAAAAACTACATCGAAAGATGTATAGGGCTAGCTTCGCGGAAACTAGGAATACTGAATAAGGTAAAGAGATTCTTTACACCGGACCAGAGGTGTCTGCTGTACAAGACGCAGATTAGACCCTGCGTCGAATACTGCTCTCACGTCTGGGACGGCTCCGCAAAGTATCTGCTGGACGCTCTCGACGCCATGCAGCGACGGGCTATCCGTATTATAGGTTGTCCGGAGGTAACGGGAAGCCTTGAGCCGCTAGCTCAGTGCCGAACAATAGCTTCCTTGGCCGCATTCTACCGTATTTACCACGGCGAGTGTTCTGAAGAGCTCTTCAATCTGATCCCACCCTCTTCCTTCCGATCCCGAACAACGCGTGCCGGGCAGAGATGCCACTCCCACACAGTGGATAGAATGTTCGCGAGAACCGAGTGTTTTAAACGTTCGTTTCTCTGCCGAACGATAGTGGCCTGGAACGCCTTGCCTGTGCACGTGTTTCCTCCCACATATAATCCTGGGTTCTTTAAGCGGAGCGTGAAGAGGCACATCAGTAGGTCGTCAAGTTGAGGGCCAATCTCTATAGTATTATATGCTGTGAGAGTGGCCCACAATCACTAGACGTCGTCACGACTTACCACCAGGCGGGCGGCGTCAATTTGGCGAACCCAATATAAAAAAAAAAATAAAAAAAAAGAGATTACACCAAGCTGACGAAATGTCATCGGTGCGAACCGATTGCTGGCGACCCCAAAGATAAGAGAAGAACCATTCCAATACGTCGGACGAGAACCCAATGCGCTTAAGGATAGCTTGCAGTATGTCATGATCGACACAATCGAATGCATTGGTGAAATCCACCAAAACTAACACCGTAATCCCGCCCGTCTCCATAGCATCCCTTATGTCATTAGTCACTTTCAGAAGGGCTGTAGTGGTACTATGGCCGCGTCTGAAACCGGATTGTAAGGGGCTTAAGATGTTATTGATCCGCATAAAATGTGTTAACTGTTTATGTACACAGGCCTCAAGAACTTTAGACAGAAAGGGAAGAATGGAAATCGGTCGGAAGTGCCTAGGCAGTGAAGGGTTGGAAATTTTTGGAAGAGGACGGACGTAGGCTTTTCGCCAAAGGGAAGGGAACTGACTGGATTCGAGAGAAAAGTTGATAATATGGGTATATGAGAAAGTATGTGGTCAATAACAGTAGTGATCATACGACGACTAATGTTGTCGCAGCCCATAGCCTTGGAAGTTATGGAGGAGATCACCTTTTTAATCTCGTCTGACGTAACCGAAGTAAATTGAAAGGAGTCGTGACTGGTACTAGGTAGGCCAGCCAGGGAGCTAACCGTTTGACGCTTGGTTAGATCATCTATAGTGTGAGATGTGGAGAATTATCTCGTTTCGTTGACCTTAACAAGATGGCGGTTTACCCAACTTACCTAAAAGTGAGGTGTACTTGTTTGTGAGTAAGACACAGTGAGAGTGGCACCTCGTAGCTGAAGTTGAACACCTTGTAATCGCAAACAATGTCACTAAACAATGAAGAGTTGAGTATAGGCTTGCCTACTGACTGGATGCCAACACGAACTGATTCACATTCTGTAAAAATATATATATATATTACTAGCTGACCCGGCAAACGTTGTTTTGCTTTAGGGGTGGACTACCCTTACCATTTAGGGGGATGAAAAATAGATGTTGTTCGATTCTCAGATCTACCCAATATGCACACAAAATGTCATGAGAATCAATCAAGCCGTTTCGGAGGAGTTTAACTATAAACACCGCGACACGAGAATTTTATATATTAGATATATTAAACCGACTTCAAGAAAGGAGGAGGTTCTCAATTTTTTTTAATTTTTTTAATTTACTGCTACTGGTTGCAGTGTTTCAATGTGGTCCCAATCCGGTAATTTGAAGTCAGTTTATGTAAGTAAGTAAGTAAATATTCTTTATTGTACATTGTAAATGATAAACAAATAGTGAAAAATAAAACACATGCTTTTAAATTAATGTACAATGACCCTATCGCTTAGAAGTGATCTCTTCTAGGCAACCTTAGGATGGAAAGAGAAATATTAGAAATAATAAAGGGTAGTGTACAATATAACGAACTTATTAATATATAAAATGAAAAGCGACAGAATATAAATAAAATACATACTTAGTAGGTACATGGATATGATAAATATACAGATACTTACAGCTTTATTACATTTCAGGGTCAGATTAATAATAAATCCAGTGGAATACGTAGGTCACACTATAAGTTTTGCGTAACTTAAAAAAACAACATGTTAAAACCAAAATATTACGTTTATTGTTTTTCAAAATACTCTCCTTTACATTTTAAACATTTTTTCATGCGATCGAACCATTTTTTAAAACAGGAGGACCACAGATCTGAAGGCATGTTTTCTACGTGCTGATTGAACGCTATCACTGCCTCTTCGGAGTTGGTAAAAGTGAAACCTCTCATCAAATCTTTGATTTTGGGGAAAATACAGAAATCACAGGGTGCTAGGTCGGGGCTATGCGCAGGATGGGTGACGAGTTGTACTTTTTCGGAATCTAAAAATGACTTTGTTTTGTTGGCCGTGTGTGAAGAAGCGTTGTCATGATGTAGGAGAACGCGGCTTTTGGGTCGTCTTTCGCGAACTTTTTCTAAAACCCTGGGTAAACAAATGGTAGAATACCACTCGGCATTAACACTCTTTTGATCTTCAAGTGGAATTGTACAGATGGGACCCGTAGCTGAGAAAAAAAACGCGATCATTTTTTTACCAACGTTTCTCGCCTGCCTCACTTTTGTTGGCTTGTTCTCATTTTCAAACACCCATTCACAAGATTGCTGTTTTTTTTCGGGTTCAAAACAATAAATTCACGTTTCGTCTCCTGTGACAATGTCATAAACAGCATTAGAATGTCCGTGGTCGTACTTCAGTAGCATCTGTGAGCACCATTCCACGCGAGCCCGCTTCTGCTCCGCTGTCAGTTCATGAGGGATCCAACGAAAACAAAGTTTCCGAACTTTCAATTCTTCATGTAAAATTTTCTGGATTTGACTCATACCAATCCCCAATAGTCCTCGAATTGTCTCGTAGGTAATCCACGGGTTTTCTTCAATTAACCGCTTAACAGTGGCCACATTATTTTCGTTGACGGTAGTTGAAGGCCGCCCTCCACGAAATTCATCATGTAAAGAAACTCGACCTCTCTCAAATTCAGCAAACCATCGTCTCACGGTGCTCAAACAAGGTGCTTCTCTCCCAAAAGCATTTTGAAGACGAGCGGCACAGTCTTGCGGAGAGAGAGAACTTTTAAAATCATAAAAAATCATCGCTCTAAAATCTTTTCGACTTAATTCCATTTTCGTTGCATACGTAGAACTTTGATGTGTGATAAAAAACAATTGACAAATGATTTCCCGCCAACTATTTTTTTGGCTACTAAGAAGGTTGCAACGTTTAAAAAAATATAACATTCGAAATTCAAATAGTTCCAATTAGCTAGAAGTGCAAAACTTTTAGTGTGCCCTATGTAGTATACAAGTATGTTTGTTCATCATGTATGTATGTGTATGTATGTAGGTATAAGCCGCGCAAGATGACAATGGGATTGGCGGCCATGTTGGTGACGTCATAGTGACGTAGATGAACCTACAATACTGTTTTGTTATCCGTACTGTTCAGCGACTGATGACGTCACTGAGTTGTTATTGTGACAAGTTTATATCCCACTCACATCGTGCGCGGGTTATACTCCATTCTACTCAGATTCTACTTAACAAAAAACTTACCATCACTCTCTCTCTGAACATCTTCGGAACTCCTATCATCTCTTTTCTTCCTCTTAACTTCTCTTTTCATCCGACTCCCATTTTCCGTGACATTAGATTTATTATCCAAGAAATTATTCTCGGGCATATTATCATCAGTTTTGAACGAGTCGTTTTCATTACGTTGTGGTTCCGTATCGGTTTTCAAGGATAGTTCCGTGTGGTTTTTTTCCGGAACCACTGGGATATTAGGAAGTTTGTCTATCTTTGATATAGTTTCTAGAGGGTTTGCGTATGTGTCATTTATTTCTTTTTCTGGTTTTGAATGGTCGTCTTGATTGTCGTAAGCTTGTGGTGGTTCTATGCAGGGTGACTAGGAAAAATATAAAAAAAAAATAAAAAAAAAACTTCGCGAGATATTTGAGATGATAGTCTTCAAAATGTGGTAGTACATCGGATTTCGACTCCAGAGTCTCGGGTTCAATTCCCGGGTCGAATCTAATATATTTATGTGATACACAAATGTTTGTTTCGGAGTTTGGGTGTTTTCTATGTATGTTATGTATGTATTTAGAAATATATAAGTATGTTTATCAGTTGTGTAGATCCCATAGCACAAGCTTATAGCTTAGTTTGGGCTAGATGACGTTGTGTGAGAATGTCAAAAAAAAAAATTATCTATGTAACTCGTCATCTCATCAAATTCCTCACCAAAACATGCCTAATCCACTCTGTAATCCGTGCTATATCCTCCTTTAAGCAGCATGAGTGATAAAAACGAAATACATGAATACAATTTTTTTAATAAATAAAAAATAAGAATTCAATAACAGAAGCCTAGAAAAAAATACTTTGGGCTACATAATAATTCTATTGCTAGTAATTTTTATAAAAACTCAAACTCAATCTTCTATGAGCTTACTTTGGGCGCTGTGTAAAAAAGTACCAAATATTTTATAATATTACTATTGCTAGGTACTTTTATGAAAATTATAACTCAATCTTGTATGAACTAACTTTGGGCGCCTTGGTGTGAAACAGTCAACTTTAACGCAAGCTTCTATAATAAATAAGCTTACTTTGGGCACTGTCTAAAAATGTCCCAGATATTATTTTTATTGTTTCTTAGTAACTTATATAAAACACAAAAACACATAATTTAAGCTTCTATAAGCTTACTTAGGGCGCTGTGTAAAAAAAGCCCCATATATTTAATAATATTATTATTGCTAGTTACTTCTATAAAAACCATAACTCAATTTTCAATAACCTTACTTTGGGTACTGTCTAAAAATGTCCCAGATATTATTTTTATTGTTTCTTAGTAACTTATATAAAACACAAAAACACATAATTTAAGCTTCTATAAGCTTACTTAGGGCGCTGTGTAAAAAAAGCCCCATATATTTAATAATATTATTATTGCTAGTTACTTCTATAAAAACCATAACTCAATTTTCAATAACCTTACTTTGGGTACTGTCTAAAAATGTCCCAGATATTATTTTAATCGTTTCTTACTAACTTATAATAAAACACACAATTTAAGCTTCTAAGCTTACTTTGGGCGCTGTCTAAAAAATGTCTCAAATATTTAACATTATTACTGTCAAAGCGTAGTCGCGCAGCAGAAAGAATTTCGGTCATTGCCCCGTCAATACCTATCTCGGTCACTCCCACACAATTATACTTCCGTCTCGCTCACACAGGGGCGGCGCTAAAGCGAGACGCCATTATAATTGTGTGCATGTCAGAGATAGGTAGCGACGCGACGGGTCAATGTACGAAATTCTCTCTGCTAAGCGACCGCGCTTTAGTAATTTTTAATCGACTTAAAAAAAGGAGTAGGTTCTCAATTCGACTGTATTTTTATTTCATGTTTGTTACATCAATATCTTTCATCTTTTTTTATCAATTATTTGGTCCCATTTTGGTAATTCGAAATCTGTTTTTCTGTCAATATTTGACATGTTTTTTTTTTTTTCAATAAATTTTCTCTCACCTGACACTCTGGGTCCAACTCATTATTGGTGTTAACAGCATATGAAGAACATCCACCACCAACTACGTCTGACTTTCTTGTGATTGGACGTTCGGTCTGCGCACTGGGTAATGGGTCTGTGTACAAAAGGTTATATTATAATATACACAGACAGACAAAAAACCCATAACCACCTATAATTACAGACAGCTAGAACAAATGTGTAATTTTTTGTACGTTTAATGACCTTTTTTGACGCTTTTGAAAAAAAAAATACACTGTTAATGTATCTATACTACTACGAGTATTATAAAGAGGAAAGATTTGTTATTTTGTGTGTATGTTTGTAATGAATAAACTCAAAAACTGCTGTGCCTATTTCAAAAATTATTTCATCATTGGAAAGCTACATTCACCCTGAGTAACATAGGCTACTTTTTATCCCGGTAATATGTTCCCACGGTTCCCAAGGTTAACGTTGGATCCACCTATCACAGTTTCTACCGAACTAACGGTCCAACGCTATCCTTAATAGCGCGATCTAGAAATTATGAATATGATATGAAGCAAAAATTCGATGTTGTCGGTATTGGTCATAGTAGGTGGTCAGAGCACTCCCCCGGTTAGGGAAAGGCCGTGGGTTCGAGTCCCGCCGATGACATCAGTTTTTGTGATCTATTTATAATTTCTTTCTTAATATTTTAAGAATAGTTTAAGCAAACTCATTGCTTTAAAATACAAAAATATATGGATGAACCAATTTTAATTTTTATTATGTTAATTGAAAGTTACTACATCCCATTTCAATTTGGTCCCATTTCGGCAATTTGAAGTCGGTTGTTATGTCAATTTGAAGTCGGTTGTTGTGTCAATTTGAAGGCGGTTGTTGTGTCAATTTGAAGTCGGTTGTTGTGTCAATTTTTGACGTGCTTTTTTTCTAGTTTCTACTAGTATTGTTAAACAATTGCTTTATTTGCAGTACAATAATTTATTTGCAGTAAAAAATATTGATCTGATCATTATAAATTGAGGAGCGAAATGGTTCAAGTTGTCGACAATAACTAGGGCGGTTCGCTGGAACGTGGACGGTTACATCGAAATAATAAAGACGGAGCTGGCGGAATCTTAACCTAACCTAACCTAATCTAAGCTAAAAAAAAAAAAAAAAACTTTTCAACATTGGCGACGAGGCAACAATCAAAATTTTTTTTTGTACTGTCAAAGGCATGTTTCTTTAATGCTTAATAACTCAAAAACTATAAAAGCCACATACACCAAAAACTATAGAGCAAACCACAGGCTTATGTTATATCTTTATGCCAAATGTCAAGTTGATAGGTTAAGAGATGCGCCCGCCATCGTGTCGCATACATTCTTGATTGATCCCATCGTTGTTAAGAAGAAGCAAGCTCCGTCTCAATACATATACACTTACTGATAAGTTTAGCGGGTACAAAGTTCCTGTGAGAGCCAGTTGTCGTCGATAGGGTGTGTATGGGAGGTTCAGTGGGGGTTGTAATGTATTCTTGTGTCGTTTTATGAGTTCCTTTCTCTGAAACAAACAATACATATTATATATTAAGCTTTTTATCGAAAAATTCTAATAATGACTTCAAAAGTTAACATAATAAAGCCAGTGCTATAAAACATTAAAAAGTTATTTTATGATACAGATTTTGTATGAGCTTCTGCAAATCTGTATCGTAAAGTAACTTTTTAAACACAGTTGGATAGAATCATAGTATATTATGATAAAATTTTACTTGCAATAACAGGTTAAGGTCTGTCGACCATACCGCCTTGTCAAGTTTTGCTTGTCAATAGTGCTATATTGTCGTTAACTTTTTCAAGTTTGTGTTTGTCATAATCCCTAAACCTATGAGATTAGAAGTAGTGTATGAAACTCCACATAACTAGGTATTAGAGCTCTCGTAGGGTACTATAAAGAAACTCGTCAAAGCTCGGTTCTTTAAAACCTACTCGTCTTCTAATACCGTTCTGTATGTTGCATAGAGTTTCATACACTACAATTACTGACGATTTTCACTCGTATTTAGAATCTATATATAGAAATAGGGAATATCCCGCTTAGCTCTCGAGAACTGCTTGTGCTCCAATGATGGCTTACCCCTCTATGGATAGCCCTCGATCTGGAGGCATGCCAAAAAATCGAAAATTTGACCTAGCCCTAAGGGGTCAAAAGTTATAGACCAATACCTATGGCGTGCGCAAGACACCGTACTAGTATAATAGAATCACATACCTTTGACAGTTTTCCTTGCCGAAACATGCTGTGACAGTTTCGGATTCTGAAACAATAAATAATATTTGGTTGAAATTAGTTTAAAACCTGAGAATCCACAGAATATTTGATCCATAAACATAGACATCCAACCTATGATAGACTGGCAGTATCAAATAAAAATTGTGTCATCGCAGACAGAAAAGTGGAACGTTACGAAATATGGTAATATTAGGAATTAAATCTCGTAAAATGTGTAAGAAATATTATAGAAATTAAACAATAAAACTAAATAAGTTTACATGAAAATACGCCCAATTGACTATATGAGTTGTTGCCAATTGGCAACGACGTAAGCAATTTTTAGGTGAGGTCTTCGTGTTTATGTATTGAAAGTCTTTGACCATAAATGGAACATTTCTTACCTGTATCTGATTGAAATCCTTCACGTCCTTAGTTTTTTCATACGGTTTTTGGAAACCGTAGTAGTTGACGTTGTTTTGTAGTCGGTTCGCTTCCCTTATAGAGTTTAATTCATTGTGCTCATGGAAATATAGGGCTGACATCACTATGAGACTGAAAAATTACATCTTGATTAATTTCTTGGCAATACTTTGATGGTCAAAAGGAGATCACGTTGTCTTGTGGTCTAACTACAGAGCTTCGATATTGTCCATGGGTAGGAGAGGAGCAGTTAGACTGGAAAGCCGACCCCAACTGAGTTGGGAAAACGCTCGGAATATGACTGTTAGAGGGTTCAGAAGGGCCATGCTCGGACTGTACAGATTCTATAGTTGATGGTTGCGACTGTCGGCACTTGGTGAAACTTACAGTAATACATGCTAACCAAACACTTGTACACCGTTAAGAAATAAGGATAAACTGGCTGTTCCTAAATTTAGGCTTCATAAAGTGAGTAATTCTTTTGCGGGGAACTTTATTCGAATGTACAATACATTGCCAACTGAAATAGCAAATTTATCTGTCAATAAATTTAAAAAACTAATAAAAAGTAAATTGTGCCATAAAGCTTAATATAGTATTAATGATTTCTTAGATGACAAGGCGGCCTGGTTGTAACACGAATTGCTCCTTTCTAAATAACTCTGTATTAGATTTAAGATGAAATATTTTGAAAAAAGCCGAACTGAGTTTCTTTAGGGCTCTTCTCAGTCTCGTTGCATTTAGATAATAAACGTTATTTTATTTTATTCCGTTTCGCTTTTATTTAATTTACAGGATTTAACCTGACCTGTTTCGCTAACCTATTTATTAAACAAGTATTTTACTACACTAAAGTGGACAACAACCTTTGATAAACCGGTCAGGTTAAACCCTGTAGATGAAATAAAAGTGAAAGTGAAACAAGTGTTTGGTTAGCATGTAGAGATTCTATTTAGTGATATTTAATATCTGTCCTGACCTTTGGAATATTGGTTTGAATTAGAGATCTGAATTTTCTATAGTGCCGGGTGACGGCAATAGGCTTGTCTCCTATTATGTGGGACCATAAAAGTTACTGGCAAAGTGTGGTGTGTACTGAACCTCTGGCTACCACTTCCGTGATACAGGCACTCATACAATATATTTATTTTCCTCCGTTCCTTTTTTGTGCAATTCTAATTATTTTACTAGTGTATTCCAGAAACTCGTCTCTGTGGTATGTATGTAAAGGGTCAAAAAGTAAATTTCGAGTAAAACTATCAAAATAAAAAATAAAAGTTTATCTACCATATTTTCAAAAGGCAAAGAATGGGCAAGAAACTCCTTGGTAATGGAATCTTGACAGACGGACAGATGGACGACGTTCTATTAGGGACCTCAGAGCTTTCAAAGACATACCCATTGAAAGAGATAAGAAAATAAGAGGTACTTACCAAACAGCCATAATAAATATTAATACTGTTATAACAATTTGTAAAAATTTATTGGAAATAAATTCATTGCTGGTATCCCTAAAGTCTCTTTTACAACATATTCCCAATCTGGAGCTGCCAAATGAAAAATCATCGTCACTACGTAACCATAGACTAGTATCTTTCTTTTTACTGAACGTACTGTGACAGTCTTCAGATTTCTGAGACTCCGTGTATGTTGGATTTTCGATATTATCATACGATTCAATTTTATCTGTAGGATATTTGATACCACAAGTTTTGTTTTGATGATAATATTTTCCATATTTTGAGGAGTTGTGACAATTTTTACATTGTTTTCTAGTGTGTTTTGGGGAGTAATGGCTTAACTTATGGCAACGTTCGTGTTTACGTATGTTTTTCGCTATGTCTAGAAATTGGTCTAGATATAAATTTCCATCGTTTTGTATGGATTTTGATGTATTTGATATGGCTGAGTTGTGGGAATCTGAAATAATTAGAACATTTCAAAATCAAGCTTTAATTATAAAGGTCCAAACATGCTTCCTTGGAGAACACCTTGCAAAGACGTTAACAGTTGTTGACGGTATTCTGTTATTTGTTACCTTTGCAAAGTAAAACATTCAAATACACCATTTTAAATATGTATAATTGTAATACACGATTACAAGTTGCACTTTCTCTAATATTTACGGACAAATGATATCCTTAACGGAATCAAAGGCTTACTTTGATAGCCAAGATCTTTTGGGAGATTTTCAGAAATTACAATACATTAAAAACTAAATAGCGTAAGATAATCTCTCCAACTCGTAAGAGATTTTTGTTTGGTTGCTCCACTTTTTTAGCTTTAATAAAACGCTAGTTAATTATTCTGACATTTTTATCATTGCTTGTTTTACGATATGATTTCCAAAACATGTAATTAATGCTTCAAAAAGTCACAAGTAGATCCCCTACCTCTAAGATTAAACTGAAATCACTAAACTACTCACCATTGCTAACAGAAGACCTTGCACTGTCCCTTCTCTGTAAAACACTGATCTTATACAACTTCTTATTAATCCTTTCGAGTTGGTCTATCCTTGATTCCAAATTTCCTGTCACTTTAGATAGTTCTTTGACTGCGCCGATGCCTTCCATGTAGATGCGATCCTAGTTTAAGAAATAGATTAATAATAAATAAGTTTTCAGGATTCTCTTACTCCAGCTCAAATAGCTTCTGTGTGCGTACCAGAGACGCCCGGCAACGGACGAGCGAGCGGCCCGGACGTAAATTAAAAAAAAAAGTAGCGTAGTTGTCCGTTTACCCGTTTACGAGTACATTTCTACGTGCTACCGTCGCTGAATTTGTAAAATTCTCGCACGCACAGCCTGTGGCCCTCTCTTGCGAAATGCTCCATAGTGTCTAAATTCTCAAGAGCCATGCTACCTACTGGCATAACCCGGGGCCCCACAGATACGATGCGTTCACGCAGTTGACAAATCAAATATAAACTTTCTTTTGAGAGACCCTGTCTTCTCCTAATATTAGAGTCTTACCTTATTAACAACAAGAAACTTGTTAATAGTGTCCCCGTTGGGAAGTGTAACATCGCCCGCCTCCTTTACGGCTTCGGGAAGTACCCTGCGAACTTCCTGTGCGATGATGCCCGTGTCGAGCGGCGGGACGGGGCGGGTCGGGTCGTAGCCGAGTAGGCCCGAGTGTTCCGCGAATGATGGGTCGTAGTTGAATCTATACAAGATATTCCTCTTATTCTCCTTACTGATTTATTGAGCGAAGCGAGCGGAGCATTATCATGTGACTCAAATGCAACTCGATGTGAAATTGTTTCTCGACAGCTACCCAACCGATTTTCATGATTTTCTCACTCAAAAATCAAACATTCTCAGGAGCAGGTTTTGTTCGAGACAGAATTTTGATTTAGGACCCTCAAAAAAATTTATTGACCAAATAAAGTTATTGACCAAAAAAGGTTATTGACCAAAAAAGTTATTGACCAAAAAAAGTCATTGACCAAAAAAAGTTATTGACCAAAAATAAGACAATAGTCGCTTCGCTCAATTGCATGCTGCAGCGTAGTACCACGGCAGCGACCGCAGCGAGTAGTTTATTTTGATTTATCACTTATCTTTAAAGACACAAATTATTACAAATTTTAATTATATTTCTTATGTGCGTGTACTGTCACTTATATTCCTTTTCCGGCTGGACTGATTTTAACGATATTTATTGTGTTTTTATGTGTATTCGAAGATTATTTAGATTTACAATTGGACCCGGTAGGTGGGGCTTTTGTGGTGGTATGAAGTTCGCCGGGACACCTAGTTACCCCAACTTCTAAAAATAATTAAGTATTACCCAGTTATTCCCCAAAGGGGTAGGTAATAGGAGGCAAGCCCATTGCCGTTACCGGGCACCATCCATACATCCATCATCCATCTGCCTGCCCTTATCCCAATTATTTGGGGTCGACGCAACATGTTTTCATCTTCCATACATCCCTGTGACACGTCATCTCCTCAGTCACTCCTTTCCTGGTTATATCGTCTTTCACGCATTCTATCCATCTTTTCTTGGGCCTACCTCGAGTTCTCAAGCCATCTACATTCATACTTTGTACCTTTCTTACCACATTACTTTCCTCTCTTCTCATAACATGTCCATACCATGATAGCCGTTCGCTTCTCACTCTCTTTTTCATTTATTGGGGCAACTTTCAAACTTCCTCTAATATGCTCGTTCCTTACTCTATCCATCCTTGTTACACCACACATCCATCTTAACATTCACATTTCCGCTACATGCAGTTTCCTTTCATGACATGAAAGTCCATACAGGACGGCAGGTCGGACGACAGTTTTGTAAATTTATAGATAAATAAAATTTAACTGTCTGTGTATAATTTGAAATTACCAGCTTTTTACTCAATGCATACTCGTCTGTTAATATACACGATATTGACATAAAAAATTAAATTTTTTGTCTGTTTATCTGTCCGTCGGCCTGTTTTTCTGTTTGTTCCCGCTAATCGGAACGGCTGGACCGATTTTAACGGGACTTTCACAGGCAGATAGCTGATGTAATCCTACTAATATTATAAACGTGAAAGTTTGTGAGTATGTATGTATGGATGGATGGCTGTTTGTTACTCTTTCACAATGATTTTATATACAATGGATTTCGGATCATCGCTCAAAAGTGTCCGAACTAAAAGAGAAACAAAACGCTAAAAGAGAAACAATCGCGCGCCAGTCTTGATTTTGACAACTGAACGACAAAACGTTGCACAATGCCGTACTGTATTGTAAAAACGTGTAAAAACTACGAAAAAAAAGCAAATTGAAGACGGTGTATCATATTTTCAGTAAATAAGCTTTTGTTTTATCATTTGCAATTTATTATTTCACTTAAAAATACAGTATTTCGTCGATAATAAATTAAAAGACAAAAGTAAATATTGCAATCCAGTCCAATACCGAAGTATCTATCTGTCTCTTTCGAATTCATCCCAAGCTCAGTAAAAAGAAAGAGACCATTTCATTTTCACTGAATAATGTACTAACAAAATGACCATTCAGATTTATTCGGATTACCGATAGCGATGAAACTATTTGGAACAAAGATTATAGTGGAGACGCCTTGGCTCTTTATGATTTTTTTTTCGTTATATGAACCAACATCTATTTCAGTTTTCCTCGGGATCCAGTACACTGTGCACAATGGAAAAATATTATTGCCCTAGCACGGCGAGAAGAATATTTTGATCCAAAAAATAACAATCTTGTTTGTTCGGCTCATTTTATGGACATAACAAAAAGAGGTCCGATCTTTATGAAACTTGTACAAGAATCCCTTGATTGAATACAATTTTTTCTTTTGGTTGGGATGGAGGAGATAAGCCCAAAAATGTTTTTAATTTTAACAGGGTATCATTGTTTTGTCATAAATATAATTACATAATTACACATGTCATATTATTTCGTGTATGTACTGTTATTTTTTTTTTTTTTGGATTCTCGGTAATGTATTCCCACGGGAATCGGGGACGAGATAACTATATCTCGCGGGCGGAGTCACGGTGATCAGCTAGTAGCCAATAATTTCGTATCCCAAAAATTAACCATAAGATAAAAATAAATTAATGACGCGCAGTTTTAGCAACTAATTCAGTCACTTGAAACACGGCTATCTTGTAGTAGACGTAGCGACATAGCGTTATGAAAATAGTAATGAAAGCGGAAGAACTTTGACACACGCAAGAAGTTTGGCATTTATAAATTACTATAATTAGTTAAATTCATTAACTCCATTTTTGTTATTCATACACTACAGTTACTTATTATGAAACTGACTCGAAAAAAAAAAATCTTTGTCAGTCGTTAATTAGTTTTTCAGCTTATTTCGTCTAATATAAACAAGTAATTACAATTTATAAGATTATGGAATTTATTATAGTCTTACATTAATTATTACGCGTACGTAGGTACATATCATGGAATCCTTAAAAGACTTTAATAAAATAAACCTACTCCATTGTTTCTATGATCACGTACTTCAAGTTGAAGCTGCATAAGGTGAATCAGTCAGGCGGACAGATGAAGCTACGTAATGCGATAAATTAGTGCAAACAAAAGTGAACACTATTCCGTTGTATCAAGGTTTAAATTTTAATATGAAATTTGTTTATATCTATGTATGCCTATGTATAATGTATAGGTCGACTCGGGACATTATTTTCTTGCGATTTCTTCTAGATCCTATGTCCATTGTATTATAAGGTCTTTGCTCTTTCACGTAAAAACTACTGAATGGATTTTAATGAAACTTTACAATAATATAGCGTATACATCAGAATAACACATAGGCTACAATTTATAAAGATATTGTGTAAATTGTTCAAAATATGACTATAAGTGTCAAGTAAGTAGGAAGCGACGATGACAAACCGAGTGCGCGATACTACGGGAACGGGAAAAATCCAAATTACCACGCGGACGAAGTCGCGGGCGACCACTAGTAAGGTATAATTTAGGCTACTTTTTATCCCGGGAATGTGTTCCCGCGGGGATTGGAACCCATAAAACTAAACCAAATAAATACATACTTGACTACACGTATGCTCTGCACGTTCCGTAACTGCTGAGCTGTGTCCAACTCTGCTATGTTATGTTTGGCTCGAGCGTCGGACGGGTGGAGAATGTGGCCAGATACCTTCAGGTTACCTGTTTGGACATAAATTTTTTTTTTTGTAAATTCTCACAACATCATCTAGCCCAAACTAAGCTACAAGCTTGTGCTATGGGATCTAGACTACTGATATACTTAATATATACATAGAAAAAACCCAAACTCCGAAACAAACATTTGTGAATCACACGAATATTTGTTTCGACCCGGGAATCGAGCCCGAGACTCCGGAGTCGAAAGCCGATGCACAACCGACCACGCCACCGAAGTCAGTTTGGAAACATGGTGTTTTAGTAATCATAATCTTATATATAAAATTCTCGTGTCACAGTGTTAGTTTAATATACTCCTCCGAAACGGCACGACCGATTTTTATGAAATGATGAATATGCGTATTCATTAGGTCTGAGGATAGACAGTAGTGATAAGGGTTGTCCACCCATATTTTATTTTTTAACAGTGATGCATTAAATATACATACGACCCTAAATTTTCACCCTTTTATCACCAACCCCCTATTTTTGAATAGTCCCTATTTCCCTTGGTCACGACAGTTCTTATGAAAAAAAACTGCGCTACGAAATTCGCCGGGATAGCTAGTACATAAAACAAAGTCGCTTCCGGCCGTATGTATGCTTAGATCTTTAAAACTACGCAACCGATTTTGATGCGGTTTTCACCAATGAATAGAGTTGTTCTCCAGGAAGATTTCTGTGTATGAAACCGCGGGCGTCCGCTAGTTATAAATACATTACATCCTAATGCAAAACAAATAAACCTATCATCACATAACGTTTTAACTTGGTGAGCGTTAAAAGGCTGTAAGCATTTGATGAAATTTATCGTAGATATATGAAGTCGGAGGGCTTCGTGGTCTAGTGGTAACCGACAATGTTAACACATTGGAAAGGTTAAGCAACATCTAGTCAGGCAGGACTTAGGATGGGTGACCATTTCTTAAGACACTTGAGACCCCTCCGTGCCTCGGAGAGCACGTTGTCATACAAACATCTATGGCAGTCGTTAGGGGTAGTTGGAGCCCTAAACCAAAAATCCTCGCGGTCTAACTACAGGACCTCGATATCGCCCATGGGTTGTGGAGGTCAGATGGCAGTCGCTTCACAGAATATATCGAAGTTCAGTCGACTCGCAGTTAGACTGTAGGATCGGTGGTTGATATCTATATGAAATCGGTCTGTATTCCGACTTCCGACTTACCATTAACAACACAGCACTCGTCCGGCCTATCGGTATTGATACCGACTCTTCCACTAAAATGTACGCTATTTTCCGACACGCCTCTCTGCCACCAACTCTCCGTGCAGTCGGATTCGAACTGGCCCGGGTTCGATGCCTGGTGACAAACATATTAGTTCAGGCTATATGCCTAAAGGCGTAAGCAGAGATTATACACTGTCGGTATACTTTACCATTAAGTTAATTAGTCCCACCACAGAATACGGAATAGTATTTACATACAGAACTTGCACTCCGACGTGAGAACATAATTCGAACGTTAGGGTTGTCAGGAAAGTACCAGCATAATTTGACCGACGTTAATGCCTCAATATCAACTCTATGGTCAATACCGTGTCACAAACAAGAGACAACCCTTACTGACTTACAACTTCAAGTTGTCGCTGATGTCACGTATTTTTTGCGTACTCACGTAGTAACGGGTAATTGCCGTTACCCGATACTATAGACGATAACCGTTCAATTTAAACCAAAATTCCAACAGTCAGGACAAACGTTACATACCGCAAAATCTTAATAGTCCGATCGATTAGGTAACGTCTGATTTAATCGACTCTGGGTTTTTGGTCCATACATTTTATTGGATTGTCCTTTACTTAATAATTTTCTTTCCGTCCTAAGGTTGTCTGGAAGAAATTGCTCTTTGGCAATAAGGCAGCCTGTTGCACATTCTATTTTAAAATATCTTTAAATATTTGTTTCTCTTTTGTTTCTTGTGTACAATCAAATCAAATACTTTACTAGAGCTATACGTGACAGTATCAAAAGCACGTCAACCGCCATTTTTAGGGTTCCGTACCCAAAGGGTTAAACGGAAACCTTATTACTAAGACGCTGTCTGTCCGTCCGTCTGTCTTGAGCTGTATCTCACGAACCGTGAGGGTAGCTACACACATAAGCGGGCCGGCATTAATCGGCAAGGCCGGGCGGATGTTCGGGAATCACAAACCGCTCGGCTGCCGCACATTACCACTCGGCTTGGTAGTTGCTAAACACAGCGAGCCGGCGGCATCAATAGGCAAAGCCGGACGGTAAAATCGAATATATATATTATGTAGATGAATGTTCGGGAATCATAAGCCGCTCGGCTGCCGCATATTATCACTCGGCTTGGCAACTGCCGACTTATGCCAGACTGGCATGTGTCGTTCGTTCGATTGGAAAGAACCGTATCAATACTGACCCATTGCAAAAATGATCCGGTTCTTTCGACCCGTTCAATCAATGGTTCATTTTCAAAAGGAACTGAAGTTAATACTGATTGTTCAACGGATCAACGGTTCAGTATTGATACGGTTCCAAAGGAACTTTATCATCAAGTAGAGTAAAAATATTGATTTAGATTGTCGATCACAGAATCACAGATCTCAGGAAATACTATAAAATGATTCAGTTCAGAAAGAATATCACTTTCAATATTTAATGGCCAACGATTTTACATATCCTACTAATATTATAAACGCGAAAGTTTGTGAGTATGTATGTATGTATGGGTGGATGGATGTTTGTTACTCTTTCACGTCAAAACTACTGAATGGATTTATTCATGTTTTATGATTTTCTCTACATTAAACACTTATAAATAATTAATTTGACTGTTTGAAATTCAAAATTAAAAAAATATAGGTATACACACTACAAAATAAAAACAGTTTTCAAAACTTTTGTTTGTCGGTCTGTCTGTTTGTTCTGGCTTAACTCACTACAGAGGTAATGAATGACAAAGACAGGCTTTATCGGTATTTTTCTAGAACCTAACGTAATTTTAGGCTAATATTTTTTATCCCCGGATTGGTACCCTGGGAATTAGAAATCAGATAACTTCCACACGGGCGTCCGCTAGTAACTACTTTATCTTAATGGAAATAATCTTCCCATGAGAATTGGGAACCACATAACTATTCGCGCGGGTGAAGCCGCAGGCGTTCGCTAGTACTTTATATAAATTTTAACAAGAAAACGATCGAATAAACACTATGACCTACCTAATACTTTACAATTTTCTTTAAAATATTCGATAATAATAATTTAATAATAATATGATGTCCAATTTTAAAATTCAAACCAATGAATCGATGCGATGCGAAAAACCAGCAGCGATGCTATAGTTGAGACCAATATTTAACCTTAATCCGTCAAAATAAAATAGCTTTTGATTGGTCTATCATTTATCATACGTCATTCCAAAATGTATCCACATTGATGTTGTGGATCATCGGGTCACGGTTCGTTCGTTTCTTTCAACTGCGTTCTGTTCTCTCTCGCTCTCACTCATACACAGGTCGCCACGCTTCGGTTCGTATCGTGCCACACGAGTCACGGGTCGCCGCGAACCAAACAAATGAACGGGTCATTTAGATCGTAGTGATCCGTTCGTTCGCGCCATGTTCGCGCAGATTTGAAGACCCGGTTCTTTTGATCCGTTCAATCGCGAACGACACATACTTAATGCCAGTCGGCTTGCGACATTCGAGACGATACTGCGTGGAGGACGCGCGCGCGACTCCCGAATGAAAACCGAATTGCGCCGATCGGTTGACTTTTTCATTCTGCAGTACTGCCGAATGGAATGATGTGTGAACCGAATGAACAACGCGATCGGCACTAGCCGATTGAAGTCGAATAAGTGCAGTAATTGCTTCGGGTCGGCTTTGTTGTTCCATAAATACTGCCGAACCGACAATGCCGGCCCGCTTATGTCTGTAGCTACCCTTACAGTCAGAAAGTTGAAATTTTCACTCTCTCCCATACACCAATTTTGCCGTATTCGTACAGAACCCTTTGTGCGCGACTCCCACTTGACCGATTTTTATTGTTAACCTTTAGATAACAAACAAACAAGACTATAGACAATGGTTATTTTATATGTGGTTTATACATACTATAGTAATGAATGAAATGTGTGTGTGTGTGTGTGTGGGTGTTTATACATACCCTTACTATAATCCTATCGCTAGCGTGTGCCGCCACGATATAATGTTGATTGCTGACGTGAGCCTTCAGGGCTACGACCAATTGGAAGTGTCTCTGGTCAGGGTTCGGTCGACCCTTCTTCCTCATGTTATTGTTAGTGGTCTCCGCGAAGTGTAGTCTTCCGACTGTCACTTTAGCTCCTGAACGGGATACTTCCACCCTGGAAGGAGAATGGGAGTTTATTAATAGGCACCTACTTTAAATATTATAATCGATAATAGAAATGGTGAATGTAATTTTTGTCCCCCCTTAGCTCTCGAGAACTGCGTGTGCTCCAATGATGGTTGACCCCTCTATGGATAGCCCTGGAGGCAAGCCAAAAAAACGAAAATTTGACCTAGCCGTAAGGGGTCAAAAGTTATAGGCCAAAACCTATGGCGTGGAGAGGCGCGAAGCACCGCGCAAGTCACCGTACTATTAAGAAAGAAATTGTGAATAGATCGAACCCACGGCCTTATAGCGAACAGACGGACAGACGCTGCGAAGGATTTGGTTTTATAATATGTAGTGATTTCTTCTGTGCGTGTGTAGGTACGTAAATAAACTCCTCCTAACGGCGGGACCGATTATAATACATTTCATAGTGTGTGTTCAAGTGGAATGGAGAATGGTTTAGATTTACAATAGGATCCGGTAGGTGGCGCTACAGTCCCGGCAAACTTCGAACCGTCGCAGCAGCGCCACCTACCTAACACACACCATAAATTTAATCATAATCGGTGCAGCCGTTTACGAGGAACTCAGTGTCAAACAAATTTATAACCACTCTGTAATTCAAACCAAATTTGCAACAGTCCAGATAAGTAGACATACCTACATAACAAAACACCCAAACTCCGAAACAAACTTTGTATAACACAAATTATTAGATTCGACCCGGGAATCAAACTCGAGACGAGTAGCAGAGATAATATTTACTCAAACATATATACTTACGGCACAGGATGGAAAGGTTTCTTTGTTCTATCTGATTGACTTTGTTCAATTCTTACTTCTTGACTTGGGTCTTCAGCCTGTAAAAGAATTAACCATCAACATGACGTAGAGGTTTTGTTTTGATAGAGTTATTTTAATCCTTATCCATCCATTAGAAATTTATCATTTGCTCTAGTCTAGGCGCTATCCCCCGCGGAGACCACAGTGGTGGTCAATGTCCGCCGAGGCCACTGGTAATACCTGCTTGTAACCAGAGACGCCCGGCAACGGACATTAGAGTGGCCGCGGAAATAAAAAAAAAAACAAAAAGTAGGCGCTATCAAGCCTTAACCTTACTGCCCGGCTACAAGGTTTTTTAGGTTACCTCTGGCGCTCAACAGTAATCAAGTTCCAGATGCTCAGTTGCAATACCGAACAAGGTTATTACCCACACCGGGATATAGTTCGGAGTAACAAGTTCTTCCGTGTCACGCACTTAAAAAAATAAAAAATACTAGAGTTGGTTAAATTTTTGGCAATCCTCTGACAAGAGCAAGCTGCAAAACTCTTAAAATGAAATAGAGACATTACTGTGAAATTACCTTAACACCATAGAAATGTATATAGAACTGACTAATCTTCTTGAATCCGTCACCAGTTTTCACATACTGCGGTTCTCCTTGCATTTGTATCTGACATGTCACTTGGAAATGATTCTTCTTTTGGCAGACGAAGGCCTCGTCTGTTTGTGAGAAGTTGAAGCCTTTGTCTGCTCCCACTACGTATGAAAGGGATTGGCTGGAGAGAGACAAAAACATGTCAATGCATGGGGAAAAATATTTTCTGTTTAGTTGTGTCAACATCGTGCGGATAACGCCCGCAATGCGTGTCGATGTCAACGTCAAATCAGTTCACGACTAGCTCCGTTACCATAGCAACTGACAAGCGAGACAAGAAACGCGTTTCATTAGATTTCACTATTGTATGCAATTTGACATTGACATCGACACGCATTGCAGGAGAGATCCGCAATGCGTGGAAAAACGGTTGACAAGAAAAGCGCTCTAATCTGCAACACCCTAATTATTATATCTGTCCCCAAGAAATATGTTAGTTGCCAAAATAATCAAAAATATGTTTGGATATTTTTGAGTCGCTCCACAGGGGAGTACTACTGGGACAGGGGAAAGCTGAAGTAAATGACAAACTCAAAAACTTTAATACTCGTATTATAATACTCACAGCACTTTCAAATTACAATCGTACAGACTGTGCCACAGATTTTGTTGGAATGTCGAAAACCTGATGCACTGCATCGGTGAATCGTCACCAACTTCAGAGCCGTCTACCGAAGGTGGTGCCGCTCGGATATGGGATATGTCTGGTGATAACGCCGCTGTGGATGCAAAACTCATGTTTAAAAACATATGCACACACAAAATAACATCCTTATTCCAGAAAAAAGATACCAGAGTCTAAAAGACAGAGACATAAAAATATCAACGACACAGAGTGTTATAATTAAAACAAAGAAATTAACCTAATTTAAAATAGAAACAAAATAAAAGCGAGGATAGGACACGAACCTCGCGTGATTCGTGTTTTTTGGTTCGTCATTTAATTTCTTGATTTAATTCTAACACTGTGTCGTTGATATTTTTATGTATCTCTTGCTTTTGGTTGCTATTAGAGCCAAATTGAAGAAAAAGTTAGTCCTTATATCACAAACTAGAAAAACGGAAGTTCCGCTTCTCTAATTTGAGCCTATCCCCCCCGAAGCGGTAGTTCATTACACCCACATTTCAGCCAGTCCCATGGTAAAGCAAGCCTGTTTATTTCTGGACACTTGGATATTTTCACCTCTAATTACGTGGAACCAGCAAAGTTACCTACTTGCAAAAAGTGGGTCACCTGTGCGGCCTCTGTCAAGAGAGAGATTCAGACTGTTTCTAGTAGAAAGACGTTGGAAACTCACCAGGTTCACACTTGACTTGTGATCCATCTTGGTCATGTTTCCGCTTCTTAGCGTTTGGTTCCTGTAAATTTGTGTAGACTGGAAGTGTCTCGGGTCCAAGAGCAACGAGCTGTTGTGTCATCAGACCTTGTTCCATGTCAGGGAGTTCCACCCTCATCTGGTTATACCTGGTAAATGACATAGCAAATAAATCTTTTTGGAAATGTTCACACAACACGGTAAGGCCTTAAAATCAAGGGTAATTTCCACGGTTTTCTAATTTTTCGGAGCTTTACGTGCCAAGGGTTAATTCCCTATTCTCATGGCTGTAGTCTGGAATAGTCCGAATCAGACGCATTTATGACAGAACTATCTATTCTATCATGTTGACAAATGGTTGACAACTACGGTACTAAATGTTTAACTGTACCACGAAACACGGGGTGCGTCTCATAAGGTATAAACTCATTTAGTCTAATTTCATTTTATTATCGTTCATAAGATATAATCAACGTGAGACATACCAACTGTTGATATAATTTCTTTACATATAACATTTATTTATTCTAAAACTTAATTAGTATAACGTTGTTTGATATAACGTTTATGTAATCGAAAATCATTTGGTCTAATGTTTAATATGTATATTGTTTATTAAATCGAAAATCATTAGGTGTAACGTTTAATATATATAAAAAATCGTCATTCTGGTTAACACCCCGACTCAGAGTACAAACAATCTTCAGACAATAAACGTTTGGTGAAAACAAAATGGGTAGGTTAGGTAAGGTTAAAACTGTGACCTCCTATGCACGAGCCGAGCGAGCGAAGCGTGCGGTGCCGCGGTAGCAGCCGGCGAGTGCCAGAAACGACTTGCATTAATAGAAAAAAGAGATTGTTTTTAGTAGGTTACCCGGAACTGAACTAATTAAATTAGGTTAATTTCTCATTTAATCAAAATGGGTAGGTTAGGTTAGGTTAAAACTGTGACCTCCTATGCACGAGCCGAGCGAGCGAAGCGAGCGGTACCGCGGCAGCGGCCGGCGAGTGCCAGAAACGACTTGCATTAATAGAAAAAAGAGATTGTTTTTTAGTAGGTTACCCGGAACTGAACTATTTAGATTAGGTTAATTTCTTCTTTAAACAAAATGGGTAGGTTAGGTTAGGTTAAAACTGTGCCCTCCTACGCACGAGCCGAGCGAGCGAAGCGAGCGGTGCCGCGGTAGCAGCCGGCGAGTGCCAGAAACGACTTGCATTAATAGAAAAAAGAGATTGTTTTTTAGTAGGTTACCCGGAACTGAACTATTTAGATTAGGTTAATTTCTTCTTTAAACAAAATGGGTAGGTTAGGTTAGGTTAAAACTGTCTACGACTGGGTGCTGCGGGGTGCGTTGCCTGAGGGCGTCGGCGTAACGTGCTACGCCGACGATACCCTCGTCACGGCGCGGGGTGCAACGTACCAGGAGGCAGCACTCAAGGTCACGACGGGTGTTGCTCAAGTCGTGGGTCGGATACGGCGGCTGGGACTGGAGGTGGCCTTGCACAAGTCCGAGGTTCTGTGTTTTCACAGACCTCGGAACGGTCCACCTGAAGGTTCCAGCATAAATGTGGGAGGCGTTAGCATCGGCATTAAGCCCTCGATGAAGTATCTAGGGATCGTACTTGATAGCCGATGGAACTTCGGACCACATTTCCGAAGTTTGGTCCCCAAGGTGACACAGGCATCGGTCGCGCTTTCGCGACTGATGCCCAACCTAAAGGGACCCAACGCTTCCTGCAGGAGACTGTACCTGGGGATCGTGCGGAGTATGGCCCTATACGGGGCTCCCGTATGGGCGGCGCGGTTGACGGCCAACAACTCAACGCTCCTTAACAGACCGTTGAGGACCTTGGCCGTCAAAACAATAAGGGGCTACCGCACGATCTCCGGAGAGGCTGCATGTCTCCTAGCCGGGACCCCTCCATGGGACCTGGAAGCGAGAGCCCTTGCGTCATTGTTCCAATGGCGCAAGGAGGCGCTGGAGCGGGACCACAGGCCTGCGTCTCGAGAAATCGATGACCGGCGGTCCCAACTCCGCCAGGATCTCATGGAGTCATGGAGGGTGCGACTTGAGCAACCCAAGTGGGGTGCCACCATCATCGCGGCGGTGAGACCGATCATGGACGATTGGCTGCAGAGGCAGCATGGTGACCTCACGTATCGTGCGACGCAGATCGTTACCGGGCATGGATGCTTCGGTAGCTATCTGTTTCGCATCCATCGTGAGGTCACACCCCTGTGTCAACACTGCGAGGTTTCCGACGACGACACCGCACTCCACACGTTGGTGGAGTGCTCAGCGTGGGCGAGTCAGCGCCGGGACCTCGTAGTGGGTCTGGGCGTGGATACCCTCTCGCTGGAGACCATGCTTCAAGCCATGGTCTCCAGCGGGAGTAGGTGGAACGCGGCCGTGTCCTTCTGCGAGCAAGTCGTGCTCGCGAAGGAGGCGGCCGAGAGGGAGAGGGAGCGTGCCCTCCCCGCCGAGTTCCGTAGTCAGCGGCGAGGCCGCCGCAGACTCATCTACGCCCAAGACCATCGACCTCCATGATCGGGGCCTGAGGACGGCGGGATCGCCACCCGTCGTCCTTACAGAAGCAGGCTAGAAGGGTTGCGTGCTGCGGGGCCTTTGCCCCATAGCACGCAACCAGATTCACTCATTGACGCGGGATAAAACCCTACCCCAACGACGCGGGATTCTCATCCCGACCCAACCCCCCGCAGAGACCACAGAGGTGGTCAAAGTCCGCCGGGCGCCACTGGAAATACGTTCTGCTTGTAACCAGAGACGCCCGGCAACGGACGTTAAAGCGGCCGCGGCCTTGGTCGCGGAACTAAAAAAAAAAAAAAAAAAAAAGGTTAAAACTGTGCCCTCCTACGCACGAGCCGAGCGAGCGAAGCGAGCGGTGCCGCGGTAGCAGCCGGCGAGTGCCAGAAACGACTTGCATTAATAGAAAAAAGAGATTGTTTTTAGTAAGTTACCCGGAACTGAACTATTTAGATTAGGATAATTATTTATTTAAAAAAATGGTTATTTGACTAAATAAAAAATGTTAAAAGTACTAGTTGGTAAACAAGTTATAGTTTAAACGTTCATTTCCCAACCATTAGGTCTGCGTTACAATTTTTTGTGAATAGATTTTTTGCTAAGTAATAATTTGGCTAATGAAATTATGTGAAATATTTTTTGGGAAGTGAACATTTGTCAAATTACTTTCGGTCAAACAAGGGAGACCCGTTTTCATCATATTAGACCAAATAAGTTTTATATCTTTTGAGTGGTATGTCAAACGATTTTATATTTAATGTATGTTATGCTTATAAAAATTAGTGAGTGTGGAAAGTTATTTTAAAATTATATCAATCGTTCATTATATTAACTAATCGCTATATTAAATAAAATTATAGGTTCCGTTGTTATATGTTGTTAATATTAGAGATTTTGTTGTTATATCATCTATTACTTACCCCGAAACACGCAACGACAGCTCTCGTCGACCAACTTCCGTCATTACTGGGTACGAGTGATAAGGACAGAGATAATAATCACTCGCTATCGCAATGTAACTCAGGATCGGTCCGTTTGTTGACAAAAATTGGCCTTACCACGAAACTTTTGAAACTCAGTTCCACTTACCTATTTTGATATACATCTCCAAGTCCCAAGTCATGTCTAACAGGTCGGATACCTAAATCCACAATATTTGAATCTTGTTGCAACACAACCAAATCATTTAAATTCGTCCTCAGCACTTCATGATCTAAACTATCCGCTTTCAACTCTTCGTAAATATAATCTCCATTTTGCTGCAGGATCTCGTGTGTGGGTATATGGTCTGGGACCAACATGTAGTCTGTTCCCAGGACTGATGGTGGTACGGTGATCCCATGGTTTTGAGTTTCCGATGGACTGTATGGGTTTTCGGAACCCGAGTCTGGTGGGCTTTCTGGTAGTTGATGACCCCTGTTATCAGAAAAAGCGTTTATAAGATAAACATAGTAGACGTCGCGTATCCGTAACCGCCGCCCTATCTTCCATTGCCAGGCGTGTAGGTACGCACTCGGAGTATTACCCCAGGGCGCGGCGGACTTTGGCCAATTATGCGGCCTCTGTCAAGGGGTTGGGTCGAGTGTAATTCCAGCATCTAGGGGTTTTGGTTTAATCCCGCGTCGGTGAGTACAGGCAGACCTCCCAGCACGCAATGTTCATGGATGTCGGTAGTCCTGCATGTGCACGAGCTTTTAAAAACTGTTTCAAATTAAGGGAAACCCAAGTATCATAGAGATCCGATAAAAAAATGTGGCTGCTAGCACATAAACAGACAGACAGAAAGACAAAAGCAAGATTGACCAGTATTGTCTTGAAATCTTGACGCTTTGCTGACAACCGGTTAAAAGAATCATGACTTCTGAATGAGTTAGGAATTAGGCAGAACTTTGAGGACTGAATCAACTTGATGATTAAGCAACTAAATGGTACCCAGGTAGAACATATTGCAAAAGTTAAGTAACATCTAGCCAGGCCGGTTTTAGGATGAATGACCATTGGTTAAGACATTAAGTCCACCCCGTGTCTTGGAGAGCACGTTAAGCCGTTCGGTCCCGGTTCTCATACGAACATATCATATGGAACATCTCATATGGCTATCGTTACGGATATTAGAAGAACTAAGACAAAATCCAACTGGTCTAGAACTTTGATATCGCCCATGGTGAAGGTCAGATGGCAGTCGCTCCGAAAATATCAAAGTTAAAAGCCGACCCCAACTGGATTGTAAAAAGGCTCGGAGGATGATGAGGTGGCTCTTACCCAGTTCGCCGTGGGTCTATGGTCTGTGAAGGGTAGCATCCATCGACTGAGCTCATATACGCGTCGATATCCAACCCTTCGATGAAACCCGGACCTGGAATTAAACAAGGACAAATAAAAGAAATGTACAAACATGACACTTAATTATATAGAAAAAAGTTGACAAAATAACCGTAATAAAAAGTTAAAACAGGAATTTTATTACCAAGACTCCGTTGTTCGTCCGTCCTTCCTGTCTCCCTCCAGACTGTATATCATAAACCGTGATAGTTCAAAACTTGAAATTTTCACAGATGACGTATTTCTATATATTTTTGTATTTCAAAGCAATAAGTCTGCTTAAACTAGTCTTAAAATGTTAAGATAGAAATTATAAACAGATCACAAAAAATGATGTCATCGGCAGGACTCGAACCCACGGCCTTTCCCTTACAGGCGGAATGCTTTGACCACTGAGCTGAGCATTCAATTTTTCCTTCCCATCATAATTTCTAGATCGCGCTATTACGGTTAGTGATGGCTCCATCTACCGGAAATCTGCCGAACTACGTATTTCTGTTGCCGCTATAACAACAAATTAATGCTAAAAAACAGAATGAAATAAATATTTAGGGGGCTCCCATACAACAAACGTAATTCGTTTTGCCATTTTTATAGTAAATGTTACGAAACCATTCGTGCGCGAGTCCGATTTGCACTTAGGCGGTTTTTTTAATGTAAGTCTGTAATATACTTTCATATGAATTTAGTAAAAAACTGTTAATTTGGAATTATAAACAAATATTTATTTATACATATTATACACTAAAAACCTTCCTCGATAATCACTTTATTCATTGGTGAAAACTGCATCAAAATCCGTTGCTTCCAATCCCCAATGTGATTTATGTATATTGTTATGTTGTATTGTGAGGGAACTATGTACTAAATAAATGTTTCTTTCTTTCTTTCGTTGCGTAGTTTTAAAGATCTATGCATACATATAGAACGGGCGACTTTTTATAATATGTAGTGATGATAGCGATTACTGATATTATTTATTTAAGTATTATTCAACATTATATTTAACACTCACAAATTAAAATATTTTTTGTAAAAATGTCGCCAATTTCATTCTTATTTTATGTAACCAAAGATAACTAGAACGCGATGTCAAATGTAGTTCTTCCGTAGTTTTTTGTCTATTCTAATAGTATAAAGAGGAAAGATTTATTTGATTGTTTGTTTGTTTGAATTGAATCCATAACTACTGAACCGATTTTGAATATTCTTTTACTGATATATAGTTACATTATACCCGTGTAACATAGGCTACATTTTATCCCGGCTAGGCTATATTAATGGTCGGTTTTTTTTAAAATACTAACTTCGCATTTTTCGTCGACGTTTATTCTTCATCCTTAGTCAATAGAGTACAAGGCAGAATACTATAGAAACTATTCTGGATAAGCCAAAACTAAACATTCTTACACAATTTCACTATTCGCACAAAAATTCATACACAAACGCACAACACATAAGTTTTTTTTAGAGTAAAAAAGTATTTACAAAAAAAATTAAAACATTTTTTTATTCACACGACTGAACGACTGCCGTTGCAACGGACGACTGCTTATTATTATGTATTTTTTTCAGTAATTAGACATGACAACTCACACGCAGGTTAAATTTCTTTAAATTGGAGAACTAGTAGATTCCCGCGGCTCAGTCCGTATCATCTTTTTCTTTCCCAATTCCCACGGGATCATATTGCAGGGATAAAAAGTAGCATAGCCAATAGCACTCAAAGATAATGTAGCAACATATTAGTGAAAGAATTTTGAAAATCAGTAGTTTCCGAGTTTATCCAGTTCAAACAAACAATCTAGTATTTCCTTTATAGTTGCTTGATATCCTAATTAAGCTAGACGATGATATCCTGGGTCTGGAAGCAATTTCTTCAGCAGACGCGATCAAATGTCCAGAAAAGATCGACGCATTGTGACTTTGCGTGCACTTTTTCCCAGAAGAAACAGATACATAAAGCGAGTGTGGATGGACAGGCTGGCTATACTTTGATCAGATCGGAGAGGTCTTATGATGTCGAAAGACCAGGTTAAAAGTAGCCATAAATAAAGAAGTGTGCCAAGATGTGGGAACCAGTATCAAGTCATCCTTATTCCAGATAAGGATGACTTGATTCCTGGAGATATTGATAGAGACTTTAAGCAATCATTTCCCTGTTACTTGAGTTTGAAGCCAGTTTTTTTTTTAATTGCGTATTATCAGCGCGTAACATCGTATCATATCGTTCATTCATATAGATTTTCCATTTGACTGAATGTATAAGTGTATGAGTGAAAGGAGTGAGGTGAACGACTTGGTTCTTGTGTTCATCAAACTGTGACGTCACAGTTATGACGTAATTATGTATGTAGCGGTGCAAATGCATGCAGTCTCTTTTTTTAGGTCAATCGTGACTTTGATAATGTCTGGTCTGAACAATTTTGGTGCTGAACACTTTAGAAACATTGAATTTTTGTGATTAATGGATGACCCCAAACCCGGCGCCCGCTTGCCGTTGCTTGTGTTTTTAGCAATACTTTTTTACTAACTTCAAAAATAGAAGCTCTTCACGGAAATCAGCAAGCGTCTGAGGGAAGAGACTGGGGATCCCCGCGCAGGCAGCTTTCTCGCGCAAAGACTCTCATTGGCAATTCAGCGCGGGAATGCTGCCTGTGTTATGGGCACTCTGCCTAAGTCTCGTTGCTTTATATATTTATTTTTGTTTTAGATAGTATAGTTTGTAGCTTGGTTAGGTTTTTTTAAAATTTAATTTTCCTGTTCCTTGTTCGTGACATGTCTTATTATAAATAAATAATTGTGAATTTAAAACAGAAGGAGTTTCTCAATTCAACTGATTCATCTGTATGATTTTTTGAGTTTGTTACCTACCTCATATCTTTCGACTGGATGAACCGATTTTGATATTTTTAAATGAAAAGTTACAGCTTCCTGAGTATTTGGTTCGTGGTGTTAATGATTGACGTGTTTCTTAATTTAGTAAATAAATCTTTACTACTATTATAAAGAGGAAAGATTTGTATTTTTGTGTGTTTGTAATGAATAAACTCAAAAACTACTATGCCGAATTCAAAAATTCTTTCACCATTGGTAGCTACATTCACCCTGAGTAACATAGGCTACTTTTTATCCCGGTAATGTGTTCCCACGGGAACCGGGAACGAGTAAACTAAATCACGCGGGCGGAGCTGCGGCGTTCATAATAAATATGTTAGGACAATTCACACAACGCCATCTAGTCTCAAACTAAGCAGAGCTTGTGATATGAGTACTAGATAAACTGATATAAATACTTGTATACATAGTTAACATCCAGACTTTGGTACAAACGTTGTCATCACACAAAGTTTGTCCCGACAGGGGATCGAACCCGAGATTCCGGCGTCGAAAGCGGATGCACTACCGACCACGCCACCGATGCAGTTTTATTCTTATTTGGTACCTATGCGGTATCTTTCAAGGGAGTGGGGTGTCATCCCGCGTATTTAATAATGGAATAGGATAATTAACTTTACTAGTTATCCCGACGAACTTTGTATAGCGTAAAAAAAAAAGAAAAAAAAAAACATTTTAATATTTCATGCAAATGCATGTAAATTGAAAAACGCGACGGACGGACAGACAGACAGACAGACAGACAAATTGTCGTATTAAATATACCTATAGATTGTACACCAATAAATATACATAAACTTAACTTAAATAAATATATAAAAAATAAACATGAGAAACATCGTATGAAAACGTACAAATGACGGCCTTATCACTAAAAAGCGATCTCTCACAAGCAACTTTTATTCCTCTTACCGGTCGGTCGGGTCGGTTTCTTTTCGGCAAGGACCACGGGCTATTTGTACTTCATTGGGAACAAAACGTGAACTAAACGTTTCAGTCATAAGAACCTTCGCGCGATTGCGATTGGTATTGAAGGAGAAAAAGTGGAGCAAGTGAAAGAGTTTGTGTATTTAGGATCAAAGTTTACAAGGGTTGGAAGATGTGATGACGACATTGAAAGAAGAGTTATGGCAGGAAATCAAGTGAATGGGGCTCTGCATAACTTTATGAACAGTCAGACGATTTCTCGGAGGGTTAGGCTGGCTGTTCATAGAGGAGTACTGGCCCCTACACTTATGTACGGAAGTGAATGTTGGGTTTGGCAGAAGGAGCATGAAAGTAAAATAAATGCAGTGGAAATGAGTAGTTTGGGAAGTATGGCCAGGCCTCCGTCACTCGCTCAAGGCCGCGCGCTATACACCTACCGCTCGGCGTACTTTCGAGAGTACAAACTGGCAGAGGGCTGCCGAACGCCCGCCTGAGCGCTCGCATCGCACCGCACTGCACGTTTCCCGCGCTTACGCTTCGAAATGCAGAAACCACGTAATTATTGTGCGGATTATAGTAGGTATGCAAATGGTATGCACTATTTTAATAATAAAAAAATGCATTTTTAACTTGGGTTTCATTTACTTACATTTCCTTTTGTTTTTCGTGCACCGGGATTACGTTATGTTTGGCTAACAAAAAAAGCGGCCAAGTGCGAGTCGGACTCGCCCATGAAGGGTTCCGTAGCAGCAAATAACTAAACATTTCAATTTTTACGATTTATGGCGTATTAAAAAAAAAACTACTTACTAGATCTCGTTCAAACCAATTTTCGGTAGAAGTTTGCATGGTAATGTACAACATATATATTTTTTGGAGTTTACTCCTTAAGAATCGATTTTCATATATAAGGTGCCCGGTATGAGAAAAATCCGAGGGGTAAAACCTACTAACAAGTAACGTAAAATCGTGTCACGTTTTTGGTGCGCACCTCTAGTGCGCAACTTTCTAATTTGTTATGGTTAGATACTCGTACTTAAGGAGTAAACTCCAGTCGTGCGTCGGAGCTGACACACACACATTTTTTTTGTTTTATCATTCTCTTATTTTAGAAGTTAGAGGTGGGGGGACACATTTTACCACTTTGGAAGGGTCTCTCGCGCAAACTATTCAGTTTAGAAAAAAAATGATTTTAGAAACCTCAATATCATTTTTGATGACCTATCCAAAGATTAATCTTTGGATAGGTCATCAAGTCATTTTCTAGGATAGGTCATTTTCTTTTTAAGGCTCCGTACCCAAAGGGGAAATACAGAACCCTATTACTAAGACTTCACTGTCCGTCTGTCTGTCTGTCTGTGTGTCTGTCCGCCCGTCCGTCTGTCACCAGACTGTATTTCATGAACCGTGATAATTAGTATACCTTGAACCGTGACATAGTAAATAATGTATTTATGTTGCCGCTATAACAACAAATACTAAAAACCAGAATAAAATAAATATTTTAGGGTAACAACCCATATAACAAACGTGATTTTTTTTGCCGTTTTTATTTATTGATAAATAAAAAAATATAAATAATAATATAAAACTAAATCATATTTGATTGTCTATTAAAAAAATGGTTGATTCGTACCATTCGTTTTATTACAATAATCATCATAAGTACAACCCTAGCGCATTCTTACGATCGCGTCACTCGCACGGGCGGCGGGCAACACAGTCTCGACTCTATTAACGCGTGTTAAGGTACAATTCTTCTCGTTCTGTGCAGCAGGTATTATTATTAAAATTTTGTAGATTAATATAGAGTAGGTATTTTCGCTTTTGTATGGGAGTGATGTATCTGTTACGTAGTAACTATTTATTCATCTGTGGAATGACTGGGGTGACATTGGTTGAGAAAGTGAGGAACAGCGTGATACGAGAACGTTGTGGTGTATCAGAAGATGTAGTGAGTAAGATAGAAAAAGGGATGCTTAGATGGTTCGGGCACGTAGAAAGGATGGATGAAAGAAGATTGACGAAACAAATACATAAGGCGGGCGTAAATGGACAGGCAGGTAATGGTCGACCTAGGACCTAGGCGAACGTACTTCGATCAAATCGGAGATGTTTTGACCAAAGGCCAGCAAAGTGGAAGGAGCGAAAGAAGTATGCCAGGATCGTAGCAAGTGGAATTCCATAGTCTCTGCCCCCATGGGAAAGAGGCGTGACCATATGTATGTATGTATGTATGTAAGAGCCTTCTCCTGATAGTAAAGATCACAACAAAAAAGAATTAGCCAAATCTGTTCAGCTGCTCTCGAGATTTGCGCTTAGCAACACGTTCAGCGATTCATTTTTATAATATAGAGAACTATAATTTCGACCGTCCGAGTCCGAGACGGCCAGGACTTTAATTGGCTGTGCCATAGCGTCTGGCACGTAAGATGTTGTAGCCTTTAATCAACATTTCATCGCAACGGGTAGTTTTTTTTCCAAAATTACAATATAGCTGCTATTTTTTATTAAATTCATTCGGCCATTTTGGACATAACCCATTATAAATGTGCCCGGTGACGGCAATAGGCTCGCCCCCTATTACATGGGATTAAAATACTGGCAAATTGTGGGTGTGTAATGCACCTCTGCCTACCCCTTCGGGATATAGGCGTGATATGTGTGTGTGTGTGTGTGTGTGTATAATTTCGACTAAATTATCAGAATTAGATAAACACTTTCCTATATAGCAGTGATTCATCATCTCATCATCACAGCCCATGTGACGCCCCCTTCTGGGCATAGACGTCCCCCAAAAAGAAGGGAATTTAGCCTAAATATACTACGCTGGCCAGACGGGTTGGCCAGAAGGTATTTCTAAAATAAGATAAGATAAATACTCTTTTAAAGATTATTAATAACACATTGCATTCGAAAAATAAGTACAATAGGCGGCCTTATCGATAGAGCAATCTCTTCCAGGCAACCTTAGGATGTAAAGAATTTCGTGAGAAATGACAGAGGTTGTGTACAAGTTAATACATTAAATATAATTCGATAACTATACTTTTATATTTCAAAATACATACTAAATCATCATCTTCCACCGAGCCTTTCCAGTCTAACTGCGATGTGGCTGAACTTAAATATTTTTCATTGAGCGACTGCCATCTCACCTCCACAAACCATTGGCAATATTGAAGTTCTATAGTTAGACCAATCGAATTTTGTTTTAAGGGTCTAAATACCCGTAATGACTGCCATAGATGTTTGTATGACAACCGGTCTCAATGTCTTAAGAAATTGTCACCCATCCTAAGACCGGCCTGGCTAGATGTTGCTTAACCTTTACAATGTGTTAACCTCCACTAGACCGAAAATACATACTAAATATATATAGAAAATACCCAAACTCTGAAACAAACATTTGTGGATCACACAAATATTTGACTCGACCCGGGTTTCGAAACCGGGGCCTCAGTCGCATACACATACCACTGCGCCACCGGCAGTTACAGATAAGAGTTATAAGATTGAAATATTCACATAGTTTTTATCAAATTACTGTTAACCCGTAGAACCTCCTTGAGTAAATTATCAGAATTACATAAAGAATTTCCGCTAAATTATCAGAAATAAACAATTTCAATATAGCAAAGTCGTTTCCGTTCCCTATCTATGTTTCTATCTTTAAAACTACGCGACGGATTTTGATGCGGTTTTCACCAATAGATAGAGTGGTTCTTGAGGAAGGTTTTTGTGTATTTAATTTGGCAGGCGGGGGAAACCGCGGGCTTCCGCTAGATTTACATAGGTAAAGAGTAGGTCGGAGATGGTTTGTCAAAAAGCCAGCGTCAAGAGTACCCATAACCGGAGAGCGTGCATGAACACTAATGAAAGTGGAAGAACCGAAAGAAGTATGCGTATAAATAAAATATCTATATATAGAAATGGGGAATGTCGAGGGCTAAGGGGGGGGTCCCCTTAGCCCTAGAGAACTGCTTATGCTCCAATGATGGTTGACCCATCTTTGGATAGCCCTCGATCTGGAGGCAAGCCAAAAGATTTGACCTAGCCCTAAGGGGTCTAAAGTTGAAGGCCACAACCTATGGCGTGGTGCGGCGCGAAGCACCGCGCAAGACACCGTACTAGTTCTATTATAAATATGCGGGATAGTTGTCTTAACAAACCAGCAAAATTTCGTGAACTTCGATTTTATTAATCAGAAATTACAGTAAATTAAAACTTTGGAAGGGTTCCTTGTAAAGTTGTCTTTTTGCACTTAGGCCCTTATACATAGGAACCATCGATTTTAGTGGTAATTTTTTTTAATATCTTTTTTTTATACCTTTAATATGGCCTTAGATTAATCCGACTTGGATAGGTTAGATTAGCTTAGTCATCATTCACCGAGCCTTTTCCCAACTGAGTTGGGGTCGGCTTTCCAGTCTAACTGCGATTCGGCTGGACATCAATATTTTCCGTGAAGCGACTGCACAACCCATGGGCGATATCGAAGTTCTGTAGTTAGACCGGGTCTCAGTGTCTTAAAAAATGGTCACCCATCCTAAAACCGGCCTGACAAGATGTTGCTTAACCTTTGCAATGTGTTAACATTGTCGGTTACCACTAGACCACGAGCCCCTTAGGTTAACTTAGTATTCTTAAATAAATAGCTATGCATTATAAACTTAAGACTAACGGGTCTTTTACGCGATTATTGAGATATATACATACCTCTTTATTACCCGACGTTTCGGTCAAGTCCACCCGTGACCACGGCTCTTGTAACAGGGCCGAAACGTCGGGTAATAAAGAGTAGGTATGTATATATCTCAATAATCGCGTAAAAGACCCGTTAGTCTTAAGTTTATAATGTGTACAAAACGCGAAAGTTTAAAGAAGTAAATAGCTATGCGTCACGAACTTAAATTGTTAGTAAGATCATAATATTTTGAGGTAATTATTTGCTGGTATATAGGTAATTATGTGCATTTAAATATATTATCCAATTTTTTTCACAAAAAAAAAAACAATTACGTATTTTTATCAAAATTGACCCAAAGTACCTCATTTACTTCAATTTCCGATAAATTATCAGAATTTCAGTTTGTTTATAAACAATTTATATGTAACAGTGTATGTAACAACTGAAGGTAAGCAGTTATTATTATGTAGGTCATCATCATCTGTCTGCCATTATCCCAATTATTTGGGGTCGGCGCAACATGTTTTCATCTTCCATACATCCCCGTCATACGTCACTTAGTTTCTATCTATATATTTAATACGACAATTTGTCTGTCCGTCCGACGCGGTTTTCAATTATAATTAATAATACATACATTTGCATGAAATAATAAAATATTCTTTTTTTTTCTTTTTTTTAATATTTGAGGCGATACAAAGTTCGCTGGGATAACTAGTATTTAATACGACAATTTGTTTGTCTGTCCGTCCGTCGCGGTTTTCAATTATACTTAATAATACATACATTTGCATGAAATATATTTTTTTTTAATATTTGAGGCGATACTAAGTTCGCCGGGATTACTAGCTATTATTATAGCCCAGGACTTTAATTGACTGTGCCATAGCGGCTGGCACGTAAGATTTTGTTGCCATTCATCAACATTTCATCGCAAGGCAACGGGTTTAAATTTTTTTTCTAAATAACCATATAGCTGTTATTTTTTAATAAATTCCTTTTTGGCCATTGTGGACATAACCCATTATATGTGTGCCCGGTGACGGCAATAGGCTTGCCCCCTATTACGTGGGACCAAAATACTGGCAAGTTGTGGGTGTGTAATGCACCACTGCCTACCCCTTCGGGGATATAGATGTGATATGTGTCTGTATATATTAATCATTATATCATAATTATAGTTTAATTTACGAATACAGGTATACAATTGGTAGGTGAAAATGCATGATTTATTATTATTAAGAGTGCGATTATACGAGTATAAACTGTTTTTTAAATCCAGTGTTCGAAGGTGGCCGTAAAATTCGAACACCATGACATATTTTTTTGATTAGTCTACTATTAAAAAACATACAAAAAAAAAAATTACAATTAAAAATATTTAAGTAAATATATATTTTACTTACCAAAATAAACCATTATAGATCCAAGCACAATGACTACATTCAGACAAATGAAGTAATTGGTTACTAATCGCTTATTTATTATGCGTTGGTATCAAAACAAAGTCAGCCCATTTTTTTTATGATTCAGTGTTGCCAACTTACGCTCGTATATTATGTTGTCAACCCCTTTTGACTTCTTACAATGCTTATAAATATGTTTGGATATTTACACACAACGCCATGGCCAGGCTTGTTCATCACTACTGGGCATAGGCGTCCCCCTACGAGAGAGGAGCTTAGCCTACGTATTATACCACACTGGCCAGATGGGGTGCAGTGTCGAGATTTCCTTCTCTAGGTTTCTCGAGGCTTGCTTAGCGCGTGAAAACTAGATAGTCTCCTGGCAAGAACGTACGATTTAAATTGTCGAGACCGAAGTCACTGCGCGCTTTGTGCTTGTCGATTAGCGTGTAAAATCTGCAACCCACTTAGCGCTAGAAATTAAGCAAGCCGCCTGCCAGCCTAAGCAAAGCTATGTGGGCCCGTGCAAAGCCAGAGCAAACCCTTAGTGTAAGCTTTAAAGTCTTAAAGTTTAACTTTTCAGTCTCTGATAGTGCCGTAAGACGAAACCGGTCAGTTTAAAATAAATTAAAACAAGTACAAATGATTTTGTCCAATGTGCAATAATTTTGACCTCCATAAGTTACTTTTTCGTTTCAAAAAAATAAATACAATTTTGGTAGAATCTAAAAATATAGCAACATTGCTCCCACGTTTATTGCCAGTGATAGTAGTGACGTTTTCTCGCAATAAAAGTATGTCGCCGCCGTACTGTCTCCACTTATGAGTAACTATATTATCAAAGAAATAATTTCATAAACATTAGATATAATATATAGGTACTTATTAATTGATAGGAGTTTACAAAACAAACCGTGCCTCGGAGAGCACGTTAAGCCGAAACCAGGCGATAGGCAGAAGCCTTTGGAGGGTCATGGGACCTGGAAGCGAGAGTTATAGGCTCAGCGATCCCAACTTCACCAGGATCTCATGGAGACATGGAGGGTGAGACTTGAACAACCAAAGTGGGGAACCACCGCCATCGCGGCCGTGAGACCGATCATGGACGAGTGGCTGCAGAGGCGGCATGATGACCTCACATATCTTGCGTCGCAGATCATTACCACATCCATCGTGAGGTCACACACACTCCCGTGACAACACTGTGAGGTCTCCGACGAAGACACCGCACTCCACACGTTGGTGGAGTGCTCAGCATGGGCGTGGAAGCGTTAGTTTTGCGTGGTATTTGGTCGGTTGCGTCTACCATCTTGAATAATAGTTTGTATATTATTATTATTAAAAAAATAAGTTTTTTATAATAATCGGTATATCCCAGAAATGTTATCACGGGCTATCAAAGACAATATTAATAGTTAGATAATAAATAAACATATTGTTAGTTGACTTATCGTTTTATATACAAACAAGTTCCTAGAAAAGCCCCTGTTGTTTGTGATATCTGTCGTATATCTATAAGTTTATTTACTTATAAGTTTGTGTGTCTACGTGTGGTGTGATTATTGATTATACATGTTACCAGCAATCTGTATAATCAATACAGACAGACACAGCAACAAACTTATCGCCCATAATTTATAAGCAGCAGATACAACTTTTTTATTCCAAATAATTTTCCCTGCAAATAAACCAATTGTTTAACAAAATACTACTACTAGAAATAATTCAAAAATATACATCAAAGCGTCAAAACGTATGATTTGCATATCAAAATATGGCGATACTTATTCTTTGGGCCAAAGAAGGCCATTCATATTCATAATATTTCATACATTGCCTGAATGCCACAGGTATATACACACATTAAACACATTGCCGGTGGTAAGCAGAGATTTTCGCAAAGATACACTAATAAAGTCAAACTCCATTAGGTTACTTTTCCTGTCATACGTTTGTTCACCAGCGTGTGGGTCTCGCCCGCAATGCGTGTCGATGTCAACGTCAAATCAGTTCGCGACTAGCCCCGTTACCATAGCAACCGGTGTGCGGGCGACCCGCGCGTCATCTGCACTGTTAAAAACCGCTTGATAGGTAAAGCACTCTTAGACTCGCCCTCTATTACGTGTTTACATGTAACATCTGTCCTGGCTATTGGAATTGTTATTTGAATTACAGAGTGGTAATAGATTTATTATAGTGTCCGGTAACGGCAATATGATTGCCACGTATTACGTGTGGGACCAACAAAATTACTGGCTAGGTGTGTAATACACCTCCGTGTACCAGTCTTCGGGGATTTAAGTGTGATGTATGTCTGTCTGAAATGATTTATTTATTTGTATAGGTCATTAAATGGCTCTTACAAACGTCAGTAAATATTATTGCTTCTTTATTATATTTACTTACATGTACTGCTAGATTCGCAAAGCAATAAGTAGAACCGAGAGAAAGAACTCGGCAATAAAACTCACGGTCACTCTTTTTCAATAATTAACAGGTAAATTACACACTTTTTCTTAAGACTAAATGTGGACGAATGTACATTCGTCTCGTGTCAAAATCAATAAGCGTGTATAATGGAACAAAAAAAAGTAGTCACCTAATCACAAAATATGCTACAATTACGGCATTTTAGGAGGCGCCTTGCACCATGCTCTCATGTCTGTCAATCTATGACTGTCGAAATGAAACCCCATGTGTAACCTTCGTAGCAAAAGGCGTAATAAATATTTTTCGACTTTTGCACACAACGTCATCTAGCCCAAACTAAACTATAAGCTTGTGCTATGGGATCTAGATAACTGATAAACATACTTATATATTTCTAAATACATACATAATATACATAGAACACACCCAAACTCCGAAACAAACATTTGTAGATCACACAAATATTTGATCCGACCCGGGATCGAAAGCCGATGCACTACTAACCACGTCACCGAAGCAGTCTAATATATAATGACCATGAGAAATAATGTCAACTGGCATCCAAAAACGGTAAACCACCTTGTACACCTGTCTACACTCCCCCCCCTCCATAATCGACTGCTATGAATAAATACTATTGATCAAATCACACGGTTGACTGCCCAAGCTAATAACATGCGCCTATCAAGCTAATTTGTGAACTAAATGGAAAACAACCCCTTGTTTAAGGGTGAAAACTGGTGATCCGTGAAAACGCAACTGGTTCTATATGCACAAAACGTAATCACGCCTATGTCAACCAGGGGGTAGCCAGTGCATTACGCAGGTGACCATCTATGTTAACACATTGCAAAGGTTAAGCAACATCTAGCAAGGAAGGGTCACAATTTCTCAAGACACTGAGACCCCTCCGTGCCTCGGAGAGCACGTTAAGGCGTCGGTCCCCGTAGTCATACAAACATCTATGGCTGTCGTTAAGGGTATTTGGAGCCCTAAAACAAAATTCCAACCGATCTAACTACAGAACTTCGATATCGCCCATGGGTTGTGGAGGTCAGAGGTGTTGTGGAGGTATTGCGTTAGTGTACTTTCATAAAACTTTTGTTGTTTGTTAGTATAGTTTTTTTTTATTTCAAATCAAAACAGCTATTCCGCGAGGAGCGAATGCGCGCTGATCGGCACTTAGCTTTATTGGTTAAATTTTGGCGCTATTTGCCATAATAAATAAATATTTTTGGACATTGTCACACAACGTCATCTAGCCCAAACTAAGCTAATATATGCTTGTGCTATGGGATCTGAATACTAATGAAAACATACTTACATATATTGGATAATATTGGATAGAAACAGGCGTTACTTGGCGAAAATCCATGACAAAACAATGGTAAGTAAAATGTTTTAAGAAAAAACTTTTTAAAATTATATAATAGCATTAATTTTTCGCAGAATTAAAAAGACAACAAAACGTCTAAACGAAATACTTACATATTTCTAAATACATACATAGAAGACATCCAAACTCCGAAAACAAATATCTATCGAACCTGGGACCTCATGGATGGCAGTCGCATACTCATACCATTGCGCCACCAAGGCAGTTGTACAAGTTGTAATAACAGTTTCAAGTGTTGATCTTAAATCAAAGTAGTGTATGAAACTGTACATAAATAGGTATTAGAATACTCGTAGGATACTATCAAGAAACTCGTCAAGGCTCATTTTTTAACCCCCGACGGAAACCCGAACGGGGTGTTATAAGTTTAACGTGTGTGTGTGTGTGTGTTTGTAAGTCTGTCTGTGGCATCGTAGCTCCCAAACGGATGAACCGATTTTGATTCTGTTTCTTTTGTTTGAAAGATGGGTTAGGGGAGAGTGTTCTTAGCTATGTTTTATAAAAATCGGTTAAGTCATTTCAAAGATATGAGGGATGAAAGTGGTGATGAAAAATTGAATGTGTTCAAATATACCCGTGTTGGGTATCAAATGAAAGGTCATAACTTATACATCACGATACCGCAGTTTTATAAAAATCGGTTTAGCCATTCGAAAGATATGAGGAGTGGAATGTATTTCTAATTCTGTAACCACACTCCGCGCAATTCGCATTAGCTCTGAATAATTGTTGATAGACTATACGTATGTTGATATTAAATAATGAATTATGTGAGTCGGGGGTTCTTTAAATTTGTAATTTAATTACTTGTTTAAAACGTACTCGTATTCTAATACCACTCTTTATGCGACACTTTTATAAACTACTAGTCCTGTATTTGTTTTTCTTTTATAATATCGCTAGTGGTCGCCCACGACTTCGTCCGCGTGATTATTGTTCCCGTCGTCGTATCTTTATAAATTGTAGCCTATGTGGTATTCTGATGTATAAGCTATATTATTGTAAAGTTTCATCAAAATCCGTTCAGTAGTTTTTACGTGAAAGAGTAACAAACATCCATACTTACAAACTTTTGCATATATAATATTAGTAGGAAGTAGGATAATAAACAATCTTAAATACTCAATAGTTTAGTCACTTAGCAGAATTAATAATTATTGGGTCTGTTTGTAATTTCAAATTAAAAACACAACGCCGACTCATGGTAATTAATTCATTATCTGCGCATACGCAGGTGTCAAATTACAGCATGTATATTTTATATTATACAGTGTGTGTTATATCGGGAACTACTGCGATATGAGAATGTCATCTGGATTTTAGTAAATATGTTAGAATTAGGGAGTTTATGGTATTTCCAATGGTTTTGATTAAAGATATTGGGTAATTTATAATAAAAATATATTAGAGCTCTTTTCCTGTCAAAATTTTTCCACGAGAGCGTGCGTCGTACGCAATGCGTTTGGTCGCTATTGTAACGGGGCTAGTCGCAAACTGATTTGACGTTGACATCGACACGCATTGCGGGCGAGATCCGCACGCTGGTGGCACGAAAGACAGGAAAAGTCCCCTTAAACTATCTTATTATCGCGGCTTTACCTGCGTGATATAGTTTAGTCGTTCCCAATTCCCAGGGGAATATATTAACGGAACTCAACACTCAAGGATAATGCTAGGTACATCTTTACTTCTAAACTATTATTATAAAGAGGATAGATTTGTATAAATAAATAAAATAATTAAATAAATATGTTAGGACAATCCACAACGGCGGCCCGCGAGGAGCTCCTGGAGACCCTGCAGCAGAACCCATGGGGGCGCCCGTACCTACAGGTCAGGGAGAAACTCCGACCTAGGGCGCCCCCACTGACCCAGAGTCTCCAGCCGCAGCAGCTGGAGCGGGTCATGGGCTCCCTGTTTCCGACGAGCGCGGAGGAGCACGTCCCTCCGCGCATGGCTCCGTCTCTGCCCGACGCGGATAGCACCAGCGAAGACGACGTACCTGAAGTCAGGGTGGGGGAGCTAGGTGCGGCAGTACTCCGGCTTAAACGCCGGAAAATCACTGCCCCCGGACCCGACGGCATTCCTGGCCGTGCATGGGTCCTGGCCCTCGAAGAACTCGGGCCTCGACTGATGGGGCTCTTTAGCGCATGCCTCGAAAGGGGCCAGTTTCCCAAGGTGTGGAGGACGGGGAAACTGGTCCTGATACGTAAGGCGGGGCGGCCGGTGGACTCACCGTCCGGATACCGGCCGATCGTGTTGCTCGACGAGGTGTGTAAGCTCTTTGAGCGAATTATCGCGGAACGCCTCGTCGAGCATCTCACGAGTGTGGGGCCAGACCTGGCGGATAACCAGTTCGGTTTCCGTCGGGGACGCTCCACCGTGAGCGCGATCATGCGCGTGAAGAGCCTGACGGAGGAAGCAGTCTCGCAGGGCAAGGTGGTGGTGGCGGTGTCTCTTGACATCGCCAACGCGTTCAACACCTTGCCATGGAGCTGCGTTAGGGAGGCGCTCGTGTATCACGAAACGCCTCTCTACCTCCGTCGTATTGTCGGGGCCTATCTCTCGGAGAGGGCCATAGCTTTCCCCAGCTGGCTCGGGCCAGCTCGGCGAGATGTGTCGTGCGGTGTTCCGCAGGGGTCGGTCCTGGGGCCGCTTCTGTGGAACATCGGCAACGACTGGGTGCTGCGGGGTGCGTTGCCTAGGGGTGTCGGCGTAACGTGCTACGCCGACGATACCCTCATCACGGCGCGGGGTGCAACGTACCAGGAGGCAGCACTCAAGGTCACGACGGGTGTTGCTCGAGTCGTGGGTCGGATACGGCAGCTGGGACTGGAGGTGGCCTTGCACAAGTCCGAGGTTCTGTGTTTTCACAGACCTCGGAACGGTCCACCAGAAGGTTCCAGCATAAATGTGGGAGGCGTTAGCATCGGCATCAAGCCCTCGATGAAGTACCTAGGGATCGTACTTGATAGCCGATGGAACTTCGGACCACATTTCCGAAGTTTGGTCCCCAAGGTGACGCAGGCATCGGTCGCGCTTTCGCGACTGATGCCCAACCTAAAGGGACCCAACGCCTCCTGCAGGAGACTGTACCTGGGTATCGTGCGGAGTATGGCCCTATACGGGGCTCCCGTATGGGCGGATAGGTTGGCGGTCAAGGGGAACGTGACTCTGTTAAACAGACCACTTAGAACCTTGGCCGTCAGAACCATACGGGGGTACCGCACGATCTCCGGAGAGGCTGCATGTCTCCTAGCCGGGACCCCTCCATGGGACCTGGAAGCGAGAGCCCTTGCGTCATTGTTCCAATGGCGCAAGGAGGCGCTGGAGCGGGACCACAGGCCTGTGTCTCGAGAAATCGAGTCGAATCTCATGGAGTCATGGAGGGTGCGACTTTAGCAACCCAAGGGGGGTGCCATCTTCATCGCGGCGGTGAGACCGATCATGGACGATTGGCTGCAGAGGCAGCATGGTGACCTCACGTACCGTGCGACGCAGATCGTTGCCGGGCATGGATGCTTCGGTAGCTATCTGTTTCGCATGCATCGTGAGGTCACACCCCGGTGTCAACACTGCGAGGTTTCCGACGACGACACCGCACTCCACACGTTGGTGGAGTGCTCAGCGTGGGCGAGTCAGCGCCGGGACCTCGTAGTGGGTCTGGGCGTGGATACCCTCTCGCTGGGGACCATGCTTCAAGCCATGGTTTCCAGCGGGAGTAGGTGGAACGCGGCCGTGTCCTTCTGCGAGCAAGTCATGCTCGCGAAGGAGGCGGCCGGGAGGGAGAGGGAGCGTACCCTCCCCGCCGAGTTCCGTAGTCGGCGGCCAGGCCGCCCCAGACTACGCGACTACGCCCAAGACTATCGTCCTCCATGATCGGGGCCTGAGGACGGCGGGATCGCCACCCACCGTCCTTACAGAAGCAGGCTAGAAGGGTTGCGTGCTGCGGGGCCTTTGCCCCATAGCACGCAACCAGATTCACTCACTGACGCGGGATAAAACCCGACCCCAATGACGCGGGATTCTCGTCCCGACCAAACACCCGCAGAGACCACAGAGGTGGTCAAAGTCCGCCGGGCGCCACTGGACATACCCTCTGCTAGTAACCAGGGACGCCCGGCAACGGACGTTAGAGCGGCCGCGGCCTTAGGCCGCGGAATTAAAAAAAAAAAAGGACAATCCACACAACGCCATCTAGTCTCAAACTAAGCAGAGCTTGTGATATGAGTACTAGATAAACTGATATAAATACTTATATACATTTTTTTTTGTAAATACATACATATTCTACATAGGAAACACCCAGACATCGGTACGAACGTTTGTATCATCACACAAAGTTTGTCCCGACTGGGAATCGAACCCGAGACTCCGGCGTCGAAAGTGGATGCACTACCGACCACGCCACCGAAGCAGTCAAATTTTTGTCGTATTCTTGCAATGAATACACTCAAAAACTACTGTACTACAAAAATTCTTTCACCATTGGAAAGCTACATTCACCCTGAGTAACATAGGCTACTTTTTATCCCGGTACTGTACTGTACGGAAACCGGGAACGAGTAAACTAAATCACGCGGGCGGAGCTGCGGCGGCGGCGATCAGCTAGTATTCAATAAAGAAGTTTCAAAAAACTCATCGCCCCTCAATTTACGAGTATAAGCAGAAGATAAACTTTTTTACAGCAAATTATTTATTTTCCTGCATATAAACCAATTGTTTAACAATACTTAGTACTTACTAGAAACTAGGTATGCAATGCATGCTACTAATTGCAAATGTTGAGCGGTGCAAATTTTCTTAATTTTTTTTATGCTCTATTTTCATGATTTCAGAGCATGCCAAATTTGGTCAAAATCGGTCGAACCGTTTCGGAGGAAATTGCACACAAACGATTTACACTTGTCGTCTTCGCTTCGCTTCGCTCCGCTCAATAATTCAAAAACATACATCAATAGTGTGTTGTATTTTTTCTTCAAATACGTCAAAAAGAGATGTTTAACGTACAAAAAATATAATTTGCATATCAAAATATACTGATTGCGTAGCAAAACTTAATAAGTCTTAGGGCGATCCGACTATTTGTTTTTAATATTACGGTACAGCATGATCCATTTGCGTCATTGTAAATATTTTGTTTAAAAGCTGTACATATCAGATGACATTATAAATTAATTATACATATTCCTGTAATTACCGTGGACTTGGATCGAAAAACAGGGATCATGCGCTTGCAAATAATCAGTGTGTGATATGTACTTGCGTCAATTGTGACGTCAGTAAGCACTGAACACAGATAACTACTTCGAAGGTCGGATAGCCCAGAGGTATAGGTTAGGTAGGTACCATATAAAGAGGGAGGATTTGTTTGTCTGTTTAGGTACTTTTAAACTTCGAAACTACTGAAGCAAATTTGAAAATTCAATATTACGATATTTAAACACGTTTAAAAAAAAAAAACATTTTTAACAACAATTTTTAAAAATAAACAACAATTCAATTCTTTATTTTTGCGAAATACAGGTAAATACAAAGAGAGGGGCTCGTGACCTAGTGGTAACCGACAATGTTAACTCATTGCAAAGGTTAAGCAACATCGACTCAGGCCGGTCTTAGGATGGGTGACCATTTCTTAAGACATTGAGACCCCTCCGTGCCTCGGAGAGCACGTTAAGCCGTCGGTCCCGGTTGTCATACTAACATCTATGGCAGTCGTTAGGGGTAGTTGGAGCCCTAAATCAAAAATCCGACCGGTCTAACTACAGAACTTTGATATCGCCCATGGGTTGTGGAGGTCAGGTGGCAGTCGCTTCACGGAAAATATCGAAGTTCAGCTGCGAGCAGTTAGACTGGAAAGCCGACCCCAACTGAGTTGGGAAAAGGCTCGGTGAATGATGACAGGTAAATACAGAGGTATTATAAGTTTTTTTTATTAGTTCTACCATATTTCCGCCAACTGGCCTGCAAAATTAGCAGGCATAATGAAGTAAGTAGGTAATTACAATGTTTGATTAGACAAATCTGATGAGTCAATATTATGATTAATAAATTTGAAAGTACATTGTCAAATTAGGGCAGTACATACAAATTATTTTGGATGGTCAAAACTGTGTTTATGATTTAATTTTGAGGTTTGAGTTAATTGAAAAAAAAAATATATTTTTGTACATAGATTTATTACTCATATTATTTAGGTAATCTATTTGTATTGGTGTAGTCTGTGATGAATAATATCACACAAAAAAGACATGTTTTGTGGTAGTGTAAGTGAACGTACAGGCTTGTACCTAAAATAATAGTCATATTATGTTAAAAAAGTATATTTTTGGTACATACAACGAATATTTTTTTGCAGTCAGATAGCTGTACAATCAGGTACTCCAGGATTATCCATTCTTTCTGGGACATCCTGTATATACTTTCAGATGTTAGTAATGTTATTTTTTTTTTTTTTCTGGTGAGTTAATTGGGTTTTAGTTTCAGGACTGGCGCTTATGGTATACGCCCTCTCCTGGAACCGTTTGCAAGTCGATTGTTTAGTTAGTGAAGTGTTTAGATGTTATGTGCCGTTAGAGTGCTTTAGTTGATTTACGATATAGGTGATGTGGTGGAGGAGTGAGTTAAGTGTATCTGGGGCAGTTATAAATAAGGTGGTTGAGGGTTTGCGAGATTATGTTGGTGGGAAGTTCGTGGGGTCATGATGAGTAGGAAGGAGTTGCTTGGTTAGGTTAAAGGTTTGCGAGATTGTGTTGGTGCAAGGACAGAGGTCGTTGTTTAGGTTTAGTTGATTAGGTTAGGTTAGGTTAGGTTAGGTGGGACATCCGCTTTTGTGTGTGGAAAAGTTACACGGGGTCAGTACTTTCCACACACTCCCTTAGTCGCCTCGTACGACATCCACGGGAGGATATGGGTTGGGGCTATTCTATTCTGCCGGCCACCACACGGCGGAAGTAATGTTAATTTGACATAAAAAAAAGGACAAGTCAATTTTATTTATTAAGTAATGTAGATTTATCTATCACATAACTTCCGGCCCGCGCCGGGGGGGGGTCCGTGTTGCTCATTGCACATGACAGTTTAGTCATTATTGTAGTACATATAAATCAATCAAAATAACAACAAGCCAACAATATTATGTAGGTTGTACTTTGAACTCCACATAAACTAAGAGCTTTAAGCCGCGCATAGACCGGTGACCGGAGTGCGTTCCACGGAATCACGGAACGCATTCTTAAAGGTCGATTCACACATATCAGTGAGATCTTCGTTCCGACCGGTACAGTTCTGAGAACTGTGTCGGAGGCTTCACTGATATGTGTGAATCGACCTCGAGCGTGCCTGGCGGGCGTGGCGACTGTTTAAGTGTTTGGCCGTTAATCATCCATCCAATGGGAACGCAACAAACACACAAAATTACTCCGTGTCATTTGGCGCGCGCGCGGCCTTTGATACGCGGTGAAAAAGTGACACCCGCAGGAACGCCTGTTCCGCGTTCAGGTGCTCCAATCTCCGATGAACAGTATACACGGGCAGATCGGAACGACGAATTTACCACCATTCCAAACTATCGAATCAGAATGAACGTCTAAACGCTAGCGGCGCGCCAGAACAGACAGATCGATCTATCGTTCCGGCGCGTCACAGTCGCATCGCTCCACTGATTTGAACCGCGGTCCCGTTTACACACATAGTTCGGACCGTATGCGAGAACGTGAAAGGTCTCACCTGCCCGCGGTCCAAAACTGTGGTCATATTTTGGTCACAATTTTATTAACATAATCGATTCGCAGTCCAATCCGACAACTCCAATCCGCAGTCCGATTAGCGCGGTATGTGCGGTTAGATTAGATAACCGAATGGAGTGCGTTCCAAAGTGGTATCCAATCCATTACGCGCGTCTGGAACTCGCGCCTATGTTCGCCGCTTTAGAATAGCGTATGCTAAGGTCATCATTCGAACTTAACCATTCGAATAATTGATATTGTTTACGAACGACGCGCCCGATTCGTTTGGAAACGCGACAACGCCATCTAGAGAGAACCGTTTAAAACAACGATATTATACCAATTGCAGTTAAATAAAAAAGGTAGGTACTCGTGAATACTTGTACTAGAAAAGAAAGAAAGAAAGAAAAATGTGTTTATTCTTAAACAGACATGGCGATAACAATACACAAGTAAAATATTAGAAGTACGTTAAGGACAGGAAAATCGTAGGTGTATGCTAGTACACGCCACATCTGCGTAGAAATTGGTCTCCTCTCAGCTTATGCTGACGTGGGCAGACCCACATTTGCCAGCGCTGGTTTTCAGAGGAGGCCAGTGACACTGAAAATGGCGCACCCATGCAGTATCTCACCCAGCACAATTAACACAATATTGTGCTGCCAAATGCCACCACACAAGAAAAATAATAAATAAATCAAATACATAAATACACAAGTAAAATAAATAAGTGTATGTAATATTTATAATAATATGTCGTGTGTTTGTGTCTATATATAACAAAAAACAAACAAGCCGTGTCCATGGTAAACTCATAGGTCCGGTACCATAGCTTCGCGTTCGAGACCAACTCAACTGCCAGCTGTTAGTACTGTCATCCGTCAACCCAGACCGACAAGAATAACAGACTGATGAGATGACACGTCACGACACGCGGCAATCATTCTCGGCATTATTTAAGAATATGATACATTAACAAAATTAAATCAATACAAAATCACTAAACAAATCGAAGTCATGCACCCACAAAGGTACAAGGAAACAGAGATAAAATAAAAACAAGGGTAAGTATCAATTTAGTAAGTTATAAAACAGTTTCCAGCTGTTCCATTAAGTACAGTTTTTTCACCATTAATTTGAATGTTCTTCGATTTTTCAGGTTGCGTATTGGAGGTTTAAGAATGTTCCAGCAACTAGTGGCTGCATGCCTAAAACAACCTCGGAAAGCGGCAGACCTATACTTATGTAGTGTCAAAGGGGCTACAGTAGTCCTCTTGCTATATCTTAGTTTGTCGTGTCTCCAACTCAGTCTACCATAAAGGTATTCCGGTTTTTGAGTATTTACCACACGAAATAGTAAACCAGTCAGATGCAGCTTCCTTCTTGCGGCCATCCTTAGCATTTTAAGATCATTTATGTATGGTGTGATATGGCTTCGCCTTGGGATGTCAACACAGAAACGGACACAAGCATTCTGAACTCGTTGAATCAAGTTTTCTGTTCTTCTCAGCAGACATGGGCCGTATACAGTATCACAATAATTGAACTTAGACAATATTAAGCTATCCACCAAAAGCTTGCGCAGTGAAACACTCAAGAATTCTCTTATATTATAAAGCACCTTGAGCCTGTAAAAACAATTGCTTACAGTTTTGCTAATGTGCGCCTCGAAACGAAGCTCAGAGTCCATTGTGAGACCTAGGTTAGTGGCAGACTCGACCCTTTCAATCCCAGTGCCACCTAGCACTATGACTGGATCCCATGCCAGTATTGAGGCAACCTGATGTTTCGAACCCAGCACCATAAACTTGGATTTGGATGGATTCAACACCAACGAGTTACTCTTCGACCACCCAGCCACTCTTTTCAGTTCCTCATTTATTTGTTGCACAGCTATTAAAGTATCTTCGGGTTTAAAGGACTTATAGATCTGCAGGTCGTCTGCATACATGTGGTACTTGCAGCTCTCAAAGGTGTTCTGGATATCAGCACTATACAATATGTACAAGAGTGGGCCCAGAATAGAACCCTGGGGCACCCCTCTGGATACCAGACGGGGGCCAGAGCAGAACCTAGATCCATCCTCGCTACTGATCTCTACATACTGGGACCTATTATTAAGATAACTATCGAACCACCGCACCGCTCCACTTGAAAATCCGTAGAATGTCAGTTTTGAGAGAAGTAGTGTAGTGTCGATAGCATCGAAGGCACGAGAGTAGTCAAGTAGCACCAGGATGGAGCCCTCTCCAACATCCCTCGCCTCAAGAATACCCCCTATGACATCTGAGAGAGCTGTCGCAGTACCACGCCCCTTCCGGAATCCAGACTGAAACTCTGGGAGTAGCCCATTGGACTCCAGGTAATCCATCACCTGTACATATACCACACGCTCCAGCACCTTAGAAAGACAGGGGAGAATCGATATGGGCCTGAGATCTTTAAACGTTTGAGGGTTGCTAACTTTGGGTATGGGTCGCACTATAGCACACTTCCACAACTCAGGGAACTTGTTAGTCACTATTGATGCATTGATCATGGCTGTTATAGCCTGCAGAGCTGTTGGTAAGGTCATCAATAGCATCTCATGACCAATCCAGTCCACCCCCTGTACATTCGTGCCAATATCCCTGATGATCCGAAACACAACATCACTGCTAACAGGGCTCATGCAAAACTGTGAGGAAGTTCCCCTGTGGTGTTCGAAGAATGTTAGTTCGGATATGGTGGGATGTGATGCACCAGGTACATCTAAGAATGCCTGGTTAATGCCATCAGGGTCACGAAAGTGAGCCGGTAGGTGTGGGTCCCCATGAGAAGGAATGATGTCCGACTTAAGGTTCTGCCACAAACACTTAGGGTCACCGATTTTACTATTGATATTGATTCTGAAATAAGCAGATTTTTCACTTCTCAAGGATGTGCATGCTAAATGCTTTAGATCTATATACTGTTTGTGATGCTGTTCCAACCTGGTGTTGTGGTATTTCTTTCTAGCTCTGTCTCTCAAGTGAAACAGCAAACGAATATTATCGGTAATCCAAGGCGTCGGACGGTTTCTGAATGTTTTCCTTGTTATGGGAGCATGTAAATCAAAAAGCTGTGTGATGAAACTGTTAAAAGCCTGGACCATATCATCCACATCCTGCAACCCACCTATTACCTCCCATGGAACAAGAGCTAGATCAACTTCAAAGTACTCCATGAGTACATCCTTAATTGGTCTGTATGTGATTATTCTAGGCTTAGGTTTAGATTTTCTTATTGTAGCATCACATACTAAAAACGAGTGCCGACCCAGATCACTGATGTGGTCCACCACAACACTGTGCATCTTGATATCCGTGCATATAACATCTATGAGTGTCGCAGAGTGGGAAGTGAAGTGTGTTGGAGTCTCCACTAGTTGAGCCAAGTTCACACAGGTGAGAAACTGATGCATCTTTCTAGTATCTGGATCATCGCTGACAGACATGTCCACATTTAAATCACCCAGAAGTAACACCCCATCATAGGGAGCCAAAGCAGTGATGCTATCCATCATACTGACCAGGAATACATCCAGGCTGAGCCAGGGGGGACGGTAGGCACTGCCAACCAGCAACTTTTTTCCTGAGACAGTTATGTTGATCCACATCTGCTCCACATTAGGGTGTATGGGATGTTCCCTAGTACGAGCAGTCACTCCAGTCCTTATGTAAAAAGCCACTCCTCCTCCACGACCCCCACGAATGTCCAATGGACGCGGAATATGTCTCAAGTTATACCCCTGAACCTTCGGGGCGCGGCCCTCCTGCCCCGTCCTCAGCCATGTTTCATTTATGGCCATGACGTCCACCGCGTGACGCAACATGGCCACCCTAAACTCATCATGCTTTGTCGACAAGGATCCAGTATTCAGGAGTCCAAATTTTAAATATTTAGAGGGGAACATTTATCAAGCATTTCATGTATAATAAAGTATATGTATATGTATATATAATGGTATTGAATGGTAATAATAATTTTAATAAAGAGAATAATAGGAATATAATAATAGTAAAAAAGCATTTAATAGTTTCCTTAACAAAAATAAAGGAAATACCAATATGTACCCTGCATCTGTTCGCAGATATAATTAGTAAGCAGATCCTGTGAGTTGACTCAAGGAATACACCCCGCGCTCCAATGGAAGAACATACTATAATTCCATGCTCACATGTAATTTGATAAATGTTAGACATTATGCAATACCTTCCACTGTAAATATTCAAACTAAAAAGTCTACTAAAGTTTCATTGTCACAAAGGTGTGCATACTATGCTATGCTACTACTATAGATGAATATTTGTATAATACTTATAATAGGTAAACGATATAACCAGTATACATGAGCCACCGAAAATACCTTCTGGAGTCACCGGTGCCCGCAGTAATGGACATGGGAGCGGTCGCGATCTCGCGGAATTTAAAAAAAAAAAAAAACTGTCTTGGCTGCAGATCATTACCTTATTAGATAACCTTAAATAACGTATCTAGATTTATTATAGTTTTTGTAGTTTATTCATTAAAATTCATTTATAATGTTTGGCACTAATATTTTACCCACCTTAACGCTTGTCTCTCTTGCTTTTAGCGATAAGGCCGCCCTTTGTACATCCTGTATCTGTTGTATCCTATGATTTTTAATAGGTGTACAATAAAGTTTATTCTAATCTAATTCTAATCTAATCTAATCTAATCATTACCGGACATGGATGCTTCGGTAACTATCTGTTTCGCATCCAGCGTGAGTGAACTGCGTTCCACACCTTGGTGGAGTGCTCAGACGAGTCAGCGCCGAGACCTCGTAGTGGGTCTGGGCGTGGATATCGCTGAAGACTATGCATCAAGCCATGATCGTAAATAAAATAAAAAAGAGTCTTGGCTGAACGGTCTTTATCGATATCTCTAAGGCTCAAGTCATCGTCACCTTCACGCGAATCACCTGCTGACACACGGACGACTTACTGGCAAAAATACTTAGAATACAATATAATTAACTTTATTGTATTCCAACACAAATATACATGAGAAAGCATGGGAAGAAAATATACAAATGACGGCTTTATCACTAAACAGTGATCTCTTACAGGCAATTTAGACTGCTTCGGTGGTGTGGTCAGTACTTAGTGCATCGGTTTACGACCACGGAGTCCCGGGTTCGATTCACAAATGTTTGTTTCGGAGTTTGGGTGTTTTCTATGTATATTATGTATGTATTTAGAAATATTTATGTTTATCAGTTGTCTAGATCCCATAGCACAAGCTTATAGCTTATTTCGGGATAGATAACGTTGTGTGAGAATGTTCAATACATTTATTTTTAATGAGACACATATTTATCAAACAAAAATGGATAGTCCCCGTAAACGGCAATAGGCTCGAGTAACTGACGAGATGTGGGCGTAATGAATACCTCTGTCTACTTCGAGGATAAAGACCTGATTTAGAATGTGTGTATAAAAACACGTTCTGTTTCAACTAAAAAACTACAAAATTAATTCACAAATTCCGGCAAAGACAAATCAATTAAATCAACCACATATATATAAGACTTGATTTAAAGTATTAAAAAAATATATATATATAACAGATATTATAAGGCCGTAACACGCATAGGCGAAGCGAGATGAAGAGAGGCGAATGTATTAAGGGCCTGGCAATCTCATCCTTCACATGCGACGTACACCTCGCAGTATGACATCTGAACAGGATCTGGCCTATACAATTTGTATGGTAACGAACACACTGGTCATTCACTATGCTGTCTTACGCGTACGACGCTGTCACACACGTTTAAAGTGTCATAGCACGTAGATAATATAAACTTCAGACGTTGTAAGACGTAGGACGAGTGTGTCGCTGTTTCCTTCTCTTTTAGCTTTTAAGCTTTTACCTTGCTTTAACTAATGCTCTTGTTTTGTTAGCTGATTACGCGGTTCCGAACGCGTTATTTAGTTTTCTCGTTTCCAAATCACACGGGAATACATTACTGGGAAAAAGAGAACCCCATGTCAGTCGGGGATAATGTATATGAAAGAATTTTCAAAAGCGGTTTATTAGTTACGAAGCTCTTTCTACGTAAACAAACAATCAAGTATTTCCTCTTTATTACTATTCAGTACTTATTATATTTTATTATACATTTAAAACAACGTATAACAGTCGTATGTCAAGCTCTATGCTAGATGAGTGCACCATCAAGGGCAAAAGAATTTAACCCCCCTCCCGGGTTAGAATCAGGTTAGAAACAGGGGGCGAGCTTTTTGCCGATGAGGGCACCATATACAAAAGAAAAATTAATCATATTAATTTTATTTTTGCGAATTACAGTCAATACAGAGTTCAATCCCCTGACGTTGGTGGTTATTTAGCCTCATTATTATAATATAATAATAATTTATTTATTTCGGACTTGCATCCGTAGGTGTGTTAGTAAAAATTTCCTTATAATCAAGCGTTAGCAATATACATAATATAACGCGTACTAAATAATTAAGCTTAGTAGATCTAAATTATTACTCGTAGTTAAACATGGCAGCGGATTATGTTTATTTTTGCAAAAAACCATACACGCTCTAGACAAAATGCAACAGATCAATCCGCTAGTCTGTGTACCGGCCTTATGTAACCTCCTTCAGCGGACGATATGATTTTTTTCCTGTAAAACATCATGCAAGCTCTTGACGTAATGCTATCGATCGCTCCGCCCGTCTGTGTCGCGGCCTTATGTAACTTCATCATTACAAGTACCTACTATTTTTATACGGCAGTGGACAAATATTACGTGTCTTTTAAGCGACTACAAAATTAATAAAAACAAATTTATTTAAGTAAATTATTTTTGGCAAAATAATTTAAACATCATACACGCTCGCAACGCCACAAGCTCGCTCCGCTCGTCTGTGTTGCGACCTTATATAGCCTCCTTACAAGTATTTACACACGACAGTGGATATCGAAGTCCAATTCGGTCCAATTAACCGACCGGTTTGTCGCTATTCTAATTACTGTACGAAACTGTCACGCTCTATTTGACAATTAGAAATATTGGAGTCTCAAATTGTAACATGACATTTGACAACCGCAACCTCGTTTGCTAGACTAAAGGTGGGCACGGACGATGAAACCATTTGGTGTTTGCAACCATCATTTGTCAGAAATGATGTTTGCACCTCAACCGAATGGTAATGCATCCAAATATGGTATCATTGACGGTGCAGCCGTTTGGAACACATGGCCATAGATAATACACATTGTGCATAGCTTCACTATAGAGTAAAAAGGATAGCTCCCCGAAATTTCTTTCACTTTAAACTCCGAATGAAATACATTTCATGCTTATATCCACGCAAGGGTCACAATTTGCCAGTATTTTTAGTCCTACGTGATAGGGGGCAAGTCTATTGCCATCACCGGGCACACATATAATGGGTTATGTCCAAAACGGCCGAATAAATTTCTAAAAAGTCTCGGCGTCTCGGACTTATATCCGAAATGTATTAAACTAGGTCGCCGCAGTCGCGAAACGTACCGTTACGCTGCAGCATATATTTGAGCGAAGCGAGTTTAAATTCAAAATTCTGGCATCGTAATAACCTGGGTAATTCTGTAAGCTATTGATGAGTGCAAGAAAATCCGAAATCGGCCGAGTATTCGCCGAGAAACAATTTAACATAAATCGTTTGAAAAATAATTTGAGTCACCCGTTGAGAGCTCCGCTCGCCTTCGGCTCGCTTCGCTCAATAAATTTACAAAGTTATCTGTGGATCTCAAAATATATCTCAACTATATAGTGTAGTCTCTCAGTCATAGTAGAGATCTGTGGATCTCAATGTATTTGTAAATCCAAAATGTTTCGACAACCATAAAAAATGGGATATTGGCCCGTCAATTTTGACAAATTAATGATCGTTGCGAACACCAAATGGTTTATCGTGAATTGAAATTCTTAATTCAGAAACCGTCCGATAAACCTTTTCTTAGAGTGGTTGCCTTTTTTTAGGGTTCCGTAGATGATACCTCGGAACCTTTATACTTTCGTCATGTCCGTCCGTCCGTCTATTCTCGGTTTACAGTTGTAAAATCTGAAAATATTTATGAATTTTCAAGCAAAACTATAACGGATTAGACAACTTTGTTTGTTCAGGTGTAATAGATGCTAATATGGGTGACTACGAAACCATATGCTATGCGTGGCCCGACACGCACTTGGCCGGTTTTTGTTGACACAGGGCGTCCTCGTGGGTTTAAATCCGGCTCCGGACAAAACTTTAATCAGAAATAAAAGGGCCTTTTCTTTCAACACACACACACACACACATCACGCCTATATCCCGAAGGGGTAGGCAGAGGTGCATTACACACCCACAATTTGCCAGTATTTTTAGTCGAAAATGGCCGAATGAATTTAATAAAAAGTAGCAGCTATACTGTAATATTGAAAAAAATAAAATTGAAACCCGTTGGCTTGCGATGAAATGTTGATGAAAGGCAACACATTTTTACGTGCCAGCCGCTATGGCACAGCCAATTAAAGTCCTGCGCGTCTCGGATTCTTCTTTCTACGACAGGAAAATAAAGTTAGGTCTAAATAAGCGTCGTTCATAAAACTTATAAACTTGAAAGTCCAGTTTACTATAAAAAGATTGTCAACAATCCCAAGATAAAATAAATTAAAATAATTAAGTACCTAAATACTCGTAGTTTCATACCCAAATTCTTTAAACTAAATTTTTGCGAAACAATTCTTGAACGTCATCATTTTATAGAATGTGATGATAAACGTGGCCGCTAGTCCGGAACACATACAGAAAGACAAACAGACGAAAGAAAAAATACACGTCAAAAATTGAGACAGCAACCGACTACAAACTACCGAAATGGGACCAAGTAGTTGTCGGTATGGGACCAAATTGAAATGGGACCATTTGGAAAGTAGTAGCTTCCAATTTAAAAAACAAACGTCAGTATCGGTTCACCCAATCCGAAGATATGAGGTAACAAGCATAAAAAAAAATTGAGAACATCCTCCTTTTTGAGCGGAGCGAAGCGAAGACGACAAGTGTAAATCGTTTGTGTGCAAACTCCTCCGAAACGGCTCGACCGATTTTAACCAAATTTGGCATGCTGATCGACTTCATACCCGGGAGTGCATATCTCTGAAATCATGAAAATAGAGCATAAAAAAAATTAAGAAAATTTGCTCCGCTCAACATTTGCAATTAGTAGCATGCATTGCATACCTAGTTTAGAAGTCGATTGAAAATTGTTCAATGTGGTCTAGAAATGTAGATAAATGTTTTGCTGGCTTAGCTTACTCGGTCAATAAAGTTGAAGATATTTTTTGGTTGAAGGCTCTCAGACTCAGATTTCTCGAACTATCAGGACTAGGTTTTATTTATACCATAGTATAAAACAAAGTCACTTCCGTTCCTATGTATGCTTATATCTTTAAAACTACGCAACGGATTTCGATGCGGTTTTCACCAATGGATAGAGTGGTTCTCCAGGAAGGTTTTTGTGTATATAATTTGTTAAGCGGGCGAAGCCGCGGGCGTCGCGCTAGTATACTATATACCGATAACATCGATCCAGGTTTGAATTACAGAATGTTTAATGAGTTAATGACTTCTTATTATAAGTAATGTGCAGTGCCCACATATATCACGCCTATATTCCAAAGGGGTAAACAGAAGTACATTACACACCCATAATTCGTCAGTATTTTTAGTCCCACGTAATAGGGGGCAAGCCTATTGCCGTCACCGGGCACTCTAGAAAGTGGGTTGTGACCAAAATGGCCGAATTGCTTTAATAAAATAAGCAGCTATATTATAATTTTGAAACCGGATGAATGGCAACAAAATCTTACGTGCCAGCCGCTATGGCACAGCCAATTAAAGTCCTGGGCGTCTCGGACATAATATATACTAATAGACTTAAAAAAAAGCCTTCTAATACGTGGTGCCAATAAAATTACTGGGAAAATCTGCTTAAAACTCAGTGTGATTATATGAATGTTTTGATAAGATAATTCACGAGATCATCATCATTCACCGAGCCTTTTTCCCAACTTAGTTGGAGTCGGCTTTCCAGTCTAACTGCGATTCGGCTGAACTTCGATATTTTCCGAGAAGCGACTGCCATCTGACCTCCACAACCCATGGGCGATATCGAAGTTCTGTAGTTAGACCACGAGGATTTTTGATTAAGGGCTCCAACTACCCCTAACGACTGCCATAGATGTTCGTATGACAACAGGGACCGACGCCTTAACGTGCTCTCCGAGGAACGGAGGGGTCTCAGTGTCTTAAGAAATGGTCATCCAACCTAAGACCGTCCTGACTAGATGTTGCTTAACCTTTGCAATGTATTAATATTGTCGGTTACCACTAGACCACGAGCCCCTCCAAATACAAGAAAACTTAAGGAAGTAATATAGGTATTAAATTAAATACAAGTTATAAACCAGTATTCAGTTAGAAAGCTAATGAGCTTTCATTTAATACTTGTAGGATGTTTATGATTTTTTTTATATATTTTTGTTGCTTTATCTTTTTTTTTACTCGTGTATAGCTTTGTTCACGTGACAGTAAATTCTTGTTTATAATAACACCACCCGGCCGTCTCTGAAAATCAGCGCTGTCTGCCTTGCACTACGCAGACAGCATTACGCTGAGGGACGGCCGTTTATTCCACTTTACTGTTGTTTATTTTTAGTGTTTATTTGTAATCTAAGCTATATGAGACATTGCTAAACGCTTAGGCCCGGCGCCCACTATCGGTGGTTTAAAGGTTTAAAGTTTATGCCAAAAAATAGTCGTATGAAGCTACAACTAGTGGTTCTGTGAACCGTAGACTTCGGAGCTGTTTGGAAAATTTATTTTTCAATTTTCTTTATTACTCTTTAATTTTTCATCCAATCCAAAAAATATCATTCACAAGTCATTGTAAGCAAGGAGTGGGTGTGTAAAGTTTCATGAAAATCGGTTGATAAATACGGCCGCAAACATGATCTGATAGAACCCGTAGATGTAGAGATGTAGAGGTACAGAAGATAGAAATTCTCCCCAGTCTGCAAGTTGAAACGGAGACTTCGGTCGCTTCGCTCCCTCAGTCAATAAATTTGATCGAAATGACTGTTCTGCTACGTGTCTGCCTCGAAAATGCCACCCGAGCTACCTGAAGACAGCCTCAGCGTCCTTGGCCATGCTTACGGCTGCCGAGGCAGCCCGAAGTCGCCCGACGCAGCTCTCAGGCACCCAAAGCCGCCCGAAGCCGCACCGAATGCCCACCGATAGTGGGCGCCGGGCCTTAATCGATGCTTCTCAGGACCAGAAGGCTGGCTATTTTCTGGCCCAAAGAATAAGTATCGCCATCCAACGTGGCAACACAGCCAGCATTCTGAGAACCTTCCCAGACGGCAATGACGTGAAGGATTTTTTAAACGATATTTTGTAATGTAAATATTTTTAGTATATATTTATGTATATTGTAATTCTTATTGTAAATAATCTAAGCTATATGTTGTCTTTTTTTATCATGCTTATTGTGGAGTAATAAATTATTTCTTTCTTTCATTTCGAGATATTTCGAAACTCCTACTTATTGATATAAAATTTCGGCATTGGATAATTATAAAGAATCTTCTTCGTTTTTAAAAAACGTGGCTCCATAGATGATCATCGATGATTTTGCCACGTTGCGGGGCCTTTGCCCCATAGCACGCAACCAGATTCACTCACTGACGCGGGATACCCTACCCCAACGACGCGGGATTCTCATCCCGACCAAACCCCCGCAGAGACCACAGAGGTGGACAAAGTCCGCCGGGCGCCACTGGAAATACGTTGCTTGTAACCAGAGACGCCCGGCAACGGACGTTAGAGCGGCCGCGGCCTTGGGCCACGGAATTAAAAAAAAACACGAATTTTAATGAAATTTTAAAACATTGATCTTACATAAGAATAAGGCTATAAGTACTGTGCTCTGACTCTACTTGTTGCTTTGCGAATCAAACAGTAAATGTAAACGTACATTCACTCTTAATAACTTCTGTAGCGAGTAAGCAAGCAGACTAAACGAAGCACCACCTCTGACGTCACATCATACGAGAAGGCGGTTCTAGTCACTTCTACAAGCTTCTACCAGTTTCTACCTGCGCATACTCCATATTTGCCACACAAGTGAGAAATTATAAGACTACTACAAATGTAGAGGAAGGTATATTATACTCGTCCTTTGTTTAAATTCACGCCCATTAATACCTGTTTGTGTCAAACCGGGGATATTGTTATGATATAAATACGAATACATTTCGACAATAAAATGAATCACATACTGTTACTACAATCGTTTCAATGCCTCCCAACTACCACTTCACTTCCATAAATGTCTTTATGATCTAACTGAATCAATAATTTGATTCTTGTTATGGTAAATGTGTTTCTTTGGGAATTGTGAACGATTTAACAAGGCGGTTCGCCGAAACGTCAAAATAAATAAGACGGAGTGAAAGACAGGTTAATTGCATTACGGCATAAATAAGTCACACCAATCGGATGAATAGTTCCATGGTTATTAAATAATTTGAATTATTAAATTTGACGCGCGAAATCCAACATTCGATTTTTTAGTACTGTGAAAGGTACGTAACTTTAATGTTTGATGACTCAAAAACTATACAGCAATGCACGTTAATGTGTTCTATCTGCATGCCCAATTTCAAGTCGATAGGGTTAAAATTGCGACCGGTATCGTGGCACAAAGTTTTTCGATTGAGACCAAGTATAAGGAAGACTCCGCTGCGCTCCGTCTACTATTCCAGGCCGTCGAAGCCGTGGGTATCAGTTATTAAGAAAAGAATACCGGACACAGCATTTTGACTTTGACATTTCAAGATGTCCACGTGTAGTACCATAAACAAAAAAAAAGTTTATACTTACCGAACACCGTATAAGTGACGTTGTAATAACAATGGACAGTTTAAAAAAGTAAACTATGATTCGAAATTCGAATCATTGTTGTTCAACGTTAGCGATGAAGGTGTAGGTTTGTATGCGTAGAAATTATTTTTCATCACTTCTATTCAAAAAGCGGCGTTTTGTTCCTACATAAGTGCGCCTAAAGTAGATCTTTTTTGTTCAGAGACTTTTTAGCGGGCAATAATAAGATTTGAATTTGGAACATGAATGTTTTATAGTAATCCAACCGAAAATAAAACAAAACGCGCAAATTTTCTTCTTCACTTGTACTTTTCTTAGGGTTCCGTACCCAACGGGTGAAATTGGAACCCTATTATTGTGACTTCGTTGTCCGTCCATCCGACCGTCTGTCTTCAGCTATATCTCATGAACCGGATAGTTAAAGTTGAAATTTTCACAGTTGATGTATTTATGTTTTTCGCTATAACAAATATGTACTAAAAACTCCCGCTCACGTAGAACTTGCCTTTTTGCCACCATCACCTCCCGAGCAAAGGTGGCAACGGCGGCCAAATATTGGTCGCTACACATCATTACAGCAAGACATAACACTACCGACAGTGCCTATGAGGGCCAATCTCTGGGCGTCCCAGATATCTACGGACGCCGTGAAGATCCTCATCACTTCCCACAGGTACTTGGCGAAACAGCCGTGACCCATGAGAAGACAGGTGAGGTGATACGTTGGAGCGACATGTGCGCACTCCACCCACTGGCGGACCACGGCATCCGGCTCGCGGAGGGAACCTCACGTCATGTCGAACGGAGGATATCGTCGCGGGTTTCCTGCCTCCGCAATATATGCAATCTGGTCGAATCGTCAGGCCATAAAAAGAATGTATAAATAGGTACCCAAATAGACGAGTAAATACTGCGTGATAGTTTTTATTAAAAGGTACGCTTTTTTCATTCGCCCTCTTCTAAGGCAGGCTATAGTCTTTTGACCATGTCGTCTAAGGGACAAATCGAGTTTTTTCGGGTGACTTCATAAGCAGCGGTCATGATTATAAACTGCCAAAAATCTGACGGGTAAAATTGGACAGTCTAATCGAGTTTCGTCTTAAAAAGGTAAAAAATTAACCTACCTTGCCCCCTGTTGTTCACTCTAGTTGCCGTCCTAGAGTTCGATTCCTGGCTGACGTCCTCCATATGCCATGTATATTCCATTTTAGTGTAAATACGAAAGCATTTTTATCTATTACTCATGTTGCATCAAGAACACATCCGATGTGGCACATTGCGCGGGATGTTTCAAATATTTTAAATTTGGAACTGCTTGTAAAAAAAAAGGATTGGTTTCTTTTTATAAATAGTGTATTGTGTGTTGAGGTTAGTTTTATTTTGATAAGAAAAATATTTTTGCTAAATAAAGATTCTATTTTTTTTTCAAGGAAATTGTTCTTTGTAATGTATGCAAGTCAACACATGATGCACGCGTATAGTTTTTATAGAGCCGCGTTTTCACTTTTAAATAACATTACACAGTGAAATTAATACGAGCGTCGAACCGTCACAGTAGTTACAGATTATAAATAGAATAAATGATAAACGCACTTTTTTTAGAACAATTTTTTTTTCTCAAATTGACTAGTAGCAACGTCCGACATTACTTTAAACTTAGAAGGCACTGGCGGTTAACATCATTGGTACGTTTCACCCCTTATATTAGAAAGTGACAGTGAATAGTTGTAATAATAAGTGTGAAGAGGATAGATATGTTTGCCTTTTCACGGTTTCCATGAAAAACATTGGTGGTTTGTGGGGAAAATGTTGACCAATCGTGTGATTTTCCATTTACGATTTAAGTTTTGGGGGAAGATTTGGTAATTTGAATAAGGGGTGGATAATATGGAATAAGCGATAAGCGGTCGCTTTGCATTTGTGTGAGTGACCACGAAAAGTATAGTAAAATCTCTTTTTGTAGCTGTGTGTACAACACATGTCATGTGTGTGTTAAAGAGGTCACATTATACGTTCACGTACACTGTACTCACCTACGTTTAGTAAATTTGTCAAAATATGAGTGTGGAAAAACAAAGGGATTACTAAAACACAAATATGGTGTTTGGAAATTTTTCGTCTGTCTGCTTTTTTTAATTAATATTTTTGGACATTTTCATATAACGTCATCTAGCCCAAACCAGGCTATAAACTGAAAAACATACTAATATACTTACCTATATTTTCTAAATACTTCATACTAAGTACTTATACCTCCATAAAAAACACCCAAACTCCGAAACAAACATTTGTGTATCACACAAATATTAGATTTTTATTTATTTTATTATTTATGTACAACACACATAGAAACAAGAACACAAAAACAGTAGTACAAACAATACAGTGAGCATAGTACAAGGGCACTGCTTATTCCTAGAGGAATCTCTTACAGCAGGCCTGATCGGAGATGTAGGGGTGAGAGGGTGACGCGTGTGCAGTGCAAGTAAATAAACTTACATAAACTAAGGGGGGCATATATACATGTATAAATACATACTGTGCTATAATAAACTTACATAAAGGTATACTACATTATAATATAATAGGTAGCTAAGGTTAAGAGGAGAGGTAATGAGCTTTTACTTTCTTTTTAAAGAGATGCAGAGTTCTACAGCTTTGTATGTCAGGGGGGAGTGAGTTCCACAGTCTGACCGCATGAACAGTAAAGGAAAAGGAGAAGAAATCAGTTTTGTGGGAGGGACAATTTAGTCGGTACTTAAGGTGAAACCTACACTGGGTACCGGATGCGTTCACGTAAGAGAACCGCTCCCGCAGGTAGGAAGGATATTAAATTGATGGATTGAACAGGATATTAAAAAGGAGATATAATATCCGAGTGTCTCTGCGACGGCGGATTGGGAGCCACTCGAGTTCCTTGCGAAAGTGTGAGACGTGGTCATATTTACAAAGATTGAAAACAAAACGGATACAGAGATTTTGCAAGCGCTCGAGTTTGTCCAACAGCTCCTCAGTAGCATCCAAATAGCAGGCATCCGCGTAGTACAAGATAGGCTGAATTAGCGTCTGAGCAAGTGAGACTTTGATATTCAGAGGCAAAAAGTTCTGGAGGCATTTAAGCGTGTGAAAAGTGAAATGCACCTTCTTACTTACCTCGCCAACATGAGTCTTCCAGGATAGATTGCAGTCCATAACTACACCCAAATTCTTTGCGGTATCAGTGTACACGACAGGGGAACCGTCCAGTAAAATGGGAGGAAGAGAAGATGCATCTAGTCCACCCCTCATCTGCCTACTGCCAATAATCATGGCCTGAGACTTAGTGGGGTTTATTAGGAGACCAAAAGATTTTGCCCATTTATTTATAGCACTCAGGTCATGATTAACAGCAGCAATAGCACTTCTGTATTCGTTCAACGCAAAGTGCCGATACAACTGCAGGTCGTCCGCGTATAGATGGAAGTTAGAGGATATGAGTCGAACGACAGAGTTAATGAAAACGGAGAAAAGCAAGGGAGAAAGAACGCCGCCTTGAGGTACACCCGCAGTGAGATCGTGCCAATCCGAATATGAATCATCAAGGCAGACACACTGCGAGCGCCCACGAAGATATGAATCGAACCAGGACACAGATTCCGAGGAAAAGTTAAGTGTTTTAAGGACACCAATCAAGACATCGAAGTCCACGGAGTTGAAAGCACTACTGAAATCCAGAAGTACCAATACAGTGAGAGATTTGTTCTCCATGGCCCAACGAATATCGTCGGTAACCTTAAGAAGGGCAGTCACTGTGCTGTGGCCTGGCCGAAAACCAGATTGTAGGGTACTGAGAAGATTCTGCCGCGTCAGATAACTGGATAGCTGCCGATGAACTAAATGCTCAAGAACTTTGGATAAGTAAGGAAGGATGGAAATAGGGCGAAATTGCGACGGGAGAGTTGGGTTTTGGGATTTGGGTAGTGGGATAATGTGGGCCTGCTTCCAGGCGCGAGGGAAGCAACCTGAGCTCAGAGAGTAATTAAATATGTGAGTGAGAATGGGGAGGATAGCGGAAAGTATAGGAGTGAACATTCTTGAGCATAGTTCATCGTTACCAACAGCAGAAGATGTGATAGACAAGAGTGACTTTTTAACATCATTTTCACTGACAGCAGTTAGTTTAAACGAAGGAGAGTCTGGTAGCGGTAGTAGCGAGAGATCGTGCAAAGTACTTGACTTTACACTGGGATCAAGAATCAGAGGAGGAAGTCAAAAATGTGCATTAAGAGCCGATAAGTCGAAGTCATGGCTGTTAAAGTTAGTAGACTTGCCGATACCATTGGCTTTGAGAAATTTCCAGAGTTCGGAGGAATTGCGAGTGTCAAGAGACTTGTGAAAGTGGCGACGTTTAGCATCACGACACAGACGACCGCAACGATTGCGTAAGACCTTAAAGTGGATGAAATTGGCTTCCGTCGGGTGCCGCTTATACCTACGTTTAGCCTTATCTCGGCGAGCCATGTCGGCTTTGATGTTGTCGGTAATCCAAGGAGCCGGTATGTGTTTCATTTTTATACGGCGTTTCGGTGCGTGCGGGTCGTAGAGAGCAGATATAGCAGTGTTCAAAAGGGTAACTTTTAGGTCAGTATGAGCACTATTCAAGACAGGTGCCCAGTCGATGCTCTCCGCATCACGCTGCAATGCCTCCAGGTCCACACCCCCGAAATTCCGTGACATTAAAAATACAGGCCTACGTTTGGGAGGACGGATAGACAAAGATAAGTAGAGGAGATCGTGGTAGGAGTAGCTAGCAGTGAGTTGACCATGAGAGGCCACAAGGTCAGGAGAGGAAGTAATTATTAAGTCAAGGAGAGAAGGGTTGCGGTTAGGAAAGTGATGTGTAGCAGAGAGAGGAAGGATGTGAAGGTTGACAGAGGACAAAAGAGACTTCAGAGAATGGGTGCGGCAGTCATCCTTGATCAGGCAAGTATTGAAATCGCCCATCAGGACCACGTGGTTGTACTCAGGACAGAGATCATTCAGCAGAGCATCAAGTGAGTTGAAGTAATTAACTCTAAGACCCGGACTGTAGAACACACCAAGTAGTAACTTACAGTACTGAATCTTAACTTCCAGAAAAATGTGTTCTGCTGATCCGATGTCAACTGGTGGAGATGCACTGATAACCTTGTACGGGATATCATCTCGTAGATATATTGCCACACCTCCACATCCCTTACCAACCCTGTCTTTGCGGATGAGTGACAATGACGGTTTTAGGAAAGTTTCTAAAATCAATAGGGCATCGACACGATTGTTGCTAAAGGTTGCTAGAAGGTCGGAAAAATGGTGAGAGACACTCTGGACATTAATGTGGAAGATATTGAGGTTTTTAGGGAAGTCGGAGAAAACATGGGATAACCGATCATGCAAAGTCGAGGCTGGAGAATGATCACTGTCAGTACTCGCAAAGCTAACGTTAGAGGAAGAGCACGAATAAAAGCTGTCTTCATCACTGGAGTCATAAGCATCCATATATAAATAATAAATAGTTATTGAGTATGTACCTATTAAATACAAAAATAAATAAAATTAATATGTTATATAAAACTAAAATAAACAAAATTAAACACCGAACACGCCCACTCGCATCTAATAAAAAGGATTAAAACATGATTTTGAAAGCAATACAATAGTCGAGCAGCACAAAAAAAAATAAAAAATAGAAAAAAAAAACAATAAGAAGTGGTGTTAAAATGACGACAGATAAACAGCCACAGTGCAGATTTGATCTATGCACAATTGCGCACTATAGTGAAACGAAACGAGAACGTCAGCGACATGTCATTGTGACAACTACGGAGATGTCATTTGATTAAATTTTTATTGTTTGCCACGGTTCGCGGAATTAAAAAAAAAGGTGATCACGGTTTTTTTCAATTCCGCTCCCATGTCCATTGCGTCTCTGGTACACACCCGAAGGTATTTCCAGTGGCGCCCGGCGGACTTTGGCCACATGTGATGTCTCTTCAGGGGTAGACCGTAGACTAATCTCATCACTTGGAGCGACATTATAAGCGTTGCTTCATCATAATTCTAACAAAAAAAAAACTGATTCACATTACCGGAATAGTGTAAAGGGAAATGTTCTTTCCGAATAGGGATTTGGCCGAATGGGGATCTGGCCGATTGGGGCCAAATTGATACGAGAAGCACTAGCTTTTAGTTAAAAAAGAATATTCTAAATCGGTTCCCCCAGTCAAAATTATGACTTATGAGGTAACAAACAAACAGTCGAATTGAGAACAGCCTCCTTTTTTCATGTCAGTTAAAAATGCGATTTAAACACTTATATCTGTCCTAGCAGTTCGAAGTTAGGTTTCAATTACAGAATGGTAGGTACGTAATGTATTTAAAGTGTCCGGTGACGGCAATAGGCTTGCCTCCTTGGGACCATTAATACTGCTTCGGTGGCGTGGTCGGTAGTGCATCGGCTTTCGACTCCGGAGTCTCGGGTTCGATTCCCGGGTCGAATTAAATATTTGTGTGATCCACTAATGTTTGTTTCAGAGTTTGAGCGTTTTCTATGTATATTATTTATGTATTTAGAAATATATAAGTATGCTTATCAGTTGTCTAGATCCCATAGCACAAGCTTATAGCTTAGTTTGGGTTAGATGACGTTGTGTGAGAAGGTCCAAAAATATTTATTTAAAAAAATATTTATTTAATATGACTAACAAAGTATGGCTATGTAATGCACCTCTGCCTACCCCTTATTAACTAAGACAGCTGCAGTTTCGGTTCAACGATATCACCTGATGTATTCCCATATATCCTTAACGGACCATTGGCTACAGCTGGGAATCGAATTGATTACCAATAAGCCACCTGTGATATGGTCTAATAAACACAATCATAGATTGTAACTCCTTTTTTTTAATATTTGTTTGACATTTTTACCGTTCGTAGATATTTTGTCCGAGTCCGAGACGCCCAGGACTTTAATTGGCTGTACCACAGCGGCTAGTACGTAAAATTTTGTTGCCTTTCGTCAACATTTCATCGCAAGGCAACGTGTTTCAAATTTAGTTTTCAAAATTACAATATAGCTGCTACTTTTTATTGTATTAAGTCGGCAATTTTGGACATACCCCTTATTATATGTGTGCCCGGTGACGGCAATAGGCTTGCCTCCTATTACGTGGGACTAAAAATAGTGGCAAATTGTGGTTGTGTAATGCGCCTCTGCATAACATTTCGGGGATTTAGCTCGTATGTCTCTCTCTGTCTGTAGATTTGGGCTACAACCAAACTCTAAGGCGCCATTCATTTATTGGGGCCCCACAAACATAATTTGGGCCTGATATTTGGGCACCAAAAAGTGAAAGTACCTAAGTACTACCAACCACGTCACAGAAATTTCGTTTTCTTCTTCGTAACAACAAAACAAGGAGGAGTTTAGTTTAGTTTTACGGCCAACTTTGTATCGCCTCAATAAAATATAAAAAAAAAAAAAACAAATGAATGTAAATTGAAAAACGCGACGGACGGACAGACATACAGACAGACAATTTGTCGTATTAAATATATAGATTATATTAAATTAAATAAATAAATAAATAAATAATTTATGGACATTCTCACACAACGTCATCTAGACCAAACTAAGCTATAAGCTTGTGCTATGGGATCTAGGGAGGATAGAACTGATAAACATACTTATATATTTCTAAATACATACATATTATACATAGAAAACACCCAAACTCCGAAACAAACATTTGTAGATCACACAAATATTTGATACGACTCGGGAATCGAACCCGAGACTCCGGAGTCGAAAGCCGATGCACTACCGACCACGCCACCGAAGCAGTCAAATTCACAAATTAATTGGTGAACATGGTTTTTTTTTTTTTTTTTTTATATTTGGTTCGCCAAATTGACGCCGCCCGCCTGGTGGTAAGTCGTGACGACGTCTAGCGATTGTGGGCCACTCTCACAGCACATATTACTATTGAGAGTGGCCCTCAACTTGACGACCTACTGATGTGCCTCTTCACGCTCCGCTTAAAGAACCCAGGATTATATGTGGGAGGAAACACGTGCACAGGCAGGGCGTTCCAGGCCACTATCGTTCGGCAGAGAAACGAACGTTTAAAACGTTCGGTTCTCGCGAACATGCTATCCACTGTGTGGGGGTGGCATCTCTGCCCGGCACGAGTCGTTCGGGATCGGAAGGAAGAGGGTGGGATCAGATTGAAGAGCTCTTCAGAACACTCGCCGTGGTAAATACGGTAGAATGCGGCCAAGGAAGCTATTGTTCGGCGTTGAGCTAGCGGCTCAAGGCTTCCCGTTACCTCCGGACAACCAATAATACGGATAGCCCGTCGCTGCATAGCGTCGAGAGCGTCCAGCAGATACTTCGCGGAGCCGTCCCAGAGGTGAGAGCAGTATTCGACGCAGGGTCTAATCTGCGTCTTGTACAGCAGACACCTCTGGTCCGGTGTAAAGAATCTCTTTACCTTATTCAGTATTCCTAGTTTCCGCGAAGCTAGCCCTATACATCTTTCGATGTAGTTTTTATTATTGAGCTCTCGACGAACGTCTATGCCAAGGATATCAAGGTTGTCCTTCATTGGTAATAATGCATTCTGAAGAGAGGGTAGGGGAAGGAAAGGGGATTTCTTCGCAGTAAATGCACACGCCTGTGTTTTGCGGGCATTGAACTCGACCAGGTTCTCGGTACCCCCATTGAGAGATACTGTCGAGGTTACGGTCGAGATCAGCCACGAGTCGTCGTCTCTCCTCCTCAATCTCAGATCGCCCCGCCGTCGGACGAACCGAGTAACTCCCGTGCAGTGTGCTGTCATCTGCATAGCAATGAATGTTCCCGAGGGATAGCATATCATTGATATGCAGAAGAAAGAGAGTTGGTGATAGTACGGACCCCTGCGGTACCCCGGCATTCACTTGCAAGAAGCGAGAAGCCTGGCCATCGCAGAGGACCCGCACTCGGCGCTCGTTTAAAAAGCTGGCAATCCAGCTGCACAGTTGAGGAGGTAGACCATATGCCGGAAGCTTGGAAAGGAGCGAAGCATGCCAGACCCTATCGAAGGCTTTGGCGATGTCCAGGCTAACAGCCAAGGACTCGCCGTGCCTTTCCATAGCCCCACCCCAGACATGCGTTCAAACTTAAAAATTATCATGCCGTGAATCATCAAACATGAAGAATATTAGACAGATAAGAAACCTATGTCAACCATGTTTCTAGCAAACTAGCCTGTCAACCCCCCCCCCCCCCCCTATAGGAATTTACCCATTATAAAAGGAACCCCCCCCCTAAGTCAATAAGGTCTACAGTCGAACGGCGCGCCCGTGACACCCGGGTGTCATAAGGGGGTTAACTGGCTAGTACGGTGTCTTGCGCGGTGCTTCGCGCCGCACCACGTCATAGGTTTTGGCCTATAACTTTTGACCCCTTAGGGCTAGGTCAAATTTTCGATTTTTTAGCTTGCCTCCAGATCGAGGGCTATCCATCGAGGGGTCAATCGTTGGAGCATACGCATTTCTCGAGAGCAAAGGGGGACATTCCCCATTTCTATATATAGATAAACGATACGATACGAAACGATTTGATTTGATTTAATTCTCAATTCGACTGCACTTTTGTTTGTTTGTTAGCTGGGTGAACCGATTTAGAAACAAAAATATATTATAATTATTTGGCCCCATTTCGGAAAATTAAAGTCCGTTTTATTTCTACTTTGCATTTTCCACATTTTCCACTGAACTCAAATGATTTAAAAAGTAATTGAAATTATTTGAAATATATACCTATATCAGGTTGTTTGAAAACACACTTAATTATTTGTGATGGGGCGTTATGTTAATAGGTCGGTCACACGACCCCGTTTAATGCGCATATCCGTTAATAATTGCCTAAACACCCCATATTACGGGGAGAATAATTATGGGAAATTTTGATTAACATGGGAACATTTAATTTAATTTTATATCTATGCTAGCGGACGCCCGCTTGACAAATTATACATAAAATATTAAGAAAGAAATTATAAATAGATCACAAAAACTGATGTCATCGGCGGGACATCAGTTTTTGTGATCTATTTATAATTTCTTTCTTAATATTTTAAGAATAGTTTAAGCAAACTCATTGCTTGTGTCCACTGGAAATACACTGGAATCTCTGGAAAATCCACTGGAAATACGTTCTGCTTGTAACCAGAGACGCCCGGCAACGGACGTTGGAGCGGCCGCGGTCTTGGTCGCGGAACTAAAAAAAAAAAAAAAAACCTTCCCATGTAAACATTGTAGAACACAATAAAGAATTGAGTATTGAGAATCATATAATTTATGCTTTCGATTGTCATCACTTGGTGGACTTTATAGTAATTACCTTTTAGAAAAAAACTCACTGGCACACTTACTTGTATAATTCCACAAATTAATAAATAAATAAATATATTAGGACAATTCACACAACGCCATCTAGTCTCAAACTAAGCAGAGCTGGTGATATGAGTACTAGAGCTTGGCTTGAGCATGGTACAGCCGCCACCTAAAATGCCGTAATTGTAGCATATTTTGTACTTAGGTGACAAACAAATTTTTTTTTGCATTATACACGCTTTTTGATTCTGACACGAGACCAATGTACATTCGTCCACATTTAGTCTTAAGAAAATGTGTAAATGAGTAAATTATTGAAAAAGAGTGACCGAGAGTTTTATTACCAGGTTCTTTCTCTCGGTTCTACTAATTGCTTTGCAAATCTGTCAGTACATGTAAATATAGAAGCAATGACATTTTTTATTTTAAGTACTTACTGACGTTCGTAAGACCCATTTAGTGACCTATACAAATAAATAAATCATTTCATTTCATTTAGATAAACTGATATCAAGACTTATTATATACATTTTTGTTTTTGTTATATAAAAGTATGTAACATATTATACATAGGAAACGATGGTATGTGTGTGATATGACACAAAGTTTGTCCCGACCGGGAATCGAACCCGAGACTCCGGCGTCGAAAGTGGATGCACTACCGACTACGCCACCGAATCAGTCATATTTTTTTTTGGTAAACCCTGACCGATTTCGCCTTATGGCATCATCAGAGGTGTTTATCACTTTGTAACACATCTAATATAATACGCCAGTGAAGCCGCTTCTCCTAAACTAAGAGTCGCATAGTCAAGTGTGGCACACCGTTGGAAAGTGGTGCGATAAGATTAAAAAATTTGAGAAAAAGTAAAAAAAAAAAATATTACTTGCGCAGTTTGCGCTAAGGGTTGCTAGTTTTATTAATATAATTTACTTTTAGAAAACTAATCGCTAATATTATGTTATAGAAACTCATCTTCACGCATCATTATATAGATGAAACCGATCAGGGTTTACCAAATATAAAAATATTTGTGGAATAGTGTACAACTGAGTATTTTTTCAAAAATGTATTCTTGAGAATCACTTTATCCATTAGTGAAAACCGTATCAAAATACAAACCGTAGTTTTAAAGATCTAAGCATACATACAGACGAAAGCAACTTTGTTTTATAATACTCGTATGTATTGATAGTGAATTACTAATATAAAAAAGCAAAGGAGTGTACCACTAAGATCTTAGGGTCCTAATTCAACTTCGCCTACAAGTGGTGCACATGTCGATTAACAGACGAGACCCTGACAACCATAAAAATTCCTAAAAAGCGGCTATAGGCTCGGAACTTTCATGGATCCAACAAAAATATTGACGATAACTGGGCATATACAATGCCTCAGCCGACCCCTTTGAGGAAACAGGCGTGATTTTATGTATTATGGAGCCAATCTCAAAAAAAAATTTTGAGTTGAATAGTCAAGTGATCGAATAGGCTATCACGCAACGACATATAGTAATGGAGCAGCCAGGAGCAGCAATAAGAATGTTGCAAAAATGGGAACCCAAACAAGTCGCTGATACTCCCGACAGTGGACAAATAAAACATTGAAATCTTTCAAAGACATTCAAACCAAATTCACACATTATAAACGGGTCTTTTACGCGATTATTGAGATATATACATACCTATTTATTACCCGACGTTCACACACACATACAAAATCCATACGAAACACGAAAAGCAACCAAGAGCGCTTTTCCTGTCAAGCGTTTTTTCACCAGCGTGGCAGCGTGCAGTGACACAAAAACGCATTGCGGGCGAGATCATGACAGGAAAATTGCTCTTGATCCCTGCGTGTTGGTCTACGACGAAAAGTGACTTTGTTATAAGAGACCTATTGGCTATTTCGGGTAACTTCAATATATTTGCCAGAGTATTGTGTAAGGTGGGGAACCATAGAGATGTTGATTCCTACCCATTTTTTAAAGTCCGCAGCCCAAGGCCGCGGCCGCTCCTACGTGCCTACCTCTTCTGAAAAACAGACGTAATATTAACATTATGCATATTATTAAGTAAGTATTATATAATTTTTATAAGTTACCAACCAAAATAGTTAAATAAAAAATATTATGAATTGTACGGTATTTTTTGTGTATTTTACATAAATTTATTATTACAGTAGAATTAATTATGAAAAAATTATTACGATTGCTAAAAGCACCGGTTCATTATTTCTATTTTTATTATCAACTAGCTAACACTGCAGCTCCGCCCGCGTCATATAGTTTTCTCGATCCCGATTCCCGTGGGAACATATTACCGAGATAAATGTGGCCTATGTTACTCAGGGATAATTGAGCTACTTATTAGTGAAAGAATCTTCAAAATCAGTTCAGTACTTTCGGAGCATATTGAATGCGAACAATTAATTGAAATAAACATAGCATGCTCAAGCCAAATATAGCATAGAAGAGTTCTTCAGATTCTTTTTTTAATTAAAAATATAAAACATTCAACAGTTTACATTTTGAGACTGGGCAATTTTGTATTCGTCTGTCTGTCTGTGTTTTACGGGCACAAGTGTAACTTGATAAAAAAAAATGTTCCTCGTGAAGTATTTTTTTATTCGGGGGAAATGTGGGAAAAACACTCAAATAATTTTTTTTTTTAATTTGAAACAAAATTTTTGAAATCATTTATTTTATCGACAAACTCTTCCGACCTCTATGGTAAGGAGGCTGTTAGCAGGATTCATGTTAAGCGGCAATAGCTTCGCTCTCATTACATGGTATGAAAAGATAGCAAAGTGTAGATCATACGAGACATCTGCCTACGCCATCGAGGAAATATGCGTAATTATATGAATGATGTTCTCTGATGCGTTCAACCCAGTTCAACCACGTCACCGCCCAATAAAATCAGCGGTTACCATAGTAACTAGGGATGTTTGCTCAATAAAATGCGTTGTTTTGTCCATGAAATGTCGCGCTTTCGATTTTACTGATGTAGAGTACCTACTTAACCATGAAGGGAGTTGTTTTACTTTTTTGGGTAACGGAGTTACCGATAATGTTAGAATAGTAACGAAACTGACATTTATGTTTGGATATTCTCACACAACGTCATCTAGCCCAAACTAAGCTATAAGCTTGTGCTATGGGATCTAGACAACTGATAAACAACTTATCTTCTATATATATAATACGCCAGTGAAGCCGCTTCTCCTCCTAAACTAAGAGTCGCACAGTCAAGTGTGGCACACCGTTGGAAAGGTCGTGGTCTCAAGTGGTGCGATAAGATTAGAAATTTCATAAAAAGTAAAAAAAAAAAATTATTACTTGTGCAGTTTGCGGGGTTGCTAGTATATTTCTAAATACATACATACATAGGAAACATTTGTGGATCACACAATTATTTGATTCGACCCGGGAATCGAACCCGAGACTTCGGAGTCGAAAGCCGATGCACTACACCGACCACGCCACCGAAGCAGTTAAATATTTTTTTTAAGCAATAAACATTGCTAACTTTTCACAAATAATTTGACATCACGGAAAAAAACAATTCCGGATAGATGGAGCCCTAAAAAATCTGTCTGCCTAACTTGTTCTTCAGAACTCTTCCTGTCTGAAGACAGGAAGAGTTCTGTCTAGCTACTGTCATATGAATATGACAGTAGCTTCATGGAAAATATTGAATTTCAGCCGCGTCGCAGTTAAGACTGAAAAACCTGGAAGCCTGGGCTAGAAAAAGACTCAGTGGATGATGATTACCATCTGACTAAACCATTAAACGAAGGTAGTAATAGTTTTAAAAAGAAGCATTCAACTTGAAAACCAAATAATTGACAATAAAGTACTAAAGATAAGGGGCTCGTGGTAACCGACAATGTTAACACATTGCAAAGGTTAAGCAACATCGACTCAGGCCGGTCTTAGGATGGGTGACCATTTCTTAAGACACTGAGACCCCTCCGTGCCTCGGAGAGCACGTTAAACCGTCGGTCCTGGTTGTCATACGAACATCTATGGCAGTCGTAAGGGGTAGTTGGAGCCCTAAATCAAAAATCCTCGCGGTCTAACTACAGAACTTCGATATCGCCCATGGGTTGTGGAGGTCAGATGGCAGTCGCTTCACGGAAAATATTGAAATTCAGCCGAATCGCAGTTAGACTGGAAAGCCGACCCCAACTGAGTTGGGAAAAGGCTCGGTGAATGATGAAAGTACTAAAGAAAAAAATAATTTTCGACTAATTACTGAGCCTAAACTGAAGAGGTTACGGACTACAGAATGAGTATTGATTGAGGACCAATAACACTACTGGGAAAATGTATTTGTAATGCACCTCTGCTTACTCCTTCGGGGATATAGGCATCATTATATGATGTTCTGTGTCAATAGCTGGATATGGTGTCCAATACTCCAATAAAAAACATACAATATCATCACACATTGGTAATTCGTTTGTAGGCAAATGTATAAAAATATTTAATAAAATTTCTCAGGATTTAGTTGATAAGTTTAAAATAGTAGTTAAAAAATGTTTGATGATGAAAGGCTACTATAATGTAGACGAATATCTTAATGATAAAAATGCATGTTCACCCTAATCTTCTGTTGTTGGCCACTCGTATAATACAATATAAACTAATTGTAACAATGTAAACAAAACAATATTAAAAAAGAAAATGGATAATCCACCTGAGTTTCTTGCTGGTCTCTTCTCCGGAGAACCATTAGTAGTAGTATTTTTAAAATATTACTTGACAATAAATTGTAAAATGTTTGACAGTCATATGTGCTCTTTATGTGCCTACACTGAATAAATGAAATTGATTCTTGAATCTTCTTGATACATTATAAAATATCATAAAAATAACTTGAACCAACTTCAAGAAAATGAAAGTCATAATTTGTATACATCGGTCTTTTCTACAGCAGTATCATATATTCGCCCAAAATCGTTATATATGTATGTCAAGTAGCACAATAATATCGACCAAATAGAAGATAGCAACCTGTAGTTATTAAGGGGTGGAGCTATCCCGTTTTACAGCACAAAAGTGACCAATCAGAAGCAAGAGTTTTAAATTGAGAACGCGTGCCGATGCGTCGCTACTTCACAACTGTCAAAAATTGTCGTATCATACAAATAGCCTGGGTATATACAGGTTGATAAAGTTTTTGAAGCTGAAGTTTTTAGTTTGAAATATTTAGATAGAAATTATAAATAAATCACAAAAACTGAAATGACATCGGCAGGACTCGATCCCACGGCCTTTCCCTAACAAGGGAAAGGCTCTGATTACCGAGCTTCGTTGACAGCGTAGACATCGCCCAGTGGGTAGAGCATACGCCCTTGTAGAGTAGTCTAGTGGTAATCATAGCTTTATTGATTAGAGCATTCCTCCTGTAAGAGAAAGACTGTGGGTTCGATTCCCGCCGATGACATTCCAGTATTTGTGATTTATTTATAATTTCTATCTTAATAATTACGTGTCTATTTCTAATATTGCTATTACGATCTCAACTGCTACGAGCAACTATACTTTTTTGTAACACTCTTTCGTAAGGAACGTAGTGAAGTAACGCAACAGTAATTATTCGCGTACTTATACAGTAAAGAGAGGTGTCAGTAACGGTAACAATAACCAAGATATTGTTTTTTTTTCCTATCTCAAAAGTGACCCCACGCTCGTAAAGTTTTTTCAAACAACCTTTACATTAATGACATCACAACATGATAAATTTTCATTGTCATGTTGTGATATACAAAAGGCCAATATTTGGCACGAAACCGAATACATTACAAAACGATTTTTATAATTCACTGTAGTTTAGGAGATTGTTTATATTTACCAATTATAAAATACTAACGGTCGCCCGCGGCTTCGACCGATTGAAAAATTATATACACAAAAACCTTCCTCGAGATCCACTCTATTTATTGGTAAAAACCGCATCGAAATCCGTTGCGTAGTTTTATAGATCTAAGCATACATACGGACTTTGTTTTATAATACATTCCTATGTAGTGATAGTAAAGTGACAACACAAAATTACGTCTTTAACCTCGTAGGGGTAGACAGAAGCTTTCATTAAGCCCACATTTCGACAATGACTGTTTGTCCCACGTTATAGAAAGTGAAACTAATGCCTTGATTTGAATATTCTTGCTATCTTCACTATCATAACAAAAAAAATTGAGAGAGCAACCGACTTCAAACCACCGAAATGGGACCACATAATAGTCGAAATGGGACCAAATTGAAACGGGACTACTTAGGAAGTAGTAGTTCCCAATTTATAAAAAGATATGAGGTTATAAACATAAAAAAAAACTCAGTCGAATTGAGAACCCCCTCCTATTTTGGACGTCTGTTAAAAAACCTACGCAACGAATTTTGATGCTGCTTTCATCAATAGATGGAGTGGTTCTCGAGGAATGTTTTGTGTAAGTGTGTTGGTTAAGGTATTACACACACACACACATATATCACGCCTATATCCCGAAGGGGTAGGCAAAGGTGCATTACACACCATAATTTGCCAGTATTTTTCACACACACACTTACACACACGCACATACGCACAACATGCACACAGACACACACACACAAGGTGTATTATAAAATTTGTCAAGCGGGCGAGGCCGCGGGTATCCGCTAGTGTAAAATGTATTATTGTCTGTATATGAATCTCCAAAGATACTGATAGGTTTTATAGCGTTAGCGTTTTCAACCGACTTCCAAAAAAGGAGGAGGTTCTCATTACTACATGCGTTGATACTCGTACCTTGGCACCTTCACGCCTTCCAAGCACATCCGGAAGTGCCGGCGCTGCTGCTACATCGGCTGAAGGCCTCAAACGGCGTAAATATGCTAACCTAGCAGGTGATTACATATTTGAGCCGTTTGGGGTTGAGACACTGGGGTCATGGGGTCCGAGTGCTCGCCGCCGCGTATAGAGACATTGCTAAACGCTTAATCGATGCTTCTCTCTTCTCGTTTATCACCTATTTCTCGAGGCTGGCTATTTTCTGGCCCAAAGAATAAGAATCGCCATCCAACGTGGCACCACAACCAGCATTCTGAGAACCTTCCCAGTCGGCAATGACGCGGAGGATTTTTTAAACGATATTTTGTAATGTAAATATTTTTATTCTATAATTATGTATACCTACGACTGTAATTTTTTTTTATTATTATGTATGTTACCCAAAGACGAAGAAAGACGAAAGAAGAAGAACGGACATAGGATCTAGAACAAATCGCAAGAAAATAATGTCCCGAGTCGACCTATACATTATACATAGGCATACATAGATATAAACAAATTTCATATTAAAATTTAAACCTTGATTCAACGGAATAGTGTTCACTTTTGTTTGCACTAATTTATCGCATTACGTAACTTCTATCTGTCCGCCTGACTAATTCACCTTATGCAGCTTATACTTGAACTACGTGAACATAGAAACAATGGAGTAGGTTTATTTTGTTAAAGTCTTTTAAGGATTCCATGATATGTACCTACGTAGGCGTAATAATTAATGTAAGAATAATAAATTCCAATAAATTCCATAATCTTATAAATTGTAATTACTTGTTTGTGTTAGACGAAATAAGCTGAAAAACTAATTAACGACGGACAAAGATTTTTTTTTTCGAGTCAGTTTCATAATAAGTAACTGTAGTATATGAATAACAAAAAGGGAATTAATGAATTTAACTAATTATAATATTATAAATGCCAAACTTCTTGCGGGTGTCAAAGTTCTTCCGCTTTCATTACTATTTTCATAACGCTATGTCGCTACGTCTACTACAAGATAGCCGTGTTTCAAGTGACTGAATTAGTTGCTAAAACTGCGCATCATTAATTTATTTTTATCTTATGGTTAATTTTTGGGATACGAAATTATTGGCTACTAGCTGATCACCGTGACTCCGCCCGCGAGATATAGTTATCTCGGCCCCGATTCCCGTGGGAATACATTACCGAGAATCCAAATAAAAAGAAAATAACAGTACATACACGAAATAAAATAACATGTGTAATTATATTTATGACAAAACAATGATACCCTGTGAAAATTAAAAACATTTTTGGGCTTATCTCCTCCATTCAATCAAGGGATTCTTGTACAAGTTTCATAAAGATCGGACCTCTTTTTGTTATGTCCATAAAATGAGCCGAACAAACAAGATTGTTATTTTTTGAATCAAAATATTCTTCTCGCCGTGCTAGGGCAAAAATATTTTTCCATTGTGCACAGTGTACTGGATCCCGAGGAAAACTGAAATAGATGTTGGTTCATATAACGAAAAAAAAATCATAAAGAGCCAAGGCGTCTCCACTATAATCTTTGTTCCAAATAGTTTTATCGCTATCGGTAATCCGAATAAATCTGAATGGTCATTTTGTTAGTACATTATTCAGTGAAAATGAAATGGTCTCTTTCTTTTTACTGAGCTTGGGATGAGTTCGAAAGAGACAGATAGGTACTTCGGTATTGGACTGGATTGCAATATTTACTTTTGTCTTTTAATTTATTATCGACGAAATACTGTATTTTAAGTGAAATAATAAATTGCAAATAATAAAACAAAAGCTTATTTACTGAAAATATGATACACCGTCTTCAATTTGCTTTTTTTTCGTAGTTTTTACACGTTTTTACAATACAGTACGGCATTGTGCAACGTGTTGTCGTTCAGTTGTCAAAATCAAGACTGGCGCGCGATTGTTTCTCTTTTAGCGTTTTGTTTCTCTTTTAGTTCGGACACTTTTGAGCGATGATCCGAAATCCATTGTATTTAAATCATTGATGTTACCTCATATCTTTGGTCTGGGTGAACCAATTTTGAATTATTGTTTTTAATTGAAACCTGATACTTCCCCAAGTGGTCCCAAATCAATTTGGTCCCATTTCGGTAATTTGAACATACATACATACATACATATGGTCACGCCTCTTTCCCATTGGGGTAGGCAGAGACTATGGAATTCCACTTGCTACGGTCCTGGCATACTTCTTTCGCTTCTTCCACTTTCATAACTATCTTCATGCACGCTCTCCGGTTCTGGGTGCACTTGACCTGGCCTTTGTTCAAAACATCTCCGATTTGGTCGAAGTACGTTCGCCTAGGTCGACCCTTACCTGCCTGTCCATTCACGCCCGCCTTATGTATCTGTTTCGTCAATCTTCTTTCATCCATCCTTTCTACGTGCCCGAACCATCTAAGCATCCCTTTTTCTATCTTACTCACTACATCTTCTGATACACCGCAAAGTTCTCGTATCTCACTGTTCCTCACTTTCTCAACCAATGTCACCCCAGTCATACTTCTCAAACTTCTCAGTTCCACTGCATTTATTTTACTTTCATGCTTCTTCTGCCAAACCCAACATTCACTTCCATACATAAGTGTAGGGACCAGCACTCCTCTATGAACAGCCAGCCTAGCCCTCCGGGAAATCTTCTGACTGTTCATAAAGTTATGCAGAGCACCATTCACTTGATTTCCTGCCATAACTCTTCTTTCAATGTCGTCGTCACATCTTCCATCCCTTGTAAACTTGGACCCTAAATACACAAACTCTTTCACTTGCTCCACTCTTTCTCCTTCAATAACAATCGCACAGTTCGACATGCTTTCGTCTCGTTCAAATACCATTACTTTCGTCTTACTTGCGTTCACTTTCATTTCCTTCCTTTTCAAAGAGTCATTCAAAATATCAACCATCACCTGCAACTCCTCCGCCGATGACGCAAGTATTACCTGGTCATCAGCATATAAGAGGCACTTGATGGTCAATTCATCCATTCTTAAACCACACACACTCGCTTTCAGATCTTTCAGACAGTTATCCATGTATACGTTAAACAGCATTGGTGACGCTACACAGCCCTGCCTGACGCCTCGTTCGATACCGAACCAGTCCGTGTAAGTCCCGTTTATGCGGACACAAGCACTGGAACCCTCATAAAGTGATTGCAGTGCTCGTATTAGATTGCTGCTTACTCCATACATGGACAGCGCTGACCACAATTCGCTCCTCACCACTCTATCATAGGCCTTCTCTAAGTCTACAAAAGCGCAGTAGACCTTTTGTCTTTTGCCAGGAACTTTTCGGCAATGCTGCGTAAAGAGAAGACCTGATCCATGCATCCTCTTCCTTTCCTAAATCCAGCTTGCACATCCCACATTTTGTCATCAGTGTCATTCGTCAATCTAGTAATCAGAACCCTTGCATATAACTTGCCGACGACGCTGAGCAGACTTATCCCGCGGTAGTTTTTGCAGTCTCGCTGTGACCCTTTCCCTTTGTACAGCGGCACAATGACGGCTTTGCACCAGTCTCCTGGTACACTACCGCTTCTCCAACAAAGGTTAAAAAGGCGGTACAGCTGACTTGATACTACGCCTTGTGCTGCTTTCAGCATCTCGGTCGAGATCCTGTCATATCCTGCTGCCTTTCCAGCTTTCATGCCATTCAGTGCATCCATAATCTCTTTCACACTTATTTCATTCTCCTCTTCATTCCCACTTTTATTCTTGTCCTCTATACGAGATTCCACTTGCGCATCCTCTTTCTCAAACAGACTTTCAAAATATTCCTTCCATCTCTTTAAAACACTTTCTTCCCCAATCAGAGAGCTTCCATCGTGGTTTCTGACTTTGTCCAGTTGCGAGGATTGGATAGTGCCCCTGGCTGTTCTTATAGACTTCCAGAAAAGTTTAACATTTTCCTGGAAGTTGTCAGATAACCTCCTATCAATTTCATCCCTTTCATTCTCTTTCTCTTTGGCTATCACCTTCTTTACTTCTCTTTTACGCTTCTTGTATTCCTCTTTTGCTATTGAGACATCCTCATCTGTCGCCTTATTCATTCTGTGATTGGCTTTGATTGCCAACCAGTCCAGCCACGCTTTCTTCTTGCCCGCTACAACCATTTGTGCCTCTACACTCATTCTTTTGACCATACGTCCTTTTTTCCTTTTGCTGACACCACATACTTTCACAGCTACTTGCACAAGTCCTTCCTTTAACTGCACCCATAACTTTTCAATATCATCTTCTTCATCCATATTCTCATACTTCTCTCTCAAGCTATTTCGAAATTCTTCTCTTTTATTCCTTTCTTGCAAACTTTCTACTTTTATCCGTTCAAGCTCGGTCCCAGACTCATGGGCGTAGTGTCGCCACCGTTTAAATAAACCTCTTAACCGGCTTACAACCATATAGTGGTCTGTGTCGACACCAGTGCCACGATAAGCCCGGGTATCCATCACTGTCTTTCTCAATCTGTCGTCCACAATCACAAAATCTATCATACTTCTCTGTTCTCCTTCTTGTCTAGTATACATGTGGATATCTTTGTGGTTAAACAGAGTGTTTGTTACCACAAGATTCCACTCCAAACATACTTCAAGCAAACTTTTTCCATTCTCAGTCACTCTATCGAAACCAAACTTACCCAAAACACTTTCATATCCATCACGCTCCACTCCCACCCGACTATTAAAATCCCCTAACATTATGATTCTTTCATTCGGCTTGCATTTACCCAAGGTATCTTTCATGCTGTGCTGGTAATTTGAAGTCGGTTGTTATGTCAATTTTTGACGTCTATTTTAGAGTTTGAGTTTGATTTAGAGTTGGCTTTCCAGTGTAACTGCTCGCGGCTGAACTTCGATATTTTCCGTGAAGCGACTGCCATCTGACCTCCACAACCCATGGGCGATATCGAAGTTCTGTAGTTAGACCGCGAGGATTTTTGATTTGGGGCTCAAACTACCCCTAACGATGGCCATAGATGTTTGTATGACAACCGGGACCGACGCGACAACGTGAGGCTCGGCTATTTGTTTCGTCAATAGTAACATCAATATTAGATGAATACAGACTTATGGAGGAACTGGTTTTTCCTGTAAATACATCATCATAATTCACTGAGCCTTTTCCCAACTCAGTTGGAGTTGGCTTTCCAGTGTAACTGCTCGCGGCTGAACTTCGATATTTTCCGTGAAGCGACTGCCATCTGACCTCCACAACCCATGGGCGATATCGAAGTTCTGTAGTTAGACCGCGAGGATTTTTGATTTGGGGCTCCAACTACCCCTAACGACGGCCATAGATGTTTGTATGACAACCGGGACCGACGCGACAACGTGAGGCTCGGCTATTTGTTTCGTCAATAGTAACATCAATATTAGATGAATACAAACTTATGGAGGAACTGGTTTTTCCTGTAAATACATCATCATAATTCACTGAGCCTTTTCCCAACTCAGTTGGGGTCGGCTTTCCAGTCTAACTGCGATTCGGCTGAACTTCGATATTTTACGTGAAGCTACTGCCATCTGACCTTCACAACCCATGGGCGATGTCGAAGTTCTGTAGTTAGACCGCGAGGATTTTTGATTTGGGGCTCCAATTACACCTAACGACTGCCATAGATGTTCGTATGACAACCGGGACCGACGGCTTAATGTGCTCTCCAAGGCACGGAGGGGTCTCAGTGTCTTAAGAAATGGTCACCCATCCTAACACCGGCCTGACTAGATGTTGCTTAACCTTTGCAATGTGTTAACATTGTCGGTTACCACTAGACCACGAGCTCCTTTTCCTGTAATACATACCTACATAAATAATATAAAATACATAAAGAAGTTATTCCATCAAACATGTAAAGATACGGTATTTAGACACGATTAGTTCATTCGTCACGCAATACCTCAAGAATAAAATTCTTAATTACCTACCGAAAAATATTTTGTATATTATACCTAATTCGAAAACCAGAATTTGTCCTCATTCTGTCCTCTGAAAAACAGTTATTATTCTATTTAATCAGGTGAAATTTGTTACCAGTGGAAGCGAGACGGATATATCATTGTCAGTATCTTTATTGATGAAAAATATGTAGCCACATGACAGGATAATGATAGTAGTTCAAATGTGTACAGAAGTAGTAGGTGTACGATTTTTTTTAACGAGCGAAAGTTGGGACAGAAACTTCTATTAAATATGTCTGTCTGTATGTGTGTTCTGAGCTAGCGGCCACATTTTTTATCTGATCTCCACAAAACACGGCACACGGTGTTCCTTGATTTGACGCCGGGTTCTCGGGTTCGATTCCCTGTCGGGACAAACTTTGTGTGATGCAGTGACGACACATACGCTTGTACCGAAGTCTGGATATTGTTCTGTCTGAATGGTTTTTAGAAAATTGGCATAAGTGTTCCTTAATTAAAAAAAATCAACAACTTCATAACAGGAGGAGGTTTACAATTCGACTGCATATTTTTTTGTATTTTTTTTTTGTTTGTATATCTTTCGACTGGGTGAACTGATTTTGTTTTTTTTTATTTCAGTTGAAAGCTATTGCTTTTCGTGTAGCCTCATTTTAATTTGGTCCTATTCAGACAATTATAATTATGTTTCCAATCCAGTAATTTGAATTCGGTTTTTAAGTGTTTTTTTTTGTGATTGGAATACGCGTAAAATCAGTCGTATTTAGTAATATTCATTACGACAAGCACGTAATAACACGTACTGCACATCTGGCATAATCCAAATAACACTCATAACTATTTATAGACAGCTAATTGGCGACGATTACGATAACCAGTGTGGAAGTGTTGTTACACATTCCTTTATTTTCATACAAAGGAATACTGAGCCGAGTTTCTGAAATAAATCCCTTCTAATGGTTAGTTAGGCTTTGCACTTGTAGAACATTAGTTGTAAAAAAAATTTCGGCTCTCTATGTCACTCACGGACTTCTGGAGGAAAAAACATGTAATATCACCCCTGTTAACAATAATAGTACATTTTATGACAAGTGAGTAAAATTATATATTGAAGTCGAAGCGAAGCGAAGAATTCTAGAGTAGAATCCAGAGCGTAGCGAGGGTTTCTAAAGTAGAACCCTAAACGTAGCGAGGGATTCAAAGTACGTCACCTGAGAAAAAGTAATTTTACTCTCTAGGATTACTTTTCATCCTCTTCTATGAAAAAAAAAAGAAATGTACTAGAAATAAATAAAATTGCGCGTTTTGAAATTGGAACATAAATCTTTCATAGTAATCTAATCGAAAAAAATACCACGCGCAAATTGTTCGTTACTAGTACTTTATTTTCATAGAAGGCGATGAAAGTAATGTTTAAGTCTCGAAAGTAAAATATTTTTTCTCAGGCGAGTACTTTGAATCCATAGATAACCTCATAATTTGAATCCCCCGCAACGCTTAGGATTCTACTTTAGAAACCCTCACTAAGCTCGGGATTCTACTCTAAAATCCTTCGCTTCGCTCTGGATTCAAACTAAAGAAAGAAAGAAGAAAGAAGAAGAAAGAAAATATGTTTAATTCGCAAACAGATATGGCGATTATAAGCATCTTACATAACTAAACATATAAACATAGAAAGTAAAAGTAAAAAACCGTCGGTTGTATGCTAGTACGCGCCACATCTGTGTGGAAGCTGTCATCGGCTACAATATATCATTTTACTCACTTGTCATAAAATGTACTATTATAGTTAACAGGGGTGATATTAGCGCATGCCTCGAAAGGGGCCAGTTTCCCAAGGTGTGGAGGACGGGGAAACTGGTCCTGATCCGTAAGGCGGGGCGGCCGGTGGACTCTCCGGATATCGGCCGATCGTGTTGCTCGACGAGGTGTGTAAGCTCTTTGAGCGAATTATCGCGGAACGCCTCGTCGAGCATCTCACGAGTGTGGGGCCAGACCTGGCGGTTAACCAGTTTGGTTTCCGTCGGGGACGCTCCACCGTGAGCGCGATCATGCGCGTGAGGAGCCTGACGGAGGAAGCAGTCTCACAGGGCAAGGTGGTGGTGGCGGTGTCTCTTGACATCGCCAACGCTTTCAACACCTTGCCATGGAGCTGCGTTAGGGAGGCGCTCGTGTATCACGGAACGCCTCTCTACCTCCGTCGTATTGTCGGGGCCTATCTCTCGGAGAGGGCCATAGCTTTCCCCAGCTGGCTCGGGCCAGCTCGGCGAGATGTGTCGTGCGGTGTTCCACAGGGGTCGGTCCTGGGGCCGCTTCTGTGGAACATCGGCTACGACTGGGTGCTGCGGGGTGCGTTGCCTGAGGGCGTCGGCGTAACGTGCTACGCCGACGATACCCTCGTCACGGCGCGGGGTGCAACGTACCAGGAGGCAGCACTCAAGGTCACGACGGGTGTTGCTCAAGTCGTGGGTCGGATACGGCGGCTGGGATTGGAGGTGGCCTTGCACAAGTCCGAGGTTCTGTGCTTTCACAGACCTCGGAACGGTCCACCTGAAGGTTCCAGCATAAATGTGGGAGGCGTTAGCATCGGCATCAAGCCCTCGATGAAGTACCTAGGGATCGTACTTGATAGCCGATGGAACTTCGGACCACATTTCCGAAGTTTGGTCCCTAAAGTGACGGGGGCATCAGTCGCGCTTTCGCGACTCATGCCCAACCTAAAGGGACCCAACGCCTCCTGCAGGAGACTGTACCTGGGGATCGTATACGGGGCTCCCGTATGGGCGGCGCGGTTGACGGCCAACAACTCAACGCTCCTTAATAGACCGTTGAGGACCTTGGCCGTCAAAACAATAAGAGGGTACCGCACGATCTCCGGAGAGGCTGCATTTCTCCTAGCCGGGACCCCTCCATGGGACCTGGAAGCGAGAGCCCTTGCGTCATTGTTCCAATGGCGCAAGGAGGCGCTGGAGCGGGACCACAGGCCTACGTCTCGAGAAATCGAGGAACGGCGGTCCCAACTCCACCAGGATCTCATGGAGTCATGGAGGGTGCGACTTGAGCAACCCAGATGGGGTAGCACCATCATCGCGGCGGTGAGACCGATCATGGACGATTGGCTGCAGAGGCAGCATGGTGACCTCACGTATCGTGCGACGCAGATCGTTACCGGGCATGGATGCTTCGGTAGCTATCTGTTTCGCATCCATCGTGAGGTCACACCCCGGTGTCAACATTGCGAGGTTTCCGGCGACGACACCGCACTCCACACGTTGGTGGAGTGCTCAGCGTGGGCGAGTCAGCGCCGGGACCTCGTAGTGGGTCTGGGCGTGGATATCCTCTCGCTGGAAACCATGCTCCAAGCCATGGTCTCCAGCGCGAGTAGGTGGAACGCGGCCGTGTCCTTCTGCGAGCAAGTCATGCTCGCGGCCGAGAGGGAGAGGGAGCGTACCCTTCCCGCCGAGTTCTGTAGTCAGCGGCGAGGGCGCCGCAGACTCATCTACGCCCAAGACCATCGACCTCCATGATCGGGGCCTGAGGACGGCGGGATCGCCACCCACCGTCCTTACAGAAGCAGGCTAGAAGGGTTGCGTGCTGCGGGGCCTCTGCCCCATAGCACGCAACCAGATTCACTCACTGACGCGGGATAAAACCCTACCCCAACGACGCGGGATTCTCATCCCGACCTAACCCCCGCAGAGACCACAGGGGTGGTCAAAGTCCGCCGGGCGCCACTGGAAATACGTTCTGCTTGTAACCAGAGACGCCCGGCAACGGACGTTAGAGCGGGCGCGGCCCTAGGCCGCGGAATTAAAAAAAAAAAAAAAAAAAAAAAAAGGGGTGATATTACATGTTTTTCCTCCAGAAGTCATAGTAAGCGCCTCCGGCAACAATATAGAATTTTACTCTCTTCTCATAAAATATACTTAGTAGTAGGTTTATTCGTCCCTATTTCTCGCCAATCAAAAAAAGTTAGTGATTTTTTTTTCAAAATCAAGGAGCGCTTTGCGTGGCGCTAATTAGGGACACATATACAGGTGAATTTTTGAAAAGGGCTTGGATGGCCAAATCCGAAACTATAAGGAATAGCGAAAAATGCTCAAAGGAGTCACGAATGGTAAACCATCTTAAAACAATGACTTCAAAGACCCCGATTTTGATGAAACTTAAAACCTCATCATTAGATTTTTTTTAAACCTATACAGAACCTGTATACAGACAGACAGACAACAGCAAAATAGTCAAGTCTCGAAAAATAGATGCTTCGCTCGCTCGCTCACATTATCTTCCAACAGAGCAAGATGAACATGCCTGCCTGCAGCATTCTAGTAGAGTACTACTATAATAATCTATGCAACAAAATGATTCGGAGTGACCACATTAAAATTCCTCAAATAAAGGTTTACGACCTTAAACAAACACAATTTTATTCTTTATATTATTTTTGTTCTATAAAAAGGCAATAAACATTTATTATATCGATATAACGGTACACTTAAGTCGTAAAAAAGTTATTTACTACTGTTAAGTTTGGATTGCGTCCTTTTTAGAATGCCGCTTAGTTCAGAGATACTTATAATTAGTTTGATCTTGATTCTAGATCCTCAGAGCCCGATTATGGAGGTCGATGGCCTTGGGCGTAAATAAGTCTGCGTCTGCTGACTTTGGAACTCAAAGTGTACACTTACACTCCCTCTTGACCGAGCATAGCCTGCTCGCAGAAGGGTACGTCCACGTTCCACCTACTCCCGTGGGAGACCATGCCTTGAAGCATGGTCTCCAGTGAACGGGTACCCGTATACTTCCATCAAATCTGATATGTTTTATCCAAAGAGTACCGGAAAACATGCATAGAAGTACTTATCATCCAACATTTCCAATCAATGGACAATGGTAAACATAAAACCGTACGTGGGATTGCAATTTTTACTCGGAATATAATGCATAGGGAACATACTGGAATCTAGAGCGTTTTCCTGTTGAGTGTGCGGATCTCGCCCGCAATACGTGTTGATGTCAATGTCAAATTTCATACAATAATGAAATGGCTTGGTTTCCTAGTGATATTAGATAGTAGATCTAGTGACCGTAGATCAGATAGAAAATGACGTCACTAATCACAGGCTGACATGGACAATGGCCTCGACAAAAAAAAACGAAAACCTTATCTAAATAGCCGTAATACGATTCTTTGTAAGAATAGCCCCATTTCTTTTTATGGACTACTTGTATGGTATCTATTTTTAGGATTCCGTACCCAAAGGGCAAAACGGGAACCTATTACTGAGGCTCCGCTGTCCGTTCGTCCGTCTGTCTCCAGGCTGTATCTCGTGAAACGTGATATTAGAAAGACAAAATTTTCACAGATGATGTATTACATACGTATTACAATAAAATACTAAAAACAAAATAAAATAAATATTTAAGGGGGCTCCATTACAACAAACGTTATTTTTTTGCCATTTTGGTACGGAACCCTTTGTGCGCGAGCCCGACACGTCCTTGGTTTTAAATATGTGTTACAAACTGTCATACTTTTTAAATCACCGCCCGCGATACTCGCATCCTTTGAACTTTATGTAATTTAACCAATTGAACCAAATATACCAGTACTTACCAGGAATAAAGTCCACTTTTTATTTATATCACCAACCTCAAGAACAGGTATGTCATTAGTCATTACGTATTGGACTTCTGAATGGGTTTTATGTTGGTAATTCCCACGTAACAATAGCACCAAAAGTACCTACAAGACGGATCTATTGTGACGACAAGAATTATACAACGATTATACAGCTTAGGCACCACCTGTGCACATGTTTGATACTTACTACCTTATCCTCGAAATGTTGATACTGCGAACTATTAATACTTTCAAATATTTCTTATGTTAAAATCCTAGTATTTATTATACTTAACCCGTCGACTGTGTTTTACGGACACACCTGAGTGTCTAGTACAAGTTCCTTACGTTAAATTGCTCGAAATACGTTTTCGTATTCCCCACAGAACAGTTACAAGAGGTACCTCTTGTAACTGTTCTGTGGTATTCCCCATACATTTCACACCAGCGCCTCTAGCCGCTAGCGGTAACGTCAGGGAACTGAGACACACTGGATTGTATTAAAACACCAACTTCCTATGACCACAGTCCAGCATCAGCAGAATTTTTCCACATCACAACATATTATTTAAACTAGGTATGCAATGCAAACTACTAATTGCAAATGTTGAGCTGAGCAAATTTTCTTAATTTTTCATGATTTCAGAGATATGCACTCCCGGGTATGATGTCGACCAGTATGCCAAATTTGGTCAGAATCAGTCGAGCCGTTTCGGAGGAGTTGGCACACAAACAAGAACATAAATCGTTTATTTACACTTGTCGTCTAAGATAGAGCTTCGCTTCACTTCTAAAATAGAAAAATTTAACTTGCAATATTTGTTCTCAGACAAAAGAAAATCTTCATCCACTGACCCTTTTCCCAACACAGTTGGGGTCGGCTTTCCGGTCTAACTGCGATTCGGCTGAACTTCGATATTTTGCGTGGAGCGACTGCCATTTGCCCTTCACAACCCATGGGCGATATCGAAGTTCTGTAGTTAAACCGGTCGGTTTTTTGATTTAGGGCTCCAAATAACGACTGCCGTAGATTTTGAATGACAACCGGGATTAGCGTGCTCTCCGAGGTACGGAAAAAAAACAAAATTAAATTTAACTTGCAAGATTTGTTTTTAGACAGCCGACGGGTTAACACGAATATTTGGGAGGGCATCCCAGAGCCTTGTCCGTTGATCGTCCGAAACGCCCAGGACTTTAATTGGCTGTGCCACAGCGGCTGGCACGTAAAATTTTGTTGCCTTTCATCAACATTTCATCGCAAGGCAACGGGTTTCAAATTTAGTTTCCAAAATTACAATATAACTGTTACTTTTTATTAAATCATTCGGTCATTTTGGACATAACCCACTTTCTAGTGTCCGGTGACGGCAATAGGTTTGCCCCCTATTACGTGTGACTAAAAATACTGTCTAATTTAGGCGTGATATGTGTATGTAAAATAAAAATTACAAAATTAAGTAAATTTTACTTGCAAGATTTGCAGATAGCCGACGGGTTAAACGCGAATATCTGGGAGGGCACATTTATGTTGTCCGTTGTGGTGTGGTCCGTTGATCGGCAGGTGCCCTACTTGGAAGTGAGGTAGTCTAAACTTGTTAGAACCAAATTTACTAACGATTTAAATTGTAAGCGATCGCATTACCGTGTCAGTGCTCTAATCGAACAAGTTGTATGAAACATCTACCTATAAATTATGGTGTATGGTCCAAGTTAACGCTTACAAGCGAATTGAAAAAAGCGACTTTATTACAGAAACAGTTGGCGCTTCAAACTCTCTTTCTTTCCGTAGTAAAAGTATCGGAACCCTTTTATAGTTTCGTCATGTCTGTCCGTCCTTGCTTTTACTCCCAAACGGTTAGTGCTAGAAACATGAAACTTGGCATGGATATGTATATTTACTACGCTGACAAAGTGCTAAAATAAAATTCTGAAAATGTTTTTTTGAGGAAAGGAAAAGTGATTTATTTTCTCACGACTATCCCATCATGTGGATCAATAGATAGGTCTATTAAAAACATTAGGAGGTTGCTAAGATGATTTTTTGATTTAAGGATCTGTTTGCGAGAAATTTAGCTTTGAAGAGCATGTTCTTGAGAAAATAGGGCGTCCCCCTTCCTCTAAAATCTAAACGGCTGGTGTGAAGAACCTGAATAAAGCCCATGTACTGAACTTTAAAGGAAAACTATAGCAGATTAGATAGCTCTGTAAGTCCAGGAGTTATGAGGCTATTATGGTGGATACGGAGCCTATTCTATGTATGGTCCGAGACGGACTTGGCCGGTTTTTTTTATTCACTATCCTAACATCCATTGCCAGACTGACGTCCCGGGTACGTCTTCGAAAGTATAACACCAGGGTGCCCCAGCACCCTGGTTGTGTTTTATTTCGCACAGAGAAACTTTGCCGTCCAAAGTAGCCAAAGTCAGATTCACGTGTACATACAAATACGTTGTTTTTAGTGTTTTTTTATTTATATACTTATTTTATTTTTATATCCCCAAAACTATTTTATGTTAATTTTTAAGTGACAGTACACAATATTTACTGTCTTTTCAGTCATTACTGTAGGTCTGTACTGTTTTGACTGTAAGAAAGAAAGAAAAGAACATGTTTAATTCGCAAACACAGACATGGGGATTATAAGCATAATAGAGATACACAAGGAGAAAATAAAGGTAAAATACGTCGGTAGTATGCTAGTACACGCCACATCTGCGTGGAATTTGGTCTCCTCTCAGCTTATGCTGACGGACGTGGGCAGGCCCACATTTGCCAGCGCTGGTTTTGAGAGAATGCCAGGGACACTGAAAATGGCGCACCCATACAGCATCTCATCAGCACAATAATTACTGTACTGTACTGGTTGGAGTTTTTGTGGTTTATAATTGCTCTCTAAATATTTAAGAATTGCTTCCAAATACAGGAAGGTACTGTTTTATTATGATATTAGAAGAAAAGGGATTAATCAGTGTTTTGTAAAGTTGAGTAATCATAAACATAACATAGTATAAAACAAAGTCGCTTCCGCTGTCTGTCTGTCCCGAGGTATACTTAGATCTTTAAAACTACGCAACGGATTTGGACGCAGTTTTCACCAATGAATAGAGTGGTTCTCGAGGAAGATTTTAGTATAATTATAATTTATTAAGCAGGGATAAGCCGCGGCATCCGCTAGTAATTTAATAAATAAACAAGCAGACATCATAGCTTTTATATACATTCTGTCAAGAAAGTACCGGGAAAAGATCAATAATACACAATTTTTTGTTATTCATCCAAATTTATTGTATCACCTTCAAAGTATGCTCCTTCAGAAACGATACACTTACGCCATAGAATAATACAATCATCAAAACTTTTTTTGAACGCTGTTTCCGGAATAGAGTTCAGTTCTCGCCGCGAATGCTCCTTTATGTCTTCTACAGATTGAAAACGGGTGCCACGAAGTGGTAATTTGAGTTTAGGAAAACGAAAAAAGACAGCTGGAGCCATTATCTGGTGAATATGGTGGTTGCTCGATGGTATTTGTTGAGTGTTTGGACAAAAATTCCTTCACATGAATGGCCTTGTGCGAAGGCGCATTATCGTGGTGCAAAATTGTGTATTATTGATCTCTTCCCAGTACTTTCTTGACAGAGTAGTATCAAACTTATCTTCGGTACTACCATGTCTTTCTTTATCATTATTTGTTAAAATTTATTACTATGCAGTTCACTTTCCCGAGTTTAACCTGTCCGTGTAATATAAGTTATTACACGGACGGCATAAATTGTTACGTATGTAACATCGATCCCCATTCTGTCCCCCGAAGAGGCCACACAGGTGGCCAAAGTCCGCCGGGCGCCACTGGAAATACTGGATTCCAATACTTCTGGTGTCACCAGAGACGCCTGCAGCAATGGACATGAGAGCGGCCGCGGTCTCGAGGAATTAGAAAAAAAAATCCATATGGTACAATAAATATCGTTTCACTCCACTCTATCTCTTATAACTTGTAACAAACCCACCCAAGTAAATAAACTACATAATGACAGAAGTCCCGGTCCATTGTGCCCTCGTTAGGGCCCGGGACCTTACCGCCTTGACATCGTTCACATCATCAACCAATTTGATAAGAAAAGAGGTACCAAATTTACATATTATCACGACTATGTAATATGGGGATAGATATAAATGGATTACACACCTTGCTAGTAATATTGTTGGTCCCATGTAATAGGGGGCATGGTTATTGCCGTCGGCATTTTAGGAAATCCATAACCACTAGGTAATTGAAACCAAAATTCTAACAGCCAGGACAGAATGTAACATCATTCACCGAGCCTTAGTTGGGGTCGGCTTTCCAGTCTAACTGCTCGCGGCTGAACTTCGATATTCTCCGTGAAGCGACTGCCATCTGACCTCCACGACCCATGGGCGATATTGAAGTTCTGTAGTTAGACCGCGAGGATTTTTGATTTAGGGCTCCAACTATCCCTAACGACTGCCATAGATGTTCGTCTGACAACCGGGACCGACGACTTAACGTGCTCTCCGAGGCACGGAGGGGTCTCAGTGTCTAACGAAATAGTCACCCATCCTAAAACCGGCCTGACTAGATGTTGCTTAACCTTTGCAATGTATTAATATTGTCGGTTACCACTAGACCACGAGCCCCTCCAGACAGAATGGAACCTCAGGACAGAATGTAACGCACAACTAAATAGAATCTCTGCAGTCTTTTTTACATTTAGGTCGACAAATTGACGCCGCCCGCCTGATGGTAAGCTGTGGCTACGTCTGCCGATTGTAAGCGACTCTCATAGTACACAGAAATACTATAGAGAGTGGCCCTCAACTTAATGACCTAGTGTGCAAGTAGTACCTAGTAAGCAACTTAATGTGCCTCTTCACACTTCGCTTAAAGAACCCAGGGTTATAAGTGGGAGGAAACACGTGCGCAGGCAGGGCGTTCCAGGTCCCCTCTAAGTTTAAACTAAAATTCATCTAATATTAGCTGTCCCGGCGAACTCCGTACCGCATAATTCTTTCTAATGTTACGCTAAACTTTTTTTTCCTCCATAAGAACCTTCTCCTGATAGTAACGATCGCAAAAAAGAAGAATTAGCGAAAACGGTTCAGCTGCTCTTGAGATTTGCGCTTAGCAACACATTTGGCGATTCATTTTTATCATCTAATATTAATGTCTTATTTTGCGGTCTAATCTGAACTTATCATCGTCGTAGATGTTTTAAAAAGTAATAAAATTAGTACTTCTATTGAATACTAGATGTTGCTAATTTCAATAATTAATTTGAAATAGTTCGATTACGTAATTATGGTGGGTTGCTAAACTTCATTCTAAATCATGTACGAGTAAACTAGTTTTAGCTGTACAGCTTGACAAACAAACAGATACCTTGAGCTAGGTTTTATGAAGATGGAAACCGAAATGAAAAAAAAACCAAAACTATTATACTTATACTATTTTTATAAGTAACCAAAAACCTTCCTCGTAAAAATCTATTGATTAAAAACCGCATCAAAATCCGTTGCGTAGTTTTAAAGATGTGAGCATACATACGGAACGGATGCTACTTTGTTTTAATACTATGTTATGATTACTGATAGTGAATATTATTTTTAGGGTTCCATACACAAAGAGTAGAACGGGACTCTATTCCGTCCGTCTGTCACCAGGCTGTATCTCATGAACCGTGAAATTTTCACAGATGATGTAGGTACCTATTTCTGTTACCGCTATAACAACAAATACTAAAAAACAGAATTAGTTAAATATTTAATACAACTAACTTGATTTTTATGCTGTTTTTATAGATAATGGTGCGGAATTCTTCGTGCGCGAGTTCAACTCGGGTATATTATGTTGTGCAGATAAATAAAAAACTTTGAAAATTAACGAGTTCAACTGAATTGAGGTCACAACTTGTACACAGTGAAATGCAAATATTGCTATAAGTAAGTACATATCACTATTAGGTTATACTTAACTCTTTAAAAAAAAACTGGGGGTCACGATGTTTTTGAACGATATATGAATGAAGAACAGATAATAAAAATATATATTAAAAACCGCGCTAGGGCTGCCACAAACTGAGCTTAGATACTTTTAAACTTATAATGATCACTTGTCAAAAGAGTGCCGTTTATTGACAACTAATTGATGCCCGTGGCTCCGCCCACGTGATTTTTCCAATTCCCACGGGAACAAATAACCGTGATAAAAGCTTATAGCACTCAGCATACTAGTGAAAGAATTTGAAATCAGTTCAGTAGATTCAATGCAAACTAACATACAAACAATCAGATCTTTTCTTTTTAAAATATTAGTATAGACAAGTGTTATTTAATTGATTTCCCTTTAAAAATTAAAACTGCTGCTGCTAGGAACTATACCGACCTATGGAATGCTGCGTGTCTAGTATGCATTCTGCATAGCCACATCTTGCTGGATACGTTATGTCAATAGAATGGATATAATTACTGACGATTAGGAAAATGTAGCCGAAAGATTTTATTGGTAGGTTTTTTTCGCACGGATTTACCTTGTGTTTCTGGCATTAAATGAAGCATCGCGACGTTCATAACTGTTAAGTTACAACCTATGCCTCGGGACCTTAAAAACTTGAACTATTATTGGTTATGTTAAAATTAGCCGTATACAAAACACCTCCCCATTTCATCCAGTGGATGTCGTACGAGGTGACTAATGGAAGGTAGCAATAATGTTAGAGAAGGAAAACTCGACACAAAACCAATACCAACCCGGCCAGGGTGGTATATGTAGGCTGATTTCCCCCCTTCTTGGGAGAGGCCTATACCCGGCAGTGGGCGTCAATGGGCTGAAATGATGACGTTAAAATTATACATACATATACGTTATAGTCATAACAGTCTCAGAAGTGGTTCCATTGAATCGTCGACGCCGTCGTATTACTTGCATAACATCTAGTATAGGTCCATTAGTTAATGACTTCGTTGCGTTCGCGTGGCATATTTTTTTTTACTTCCCAATTCCAGCGGGAACACATTCCCGGAAAAAAAGTAGCTTAAATTACTCCTTTAAAAGTACTGCTCTGTCAATGAACGTCCTGTTAAAATCGGTGCAGCTGTTTTAAAGATTAGCCGGAACATATATTACAAACTGATTTTTATGTACCCAAGTACTTCATATCCATGTAGTGAAAGCTGTTATTTTGGAATTACAAATAACATATTTGGCATAGTTTGTTACATGATATTATTATGTAAATAACAAGTATATTATATAGATTGTTATATCAGGCGTCCAATCTCAAATTAGCTCATACCCACACCTTGCCAACACATGGCAAAAACTCTCTCATATACCTTAGTAATAAAAAGAGCCCTTTATCCATTTCAGCCCTAAAAGCAGCACAGAAAATTACATCTTTATTATAGAAAGTGTAGATAGTGGCGTTTATTCCACGCATATTTCGTCAGCAATCCAACGTAATAAGAGGAGTTCGGTTTTTGCTGAGCGTGTGGCTAGTGGCTTTTTAGGTTACCTCTGGTGCTCCGCAATAACCGGGTTACAGACGCTCACTTGCAATACCGAACAACGTTAGTTATCTTGTCCCGCATCAGGAACTAGTTCGGAGTAACTAGTTATTCTGTGTTATCAAGCATGACCTTGACATTAGCGAAATCATCGACGCACGATGAAGCCATACTTTTTTAAAGAGAACGTAATAGGAGACAAGCCTGTTGCGGCTTTTTGGAAAAGTACCAGAACCTCTTTTATCTGGCAGCAGATGTACAGCGAGCAGTTGAGAACGACTGAGGCCCCTGGATGTTGATAGGACTTTATGTGTCAATGTTTGACGTCTTTTACTTGAATAATAACTACGATTATAGTAGCCCATGATGCAAAAATTTGCTAAAATGATTAGTTGATAATCATTTTAGCAAACTTTTGGTCATATGACTAATAAATAAACACATTTTAGAAATTTTCTGTGATGAATTTTATTGGCCAATTCTGGAATCTGCGGTAAATCCGTGAAACGCGTATTGATGACGTAAGTTTGATCCCCGATCAACACACTACTGAGGTGAATCGACTCCTAACACAATCACTTTTAGCTTAGCTTGATCGTACTTGAGTTCGGTCCTGTATTTTGTGAGTTTATTTGTTACAAAAATACAAATCTCTTCTTTTTATAATATAATTTAAATTTCTCGTTTCACACTGCTTGTTGCCAGACTTCTCCGAAAAGGCATGACCAATTCTTATGAAATTTTTGTGCACATTTGGTAGATCTGAAAATCGGTTTTTTAAACCCCTAAGTGATAATGGTGGCCTTCTCTATGGCAAAACCACGTGTGCGAGGTCAGCGAGTTAAAAAGGGACGGTCAAACTCATTCTTCAGATGCGACGTACACCACGCATTATGACATCTGAACAAGATCTGGCCTATACAATTTGTATGGTAACGAACACACTGGTCATTCACCATGCTGTCTTACGCGTCACCGCGCCAGAGTCGCGTGTATCCATGCTATCCCACGCGTACGACACTGTCACACAAGTTTAAAGTGCCATAGCGCGTAGATAATGTAAACGTCAGACGTGTCGTAAGACGTAGAACCAGTGTGTCACTGTTTCCTCGCGTGGCATACGTCGCCGTCGTATGTAAAGGACCAGTGTGTTTCAAGGTTTACTGTAGACATAGAGAAGAGATACAATTCAGAAAGTTGTTTACATATAAGTTCCTTTAATTTGACCTAGTGATACAATTTTAATTTACTTTCATATCATCATATATAATATAGCTAGATCTTTAAAACTATTCAACGGATTTTGATGCGGTTTTCACTAATGAATAGAGTAGTTTTCGAGGAAGGTTTAAGTAAACATATTTAATTTGTCAACCGACGACGGTAGGCGTCCGCTAGTTCTCAATAAAATATAGTAGTTCCGTGTTTAAAAAATATTTGTGTATGTATGTTTGTTTGTTTCAAATAAAGAGTATTCTTATTATTTTTCAAATAAATCAAATGAGTTCGGATTAATTCAAGTAAATTACGACGTTTAAGTCACGAATGTCGAGATAAAAAAATGTTTATAAACAAATATTGTTTTACGGAAATTACATACGCCAAACAAGTAATTATGATAGTCGAAAATACCCATGACTTCTTATTGATAAAAGAATAAAATCTTTTACGACGCCTTTATCGACCGTGGGGGTATACAGAGGTTATTATACAACTAAATATTTGCCTGTGATTTTGTTGGTTTCAATGCTCACGAGGTTCCGGCGAATATATAATGGTAGGTAGGGGATAATAGACTCACCACATATCTATTACGTGACACTAAAAAAGTACCTACTGCCTCTGCCTACACCTAATAATAGGCGTGAATTTATGTATTAATACATTACTAATAGGTCAAAATGTGAACTGCGCCATTAGACCTTGGCACGAGACTGTCCTTTTATCTAATCTGTTATTACTTGCGTGTACCAATTAATTATCTCGTAAATAAAACAGACGGCCTTTTGACAACCCTAAGCGCACTGGCTAGAACGACCTTCTGACCTCTGCCAATTAAAAATCGAATACAATGTTTAAAAAAACATGTACCTACCTTGATATTATTTGAAAATAGAATTGAACGAATTATATTTAATTTAAAAAGTACATAATCATAAAGTTATATTAATTATATTATTATTTGCTACGACGAATTCATTTTGTAATGAGTTTATTAAATTTTAAACACTTTTTAAACTATTACGTTGTGGCAATTATATAAGGATCTAATTAAATAAATACATAATTTATCATAGTCTCAACTCACTTGAAAAAGTAGAGTAATCTCTACATAAAACCAAGTCGTCGGCTGCATATAGGTATTTATGCTCGATATAAACAAAAAACATACTGAACTGATTGTCATTCGGATTTACCCAATAAATAGAAAGATTAATGAGATAGGTTTTACGTAAGTAATTTATTAATTTTTTATATTATTGTCGCATAAAACCTAAGCTGAGTCAAGAAAGATACAATGCTACGATTACAATCAAAACAAAAATTCAAGGCAACATCGCTGTTGAACACTGTTTATGCAAACTAAAGCTATTCTACGGTCGTGGACCTTCGACACACGTCACGAATACTAAATAACTGACCCTTTTCTTTATTTAGAAAGCATAGATAAAACTTACTAAGCGGGGATAATCCAGTAATCACTTCCATTTTCCAAACAAATCACAAACAAATGTACTTTTCACTTTGAATGGATGTTTTAATCTGTCACCCATTTCTTTAACACAATTTCACACATAGAATTGATACAAAAGTATGTTCGCACATAATTAATAAAGTATATTGAACTAGTGACGATTGCACATAACTTTTTTCCGTATTTATAATAATTATAAGCACTATCAAATAGGTTTCATTCACCCGACGGTTACAGGTTGGCTCTGACAATAACTCTATCAACTTTCAACTGCTAATTTACAACACAGGAACATTGAAAAACACAGTTTTGTCACTAAAATTTGTAAATATACGATTTTGTATCACTAATTTTTGCTCGGAATCATCAGCATGGACACCTTCTTCGAAACGCGCGACACAAAAACATCACGCACGTCACAGAACTAAACAGGTTTTGTTTTTTTTTCTCTCAACATCGCTTACCACGTGATCATTGAATTTTTACAACGTAGTACGGTGGTTTAAAACGAGATGGCGCCACGTGTACGCATGCAAAATCAGACGAAAGTAATTAAATCCGAACGGTTAACGTGCAAAATAATACATTGAGTCACGTGATATTTTTGTAATTTTATTAGTTTACGCACAGAACACTTTTGTTGTGGAATGAATTTCATTTTTTATGTTGATTAGAAATTATTGTTGATAACGAAAGAATTTGCTTTTTTTTTTATTTTTTTTTTTTATTCCGCGGCTTGTGGCTGCGGCCGCACCTACGTCCATTGCCGAGTGCCTCCGGTAGATACTGAAAGAATTCCCAGTGGCACCCGGCGGACCTTGGTCACTTGAGTGGCCACTGCGTGGTGGTCGGGTGTTACCCCGCATCTCTAGGGTCGGGTTTTATCCCGCGTCGGTGAGTGAAGGCGTGCATGGGGTGAAGCCCCACATCACGCAGCCCTTCTAGCCTGCTTCTGTAGGGACGGTGGGTTGCTAATCCATCGTCCTCAGGCCCCGATCATGGAGGTCGATGGTCCTGGGCGTAGTCACGTATGCGGCGCCCTCGCCGCAGACTTCGGAACTCAGCGGGGAGGATACGCTCCCTCGCCCTTCCGGCCGTCTCCTTCACGAGCATAACCTGCTCGCAGAAGGAAACGGCCGCGTTCCACTGGCTCTCGCTAGAGACCATGGCTCGTAGCATGGTCTCCAGTGAGAGAGTATCCACGTCCAGGCCCACAACGAGGTCCCGGCGCTGACTTGCCCACGCTGAGCATTCCACCAACGTGTGGAATGCCGTGTCTTCGCCGGAAGCCTCGCAGTGTTGACACGCGGGTGTGACCTCACGATGCATGCGAAACAGATACCCACCAAAGTTTCCGTGCCCGGTGATGATCTGTGTCGCACGGTACGTGAGGCCACCGTGCTGCCTCTGCAGCCAGTCCTCCATGATCGGTCTCACCGCCCAAAGAATTTGCTTTGGTTTTGGACATTTTATTTCTGAACTAGCTGTCCCGGCGAACTTCGTACCTCATTAAATAAACCTCTCAAACCTTCCATGAACTTGTAATAATTTTTTAAGAAAAAAAATAACAAAATCTGTCCATCCCATAATTCCCATAGAATGTAGAAAGATACACAAAGACATTTCAGAGGCGATCCCAAAATCAAAATGCAAATGTGTGGGTGAAATAGTGTTGTGTACACTATGAAATACACGAAATATCGATAGTATTGAGTGTTATTTCTAAGTAATACAATACAATAAGTAATACAATAGAATCTCACTAAACCGTTATACTTTTCGGTTAACCAAAAACCAGCCAAGTGCGTGTCGGGTCACGCATAGAGGGTTCCATAGTCATGTTATAATGGCCTGATCTAAAAATCAAAGAGAAAAATAGTAATTTTCACTTTATGTGTCCCTACACATAAAGTGAAAATTACTATTTTTCTCAGGAGGAAACCCAAAAAAAATAATGTTTCCATTATTTTATTGTTGCCCTTAGTCATCGTTATAAATACTAATATTTGTGCAAAGTTTAATTTTTCTAGCTTTAACCGTTTAGGAGGAAAGCCGAGAATGGACAGACTGACGAACTGACATGACTAAACTATTTTTTCTAAGTTAGTTTAGGATTTAGGATATTATATATTCAAAAGTTTTTTTTTATTGCATAACATAACCATGAAACAGTTCAGCTTGGTGAAAACCGAAAACCGCATCAAATCCGTTGCGTAATGAAATGAAATGAAATGATTTATTTATTTGTATAGGTCACTAAATGGCTCTTACAAACGTCAGTAAGTACTTAAAATAAAAAAATGTCATTGCTTCATATTTACATGTACTGCCAGATTCGCAAAGCAATACGTAGAACCGAGAGAAAGAACCTGGCAATAAAACTCTCGGTCACTCTTTTCAAATAATTGACTCATTTACACATTTTCTTAAGACTAAATGTGGACGAATGTACATTGGTCTCGTGTCAAAATCAAAAAGAGTGTATATTACAACAAAAAAACAATTATAGTCGAAACTTTTATCAAATCTGTATCGTTTTTGTGCATATAGATCAAACAGCGTTCGTCTAATTTTATAAATGCCTACTGTTGCCCACTCACAAAATTTCGTTTTAACACTACGATTTTGGCATTTTTGTTTGAATGTGTCTGAAAATGCATCAGATAATGTACCAAATAAACTATTATAATGGACCTCAGGATTATTACCTATATAAACTATAGAATTAAGGTTTTTCTCCAACAAGTTTTTGAATTCCTTAATTCTATTAGAGGTTATGGGTCTACACATAATTTTCTCATTATACTGACTATTATTACTCTTGGGAAAGGATACTATTTGACTACAGCGATCTGATAGCAATTTACTAATTACAGACTTGCTGAAGCACTCAAAATCCATAAAAAAATTATCCAGGCAATTGGCTGCTGTTTCTGTGACTCTAGTCGGCTCACAGAAAATATTTTCCATATTGTAACTACCAAATAAATTTAAAATTGAGTACTTTTCTTACACTGTTTTAGGATGTTTACATTGAAGTCTCCGCACACAATTAACTTCTTCCTATTATTTGACGCAACCCCTAGAACCCGGTCCATGATCTTGGTAAATACACTAAAATCACGGTTAGGTGGACTGTATACGCAAACTACTATATACTGGTCAAGCTCGGCACAGGCCACCTCAGCACATCGCTCAACAGAAAGTCTAAATATGTCAGACCGCTCTTTGCTGCGGAGACCATTTTTAATTAAGACCATGGAGCCACCTTTAATCGCAGACTTCCTGTTAAAGCAACTTGCAATATTGTAGTTGTTTATATTGGACATCATCTCACTCTCCTTGAGCTAATGTTCAGTCAAACACAAAATATCTACATTTAATTCCTCTAGGAATAACTCGACTACTAATTCCTTGCCAGAAAGACCTTCTATATTTTGATGAGCCATCTTTAGCTCTGGTATTCCTGTTGTCTGGATGTTCAGTTTAAATCATTTGTTATACATACTAAATTATTACTACAAGTACCTAACAAATCTGTAGGTATATTACTTTGTTTACAATGTAAACTCGTCCAAAAATTAATATTTTTTTCTAGCAATGTAGAAATTTTATTTTTGTCTGACTTCATAAGATAAATACTATCTTTGGTCTTAAAACAATAATTAGTAATAAAATTATTAGTGTCAAAAAAAATAAATGTGTCACTATGACGACATGTCAAAGTATGAATAATATTATTCAGAAGATGTATTTTTTTATTATAGGATGAGGACTTGCAACACGCATATGGGAACGCACATAATATTATTTGAAATACTTTTAGTCTACTTAAGCATTGTATACAGTCATAGATAACCCCCTAATAGTTTCCGCATTACTGTAATTTTGTTCCTTACCGAGTTCACCTGTTTTGGCGGAATGCGAGGGGCGCGCGGAAACATGTAAGTGCGCTATGATTGGCTGTTTCAAGGTCAATCTTCGAATGCACCGAATACTAGAGATGGGATAGTGATGAAAATGTGTCGATAAAATTTTGGTAGGTATATTATAATTATATTTTTATAATTTTATTATATCGTTTATTCCTTCATATTCTTATTTTATACATTTATAAAAAACACAAATACATTTAAAAATATAATTTTTCTTATTTATTATTATAATTTTTATAGGAATAGGTATCGGGACTTAATCAAGAGCGACAGGTATTATCAACTCTCAGTTCCTATTTCCTCAAACTTTAAGTAAAAATTTTCTACCTATTCCGATCTCTGATGATCGCACATCTACCGAGCCTTTTCCCAACTCAGGATCAGCTTTCCAGTGTAACTGTGATGCAGCTGAACTTTAATATTTTCCGTGGAGCGACTGCCATCATTCTGACCTCCACAAACTATGGGCGATATCAAAGCTCTGTAGTTAGACCAGTTGGATTTTGATTTAGGGCCCCAAATACCCGTAACGACTGCCATAGATTTTCGTATAATAACCGGGACCGACGGGTTAACGTGCTCCCAGAGGCACGGAGGTCTCAATTTCTAAAAAAATGGTCACTGATCGTAAGACCGTCCTGGTTAGATGTTGCTTAACCTTAGCAATGTGTTAATATACACGGTTACCACTACGCCACGAGCCCCCCATCTCTAATGATGATACATTATAATTTTATATTTTGATTCAATAGATGTAAAATAATATAATTTATATTAAGAAAGCAATTATAAATAGATCACAAAAACTGATGTCATTGACGGGACTATAATTTCTTTTTTAATATTTTACGTTGTTATTGGTGGGAAACCAACTCTCCCCACGAGATGTTGCATCTACCCATTTCTTTTTCCTCGGGGCATCCAGGAAACCTATAAAATAATATATATCTCAGTTACATTGCTAATACTAAATCACATTAGCTGCGAAAAAAAAATTTTATAGTGCCAACGCACAAATTGGTCGCTAATAAATCGCAGCTTACCGAAATTCAAGCGGGTGCAGTCGCGGGCGACAACATGTTGCTTATTTATAGGTACTACTTTTTAAAGCACCTACGGCAATAATACTGCAAAATATCGATGACGTATATCATACCGATATCCCATCAGTATCGATTCAAGTACTATTGTAATGTATTGTTAGAAAAGGATAGCTATTATAATTTGGCTAATGAGTGAAAGAGTAATTTCAAAAAGACATCAACGGGTTCGAAATTGTTTGTGTTTATAACCAAACCAACCAGAATAAATTGAACTCCGGTGCCTAGTCAATTTTATATTTACATTTATGTCTAATTTACTTACCGGTGAAATGTAATGCCATCTTTTTGGCAATTTGATGTCTTCGCCGTCTTGCCACACCATTTTACGGAACAGGAAGCCATTTAAAATGTAAAATGCTCACAAAAACATTCTTTTTAAATTTTAAAATCGCACGTGGTCATAGGTCGCGAAGTTGGTTGTCACTGACGTCGTGATTTTAGGCATAGCTTTACATGCTTGCGAAATCAAGTATGAGTGGCGCGCGTTTGTTGCCCTGCATGCGGAATCTATTAGGAGGTTATCTATGTATACAGTACATTAATTCTTTCTTACCTACTTTGCTACTCTCACCTACCAGTAATAAGTGACTTCGTTTTATAAAAAATGGAAATATTACTGCACAATGCAAGGGTAATCAATGTACTTTGATTAGATATTTTTACTTATTTGATAAACCCAAGACAGAAACAAATATCTGTTATCTAAGAATTTATGGAAAATTTTGTATTAACCTGTGAAACGTGTAATTATTTGGATGTCTGCTTTAGTCACCTTACAATTACTTAAAGAACAAGACGCCATGGCTCTTAAATACAGTTTTACTGTAAATAACACAAGGATTAGCTTATATTTTAGAAATCTAATATTCGCCAGTTATCATGGTAAACGCTATTTTTGCAATTTAGAAAACTACGGAAAATTCTTGTCCACTGACACTGACACATATATATAAGAGTACGTCATCGTCTATATTTATTACTCATAGGCAATGTTCGAATGATGATGACCTCTCCGGACTTCTCTTTCCCACGCTCTGTTGGTCTATTAAGGGAGGGAAGCGAGCGGCATCCCAAGTCTCTGGTCCATCCATTCCCGAGTTTTAGCGAGATAAACAACCGGCGAGATCCGCACACTGGTAGAAAATACGCTTAAAAAGAAAATCGCTCAGTTTAATTTTTATTTATTTTCAGGCTACACAAGAAAAGTTACTGATTGTAATTAACTTATTCTATAGATCATAGATACATATCTTAAAACTAAGAATACATAATAAAATTATCTTATAATATAAACACTAACACTGTATTTACATTAGACGGGTGTCGTGTGACACTTCGCGTTATATAGGTAACGTGCCGCGAAAACGTCTATACACGACACCTTTTGCCCAAAACTCTTACTTAATAAGTAGTAAGTACGTAGGCCGTAGAACATTGAAAAATATTGATTAACAGCAAGCAAATTTTTCGTAACTAGCTTTATTTTACCGAGTCCTACCCCAATATCTCGAAAAGAAATCTGAAATCAGTTAGCTAACAGAGTTATCCAGTTAAAATATTCGTAAACAAAATTGTAAGGTTGCATTAATTCGTATAGAGCTGCAAAGTGGTCCAGTTATTAAGTACATCATTATAAATCAAATATCAAAAGTTCCCATCGATCCGACTTGTGCTAAAAAAGTTATTCAAGGTTTATTGAAAATTTTCGCTTTTTTGGATTTTTCTCGTAAACAGTGAATTATATAAAAAAAAAAAATAGTTCAGCCTAAACCGCTGATCGTAGAAACCTAAAACTGTTAGCTACCTAATTTGAGATTTATTTTTGAGATATTGGGGTAGGACTCGGTAAAATAAAACTACTTACGAAAAATGAGCTTGCTGTTAATCAATATTTTTCAATGTTCTACGGCCCACGTACTATAAGGAATATGTCGAGATGTTGAGTCGGTACCCTAATCACGAACAACTTGAAGTTCGAGTTATGGCGCGACTCCAACCTCCCGACTCTAAAAGTCCAGTTAATCTTCGTCCGAATCTACTCCACGATATCATTATCCTTCGTGGAGTGATGTAGCCGGGACACGTACAGTAGCGTAGATAGTCCCGTCCTTACAGAAACAGGCTAGAAGGGCTGCGTGCTGTGGGGCTTTACCCGATGCACGCCTTCACTCACCGACGCGGGATTTAACCCGACCCCAAAGATGCGGGGTAACACCCGACCACCACGCGGTCACACAGGTGGCCATGGTCCGCCGGGCGTCACTGGGAATTCTTTCAGTGTCTACCGGAGGCGCTCGACTTTGGACGTAGGTTCGACCGCGGACCAGGGCCGAGGATAAAAAAAAGCGTAGATAGTATAGCAGGATATAAGGTTAAGAAGAGGAAGAAGTAAGTAGGTATGCAAAGATCATGGTGGTATCCATAGTCTCTGCCTACCTCACCGGGAAAGAAGCGTCACTAATATGTAGTAATTAGGTAGATATATTAATTAGCAGCTTGATTGTTCTTCTTATCGTATATTAATTGGTGGTTTTAATTAATTAAATGCTATTTAGAAGATTGTATGTGTTTAGAATTAGAAAAGTATTTTCACGGTCAATACTGTTTTAACTCACTTTCAATTTTTTTTTATTTCTTTTTATCTACATTACAGCTTGAGAGATATACGAGTACTACAGTTCTGTGTTGGTTCTGTGAACCGTAGACTTCGGGAGCGGCTTTGTTTAGAAAATTTCTTTTTCAATTCTTTATTAGTCTTTCATTTGTCATCCAATCCAAAAAAATGTCATTCAAATGTTATTCATTGTAAGCAAGGAGTGTGTGTGTAAAGTTTCATGCAAATCGGTTGATAAATACGACCTCAAGCATGATCTGACAGAACCCGTAGATTGGTACAGACGAAAGAAATTCTCCCCAGTCTGCAAGTTGAAACGGAGCCTTCTGTCGCTTCGCTCCCTCAGTCAATAAGATGGCTTGTGGCAAAAAAAAGAACTAATTTAATTGCATGTAGTTGTTTTTGACGTTTTTCAATGTAATGTTGCACCCCTATTGGAACGCTAATTTAATCTTGGCAACTATTGGTAATTTTAAGTAATATTTTTGGACATTCTCATACAAGGTCATCTAGCCCAAATTAAGCTAATATAAGCTTGTGCTATGGGATTTAGACGACTAATAAAAATACTTACATATTTCTAAATCATAAATATAATAAGTAGGTACTTAGAAAATACCCATACTCCGAAAAAAACAATTGTGGATCACACAAATAATTTGTAGGTATCAGTAGTTATACAACAAAAAAAAATAACACTAAGGTAACATTTATTTACAATAAGAATTACAGTATACAAAATAAACATAATTATAGACTAAAAATATTTACATTACAAAATATCGTTTAAAAAATCCTCCGCGTCATTGCCGACTGGGAAGGTTCCCAGAATGCTGGCTGTGTTGCCACGTTGGATGGCGATGCTTATTCTTTGGGCCAGAAAATAGCCAGCCTTCTGGTCCTGAGAAGCATCGATTAGGTTATATACTAAATTAAAAATAATTTCAATCACCCCTAAGTAGGTAAATAAAAATTGCTACCATAATCAGAGAGTGCCGCCCAGTTTGTTCAATACAATGCAAATTTTAATTACAGATAAATTAAACAAGTACTCATAATAAAGTGAACCTTATACCTAATTATAATTACATTACATATGTATATTCATTGATAAACCATTATAACGTTCACATATTGCCATCTAGCGACGAAGAGCGTAACTATATTTAGATGACAAAGAGAGATGCGTAATAAATATAACAAAATCTGTAGAACAAGCTCGTTTTAAGAAAAAATCGGTTGTCTGTAAAGTCGGTTTACTTTTTTTTTTTTTTTTTTAGTTACGCGACCAAGGCCGCGGCCGCTCTAACGTCCGTTGCCGGGCGTCTCTGGTTACAAGCAGAACGTATTTCCAGTGGCGCCCGGAAGTTGGTTTACTGACGATAGTTGAACGTGACAACGTCATAACTACCGAACGCGGAGGCCGATTGTGCCTCTTTGTCGCTCGTTCCGCGCTCTCGCTTGCACTTCAAGCCTTAAATGGAACGCCTCAGAGCGAGGTAACGCCGCAAGATGTCATGTTTTTTCGTGCGTACAGCCGGCTCCATCGAATTATAAGACGTTGTCACGTCAAAAAGTACTTAAGCCTTTGCAATGTAGTTGTCAGACACAATTACTAACTTCGAACATTATAATTGTATTATAAGGTCTTTGATTATAATATCGGAAATACTTTGACTCTGTGACTTGTTACCTGTCTTCGCTGCCATCTAGCGACGAATAGCGTGACTATAAACGATACCAATCCCTCCAAGGTCACACTGAAAATTCGTCAGCTGACGACCATTTGGACTGGATGCACAAACATTTGAAATATTTGAATATCCCGTCCGTCCAAATAGAAGTACGGTGTTTCTTTTCTCGAAGATGGTCACTCCATTTTGGAGTATTGGACATGGTTATCGTCAGTGGTGACCTTTTAAGTACATTGACATTATTGTACGCATGACAACAAAAATCTGTAATTTTCCGTTGTCATAGCAACGTATAGTGTAAACATTTCAGCAGATCAAGTTATTCACGAGTGGTCAAAGGATTTCATATTAAAAATGGGAAGATTTTAGTTTAAAAACAGGAGGTAAGCGTCCACTTAATATTAAATCGGTCAACTCTCCTAGATTAAGTGTTAATTGTAGAAAGACCATCCAAATTCTTTTAATACAATTCATTCGAAAACCAAACCACGTGGTTCGTGGTCAATATCATTCACTAAATCATCATCATCGACTGAACCTTTTCCCAACCCACTTGGTGTCGGATCTACATTGTCTGAGAAGCGACTGAACTTTGATATTTTACGTGAAAAGGCTGCCATGTGACCTTAAGACAACCAATTGGCGATATCGAAGTTCTGTGGTTGGACCAGTCGGATTTTTAGGGCTCTAAATACTAGTGACGCACTGTTATTAATAGATTTTTGTATGCCAACCGGTTGCATGGTAAAAGCATGTCACACATTGGTACTAAAACCGACTTCACATTACCAGAATGGGACCAAATTAACCAAATTGAAATGGGACCACACGAAAAACATTGTAGCTTTCAACAAGAAAAATTCAAAATCGTCGAAAGAATAGAAACCTCGTGCATAAAGGGTTCCGTACCATAAAGAAAATATCACGTTTGTTGTATGGGAGCGCCCTTAAATATTTATTAAATTCTGTTTTTTAGTATTTCTTGTTATAGAGGCAACAGAAATACATCATCTGTGAAAATTTCAACTTTCTAACTATTACGGTTCACGAGATACAGCGCAAGACAGACGGACGGAGGGACAGCGAATTCTCATTAATAGCGTTCCCGTTTTACTCTTTGGGTACGGAAACCTAAAAATACAGTCGAATTAAGAACCTCTTACTTTTTTGAAGTCAGTTAAAAAAGGTATCCAAGGTTGCAATTTAGACTGGCAAATTATCAAAAGGACTGCTGCAACTGCAATCAACACGCCCCTATTACGTTGTATCAAGTTGTCGAAACTAATGAAAAAATACACGCCAAAAATTGACACAGCAAACGACTTCAAACTGCCGAAATGGGACCAAATAGTTGTCAGAACGGGACCAATTGGAAAGTAAAAGCTTCTAATGAAAAAAAAAATTTTCAAAATCGCTTCACTTGTCCGAAGAATGAGGTAACAAATTTAAAGAAAAAAAAAACGTACAGTCGAATTGAAAACCTACTTTTTTGGAAGTCGGTTGAAAATAGGAGTGTGTGATGCAAAATTGCCTACTCCCTCGGAGATATTTAAATGTGATATTACCTACCTAAGACACAAGTTAAACCCCACGTAACAGGCGGCGAGCCTATTGCAGTTATCCGGGACTGAGTGTATGTGTCAGCGTATATAGGCGAGTAGGGCCCTTAGCCCCCACCTTAATTAACTAATTAATCGCGTTTATTACAGGATTGAAGATCTCTCAAGATGCCGGAGCTGGCTGAGCAGATGTACTGCTCCCAGCAGATCGTCATACCACCAAAATTCCCTTACATCCTTAAGAGATACTGCAAAGGTAAGAAATGTCTGTGACCTCTTCATTTTGGACATAACCCATTATATGTGTGCCCGATGACGGCAATAGACTTGCCCCCTATTACGTGGGACAGAAGATTCTGGGTAATGCACTTCTGCTTCTGCCTGCCCCTTCGGGGATATAGGTGAGATATATGTATGTATCTTCGATTGTGGTCTTTTTTAACGTGGTCAGTATTACATTTACGCATATCTCCTCGCTGCGAGGGCAGCCGGACGGCTTCGTGTGGAACTCTCGGTCCTTTAATGGAAAATTGGCCGAACTTAGAACTTGGGTACTAAGGCCCTCGGATAGACAGAACTGACAAGCGACGGCGACCATGCATAGAGGCGCTCTTTCGAGCTCTTCACGGGTGGGCTTGGCTTTCGGTAGTCGACATTGGCTATCGTTTTTGCCATTTATATTAGTCAGAACTTACCCACTGAAACGAAAATTACTTCGCGCTGGTCTGATCTTTGAATTCAGTAAAATCTCAAAGCGTTTTTTGCTCTCGGCATCTTTTTTAGTTGCTGTATATTATGTATGTGGTGTATGTGATATATTTTGCATTTAAGAAAAAAGTCCTTACCATTTTTCAGCTGCAATCAAAACACAGCCGTACGACCTTCTGCGATGGTCTTTCGAATATTTTAAAGCCCTTTCTGAACATAGAGCACCGCCAGTCAAACTAAGACTGGAGTACCCGATATTTAGCACTGAGGGGGGGTTAACTAGGGGTTGCTTGAAAGTATTGGCTCAACAGGTAAGTTAAAAGATACACTTTGAACCTTAATACATTTTACTTCATGCTCATGAACGCAGGATCAGCTCATTGGAACATATTAATATTCCCATCGGAGTAAAAAAAGACAGCGTGTGATTGTTGAAGACTTTATTTTCATCAGTAATGGTGTTCTGAACAGTCATACCAATTTTTACCTGGTCCCTATTTTCAACGGACTTCCAAAAAAAGAGGAGTTTTCAATTCGACTGAAGGTTTTTTTTTAATGTTATCTATAATATCTTTGGGTGAACCAATTTTAATTTTTTTATATTGTTGAAGTCTGAAGTTGTGTCAATTCTTGACATAATAATAGCTAAAATACCAATAAAATGATACATACCAACTCTTTACCTTTCTAGCTAGGAACGGCACCTCTTCTGTACCTTCCAGTAGTCAAGAAAGCATGGCAAGGGTTCTGTTTAGATCCTGAAGAGCTGAAGAGAATCTTCTGTCTCTGTCAAGTTTACAAGAGAACAGATTGTGTCCCTTTCTTGCATTTTATAGCAGTTGCTGGAGGACTACTGACTAAGGTGCTCATGTGAATTAACTCCTTAGCACTTATAGCTTAACTTAAGCACAGATGAAATAAATATATCAAAAAGTGAAGCCTCCGAGACGTAATTAAACATGTAAACAAAGTTTAGGAGGTCCAAAACATGTTAATTTGGATAATTACCTATTCAAATTGCTGTCGTCTGTATTAGACAAGAATTGGAAGAGTCCGAATAAGACTTATTTATGACAGAACTATTTACTCTAACATGTTGATAACTACGTAACTAAATGTTGACCTGTACCATGAAGCACGCAACGACAGCTCTTGTCTACCAACTTACATCAGTTCAGTACGTTTCGACCAGGTTACATCGGACTCGGACGTGGTCACAGACTGACTGGTTGAAACGTCAGGCAACAAAAAATCTATGCAAATCTACGTCGTATTTCGTGTTAATTCCCGTGTTAAAGCAAAAATAAAAGAGTGTCAACCGGGTTACTTTACCGACTGTTTCTGTGACTTCATTGCTTGAATAAATCTATCGATTTTAGTCAAAAATGCTATTGGAATATGGCTGAACTTACTATATTAATTTCCAGTGTCTTACTCACACCATGATACTCGTATGCGAATCTCTAACGAAGGAGCCAGATGGTGGTTCCGCGGCCATACCACTGAACGACTTCCTAAAGATATACCGCTTCTTAGCCACGATAGATGCGAGCTGCGATATAAGATATTACAATGGATATCCAGAAGGTAATGCAGTAAACTCTAGCCAGATCGGTATTAGGATGGGTGACCATAATCTTAAGATACTGAGACCGTTCCGTCTCTCAGAGAGCACGTTAAGCCGTCTGTCTCAGTTGCCATACGAACTTCTATAGCAGTCGTTACGGGTAGTTGGAGCACTAAAATCCGACTGGTCTAACTGCAGAACTTCAATATTGTGAGGAGCATACATTCTCATTTTGCCAGTAGATTTGATTGACGTAATAGGGGACTATTGTCTTTACTGGGCACGATGAACAATGATTCAGTCAATAATCGTTCTGTAAGCTCAATCAAAATTCCAACAGAGCAGTCTAGGCCAATGGAACGAATAAATGCAGTTTTTTACTAGCGTAAGCCGATGTTATTAAGATGGTTTATCTACAGATTTTGAGGACCATCAGCTCACTTCCTGGGTAATGAAGGGATCTCAATCAATAGTATTTTATTTTATTTAAAAAAATATCCTTGTGATACCTAGCTATATGGCAGAACAACGATAGCTAGGTCAGATAGTCAACTTATAATATTCTTCTAGGAGATAAACCGGTTGAAGAAGAAAGTGCAGAAGAAGAGACCGCCCCTGAAGAAGAAAGTGAAGACCATTCTGTAAGTTCTTGTTATTTTATTATACTATCTGATACCCAGGACTAATTGAAGAAAAGATGGATAGAATGCGTGAAACAGGATATGACAAGGAAAGTAGTGACTGCTGAGATTTTTTTTCCTTGACACAACCCACCTGATGATACGTCGTGGCCACTTCTGGCGATTGTGGGCGACTCTCATAGTATACAGTGCTATATATAGAAAATGGCCCTTTTTGAAGACGTGGTGATGTCTTCACGCTTCGCTTAAAAAACCCAGGGTTGCGATAGGACGAAACGTGCGCAGGCAGGGTGTTCTAGGCCACTTTCGTTCGACAGAGAAACGAACTTGAAGGTTCCTCCTCGTTAAGATGTTTTCCACAGTGTGAGAGACCTCTGTTCATCAGCAGAGGTCTCTCACACTGTGGAACACGCCATCGCGTGTGATAGGCTGAGAAGAGCTGCTGCCCGCGACTCTGCTCACACTCTGGTATTGCTTTTTGCTGCCTATTCCACATTTTGTATCCGTAATTCTCCTAACCTATCCTTCCCCTCCAGCCAGGATCATCAGACGAGGAATTCTGGGAAGATCCATCGAGAACCTTCAAACGTATATCACTTATAGACACAAAGATCACAACTGGTGTCACTATCAGTAATAAAGCTGTCCAACCTATTATTGGCAAATTGGAGAGGTCTGAGTCCATAGAGAGGGCGAAAAAGAAGGAAAGGGATAACTATTTGAGCGATAGAAAAGGTTATATATCAATTTACAAACCATAACTCATAACCTAATGTAATGTCAGACTTATTAGAAAAGAGTGGCCGTGACTTTTATTGCCAGGTTTCTTCAGGCTCTACCTATTGCTATGTGAATCTGGCAGTACCTTGTAAATATAGAAGCAATAATCTTGACATTCGTAAGTGTACTTTGTGACCTATATGAATAAAAAGAAAAATTGTCGTTACATTTCACGCAACAACCCTTTCTTACCTATGTATTTCTAAAAAGAACGTTATCAATTCCAATTTGTTCGAAGATACTTAAGGGTTCCAACAATTGGAACATCATGGCCTTTTTTAAATTACATAAATGAAGTTAAGTACAGCGCAAATTGTGTCAAAATTCGGTTCGGTAATTTTAAAGATATGGACCAAGTTCAGCCACTTTGCAGTTAGATTAGAAAGCCGAACCCTCGAACCCAACTGGGTTCAGTAGGAGACGAGTCCAATGTTTATTTTTGTAGGTATTTTATAGGTAAAGGTATCTTAGTCACTACGATCACGTGAACATCCGATCGTCATGTCCATCACGTGAACGTCGAGGCTATACAGCTGCTAGACGTCACTGAATTATTGAGTAGACTTAAACGGACAAAACCGTTCGAATTTGTTTAATGTTATAGTGACGAACTAAATAAATGTAGTGATAAGTGCTGCGATAAGAACACATGAACAAAGTGTCTTCGCCTTAACACGTTCTTAGTTATTGTTTACCTAGCATGTTAGGTCAAAATAATTTACTCATTAGTCAATAGGCTAGATTGTAATATAATTAAGGTATTGTTTTTATACTCACCTTTTTTGTATTTTTTTTTTAAATCCGCTGCCCGAGGTCGCGGCCGCACCTACGTCCATTGCCGAGCACCTCCGGTAGACTACCGGTATACTTACCTTAATATAAAAAAGTCTCTACGATAATATTTTTCTTGAACATCAAGCCATAAATAGAAAATATTAGAGAAGTAACACTTACCAGATGATAGTTAGTATGCGTAACAGCCCCTCCCTTCCAAACCTTCCCTCTCTGGACGTTCTGTCTGCCTTTTCTCAAGTATACAGTACAAAATCACATCTATACACCGTGAAAGTACCACCGTTTACAAAAAAAAAAATTTGGACTCGACAGAACCGACTGGCAGTATTACTTTAAAGAAAAAGCTAACTAACCAATTTTTTTTTACAAACATCTTAACATTTATGTAGTCCCTAGACATCTAATTAGTACTCGTGATAGCTCACTGCCTTAAAAAATCTTCCTAGTGCTATCCAGAGGCGCATTGTAGCTGCATGTGGATACCTACAGCATATCTCAATTACTTACTTACTCTTCTGGTTACAGGAAGGGCTTTGCCCAGCGAAGATGTTGAAGTTAGTCTTGGGATGGGGTTCATGTGTAGCTCGTTTGTATTTCGTATGGCAATTTTTGTAGCTTCTACGTCAAAAAATTGCTAGAGTTGTAGCTTTTTATGACATATCAAGGGTAGTGTTACCAGACAAGATAAGATATTTTTTTAATTATTAGCAAAAAACATGTGTGTGTATAGTTTAGATCTTAAATTAGTCCAGTTTCTTTATTCTAGAACCTCAACAGTTATTTAGTTATTTTTGTAAATAAATATTATAATTGTATTGTTGTAGTATTATAGCATAAAAAGTAGAACATCGACCTTCACAAATCTGGTAACAAAACCTTCTTATTAAATATTATTCATTAAATTTGAGGTTGCAGATTTTTTTGGAAAGCAAAAATTATGTTGAATTATAATATAGTCCGAGTCGCCCAGGACTATAGTCCGAGATGCTCAGGACTATAGTCCCAGACGCCCAGGACTTTAATTGGCTGCCACAGCGGCGGGCACGTGATTTTCTTGCCTTTGATCAACATTTCATCGCAAGGCAACGGGTTTAAATTTTTTTTCAAAATTTCTATATAGCTGTTACTTTTTATTAAATTCATTCGGCCATATTGGACATAACCCATTATAAATGTGCCCGGTGAAGGCACATTTATAATGGGCACGGCGACGGCACGACTAAAAATACTGGCAAATTATGGATGTGCAATGCACCTTTGCCCACCCCTTCGGGGATTTAGACGTGATATGTGTGTGTGTGAGATTTTTTTTGATAGCTAAATTTTGTGGAATTATATATACATATTAATCGTATTTAATTACTATTATTTAGTTTTATTGATTATAAGCTGTCCCGGCGAACTTCGTACCGCATTCATTTTTCTAATGTTCCGCATAACTTTTTTTTCTTCTATAAGATCCTTCTCCTGATAATTACGAACACAACAAAAAAAGAATAAGCGAAATCCAGTCGTTCACGCGTGATGGCGTGACTAAGGGAAATAGGGATTCATTTTTATATATAGAGATACTGTATTTTTCAACAGTTATTTTGTACATAGGTACAGCTGTAGCTGAATAGTTTAAGGTTTCCTTGTAAGAGAAAGAGTCCGGTTCAACCCCTGGTATGGTGACTGATGATAATTAGGCGATCATATTTTAAAATGACTTTTTATTATTATTTTTTCAGAATAAATTAAAACATCTGAGCGCTATGACTATGCACAGATTGGAAGGAGATGCAGAAGGTATGAGACAATTTTTTTTTTCACTTGTGTAAGATCATAAAAATAAAATTGTGTGTATTCAGTTACATCATCATCATCTACCTGCCCATATCCCAAATATTTGGGGTCGGCGCAACAAGTCTTTCTCCTCCACACATCCCTGTCAGACGTCATCTCTTCAGTCACTCCTCTCCTTATCATATCCTCTTGCACACATTCCGTCCATCTTTTCTTTGGCCTACCTCTACTTCTTAAGCCCTCTACAGTCATACTTTGCACCTTTCTAACCACATTGCTTTCTTCTCTTCTCATAATATGTCCATACCATGACAGCCGCTCGCTTCTCAATTTTTCGTTCACTGGTGCAACTTTCAAAGTTCCTCTAATATACTCGTTCTTTACCCTATCCATTCTTGTCACACCACACATCCATCTTAACTTTCTCATCTCATTAAATTACATAAACCTAAATAAATCAATATATCAATAATATGGAGCGTGAAGAGGCACATCAGTTGTTCGTCAAGTTGAGGGCCACTCTCTATAGTATTGTGTGCTGTGAGAGTGGCCCAGAATCACTAGACGTCATCACGACTTATTACCAGGCGGGCGGCGTCAATTTGGCGAACCCAATGTAAAAAAAAATATACCTATATATGCAGGTAGCAAGTAAAATTCCTCCTCTCTTCAAGCAATTATTGCAGTGCTGTGCCCGACTGGGCCCATCAATAAATGTATTGAGTAGTATTATATAACTATGTTTAACGTAGGTCATAGATATTGGATAGAAACAGGCGTTACCTGGCGAAAATCCATGACAAAGCGATGGTAAGTAAAATGTTTTAAGAAAAAACTTTTTAAATTTATAATAGCATTAATTTTTCGCAGAATTAAGAAGACAACAAAACGTCGACAATTGTTTCGCCTCTAAACGAGGCATTATCAAGACTGTCTCAAAGAGAACAGCAAAATCCGTGGTTGGAACGTGTTTGCTTATAAGTAAACGTGTGCAAATTTCATAATCGCGATGTAGGATTCTTTACAATAACTAACGTGGGTAGAAACTACAGATCATTATATTTAAGTTCCAAAAATAGGTATTCACCAATACAAGAAAACTACAGATCATTCTATCTAAGTTCCAAAAATAGGTATTGAGCCAAGTTGAGTGTTTGGGAAAGGCTAGAAATAGTTAGAAGAGACGCGGACACCTTACTCAATGAACAAATAGATTTTCACACATCTCCCTTACTTAATCTGTTTACGAACAGACAGACACATTAATTGTTGTTGGTTTGTGTGTGTCATTTGGCTTTTCTACGCAACTTATCAGAAGACATGAAGTAAATCAAACAGATAAGGTCTTGTATTGGTGAATACCTATTTTTGGAACTTAAATATAATGATCTGTAGTTTCTACCCACGTTAGTTATTGTAAAGAATCCTACATCGCGATAATGAAATTTGCACACGTTTACTTATAAGCAAACACGTTCCAACCACGGATTTTGCTGTTCTCTTTGAGACAGTCTTGATAATGCCTCGTTTAGAGGCGAAACAATTGTCGACGTTTTGTTGTCTTTTTAATTCTGCGAAAAATTAATGCTATTATAAATTTAAAAAGTTTTTTCTTAAAACATTTTACTTACCATCGTAGATCATAGACTTTGTTCTTGGTCTGGTGGCTCATTGGACTTGTATTTCGACGACTTGACTTCGATCTCCGGTCACCACACTACTGACCTCCTAACACAAGAACTTTTAGCTTAGCTTGCCCTATGAGCATGGCAACGAAAGAGTTTGTCGAGAAGCTTTTTCTGAAATTTCTTGCGTTATCATTGGTTATCGACAAATTTTTCCCAGCGCTAAAGTCGGCCGCCCGAATCTACTTCAGGAGTAGATGCCACAGATTAGGGATTTTTGACGTCTACTCCAAGACATTACGGATCATAAGGTTCTGGAAGCAAAAAGTACTTGGATGCATATCGACTGTAAATTAAAACGCTCTGAGAGCAAAACGTCTCCAATTGAAAATGACTGTATGTTCCGAGAGCACAACATCCTCAATGCTAAATACTCGCAACGTAGGCCCTGAGAGAAAAAGGTCCGTATCCTTTTGAAGTCCTACCTGTCATGACATTATGCTGGTGGTAGGTAGGTATGGAAAACGACATTTTCTCTTGTATTTTTTAAACATTTTATTCAAATTATAAAAAAAAATAACTTATTGTAGGTCTGTACCTTTTTTTTATTTTATTTTTTTTAAATTCCGCGAGAACGCGGTCGCTTCCATGTCTATTGCTGCGGGCGTCTCCGGTGACCCCAGAAGATATTTCCAGTGGAGCACCGGTGGACTTTGGCCAGCTGCGTGGCCTCTTCGGCAAAGGCAAAGGCCTCGCAGCACGCAACCCTTCTAGCCTGCTTCTGTAAGGACGGCGGGTGGCTATCCCGCCGTCCTCAGGCCCCGATCATGGAGGTCGATGGTCCTAGGCGTAGATGAGTCTGCGGCCCCCTGACCACTGACTGCGAAACTCAGCGGGGAGGGTACGCTCCCTCTCCCTCTCAGCCGCCTCCTTTGCGAGCATGACTTGCTCGTAGAAGGACACGGCAGCATTCCACCTACTCGCGCTGGAGACCATGGCTTGGAGCATGGTTTCCAGTGAGATGATATTCACGCCCAGACCCACTACGAGGTCCCGGCGCTGACTCGCCCACGCTGAGCACTCCACCAACGTGTAGAGTGCGGTGTCGTCGTCGGACTACTCGCAGTGTTGACACCGGGGTGTGACCTCACGATGGATGCGAAACAGATAGCTACCGAGGCATCCATGCCCGGTAACGATCTGTGTCGCACGATACGTGAGGTCACCATGCTGCCTCTGCAGCCACTTGTCCATGATCGGTCTCACCGCCGCGATGACGGTGGTTCCCCACTTAGGTTGCTGTGGCACCCTCCAAGTCTCCATGAGATCCTGGCGGAGTTGGGACCGCTGGTCCTCGATTTCTCGAGTTAATGTAGGTACCTATACCCGACAAAATGACGAACGTAAAATTACACTTGAGATCACAACACAACGAACATTGCATTGAATGAGTAGGAACAGAAATGTTACACATTGAGTATTATTTTAATATTAGAAACTCTTTGCAAGACTCATAAGGTGTAATACACTTTTCTTCAAATTTTGTCTTCTCTTCGGCGTATTGTATACTCGTATTAAAACGAATATCAACGCACGCGGCAGCGCGCGACGAAGTTCTCGCACCACCTGAGCTTACTGACTATGCAGGTGCATAGAGGTGCCCCTCATGAGCTGCCGAGAAGTATATCTCCTACCAGAGTTTACCCGATTTTCGCCATGTTTGGACCTTCACTGCGACTAGCCCAGAGGTCCGACAGCAATTAAACTTTATATTCATGCTAGATAATATAATACCAACTAAAACCCCTGAAAAAATCCGCTTCCTACCCCCAGCGGTTGCTAAGATACAGGTACCCCGAAAGTGCACTTTTTACAGAAATCATGGACTGACTGACTGACCCATACAAATTCTAACCCACTTCCAGATGTGCTGGAATGCTGAAATTTGGAATGTAGGTCCCATTTATGCCCAAAACAACAGGAAAAATTTCAAACTTGAAAAACTAAAAAAAAAAACTTTGATGGGCCAGGGGAACTTGGTCAGCCTTCACACGGAGTGTTTTGGCCTTGGATCAACCTTTCGTCTCTTGACACCATGAAACAAGCTAATTTTTTATGTCTTAATGCACTTTTGTAGATGTCTACTTAAGATATCTACAATAAAATCAATCATAAAATAGACAATGAAAAATTATAATTTAAAGAGGTTTAATTTCAAGAGGAAAAGGAAAAGTTCGTTATGCATCAAACACGTTTTGATTTAATGTCAACTTCACTTGAAGGCTATTTTTACTAAACACTTACTGAAATGAGGACGATTAGCTCCATGGGTGTTTTGTCGTGGGAGACCAATTGATTGAAAGACGTCATGACTAGAGGACTAACTATTGGAAAGTCCATTTTGCTTCCTGAACCTTATGATCCGTAATGCTCCAGGAGTAGACGCGACAGACGATGGGACTTTCTCAACAGTGATAATAACCTACTTAATACCTAATATAGTTTCAACATTTTGCATTCAATAGAACAAGCTCCAGAGCCAGAAGAACAGCCAATTGTAATACGCGTTTTTGATGAAGACAACCGGGAAATTGAATACGACATCTTTGGTTATTCACTTTATAATATTACTAGCTGTAGCCCGTGGTTATGCCCGCGTGGAATTGTCTTCTCGTTAGTGGTATAAAAAGTGTCATCATCAGCAATTCAAGCAGTCTACCTGTGTCTGAGTTTTCATCCAAATGCCAGAGAAACAAACTCCCTAATGAATACCATTCTATAGCACATCATACATTAAGTACCTATGTAATAGCGATTTCTTCCAAGCAACCTTATAGATGCTCGGCATATATTTGGGTAGTGTAAATAATAATGAAGAAGGTTAATCCTGATCAGCCAAATAAACCTCCCCAAAGAATACCCTAATATTAGGTCTTATGTTGCCCGCATCCAGTGGCTTCCTGCAATCTTTGCCAGATTCTGTCCACCCTGTGGCAGGTCTGCCCACGCTTCGTCTTCCAGTGCCTACAAGTTTGCCAATCGAAGATTTTTTGGCCCCATCGGCTATCAGTTCTGTAAGCGATGTGCTCTGCTCACTGCTCACTTAAGCTTGGTGATTATTTTGGCTATGTCGATGGCCTTATTCGGCTTGTGAGATACTTAAGTACAACCGAAGTAGTCATTTCCGAATTCCCACCATTTCCTACTCATTTCCCGTCCATGTTCAGGTGAACCATCAGTTCATAGCATACATGAAGAAGAAGACGTGCCAGATGCATACAAACCGCCCGAGGAAGAGGAAGTAGTTGAGGAACAGGAGCCGGAGTGGAAGCACGTTGCTAAATTCGTCGCTGAAGTAATTTAGTTTAGTAACAAAAAAACCGGCTCAAGCACAAAGGGTTTCGTAACCATAACGGCAAAAAAATCACGTTTGTTGTATGGGACCCCCCTTAAATATTTATTATATTCTGTTTTTTAGTATTTGTTGTTAGGTAACAGAAATACATCATCTGTGAAAATTTCAACTTTCTAATTATCACGGTTCATGAGATACCCAGCCCAAGATAGACGGAGGGACTGACGAACAGAAAAGTCTCAGTTATAGGGTTCCCGTTTTACCCTTGAGTAAGGAACCCTAATAAAACACATTTACGGATGGAACGTCACTGGACGTATATGTGTAAGTAGTTTGTGTCTTCCTGTATCAAATTCCTACCCGTGTTTCTAATTCCTAATCCTGTCCTTCATTCCTAGATCAGACAAGCAAAACAAGATTGCATAGAGGACTATGAGAATACACTGGACGAGATAAAAGCAATTGTGGATCGATTTAATGCAGCAAACTATGATTTGGGTTCGAATTTTAATAATAATGGTTTTAACTTTTAACTTTCTAAGTATCTTGATCTGACCTTCGAGATAACCGCCATGTGGGACGTAGACTCGACGATCATTGTTCCGATAATCGTTTCGGCAAACGGACTTATAGCGAAAAGTCTCGATCCAAATCTCAAGAGACTCTCGCTAGACTGTTTGATCAAGAATCAGATACAGGAGGCTGTCATCCTCGAAACGGCACGCATCGTTAGAAGTTTTCTCAGTCTGTGACCTCTACCGCTGGTAGTTTGGCCCTGCTCCACTACTGGTGCTGGTCTGATATGGATGTTTTTATAATATTATATATATAAATATTGTAAAAAAATTAATGTTAAGAAAACAATTGGAATACTTAAATGGTTTTAATAATGGTTTACCTCATAAATATCTTTGGACTAGGTGAGACAGTTTAAAAAAATATATATATTGAAACCTACTGCTTCCCAAGTGGGTCCTATTTCAATTTGGTTCCAGTCCGACAATTATATGAAGTCGGTTGTTGTGTCAATTTTGGACGTTTTTTTATGACATTTAGTTTTCGAGAAAATCGCGCCAACCGAGCAATGAGAGATAGTTCAATTTTTGCTGAGCGCGTGGCTGGTGGCTTTTAAGGTTACCTCTGACGCTCAATTGCAATCCCGCCGTGCGCCACTGGAAACCACCGGGCGCCACTAGAAATACCTTCTGGGTCTACACCGGGCGCCACTGGAAATACCTTCTGGATTTTGGGCATCTCTGGTTACCGGCCCAACGGACGTAAGAGCGGCCACGGCCTTGGGCCGCGGAATAAAAAAAAACCTCTGGCGTTACGCAAAAATCGGGTTCCAGACGCTCTATTGCAATACCGAACAACGTTTCTTTGTCCCGCACTGTGAAATAGTTAAGTAATTATTTATGGAGCCACGTTTTTAAAGAAAGAAGAAGATGAAGAGCAATAAGAGGCTGTTCAAGTTAACCATGTCCTGAAAACAACGAACAATTGACCTCGCAAACATTATTTGGAGCTTTTCCTCCCCAAACAAAAGCTCTCGATGATTAACTCAAGGAACACATGTGCCAAGTTTCGAATAAAAAAATGTGGCCGCTAGCCCGAAACACATACATACGGACGAAAGCGAATGCAAAGGGGCCCTTCTTACATCTATCGGGCCCCAGCGACCTCACCTGCTAGTGGCGCACCTGCTGATTAACGGACGAGGTTCGTATATTACGGTACCCATGTGGTGGCTTTGGCCCCTACGTGGATACCAGGTGGTACAACAGTGTTGGTCCGGGGGTGCTAAAGCCCCCCAAGTAACCCAGCCCAGGCTGGGTTGCGTTAGGGGTTCAGCAGCTGCACTGCCGGGCCCGGGGCGGTGTATGGTGCGGCGGGCAGGGGTCCAGTGGGGGCGAAGCGGAGTCTAGTGTGGGTGGTGTGGGTCGATTCGCCGGCCAGGGAGACCCTTAGCAACGGCGTTGCCGCGGCCGCCCGCAACATAGTCATGGGGCCAGCCTGGGACCAACCACCCCAGTAGGCTGCCCCACATGTTGCGCATAATCCTGTTGTGGGGTCGCCGCTCCGGGTGGTAACCGGTGTGGGGTAGCGGCGGCCTTGCATCAGGGGGGTTTGGGAGCCCTTCCGTCCGGCGGGTCGGCTCCGACCTAACCACACGGTTCTAGACGAAGCTAGCCTCTGCACTTTGCCACTTACTGCCGCACCAAATATCGCCCTGTCTTCACGCTTCCCCATATTTCACAATGACAGTGCAACAAGATAATAGACGGTACACAGCGGCCCCTAGAAACCCCACAAAGTTGACTTCGTTTGAGGTGGAGTTCGCGAATATCCGCGGGCTCCATGCAAACCTCGATACCGTCCACCATCACCTGGAGTCGGCACGGCCTTCTGTGATGTTCCTAACGGAGACACAGATACGCCGCCCTGACGACACGTCGTACCTCAGTTACCCGGGCTATATCATTGAGGAACAATTCCGCGATAAAGCCGGGGTGTGCGTGTTCGTTAGGGCGGATGTTTGCTGCTGCCGGTTGCGCTGTCTGGAGAACCCCTCCTACTCCGTCCTTTGGCTGCACGTGGATCATGGCTCCATGAGCCAGATCTACGTGTGCGTCTACCGCTCCCACACAGGGGACACTGGAACAACAAGGCTTTTCGAATACCTCAGCGAGATGGCTGACAATGCGCAGGTGCGGTTCCCGATCGCTGACCTGGTTTTCTTGGGGGACTTTAACGGTCATCACGTTGAGTGGCTGGGGTCCCTTAGGACCGATCATGCGGGACGAACCGCCCATGCATTCGCTCTCTCCCACGGGCTGACCCAGATGGTACGGGGGATCACCCGGATACCTGACAGGTCAGACCACACGCCCGCCTTGCTGGATCTACTGCTGACGAGTCGCCCAGCCGAGTACAGTGTGTCGGTACGCGCCCCACTGGGCACTTCCGACCACTGTGTGGTGCACGCCAGCTTCCAAGTGACACCGCCTGCTCGTGCTGAACAAATGACTCGACGACTATGGCACTACTCGTCGGCAGACTGGGACGGTCTCCGCGATTACTTTGCGTCCGTCCCGTGGAGCCAGCGCTGCTTTGTAGGGAAGGCGCCTTCGGATAGCGCTGCTGCCATTGCTGGCGAGATCAGTTTAGGGATAGAATATTATATCCCTTTCACTGATGTCGCCAGCATCCGCAAAGCTCGCCCCTGGTTCTGGTGTGAATGTGCCGAGGCTGTCCAGAAAAAACAGTCGGCATATCGCGCCTGGGTCAGGGCTCGGGCGGCACGTGACCCGAACGTGAACCGCCTCAAAGCAGCGTACAATCGGGCCACTAGGTTCAGCAAGAGGGCCTTCAAGAGAGCGGATGCCCAGCGCGTCGCGCGGCTTGGTCAGGAGCTCACATCCCATCCCACGGGCAGCCGTGGATACTGGCAACTGGCCAAAGCCGTACAGTCAAATTTTTGTCAACCCTCGCTGCCACCACTGCGTTTTCCTGATGGATCACTGGCTCACAAAGCCCAAGAGAAGGCGGACATGCTCGCAGACCTCTTTGCGGCTAATTCCCGGGTCGATGACCGTGGCCTGCAGCCCCCCGCCATCGCCAACTGTGGCCACACTATGCCTGATATTGTTATCAGGCAATGTGATGTACGGGCAGTGCTGCGGTCACTCGACACGCGGAAAGCCAGTGGCCCTGACGGCATTCCGGCGGTGGTGCTACGAAAATGTGCTGCTGAGTTGTCTCCAGTATTAACGCGTCTGTACCGCCTGTCATACTCTACAGGCCTCGTGCCGGAGGCCTGGAAGGAGGCGAACGTACAACCGATCCCCAAGAAAGGGGATCGATCCGATCCAGGCAACTATTGACCCATAGCTGTCACCTCAGTCATTTGCAAGGGGCTCGAGCTTCTTATTAATAAGCAGCTCATGCGATACCTGGAGGATCACTCGCTAATCAATGATCGGCAATATGGCTTCAGGCCAAAACGATCAACGGGTGACCTCCTGGCATTCGTCACGCATGTATGGGGTGAGGCTATGGAAAAGTTCGGCGAGTCCTTGGCTATTATCCTGGACATCGCCAAAGCTTTCAATAGGGTCTGGCATGCTTCGCTCCTTTCCAAGCTTCCGGCATATGGTCTACCTCCTCAACTGTGCAGCTGGATTGCCAGTTTTTTAAACGAGCGCCGAGTGCGGGTCCTCTGCGATGGCCAGGCTTCTCGCTTCTTGCAAGTGAATGCCGGGGTACCGCAGGGGTCCGTACTGTCACCAACTCTCTTTCTTCTGCATATCAATGATATGCTTTCCCTCGGGAACATTCATTGCTATGCAGATGACAGTACATTGCACGGGAGTTACTCGGTTCGTCCGACGGCGGGGCGATCTGTGATAGAGGAGGAGAGACGACATCTCGTGGGTGATCTCGACCGAAACCTCGACAGTATCTCCCAATGGGGTGCCGTGAACTTGGTCGAGTTCAATGCCCACAAAACACAGGCGTGTGCATTTACAGCGAAAAAATCCCCTTTCCTTCCCCTACCCACTCTTCAGAATGCAATATTACCAATGAAGGACAATCTAGACATCCTTGGCATAGACGTTCGTCGAGAGCTCAATAACACAAAATACATTGAGAGATGTATTGGGCTAGCTTCGCGGAAACTAGGAATACTGAACAAGGTAAAGCGATTCTTTACACCGCACCAGAGGTGTCTGCTGTACAAAACGCAGATTAGACCCTGCGTTGAATACTGCTCTCACCTCTGGGACGGCTCCGCGAAGTATTTGCTGGACGCACTCGACGCTATGCAGCGACGCGCTGTTCGCATTATAGACTGTCCGGAGGTAACGGGAAGCCTTGAGCCGCTAGCCCAGCGCCGAACAATTGCTTCCTTGGCCGCGTTCTACCGTATTTACCACGGTGAGTGTTCTGAAGAGCTCTTCAACCTGATCCCACCCTCTCCCTTCCGATCCCGAACAACGCGTGCCGGCCAGAGATGTCACCCTCATACCGTGGAAACCGTCTTCGCGAGAACCGAGCGTTTTAAACGATCGTTTCTCTGCCGAACGATGGTGGCTTGGAACGCCCTGCCTGCGCACGTGTTTCCTCCAACATATAACCCTGGGCTCTTTAAGCGAAGCGTGAAGAGGCACATTACTGGGTCGTCAAGTTGAGGGCCACTCTCTATAGTATTCCTGTGTACTGTGAGAGTCGCCCTCAATTGCCAGACGTCGCCTCAGCTTACCATCAGGCGGGTGGCGTCAATTTGTCGACCTAAATATAAAAAAAAAAAAAAAAAAAAAAATATTCTCGAAATAACGCTTCGTTCAGTCCGTTCGTTCGGTCAAACATATAATGTCTCTGTTTTGAAAACTTGTGTAGGTCTAGTGGTTAGTGACACAGTCTAAAACTAGCTACTGGACTCAGAGGTCGTGTGCAGTGTAGTTACATTCCCGTACTGAATAATAGTGTTATAGTTAAACTGTATTTGGTGTAGGTACTTTGTATAGTGAACATTGATTTATAAGTTGCCCACGATATGAGTGGGATACAACCTTGTCACAATAAGCGCTTGACGTTATCAATCGCAGAAAATTATGGATAACAAAACGGTATTGTAGGTGAATCTACGTCACTAAACAATCCCATTGTCATCTTGCGCGGCTTAGAGGTACTTATTTGCTCCAGGTATGGTGGCCGGTCGTCAAATGTCGACAACCAGTGGAGAATTTATCGCGCATCACATAGAGAAAGAAATAATGGATTACATAAACGAGCAGATCGCTATTCTGCCTGACCCGGACTTGAAGAGGAAAAAGGTAACTGGATAAATAAGAATTATTTCACTCGTTTTGTCGTTTGAGTATTTCGTTCATTGCATTCGTTTCGTCGCATGGCATACGTCGTATGTGAAGGACCAGTGTGTTTCAAGCTTTATACTTACTATCACTCAAGCTAATTATGATTCCCCACCGTATATCATTGACTATGACAGCCATCTTCATTCCTTCAACATCGCGAGTTTGTTCATCATTGACGGTGTGAGCGTTGATCCCGAACGTCTAACTCTAAACTATAGAAATTGTATTTTTCGAGTTTTAAACTTTGGGCAAAATAAAGTTCTTTTCATCGCATCTCCCTTAATTGCGCCCTTATCATTCCACACGGGCAGAAATACAGACAGCAGCTAGTCTGTAGTGGCAGCCTTCTAAATGTTTTCTTTCATTATTCAGGCAAGGCCGGAAGAAGTGGAAATGATACGTAATCTACTAGAAGTATTCTTGGATGAGAACATGTCTACCATTGTACCAGAACTTGAAGAAGTTGAAGAAGAGGAATCACCTATTCCGGAGGTAAGAGTTTCATCTTTATTAGTCTAGGATAAGGTATATAACCTCAGCAAAATCAAGCAGGCAGTTGAAAAACAACTGATGATGTCTGTAACTTGCTGGTGCTTTCTACGAGTAATATAAGTCTTGGAGTTTAAGATACGTTTGTCAAGTCTGTTCTTAAACTGGTTCCCGTTTTGGGCTGAGATCACGTCAGTGAGATCGTGGCAGCTTATTCCACTCCTTGACAACCCGATTGGTTAAGAAGTGCTAATGGAAAGAAAGAACGAAAGAAAGAAAGAAGAAAGTTTCTTTTTTATTGTTGCATCACAACTTTACAATCAACGTTACACAAAGAAAAATATAACTTATCTGTGGTCACGACGGCCACAGACGTAAAATTGACGTAAGTGACACAGTCGTGAGTTATCGTGCAATGTGAAAACGCCCATTCACGTCTTCCTGTATGATAGATAGATCATCCGCCATTTTCACATCACATTCACATTTTTCATTTTTTTACGTTTTTATTTGTTGATTTATATACTTGATTTACGAAGACTGGACATTGGCAAATTGCTATAAGCAGAGGCCATAAAAAAGAGAAGAAGAAGAAGTCTTCCTGTATGTAGGTACAGTCAAGTTCAAAAATGTATTTCAATAATTACAATGCAATAACTGTCGGACAGATGTTACAATCATACATGTTGTGTGTTGGTTGTCCCACGTAACAGGTGGCAAGCCTATTGCCGTTACCGGGCACTGTAGAACATCCATAACCACTCTGTGATTCAAACGAAAGCACATTATCGTGTCTCGGTCCCGGTTGTCATACGAACATCTATGGCAGGCAGTCGTTACGGGTATTTGGAGCCCTAAAAACTCTTCTTAACTACAGTATTTCGATATCTCCAATGAGTTGTGGAGGTCAGATGGCAACCGTTACACAGAAAATAGGAAAGTTTAGCCGCAAGCAGGTACACTAGAAAGCCGACCCCAACTGAGTTGGGCAAAGGCTCACTGAAAAGTGTTATTTTAGCGGAGTGTGAAGAGGCACATCTCTAGCTCGTCAAGTTGAGGGCCACTCTCTATAGTATTCTGTACTGTAAGAGTCGCCCACAATCGTTAGACGTTGTCATGACTTACCATCAGGCAGACGGTGTCAATTTTTTTTAAAATATTTTTGGACATTCTTACACATTGTCATCTAGCCCAATTATATTATTATATTATCTTAAGCTTATATATTATACATAGAAGACACCCAAATTCCGAAACAAATATTTGTGGATCACACAAATAATTTGATTCGATCCGGAATCCTGGGACCTGGGACCTCAGGGACGGCAGTCGCATACTCATACTACTGTGCCACCGAGGCAGTCAACTTCAGTCAGTCAAAATCAATTTGGCGAAACTTATACATAAATAAAATAATTATTAATGGAAACGCACTTTTGAACCTTGACAGTACCTATATTATCTTTTTACAGGTGACATGGGTGTACGCAGTTCCTGGAATAGGCCCAATTGTCGACAGGGATATAGTTGAGGATGTTGTTGATTATATGCTGGAAGTGTCTAAGGTTCAATCTGAGTTAATTATGGCGAGGAATATAAGACACTATCTATGTCCACCATTGGAGAAGTAAGTTATAATGGCTATATTTTAACCTATTATCAGAAATCAACATATCAAATCAAAATAATTAAAATTAAGTACCTCCTTGGCGCAATATTTGTGTGTTCCACAAATAATTGCTTCGGAGTTTGGGTGTTTTTATGTATAGTTATGTATGTATTTAAAAATATATAAGTACCTATGTTTATCAGTCGTCTAGATCCCATAGCACAAGCTTACTTACCTATCTTTGCTATTCACAGATTCCTTGAGTACAAATACCCGAGCTATTCTCGTCATGATGTCACAAATGTCAAAGTCATGCTGAAATCGGAACCAGCCCCCGTAGGAGGCACCATAGTTGAATAGTCTACTAAGCAACTCTAGCTAATTAATATTGGTATTTCTTGTATTTTTATGTATTTCAAAGCAATGAGTTTGCTTAAACTATTCTTAAAATATTAAGAAAGAAATTATAAATAGATCACAAAAACTGATGTCATCGGCGGGATTCGAACCCACGGCCGTTCCCTAACAGGGGGAGTGCTCGGACCAACTGAGCTACGATGACCAATACCGACAACATCGAATTTTTGCTTCATATCATATTCATAATTTCTACATCGCGCTATTAAGGTTAGCGTTGGATCCACCTACCGCAGTTCTACCGAACTGAGGGTACCAGTGTATCGTGTTACAACGATATTTAAATTGTGATCTATTTATAATTTCTTTCTTAATATTTCTTGCATTTTCTGGTAATTAATCACAATTTTCTACATAATTGGTATAACATTTAAAAAACCCACATAATGGCACATAATAATAATCTCTTTTTCAACACTGATAAAAATTTATAATCTATTGGGATTTTTTGCACACTCCCGTGCCAGTTCTATAAGTTTGATTACAACGTAATTTATTTGTATTCTATATTATTACTGCGTCGTTAGCGCAGTGGTATGAGTATACGACTGTCGTTCCTGAGATCCCAGGTTCGGTTCCATGTCGAATCAAATATTTGTGATCCACAAATGTTTATTTCGGAGTTTGGGTGTTGTATATGTATAATATATATATATGTATATGTATATGTATTTAGATAAAAACTATGTTTATAAGTCGTCTAGATCTCACAGTACAAGCATAAATTAGCTTAATTTGGGCTAGATTTATAAATCTCTGTGCCGTTACCTCCGGGCACCTTATCTGCATCTTACGTTGCATCTTAACTGTAGTTATTATAGTTACCAGAAAATAATGTATTAATTTTGTTCATAAATTATTGCAATTATTATAAAATAAAAATAGAATAATTAAATAAAACTGTTATTTAGTCCAGTGCTTTCTTTTACTCGAATATCGTCGCCACTGTACAGAAATATATTCATTCCATCAAGATTACGCTGTATGTATAAGCTGTGAACAGGAAACACATAGAATAGAAGCATAACGTGAAACAAAATTACTAAAATAAACGGCCTCTGGATATATTTTGTTTTCTATGAACAACGATTACTATTTGGAAATAATCTCTCCGATTGGCTAGCAACGTATAGCAACAACTTACTCATGATTAGCGCGTAAAATGGCAGGACGGCAAGCAATAACCGAACTACACACCTTCGCGGCAATATTAGCCTAGCGAAGGCAAGATATGTGTTGGGTCATTTTGGAGCATTTCAAATGCTTCTATGTTTATTCCGTTCACTGGCTTAGAGGCCATATCACCATCTCCACAGCCCATTTAGAGACAGACGACGCTCTGATAAATAAACCCAAGCCAAGCCCACGGTGCTCGTTAATGGCTATACCTAGGCAATTGTGTCGCATACTAAGCTAATAAGGAAAGGTGTTGTATTAAGCTAATAAGGAATTAGGATAGATTGACAAGGTGTTTCGAATGAAACATAGTTAACTTTACATTCGTTTTTATTACATTATGGAATAATAAATACCCCCCCCCCCCAATGTATATACCGTACTATCACCGAGACACGTTTCTCTGCCTTCGAAACTATCGCTGTCTCATTCTAACTGGGCAAATGCATCATGCTTGTTTTCACTCTAACGGAAATATACAGGCTGTTTCTTTTGTAATTTTTTTTAACCCGAATTTTCCAAAATCAGTTCAGAGAAAAAAGATTTCCAAGAATTCAGAATCTCCTCGGAGTCTAACGGCCGGTTTCTGAATTGAGAATTTGAAGTTAAGTATCCGTTGATCACGTTAAATGTCATGTGACATTTATCGTACTCAACTTCAAATTCTCAATTCAGAAACCAGCCCTAAAACACTCATGGTTTGTACTGCAATCAGTTCTTTCCTATCAACTCATTTTCTGTTGGATTAAGATAGGTGGGGAGTAACAGACGAAATCAGATCTTACGAGACGAGGATTCTAACTTTAACCTTTTAGATTGCTAAAAACAAAGACATCATAATATTCTCACACCCTTAAGCTGAATGGCATCAAATACGATAACATTACGACATCATTTTATTAAAACAACTTTGTGTATATTGTTAAATGTTTCCCCACGTTGGTCTGTGATACTCGTCTAGAATGACATTTGGCCTATAGAAACCTCCTCCAAAGTTATATGCAACACTTTCTCTTCAATATAATAAATTAAATTAACTCATTTTGACATAAAATTTGCATTACAATTTTGGAGGAGATAGACCTATCAATATATAGGGTAAGACATTCAATTCAAACGAGGCGCCGCCGCGTACTCACACTTAACTTAGCGAACGCGCTTAGGGTTAGCTATATGTAGCATGTAAATTATAAATTATCAAGTAGGTTTGAACACAATGCCCAGCTAGACGAGAACGACGACTATCAAATATTGAGCACTTATGAACCGACAAAACACCCCCATAAGTTACGTGGCATTCATGAACCGCTCACATCTAAAGATGCAAAACAAATTTAAAGCATTACCGAGCGATTTCCGAACGAAACTTTCTCAATTTGTCTTTTTTTATGGCAAATAGCTTAGTAGCGACTTTTAAACTGTAAACAGACGATTATAAATAATGATTATCTTTATTAAAACTTTGCGTACTATTGTTGACTCTTTATCTAACTAAATCAACGGTATTTTAGATAGTACTCAATCTTTAACTTTTATTAGCAACTATGCTTCGATGTCTCGGGTTTAATCCTCGTGTTGGTACATATTTGATCTATACATATTCAAAAATACTTATGTATAAACGGGTATTTACAAATTGTTCTCAAAGCAGAAGTTTCTTTAAATGTACCTAATATCTTCAAGCCATAGGAGTTTTTGATGAATTTTACACTAAAGCTTAGTATTATGTTTTCTTGACTCACGTACATTTTTATTTGTTAGTTTTAGAATGAAACGCAAATGAATGACATAATCTGAAAGCCTTAGCAGCGATTGTATTTATGGTACATCGATCCTGGCTGTTGGAATTCAGATTGAATTACAGAATGGTTATTGATTTTCTATTGTATATGGCGCCCGGTAAAGGTAACGGTAATTATCTTGCCCCCAAATTACGTGGGACTAACAAAACTATTGAAGAAACGCGGGTGTCTAATGCACCTCTGCCAAATGATATAGACTTTCTCGTTAAAGCCTTGACAAAGCGTGTTCCATAAGTAATAGGGTTTCAGACTTACTGCCACTATGGCATTTATGTCTATACAAATGGAGGCTGCAATGTCTGAAAAACAATATTGATATGGTTCGTTCGAAAATCGCTATAAAACTTACTTCACTCCAAAACATGTCTACATTATTATAAATACAGCGAAAAAACTGAAAAATTATTCCCGCATATGTATATTTGGATTTAACTTTGGGACAACTAAATTCTATATACACAATTAATAAAATCCAGCACTATCACTTTCAAATGGAAATTTACGCCGAACAATACTCGTGTTACCTTAATTAAATTACAAAAAACTACTAAACATAAAATTATACAAGCCTTTTAAATCAATAAACATCAATGAAGTATATTTGTTTTTCTTTTCATAATGTACATATACTTACACACGAAACCCCAAATACTCGCGCACTGAAACTTTCAAAGTTACCTTAAATTGATAAGTAAATAACCAAAGTACTCAAAGACGTTCAAATAATTAAAGTAAATCTTTAGTATCGACTTGTCGAAAACATTTTGTACTAAAGCAACACATGATAAATAATTATAATCAAACGCTTTTAAATACGATGATTTCAAAACACATGTTCGGTGACTTCGATGAATGCATACCATCATAAGTTCACTTCCTTCTTAGGAATCAATAAGATTTATTAAATTTACACTAATAAAATGTATAAATTATTTAAACACTGAAAGAAGAAAATAATTACAAACGCAAAGTTGAAATTTTTTCCCGGATTTTATTTTGGATTTTGATTAAGTTTTCGATCCAGTATAGTACGATAAATCAGCTGTATGTCAAACGATGTAGTAACGTGGTAAGGGTTGACAAAGGTGAAATATAGCAAGAGTGACAAGAGAATATGAGTAAAGAGATGACAAATTAAAAATACACAATTAACAGCGGCCTATAAAGGAATCAAACTCCAACTTTGCGCAAACAATTCAATTGACTACTAATAACATATTATGTGAGACTTACGAGAACATAGTGAGAGCCGAGAATGTGTCCTGCGTTAGACTTATACAATAAAAATGCTAACACTTATATAACATTGTAGTAAAAACTTAGGCATTACTTAACAAGTACAGCTTACACAGACTATTGTGGGACTAATCCTAGAATACTCAGATGATACTCAAAATAAAACTATCACGTCACATCGCGATAGTAAGGCCGGAGTCGAACTTGAAGAAACGTCAGTGTAAAACTATCACAGTCATAATTTTACTCCGACTAAAACCTGTAGGATATTACTTCTAGTAGCTCTAAATATAATAATTATTTAATTTTGTTATATAATACAGTGAACAGTATAAAATGTTGACATTGACAATTGACACTTTATTATCCAACAAAATTAAATTATTATGACATTTTAAGTGGAGCTAGTAGAAATAATATCCCACAGATTTTAGTCGAAGTATAATTATTACCCTGATAGTTTTACACCAGTGTAACTTCGAGATTGCTCGAATCTGGCCTTAACCGTACCGCAAAACTGAACACAATGTCATGGGCCTTAAAATTGAGTATCATTTGCATATTTGGCCGTAAGAAGACAAGTTTGCATCAATTGGTAGACTTTCACAACAAATTTATAAGTACGCGTTCCAAAGGTATCCTCTAAGGTATCCTATTAATGATATTATAACTGAAACACAATTTTTTTTAATAATATAAAAAAAATCAATAAAAACCTACGTTAATTATCACTAAGGAAGCGTCAGTTTGGAACATTTTCTTAAAGGGTTTTTAGAGTTAGTATGAATTTAAACTACCGTGGAAGGTCCCATGTCAAAGTTTTAACTGCTTAGGTACGATTTTAATGTCATCGATAGAGTAGGATTCTCAACTAAACAAATTAGTATGCAAAGGCCATAAAGGCCTAAAATTCCTTTGCATACTAATATAAAATATATTTATATTCTTCTGAACTTTAGAAGACTTACTCCTTAATTCATAATCCCAATACATTATAAAGCTTCTTAACACTTTCTTGTAAAGTAATAATAAAATATAAGGGAACGTATGTAAAACACTACCTAAATTTATTTTTTTAATAGTTAATTATCTAAAATTATTAATAACTTTAATTAATTAATGTTAAATAGGTCTAACCAAGTTTCCATGGCTGCCATTTGGTTTAAAAATACTCTAAGCAACTTCCAATGACATGGGAACTTCTTAAAGTTTAATTAGTTACGTATGAGTTGACACAGCGGTCAATAAATATAAATGTTAGTCATTTAAAATAGCACGTGGAAGAATAATATGAAATTGAGTTTTGAAAGCCAAAATTTGAACAAAATATTACCAAATGCATGATGACTCTCAATGCATTTGTTGTTTTGTTTTTGTGGTTTTGACTGGTTTTAAACCAATTGTCATACTATATCGAATGAGAAACTTGATGAACAGACATGCAGTTCATTAATTGTATTGTGCTTAAAATTTCTTTTGCCACAACCGATATTATTTGTCGGAACTTTCGGCTATCAATCGACATGAATTTTCAATGATATTTTACTAAATAACTGAGACATCTTGTAATTACATTATAATCGCGACGATATTTTACTAATTTATTTGTGTAGTATACAATAGTAGCGAAATGGAAAATCTCTCAAAACTGTAATGTTTCGCTAAAATTGTACAGTTGATGGATTGTCATCCAGCAAATATACGAAAAGTGACGGAAAAGATACTAGACATCCTATTACGTGGTCCCTTTTTTTTTTAGGGATAAAGACGTAATTTGTGTAGTGTTCCGTAATGTAATCAGCAGATGTCACAATATATTTGTTATAACAAATAACTTGTACATTCAACCCGTTTCTTTCAGCATGGTTGGCGTTTAAGGATGATTCATTGTATTTAGCTAGTACACCAATAATTATATTGGTGTTAATTAAACCTGATTTTAAGATATAACATAGTTACGAATTATTCATAATCATATGTATTCTCATTTTTAAATATCTAAATTGCTTAAAAACCTTGTTACATATTACTTGCAAACTAATTCAATGGCATTTTATTTTTGAATTTTAGAAAGATCAATTTCAATTGGAGATTTAATCTCAAATTTCTTGATGACGTATCAGTCAGTTACTTTGTGCTTTCAATTTTTTTTCTAGCAATATCATCAATCTATCAAATCACATTGTGAATGATAGCTAAACAATTTTTAATATATAGATCTTAAGCATATTAAGATCAACCGAATACAAAGCTGGAAAAATTTCTAGCAAGTAAAATGAGACTAATTTAAAATGAAAGAAGACTCAGAATATATATTGGCACTATAACTGACATTAAAATTTAGCATCGTTTTTGCACAAATAATATCGTGTAGTACACGTACATATTAATATTAATGTTGCTATTGTAATTAGAACTAGGCAATAACAGATTTTGAACTCTATATTGAGCTGTTCAAGGTACAAAATTATTTGAAATCACTATTACTTAACGATTCAATAACTAACAGCCTAGTGCTTGGAAAGTATTAGGTTACACACGGTATTGAGGAAATCTAGTATTTTAATTATAAGCTTAACAACATTGGATTATACAAAGGACGTAACACAATTACTTGTCATTATGGCTACTAATATTTTTTTTACAGACAAGCAAGTATTGAGCCTAACACTAGTCTTTTTAAAGAATGATATATATATTTAAGAATCAAATGTTTGTTTTCTATTTCCAACAACACCGTATGCACCTGGAAGCAAATCGTAACAGCCTCGTCAAAGCTTATTCAGAGAGATTATATATATCACCTAAATTATTAGCCTGTGTACTTAACAAACTATTGGTGTTAATGTTGAATATGGCGGGAGACGCCATCTTGAAGACGAATGTCAAACAACTGTCAAACAAACGTCAATCAATAATGTCAAACGTACGGCGCATTAGAATGTCTAAATTGGGTTTTTTATCGAGGCGTGTTTGGAAGCTGGGAACTAATGGCCGTTATCAAGGATATCTCAGGTGTTGTGTACCATCAGGCTATGGCTAAAAGCCTGGCTGCCCTCGTTAAAAACTCTAAGATACGCCGCCAAACATTGCGTAGGATATTCGAACGGGAGAATAGAAATCTCCATAGGAAGAATACAGTCGCCACCTGGGTCAGGATGTGGACTATGTGTAATCTGTGAAATAAAATGTAGACACGTTAGAATTTTACAATAATCACAAAAACTATGCTTGCAAGAGGGGCTTGTAGTTTCCTCTTTCTTCTCACGACGACAATCTATCGAGATAAAAAGATCTACTATCTGCTCCGGATCTTTTTGGGGTCTGGTCGATTTTACATGATGTGCTTACAACAAACCATTTCTCTTCTTTCTATGTTTTAAGAGTTATATTTTCTAGATAGACCTTAGTCATCCTAAACAATAATACTAGATAATTACCTGTTGAGCATGGCCCTAGACTTGGGCAGCGTCTCTGGGCTCTCCTTAAATAAGAATCTTCTAATCCCGAGCACATATGACTCGATATACGCGTCCCAATCGATGTTTCGTACGTTGAAATCAAAAGTTCTGGAAATGATAATAACCTTATTGCCATAAGAACTAAAAAAGGTTTTCTATTGGAGTTGGATAACATTAGCTAAAATGTTTAATGTCATTAAATATTAGAATCCAGACTACACAATAAGAGGGGTGCAGGTTAGATGATAGTCGCTTCACAAAAAAATATTAAGCTCAGCCACTTCGCAATTAGATGGGTTGGGAATAGGCTTACTGGATGATAATGATTAGTATAGGCAGTCAATAGATGGTGTCAAATTCGGTTCGGTTCCGGTAAAGTTAAAGTTCCCCAAACGCTCAATAGATGTCGTTAAACTAAACTGCCGTCCCTGAGGTCCGAGGTTCGATTCCGGGTCGAATCAAATATTTGTGTGATCCACAAATATTTGTTGAATTTGTATGTATGTATTTAGATATATATAAGTATGTTTATCAGTCGTCTAGATCCCATAGTACAAGCTTATATTAGCTTAATTTGGGCTAGATGACGTGTGTACAAAAATATTTAGTTCTTTATAAAAATAAATCTACCTTCGGTCGTCGGGCGAGAGCGCGGCACACAGCGCCTGCACGTTGTCGTCGGCGAAGGCCCACTGGCGCGTCGTGAAGTACTCGAGGCACGCCGCCGCCTTCTCCAACTTGTTTTGGACGCGGACCATCCTGGTGTTTCAATACATTGTGAACTAACTTACTTTTACTGTTATTCCACTGATTTATTAAGAAAACCTGACCGGTTTCACTATCTTTTAAGTAGAAACCAAAATATTTTAGGTCGTCGTAACAAAGTCGAATCCAAAGCTGAATCCGAAACTTCAACGTTATCATTACCTAGCAATTAGTATCAATATGCATTAATAGCAATCTATTTGTCCTAATCCTTGACGATCTTTAAAATGGGCAGCATTGGTCGTCAAAGTCCGTTGACGCTCTGGGGCTATCCTTGCGAGGGTGTACCAGAGATGGCAATGGAGGTTTTGGAGGCAGTTTAAAACTAATTTAAGCAAATTAACCAACTTCTAATTGTCAAAACTGGATCAATTGAATGGGACCACAGGGCAAGCACCAGCTTTCAAATACAAAAAATCATCAAAGTCGGCTCACCCAGTGTAAAGTTCTGAGGTAACAAACAAAAAAGAAGGCACTTAAGGAAGAAAAAATCCCTATATTTTGTTGTCACCAAGGTCAGTGTACTGGGCGCAACGTCAGACAATACCTATGCATATTTACGACGTATGTCGTGTTAATTTCCGTGTTAAAGTAAAATGTAGATTATGCAACGCGAAAGTAAAAAACTTTATAAAAAATCCCGGTTTCACTCACCAGGGTTTCTTGCCAGCAGCGGTGGCGAGCACGTCGTAGATAGCGGCGGGCGCGCGGTGCTGTATCAGCGACAGCGCGCCGTGCTTCACGCGGTTGTTCGTTATGTCGCCACCCGGGTACCAAACCACCTCGCCTGACACACAATTAAATACTTGATAACATATCTATACAGCAATCAAGTGTATGTAAGCAAATGTTATGGAGCAGTAGGTATTTTGTTAATTTTTTTTTAAGTTCCATTGCCTAAGGCCGCAGCCGCTCGTACTTTCATTGCCGGTTAGTCAAAATGTGTAGTAAGTTCCACCAAATGTAAGTAAGTGTTGTGGCATAGTACAAGCGGTTTGTTCAATATGTGTAGTAAGTTTCACCAAGATTAAGTAAGTGTTGTAGAATAGGACAAATGTTTTGTTCAATATGTGTAGTTAGATCTACCAAGTGCCATCAATCAACAGTACAGCATTTATAATAATGTAATACTTACGGAAAGGATGTTTCCGCATATATTTGAAGCTGGTCTTGACAAAGCGCGACCACGTGATGGGGTTCTGTTGTCCAGTGCAGCAGTTGTAGACCACCACACCCTCGCCTCTGTTACATTCACAACTGGGATTTAGTATATACTTACTAGCGGACGCTCGTTTGACAAATTATACACACAAAAACTTTCCTCGAGAACCACTCTATCCATAGGAAAGTGTGTGTATCCATTGTGAAAACCGCATCAAATTCCGTTATAATTCTATAAGCAATGTATTAAGTAAGTACTTAATATTTTGTATATTTTTGTCAAAATTTAAATAAAAAAAAAAACAATACATAAGAATACATAAAGAATGGTAGTCTTAGGGCCAACTGACCAAGACACCACTAGCCCAAGACCTCGAAACTTGCGATCATATTAACAATCTGCGACTTATAACGTCGTTAGACCGCTCCCAGTATCTACCAGCTCTTAAGGAACTAACCACCACAACTTCTTAAGAACTCACCGTCTCAAATGCGTCCGCCACGCGCATACGATCATTAGATTGATGACAGTATCGACAGGAACCAAGTCCGCAACCTTCGTGCCCGTCCCCAGCATGGTGCGGAAGATACCTTTGCCGACGGCAGCTATTATACCGTTCGGTCCATTCCAGTTGTCCACCCAACCTTTCACTGGCTCTCGAACCGAAGAGAGCACTGCAAATACAGAGCAATAGTCAGCATATCAGAGGAAGTCAGCATACAAACAGCTTCTTCTTATGTGTAGTTGTGTTGTGGAATAGTAAAAATGTTTTGTTCAATATATGTAGAAACTTCCACCAAGTGTAAGTAAGTGTTGCGGAATAGTAAAACTGTTTTGTTCAAAAGATGTAGTAATTTCCACCAACTGTAAGCTTCTTCTTCTTTTGGGTACGTGGGTACATCTTTCATCGATGATTTTGCCAATGTCAATGTAATGTTTGATATTTCCCGCACAGAACTAGTTACTCTGAACTAGTTTACGGTATGGGACAAGGAAACGTCGTTCGGTATTGCAATTGGGCATCTGGACCTGGGTTTTTGTCCAGCACCAGAGGTAACCTAAAAGGCTACCAGCCACGCGGCCGTCAGAAACCCAAGTATATACATACAGCTTGGCAAGTATAAGTTGGCGGGGGGCAAAAACTGGAACAATTTTTTTGTATGTAGATAATGTTCTGAAATTTTGCTTCAAACGTTTTTCAATATATTGTGGCACCCCCATTGGAACGCCAACTTATTCTACGCGTTTACCCTTCTGCCAAAGAATATGGCCATCTGATTGATCATTATGCTACAGTAAAACAAGTTGTTGTTATGAACAGAATATCTACATTGTTTGTGAAAGTGTTAATGTGTTATTCTTATTGTCATTTGTGGCATCCGATTGGGCCTGGGCGTCTTCATTTCCGTCATTTCCCCCCGCAAAATTACAGACATGTATCAGAAAAATACATAATAGATACTTTTCACCGATGAGAACCCCTCTAGCTATGCTCTGTGACTGCGTTACTCTTTCCCCGTTTTTGTAACATTTTAATTGATGCTCCGTTCCTATTAATCGTAGCTTGATATAATTTAGCCTATAGCCTACCCCGATAAATGGAGTACACAACACCAAAATATTTTTTTTATTTGAACCAGTACTTCCTACAATAAGCGAGTTTAAGCAAACCAACAAACTCTGCAGCTTATAATCTTTTCTCAGAATAAACACTCAATACAAACACACAATAAAAACTCAGAATTTTATGAAAATTCTAAGTGTTCCTTAAATTTGCCGTATATCATTACTTCTCAGAACTTGATCCTTAACAGCAACACTATCGTATGGTGTAATAATAAAGGATGTGATTTTTTTTCTAAATCAATGGGTTCGATTCCCAGCTAGGATTATAGGTTTTTAAAAAATCTAATGATGAGGTTTTAAGTTTCATCAAAATCGGGCTCGTGACTCTTTTGAGCATTTTTCGCTATTCCTTATAGTTCCGGATTTGGCCATCCAAGCCCACTTGAATTTACCCTGTATATACAGTAATTCTACTGTACGTGTGTATATCACTGAACTCCTCTTAATCGGCTGGACCGATGTTGATGTATTTTTTTGTGTGTGTTCAAGGGGATTCGAGAATGGTTTAGATTCACAATTTGGTTCTTTTTTTTTACAGGACAACGTCTGTCGGTTCCGCTAGTATTATATAGATTTCCAGTTATATACAGGATGTCCCAGAAGTCGACGTCAAGCCGGAATCGGGTAACAGGCTAGGTCATAACAGTTGTCAGAAAAATATAAAAAAAATCTAGGTCTTGTATTTTAAAAATTATAGACGTTCAAAAAAAGTAGAGAAAATCTACGCCTTGTGAATGTTTTTTCATTCCTGATGCTACAGATATGTACATTTTTGTTTTGTTTTTTCTCTAATGTAACCCTGAATACTTTTTCTTTAAAGTCTAAACTGAAATTTAAACTCAATTTCTCTAGCTCGGAAGTAAAATGTCACCGTTTGCCCAACCAAAAATTCTAAATAAATACTTAGCTCAGTTTTAACTGGCTACACTGAAAAAAAAATGTACTAGGTGAGTTAGGCAAGTAACTTTAAAAGTTAGCGCGTTTAATAAGGATTCTAAAACTGTAAAACACTCACTAGTTTATTTCTCGCATTGCGGCCATTTTTTTAATTTTCGAAAAAAAAAACAGTTTTTTAAGTGTTTTATTACTTTACTTAGAAGTTATTCTGATGTACCTGTGGCTTTCCACAAGGCCGTAACTCTTAATATTATAGCTAGAGGAGTACCAATAGACTGATTTAATCAGTGTGAGCGAAACAGATAGCTACTATTATTTAATTGAGATAGAGATACCTAATTAAAATGTGATAGTTGTTACTGACGTTATTAAATAAAGCAACAATAATTGAAAAACTTTGAAAAAGATTTTTAAAATACAAGACCTAGATTTTTTTTATATTTTTCTGACAACTGTTATGACCTAGCCTGTTACCCGATTCCGGCTTGACGTCGACTTCTGGGACACCCTGTATAATATAAGTACGATAAGTAATCATTGTTAAGTCAGCTTAAATAGTCGGAAATTTCATGATAAACTGATTTTATCAATATACACTAATAGCTATGATTAAACTTTTATCATTCTACTAGCGGCGTCACCCGCTTGACAAATTATATACACAAAAACCTTCCTCAAGAACCACACTATCCATGATGAAAACCTCGTCAAAATCAGTTGTTAGTTTTAACGGGTTTAAATATAGTTTACAACCGATTCTCACACCTACCAAATATGCACATATTTTATGTAAGTGTAAAAATTATCCGAACAGGCCACACAGGTGGCCCAAGTCCGCCGGGCGCCAATGGAAATACCTTCTGGTGTACACCAGGAACGCACGCAGCAATAACCCTTTCACCCTTACATCTACTCTCAGGCCTGCTGGAAGAGGCCCTTGTACAATGCTCACTGTAGTTTTATGTATTTTTGTATTCTTAGTCTTTTGTTTGTATGTATGTACAGAAATTATAAATAAAATAAATAAATACATTTTCATAAGAATCAGTCAAGCCGTTTTGGAGGAGTTTGGCATTTTGAATTAGGTAGTTTGGGTTGGGTATTACGAGGAGCTGAGATAAAAGAAAGATAACGGCGCTGAAGATTAGTAGTTAGTCAATAAAATCTCACCAATCGAAGGTCGTACGATAGAGACAGGCAGGTTCCCGCATTCCTTTATAAGCATGTCCTCGGCGAGCGCTTTTGTAAATGTGTATGTGTTCGGACGATCTCCTGAAAACATTAATAAAAAATTAAGGAGAATTTTCACCGCAACCTTTTCAACCGACTTCCAAAAAAGGAGGAGATTCTCAATTCGACTGCATGTTTTTTTTGTTTGTTACCTCATATGGCCTGAGTGAACCGATATTGTTTTTTTTTTCCAAATACAGGTCCCGAAATGAAGATGCTTCGATTGCCACTACGATGGCTGGGATAACTGTATAGCCGTATGGCTAATATTAACACTTAAATATCAAATATCCAACATTAAGTCACTGACCGACTAAATCTGGCGTGATCCTGTCCACCAGGTCATCAGGCAGGGTCTGTACCAACGTCACCACGTGTTCAGGGTGAGCCGGCGGTGCGTAGACTGTCTCTTCAACGCACTCCCTTTCACAGTTGCAGTACGCGGTCGACACGTGGACTAGAGCCTGGAAATAGCGATGATTACAAAAAAACACATTTTTTTCAAATATTTAGATAAAAATTATAAATTACAAAAAGTGAAATGTCATCGGCAGAAACTCGAACCCGCGGCGTTTCTCTTACAAGGGGAATGCTCTGACCACTGAGCTGCTATGACCGTACTGACATCATCCAATTTTAATCTTCTATTTATAATTTCTAGATCGCGCTATTAAGGTTAGCATCAAAGCCACCTACCGGAATTGTGCTGAACTACGGTACCAGTGTATTAATTTCTCTCGCTGGAAACCATGCTCCAAGCCATGGTCTCCAGCCCGAGTAGGTGGAACGCGGCCGTGTCCTTCTGCGAGCAAGTCATGCTGGTCAGGAGGCGGCCGAGAGGGAGAGGGAGCGTACCCTTCCCGCCGAGTTCCGTAGTCAGCGGCGAGGGCGCCGCAGACTCATCTACGCCCAAGACCATCGACCTCCATGATCAGACGGCGGGATAAATCCCTACCCCAACGACGCGGGGTTCTCATCCCGACCTAACCCCCGCAGAGACCACAAAGGTGGTCAAAGTCCGCCGGGCGCCACTGGAAATACGTTCTGCTTGTAACCAGAGACGCCCGGCAACGGACGTTAGAGAGGCAGCGGCCTCGGGCCGCGGAATTAAAAAAAAAATACCAGTGTATTAATAGAAGAAGTCTAATAAAACACAAAACAAGGTATTTTTTGTTCTCGATTGTCGGCACTTGGTGGAACCTACCTCTAAACAATACATAATGAACAAACACACTTGTACACTATTTCACAGACGTACAAAAACCCTGACCGGATCTGAAACTTTGATAATGCCGTAAGGCGTAACCGGTCAGGTTTATCGTAAGAAATCAGTGGTTGTGTACACAAGTGTTTGTTCACTGTTAGTCCGAGACGTGTTACTGAATGTAAGACAATAAGAGTAAGAGCACAACTCATTGCAACAAAACTTTTTTAGGAAAAATAATTTCTAGTATTTTTTATACTATTTTCTAAACTTTTAAAATTTTGTACTTTTACTATTGTAACTTGTGGTAAAAGTACAAGTGTTTTGTTCAATATGTGTAGCAAGTTCCAGGAAGTGCCATCAATCGACAGTATAAATAATCTATATATTTAATACGACAATTTGTCTGTCCGTCCGTCGCGTTTTTCAATTATAATTAATAATACATACAGTTGCATGAATTTTTTTTTTTAAATTTGAGGCGACACAAAGTTCGCCGTGATAACTAGTTTATCTTATTACTTCCCTAGGTCTATGACCACGATTAAGTACCATTTCAACCGACTCCAAAAAAAGACACATATCTTTCGACTGAGTGAACCGATTTTGAATTATATTTTTTAAATTGAAAGCTACTTGCTTCACGAGTGGTCCCATTTCAATGTGGCCCAATTCCGACAACTATTTGGACCCATTCCAGTAATTGGTAGTCGGTTGGTGTGTCAATGTTTGAAGTGATTTTAAAATACTATTATGAATGACATTGTAAGTTTGAAGATTGCATTGTTATTTACTTTGTAACATATTTCAATAGCTTTATAACATTGTAACACTCATAAAACTAATTGTCAATGGGACAGAATAATTTTACAAATGTTTTATTATGACAATATAATAGGCAGTCTATGCAATTCTTTCGATTCAAACATAACATAAATATTGACCTAATGGAATATAAACTGGATTGGAACGAAATTCAATTGTCTAAAAGCAAAAGAACAATATACAGGGTTATTTTAAAATATCCCAGACCTTTCAGGTACAAAGGTCATTTATAGCAAGATTTGTTTTAAGAGTTTGCAAAATTTTGAATAAATTTTTTCCATACATAAATTTATAAATCGACATTGGCATTGACACAATATTATTACGTGGCGCGGTACATTAATATCGTACACTGCTTTTATTCTGCCTCTGCTTAACCGAGGCGTTAAGAAGTATGACAGGTTCAATCCAAAACATGAAATGGCTTCGTAAAATGTATGATACATATAGGTATTTAGTAGTATGTCAGCGAGGGTTACGCCCACAGAAAGCCTTACTTACTTTTAAAATAACCCTGTATATTTATTTAAGGTTAGGGGTAATCTTCGATATCACTGAATAGATTACTGATAAAGCAGCATTATACCTGAGTGATATTAACTACTTTTTATCCCGGCAATTTGTTCCCATGGGAACGAAGGCTATCATTATCCATTGAGCCTTTTCTCAACCAAATTTTGGTCAGCTTTTCAGTCTAACTGCTGCTCGACTGAACTTGGATATCGTCGATGAAGTACCAATACCTACTATGTGCCGAGAACCTAATTTTACACCAGAAGAAAAAAACAGTTTAAAAAGGTTTTATTGGATTTGATCAACTACTGATAGTAAAATAGTTACCAATGCATTATCTTTTTATTAGTTACGAAGGGATGTGATAATGTTTACGTTTTATAGGGATTTAGGCAGTTAGGAGATATTGATTCTAAAATTTGAAAAACAACTTTAATGAAAGGAGTTATTTCTTATAAATAAGACATACTTAACTGAATACCATTTATTTAAAATAAGCAGGTACCTACATAATGATGAAAACAAAAAAGGCATAACGCCTCCTACAGTTATGCTGGAGCCTTCAGGTGGACCGTTCCGAAGTCCGTGGAAACAAATAACCTCGGACTTGTGCAGGGCCACCTCGAGTTCTAACCGCCGTATCCGACCCACGACTTGAGCAACACCCGTCGTGACCTTGAGTGATGCGTTGCACCCCGTGCCGTGACGAGGGTATCGTCGACGTATCACGTGACGCCGACGCCCTCGGGCAAAGCACCCCGCAGCACCCAGTCGTAGCCGATGTTCCACAGAAGCGGTCCCAGTACCGACCCCTGCGGAACACCGCACGACACATCTCACCGAGCTGGCCCGAGCCAGCTAGGGTAAGCTATGGCCCTCTCCGAAAGGTAAGCCCTGACAATACGACGAAGGTAGAGAGGCGTGTCGTGATACAGGAGCGCCTCCCTAACGCAGCTCCATGGCAAGGTGTTGAAAGCGTTGGCGATGTCAAGAGACACCGCCACCACCACCTTGCCCTACGAGACTGCTTCCTCCGTCAGGCTCTTCACGAGCATGATCGTGTTCACGGTGGAGCGTCCCCGACGAAAACCGAACTGGTTTCGAAATGAAATGGCCCCACACTCGTGAGATGCTTGACGAGGCGTTCCGCGATAATTCGCTCAAAGAGCTTACACACCTCGTCGAGCAACACGATCGACCGGAATCCAGACGGTGAGTCCACCTGCCGCCCCGGTTTCCGTATCAGGACCAGCTTCCCCGTCTTTCAAAATTTGGGAAACTGGCCTCATCAAAGAAAAAAGTGTTTTTTTCTGAAACTAATTCAAATCCAAACGCATGCAGTATCTTTGTCTCGCTCTATTAAATGGCGAGGAACGCGACGCAATGTCGCTTGCAGCGACACGATGTGAAGTTAATCAGTCAAAAGCAAAGCTCGCCCAAGTATAGTCGGTTGTCGGTGCAGTTAGGAGATATTTCCATAAAATACATACGAAAGCATTAATTCCGGCACTTAGTAGGTATTGTCACATAGCTCTAGAATCTTTTTGGTAAAGAAATGTTGGATAGAAGTGAATTCCATCCATGCGAATTTGAGTTTTAAGTCAATTGTAATAAGAAAGTCATTTTGGACTAAAATGGAGGTATTGGTACTTCATCGACGATATATTCCGTGAAGCGACTGCCATTTGACCTCCACAACACATTGTAACGATTGCCATAGATGTTCGTATGACAACCGGGACCGACGCGAAAAAGGTGGTCTCTGAGGTACGGAAGGATCTCAATGTCTTAAGAAATGGTCACCCATCGTAAGTCGTGTAAGAGTCGCAAGTCGTGCTGCATTAAGGTGCTACGGATACTACCACCATTTAGATTCATTTGACCACTCAGTACTTAAGTCATACCACAATAATGTTCATTGGTACTCAGCACATTCTTGCAGATACCTAGCACCTCTCTTGTCGAAAGGCACTCTTATGCCTGAGTGCTGTGTTCCAACAATGTGTTCTTTTGGGATTTAGGAAGTTGTAGAAGAAATCTATAAAAAGCCGGCTACGTGAGAGACGGACTCACGCGCAAAGGATTCCGTAATAAAACGGCAACAAAATCACGTTCGTTTTTTAGTATTTTTTGTTATAACGGCAAGAGAAATACATCATCTGTGAAAATTTCAACTCTCTAGCTATCGCGGTTCATGAGATACAGCATGGAGACAGACGGACGGATGGACAGTGAAGTCTCAGTAATAGCAATAAGGTTCCCGTTGTACCATTTGGGTATGAAACCTTAAAAAGCAATTGAACTATAAACCCACCTCAAGACTGAGCATACGATGACACAGCTGAACCAATTGCTGTGTTCCCAGCATGTTGATGGTGACGGAGAGCTTCAATTTCTCGTCAAATTTCACTGTCGCAGCCGAGTGAAACACCACTGACACCTGACAGAAAATATAATAATAAATAAATAAATATAAAATATAAAAAATATTTCTGGACATTCTTACACAACGTAATTTAGTCCAATATAAAGCTTGTGCTATGGTATCTAGGATGATAAACATATTTCCAAATACAGCGGCAATTATAGAGTTACACTTGCAATTAATTTGGCGAGGGTTTGGCGACCTCTTTGCCTGCAGGAGTTCTCTTCATCTGAAAGCTGCACATTCTGACAGATATTGTCATAACTTCACTAGCGCGATTCAGGAATAGTATTTGATTCGATGTAGTTATACCCATTTTTACTAGATAGCGCTGTTCGAAACAATTAAGGCACGCTGGGGTACATTTTGTCCCGCGACGTGACGCGTAAAGGTCAATCTACGTGTTGCTGAACCTTTGCATAGTGTCCCGTAACAAGCCACAGTCGCGGGACATGTTTCTTGCTTCCGCCTCGTACTAACTACTTTGTACTAACTACAAAATGTTTCGCGAGACTTCCACGTAGTTGTCGAGGAACATGTTTCGCAAAAGTTGCTCCATTTGTCCCCTAGTGAATACGTCGCTTGAGTATAACTGAATTGAAGGAAAGTCATAAATACCTTTTGACAAAGCATGACCTGGTCCGCAATGCTGATACCCAACTCTGGTTCTGTGATGTCACCGACTATGGGGACTATCTTGTTTAACGCCTGAGGGCTCTCCTTCCGTAGGGTTTCGAATAGCTAGTGAGAAAGGAATTTAAATAATTTTAGCAAAAAAATACCGAATTCAAATTGTGAGAACTGGAGCACATTCAAATAGGAAAACACCAATTTACAAATAAAAAAGAATCATCAAATCCAGTAGAATTGAGAACCTCCTTTTTTGAAATCGAGAAATAGTTTTATGGTGCCCAATTCCCAAGGGAAAACATTGCCGATATAAAAAACAGCCTAGGTCTCTCTTCTTATAACATTAGCCATCTGCCAGTAAAAGTTCTGTTAAAATCGGTTCAGCTGTCTCAGAAATTTGTTGGAAGAAACAGACAGACAGACAAAAACCAAGCGAGCGAAGCGCTCTCCGAACATAAGACAAACGTCTCCAGACTCTTCCCATCGGAAACTGGCTATAGTAATTATTATATAGACTTACCGGCGACTGTATCAGTTCTGTTAGTCTCGAAGCAACGTCTTGACCCCTTTTCGGTCGCATCAGTAAATAAATTTTCTTTATCTTCGGACAACTTCTTAAAAGTTTTTCTACTAAGACCTGTGAATTTAAAAAAAATAGATACATCTGTACCATAATAAAATAGGTAGTAGAATATATTATAGAAATAGTATGTCTGATGATCGAATAAAATTTACAAAAATAAGTTTGAATAAAAAGATTAGTAAAAAAAATCTCCAGACTTATCCATTCGCGTTGCCGGGCAATATTGTTCTACTAAGGTGCCTGTGTAAGCGCAGATTTAGGATGGGAGACAAGTCATAGTCGTCGATCCCGATTTTCATACGAACCTCTATGGCAGTCATTACGGGCAGTTGGAGTGCTAAAAATCGGACTGGTCTAACTGCATAACCTCAGTCGAGTGCGGCAGTCGAGAAAAACATCGAAGTTCAGTAAAATCACAGTTAATCTGGAAAGTCGACCGCAATGCGTCGGAAAAAGGCTCAGTGGATGATGATAGGATAACTTACCTTGCCCATAAATCCAGTACCACCAGTCACAAATACCGACTTATCCGCGTAAAACTCGGCAACCGGCACGTAATCCTGACTGCCAACCGCGTAAAGGCCACCGGACAAGCAGGACGCCATCTTGAATTTGCTCACGTTTTTTTTCTTCTAATTCTTACGCCGGGCACTCGATAACATACATTAAGCTTTTTAAATTGTATGTTTTTTAATCTGCATTAGTCAACAAACAAGTTGTAGCGTCAACATGGTTGTATTCTTATACCTGGGGACAATGAAAAAAAAAATTAGTACTTAAGTAGGTAATTATAAATAAATCACAAAAACTGAAATGTTATCGACAGGACTCGAACAGACAGACGGTTTTTCCCTTACAGGGGGGAATGCTCTAACCAACTGAGCTACGATGACCAATACCGACAACATCCAATTTTTGCTTCATCATAATTTCTAGATCGCGCTATCAAGGTTGGCCTTGTTATTTTTTTAAACATGCACGAATTTCAATTATGAGTAATAGGTAGAGCCATGTGAGTAAAGAACCTGGCTATAAAACCCAGCAGCCACAATTTTCGTGTGGATCGATTATCCTATACTAGATAAATCGTTTAACTCATATATCGCCTGCGGGGTAACAGGGACGCGGAGGCTACAGCATGATGTACACTGGTAACGGTAGAAACGGATAGGTCTCAAGATATTGACGTATTATGACGTATAGCTACAACTACAATCGTACATAACTGCTAAAAATCAAATCGTTATTTATTGTAAGGTACCCTATAAAGTATTAAGAATACAATTGCTTATGGGTAAAAACATAAATAAAAAATAAATTAATATATTTTAATAATAATTTGATTTATTTTTATTCTAGAGTATTCGGGTCTATTTTCTTTTGTGTGCTCATTTTAATCTCGTGTTTATATTATAGTTCGAGACGCCCAGGACTTTAATTGGCTGTGCCATAGCGGCTGGCACGTAAGATTTTGATGCCTTTAATCAACATTTCATCGCGGGGCAATGGGTTGAATTTTTTTTTTAATTATAGTATAGCTGCTACTTTTTATTAAATTCATTCGGCCATTTTGGACATAAATGTGCCCGGTGACGGCAATAGGCTTGCCCCCTATTACGTGGGACTAAAATACTGGCAAATTGTGGGTGTGTAATGCACCTCTGCCTACCCCTTCGGGGATATAGACGTGACATGTGTGTGTGTGTATATTACATAGAGCGACCGGAGCTATGGAAACATCGGACTGCTGCTAGCTTTGCAGCCAGCGAAGTGAGTCGCTTAGTCAATAAAGCTGAAGGATTTGTTTAGTTGAACGCGTTAATCTCAGCAACTGCAGTTTCGAAAAGAAAAAATAGTTTTCTGTCGAATAGTCCAATAATATATGAAACCTATCATCACGCTACCTTCTGGCCTGCGTATGTAAGGACGGTGGGTTGCAAGTAAGGCCCCCGCCCCAACCATTCTTGCCAGTACAGTAATATACGGTACTTAACTCTCACTCTTTCTATCTTCACTAACTTATAACTCCCTCTCAACTGCCCGATCACAATTTTCGTATCGCACTCGTCACGCATTTACCAGCTTACTCCCCAAGTCGAGAATGCGTAAGGAAGTTTTACTTCAAAAATAAAAGATTCATATTGTCAACGTATCTGAAGTCATAGAATAAGATGTGTCCGAATTAGTATTTATATATCTGTAAAAATTAGGTTATAAATGTCTTCCTATTATTACTAGGTTAAGGTTCTACCAGCATAAAAACAGATTCTTAATTAAAATTATTAAAGTATTCGTATAAATACAAGTTGATGCCAACGAGATCATGAACGTATTGACTTAAAACCATGCTTAAATAAATTCATTTTAAATTGTTTGTACCACGTTTCATAATTGTGTAAACAAATATAATGTGATCTAATAAATATTTTAGACAGAACACAGAATGATCTTACCGAAAAATTGCCTTAAAAAATTATACATTCACTTCTCTTGAAAGAAATGAACGTCAATTCACAAGTTCAAAGTTCTAAGTTACACTGAAACCGTTGAAGCGTCATTTTGAAAATATAATTATAACTATTGTAATACGTAAAAATAGATATTATATTTAAAACTTATATGTATAGATGTTACGCCTATATTTTAACGGCAAGAAACATTTATCATACGATCCGCCATCATTTTGACAGCAACAGTCAATTATTGTTTTTTTCCTTATCGATGTTTAAGCCAGTTTTGATAAAAAGGCCAGATTACATTTTTGCATTTGTTGCTTTGTTAAAAAATGTGTTCATTAACGTGGCTAGGCTTCTGTCAGGGGTTGGATAGGGTGATATCCCGCATGTTTTTGAGGTCGGGTTTTATCCCCCATTCATGAGGAGTGTGTCCGTGTGTGGAAAGCCCACAACGCAGCCCTCGTGGTCTACTTTTTAAGAACGGTGGGGTACGAACCCGCCGTCCTGAGACCAGGATCATGGACGTCAGAAGTCTTGGACGTAGATAAGTACGCCCAAGACGAGAGCATTACCTGCTCGCCAAAGGATGCGGCCACATTCCACTTCCTCCCGCTGGAGACCATTGGCTTGTATCATGGCCTGTGTTGATTCACCCAGGCTGTGAAATAGTATAGGTACTTCGATCAAATCGGAAATGTTTTGACAAAACGCCAGGTCAAGAGTACCCATAACCAGAGAGCGTGCATTAAAATAGTAATTAAAGTGGAAGAAGCGAAAGAAGTATGCCAGGATCGTAGCAAGTGGAATTCCATAGTCTCTGCCTACCTCTATGGGAAAGAGGCGTGACAGTATGTATTCTGTAAAGATACTACACGGATTTTCTTGCAGTTGTCATGAATGGCTTAAACTCAGTTTTGGTTCTTCAAAATCGGATGGGAGGAAGAAAGCCATCGACATTTATATAAGTTTATCCACGCGCAGAGCTGCGGGCACAATGTTATGTTATCTGATAATGTTATCATTTACTGATATAGTAGGTGCCGTTGACGAGGATTCGCGACGTTAATGGTCAAAAACATTATCGGCTTGCTCTACAAAGGTGTGGACAGACGAGCACTCATCATCATCTACCTGCCCCTTTAGCTATCACGAGCTCGTGGCTAAGTGGTAACCACAGGCTAATTAGGTCTTAGAATGGAAGACTCTCCGTGCCTCAGAGAGTTAGAACATCTGGCAGTCAGTACGGGTAGTTGATGCCATTAAATATGCGACAGGTCGAACTGTAATTCACTTAGATATCTCCAACATGTTGTAGAGGTTGGCAGCACGGAAAATATTGAAGTTCATCCGTCCGTTTCAAGCTGGTAAGCCAACCCCATATGGTTTTGGGAAAAGGTGAGAAACTCAGTGGATATTGAGTCAGATTTTTTTTATTTTAGTTATCTTTAATGTACTGATAAATTCCACGATTTTGTTATCTATAGATATTATGATAAGCGTTAAAGAGAATCTAGTTAAAGTTTGGTTACGTTTAGTTAATCAATCAAAACGATATCAGGGCGTGTCTGGAAGTGTCTGGTTGATAAATATTTAACCTAAATAATGTAAACTAAGTGAGTTGCTAAGAACATGAACATGAACCAAATAAATAGATACACATCATCATCTCAGCTAATTTGACGCCCACTCAAATAGGGAAGAGTTCAGCCTACAGTTCAGGGTTTTCCTTCTCTAGTGTGATGCACATGCTGAGTGATAAATCCTCTAGCACAACCTAAACTTTCGGTTAGACGACTGAAAAGGAGAGTACCCTTCCCCGAGTTCCGAAGTTTGACTTATTCTGTCCAGCTTATTTACGCCCAAGACTTCCTTCCGTGCGGTGTAAGGACTTGAGGACTGCAGGAAAACCAATCTACCGTCCACAGGCCCCGATCATTGAAAAAGCAGGCCAGAAGGGTGACGTGCTGTGAGGTTTCCTATTTGGTGGCCCACGGCTGCAGTCACCCCTACATCCATTGCCGGGCTCTCCCAGTGCACACTCGAAAGAATCCACTGTGGCACCAGTGGACATTGTTCACTCCGTGGTCTCTGTCACGCGGTTGGGTTGGGTGTTATCCCGCATCTTTGAAGTCGGGTCAGTGACTAAAGGCATGCCGCATGCGTGGACGAAACCCCCACAGTACACATTATTTGGCCTGCCTTTTCAATGAATGGGTCTAAGGACAGTGGGTTGCAAACCCGCCCTCCTTATGCCCCGATCATGGAGTTGGTCCTGCACGTAGATAAGTCTGCAGTGCCCGGACTGTAGACTTCAGAACTCAGCAGGGAAGGGTCGACTTCCTAAGATGCGGGATAACATCCGACGCCACAGACAGAGGCTACATGGGTCATATTTAAAAAAAGGTAGGTATTTTTTTAAATGAAGGAGCTTGGTGCTTAGTTTACCCAGCGGTCACAAGATAAGATAAGATATGAATTTAACTACATACGAAATCTAATAGCTCGACGCTTGGAAGACATTGATTGCATAATGAAGATAAGGTATATACATACATTTTGATAATAAGTAGGTACCTGCCACAGTAATTATGATTCGTTAAATAAAATAATATATAAATAAATTTGATTGTTAGTTTGAAGCGTAGGCTACGGAACTACTGATCGGATTTTGAAAATTCTTTCACTGAAATGTAGCTACATTTTTTTTGTTAGGACAATTCACACAACGCCATGTAGTCTCAAACTAAGCAGAGCTTGTGATATGAGTACTAGATAAACTGATATAAATACTTAAATACATTTTTTTTTCTAAATACATACATATTATACATAGAAAACATCCAAACTTCGTTACAAACGTATGTGTCATCACACAAAGTTTGTCCCGACCGGGAATCGAACCCGGCGAGACTCCGGCGTCGAAAGCAGATGCACTACCGACCATGCCACAATGTATTTACAAAAAAAAAATACTATAAATCTTTATATAGAGACACTGGGGTCATGGGGTCCGAGTGCTCGCCGCCTTCATAGAGACATTGCTAAACGCTTAGTCGATGCTTCTCAGGACAGAAGGCTGGCTATTTTCTGGCCTAAAGAATAAGTATCGCCATCCAACGTGGCAACACAGCCAGCATTCTGGGAACCTTCCCAGTCGGCAATGACATGGATTTTTTAAACGATATTTTGTAATGTAAATATTTTTAGTATACTCGTATAATTATGTATATTGTAAGTATTTATATCACTTTATCTAGTACTCATATCACAAGCTCTGCTTAGTTTGAGATTAGACGGCGTTGTGTGAATTGTCCTAACATATTTATTTATTTATTATAAAATTAGCTAAATCAGTCCAGCCGTTACCGAGTTTTAGTGAGACAAACGAGCGGCGTTTCATTTTTATTTATACCTATAGATAAACAGATATCTCAAATAATGTTAAAATGGGCGGAGTAACGAGCATATGCTAGTAACTAACAATAGTAATTCCGTGAACATAATAATTATATTATCGCTTTCATTACCTCAAAGTGATTTCATTTGTACAATCTAACATACTATCTGTAGATTAATTTATTTCAGATAAAAGATAATAAAATAATGATAAGACTGCAGTTTCTTACGATAATGTCATTGTAACCTATTTATGAACTTTTATCGCATAGAATGATTTAATAGTCCGAGATATATATTCATATAGTACGAGACACCCAGAACTTTATTTGGCTGTGCCACAGTGCGGCTGCACGTAAGATTGTGTTGCCTTTCATCAACATTTCATCGCAAGGCAACGGGTTGAAAATCTATAAGTATACTAGTGGACCCGACAGACGTTGTCCTGCAAAAAAGAAAAGAACCAAATTGTGAATCTAAACCATTCTCAAATCCCCTTGAACACAAACAAAAAATTTCATCAACATCGGTCCAGCCGTTTAGGAGGAGTTCAATTACATACACATATGTGTATGTAATTGAACAGTAGAATTATCGCTTCAGATCTTCAGTGTGCGTATCACTTGTATGCAGACGACTTACAAATTTACAGCCATGCTAGTGTAGACAACCTCCTGCAAGCCATACACAGAGTAAATGCTGACTTAAACGCTTTAAGTGACTGGTGCGACCGGTTCGGGTTGGAAGTGAATCCTGGCAAATGTCAGGCCATATTGATAGGCTCCAGTCGTATGTTGGGTAGGCTGAATGTTGTAGATTTACCACATCTTTTTTACAAGTCAAAATCCATACCTGTTGCCTAGAGTGTCAAGAACTTGGGCTTACACTTTGATGCCAATCTAAGCTGGAGAGCTCAAGTCACTAGTGTAGCCCAGAAGGTGACGGGAACGTTACGAGCACTTTATCGCCTGAAAAATTGCTTACCGTCCAAAACCAAGGCAGCGCTTGTACAGACTTAAATTTTCCCAATTATAGACTATGGTGATGTATGCTATATCGGCCTGAATGCAGATCTGCTCAACAAACTTGATCGCCTTCTCAACTATTGCATTCGATTCGTCTATTGTCTTCGCAAGTATGATCATGTCTCAGTATATCGTACAGAACTGGGCTGGTTGGCAATACGTCGACGGCACAGTCTACATGCTGTCACAACTCTTTTCTCTCTTCTTCATTCTCCCTATGCTCCCACCTACTTAACACCTCACTTTCAACTACTATGCGATACCCACAGTAAAAACCTACGTTCCTCTAACAACCGCCTCCTTCTCTGTCCTAATCACAATTCGGCCCTTGTTCATTCCTCATTTTTGTCCAAGCCATTCTCCTTTGGAATGTACTTCCTCCCGAGGTCAGGTTATGCAATACCCGTCCTACTTTCAAGAAAAAAGTCTGCCAGATTTACATCAACACACAGACAAACCGACTTACTTATACTTTGTAGTTTATACAAATAGAAATATATATTTTATTACTTATAGTATGTATTTATATATTAAGTATTTATTATATGTAATTTATATACCTATATGTGTATTTAGTGTTGTATTTATTTGTACCATCTCACTCTCCTAATAAGAATGAGCACTTACCTGAGCATTATTTCTGGATCACCTCAAGGTTGACTGGTAGAAAATGCCTAAAGGCATTAGGTCCGCCATTGTACGTGTTTGTGCAAAAAGTTAAAAAAAAAAAATAATAATAATTATATATTAAAAAGATAGAAATGGTGAATGTAATTTTTGTCCCCCCTTAGCTCTCGAAAACTGCTTATGCTCCAATGATGGTTGACCCCTCTACGGATAGCCCTCGTACTGGAGGCAAGCCAAAAAATCGAAAATTTGACCTAGTCCTAAGGGGTCAAAAGTTATAGGTCAAAACCTATGGCGTGGTGCTGCGCGAAGCACCGCGTAAGTCACCGTACTAGTTTTAATAATAATCAATGATAAAAAAAACATATATATATATATGGTCCGAGACGCCTAGGACTTTAATTGGCTGTGCCACAGCGTATTGGGACCAAGTTGATATGGGACCTTTTTTTTTTATGAAAAATAACGGTAACGGCTGGACCACATGGGAAGTAGTAGCTTTCATTTAAAAAAATAATTATAGATCTGTTCACTCAGTCCAAAATTATGAGGTAACAAACATAACAAAAAAACCATTAGTACCGTAGAATTGAGAACCTTCTTCTTTTTTGGAAGTCGGTTGAAAAAAGTTAATGTAGATACTCTTTTTAGGGTTCCGTAGCTCCGACGGGCGCCACTGGGAATTTTCTCAGTGTCTACCGGAGGCGCTCGGCAATGGACATAGGTGCGACCGCGACTTCGGGCAGCGGATTTCAAAAAAAAAATAGTTCAAGTTTCAGAACCGTTATAGTTTTGTCCGTCTGTATGTGTATTTACTACATTGTCAAAGTGCTAAAAGAAAATATAATAATTTGGGGTAGCCCCCCCCTAATGAACTTTGTAGGAAAACTATAACGGATGGTATAACTCTGTTAGTTCAGGAGTTATAGAGGCTTTTATGGGTAACTATGGAACCCTATCTTGCGAACGTGGCCGGATATTAAACACTACCAATGAAAATGCATTTATTTTTTATGAAGTATACGAATAATATTATTCAAAATTGCTTGAACATAATTGATTAAAAACAATAAAAAAAGAAAAAATATATATTTGAAATGAGCACTTTTAGCTTTGATTCAGTCATTTTTGTTTAATTCAATCTAGTTATAGATTTACCTATTTATTGTATATTATTTTTATTACGTTCCATATTGTAATTTATTAATAACCACGACGGCGACGTGCATAGACCGCAGGGACCATTTTGTTGCTCTGTTTAAAACCTTCAATTGATTTCTTGCTATAGATACGGAACTCTACATGCGCGGGTCTGGCTCGTACTTAGCCGGTTTTTAAATTACACCTAATAACCGACTACCGACATACCTGCATTTGTTTATGCAAACTATCTTCATTTCATTATATTTTGACATGTCATTTATAAAGGCATCTGTACTTTATAAAGGCCCTTAGGGATAAATAATAGTACCGACCTTTATATCGATTGTGTAGTAAGGTATGAAAGACATACATCACGCTTGTATCCCCGGAGGGGTAGGCAGAGGTGCATTACATACCTACTCTTCGCCAGTAATTTTGTTGATCCCACGTAATAGGAGTTACCGTTTTTTTTAGGACATGGTACATACCATTAAATAGAATATCGGCAGTTTTAGCAAAATCTATATCTATCCATACAGATAAATACAATTGAAGTATCTGTGTGTAATTTCAATTTACCAGCTTTTTACTCAATGCATATGATAGTATACTCGTATATACCATACTGACATACGAAATGAAATTTTTAAATTTTTGTCTGTCTGTTTGTATCCACTAATCTCTGGAATGGCTGAACCGATTTTAACTGGACTTTCACTGGCAGACAGCTGATGTAATAAGGTATTAACCATAACACTATTTTACACGGGTGATGCCGCGGGCGTCCGCTAGTAGTAGCTTAAATTAAATTCCAGTGTCTGTTTATAATTTAAATTTACAGCTTTACACTGAATACACACAAAAAACAAATAAACAAACTAACGAGACTTAGATAAAAAATACCGACCAAGTGCGTGTCGGGCCACGCATGAAGTAAGGTTCCGTAATTACTCATTATAGGCTCTAACTCCTAAACTAACAAAGTTATCTGGTCCTTCAAAGTTCATTATATAGACTACCATCACTATTTTTATTCATCTCTCATGCTCTGAAAGTGGGTCATTGTTTACCTGATATGCGGGTTGAAAGTGATACAATTCGGACCTAGGACAGAAAAGTAAAAAAAATGTATCATTACTCTTGAGGCGATGGCAAAAACGTCTACAGCCAAAGTTTGGTTAATAAGTCAACACAACTTTCTGGTTTTTGAATGTTCATAAACAAAAAAGAGTAAGTTACAGTAAAATAAAATGTATATTTACATTGTACATTGTACATGTACATTCAAACATTCAAACATTCAAACAATGTAATTTCTTCAGTGCTGTTGCACTGAAGAAATTAAAAAACTGAAGACTATTTTGCATGGAAAAATATAACTAATGACAAGGCGGTATGATCAAAAGACTACAGCCTGCCCTGAAAAAAGCGCGAATGAGAAACAAAAATAAAAAAAAGTCGCGAAGCACAATACTTTATATGTGATCAATCTCTATTGTTGTAATCTTTTTATTTGACTTTTATTTGCTTTCCTCGTATTCGAAATAAAAAGTAGAGTGTACCACAGATCTGAAGGCATGTTTTCTACGTGCTGATTGAACGCTATCACTGCTTCTTCGGAGTTGGTAAAAGTGAAACCTCTCATCAAATCTTTGATTTTGGGGAAAATACAGAAATCACAGGGTGCTGTCGGTCGGGGCTATGCGCAGGATGGGTGAATAGTTGTACTTTTTCGGAAGCTAAAAATGACTTTGTTTTGTTGGCCGTGTGTGAAGAAGCGTTGTCATGATGTAGGAGAACGCGGCTTTTGGGTCGTCTTTCGCGAACTTTTTCTAACACCCTGGGTAAACAAATGGTAGAATACCACTCGGCATTAACGCTCTTTTGATCTTCAAGTGGAATTGTACAGATGGGACCCGTAGCTGAGAAAAAAAACGCGATCATTTTTTTACCAACGTTTCTCGGCTGCCTCACTTTTGTTGGCTTGTTCTCATTTTCAAACACCCATTCACAAGATTGCTGTTTTTTTTTGGGTTCAAAACAATAAATCCACGTTTCGTCTCCTGTGACAATGTCATAAACAACATTAGAATGTCCGTGGTCGTACTTCAGTAGCATCTGTGAGCACCATTCCACACGAGCCCGCTTCTGCTCCACTGTCAGTTCATGAGGGATCTAACGATAACAAAGTTTCCAAACTTTCAAATCTTCGTGTAAAATTTTCTGGATTTGACTCATACCAATCCCCAATAGTCCTCGAATTGTCTCATAGGTAATCCGCGGGTTTTCTTCAATTAACCGCTTAACAGTAGCCACATTATTTTCGTTGACGGCAGTTGAATGCCGCCCTTCACGATATTCGTCATCTAAAGAAATTCGACCTCTCTCAAATTCTGCAAACCATCGCCTCACGGTGCTCAAACAAGGTGCTTCTCTCCCAAAAGCATTTTGAAGACGAGCGGCACAGTCTTGCGGAGAGAGAGAACTTTTAAAATCATAAAAAATCATCGCTCTAAAATCTTTTTGACTTAATTCCATTTTTGTTTGCATACGTAGAACTTTGATGTGTGATAAAAAACAATTGACAAATGATTTCCCGCCAACTGTTTTTCTTTATTACTAAGAAGGTTGCAACGTTTAAAAAAATTTAACATTCGAAATTCAAATATTTCGGATTAGCTAGAAGTGCAAAACTTTTAGTGTACCCCATAACTCGTGTGAAAACACCCATTTCTGGTATGCTTTCATCCCTTGGTTAACACTACTATTTCAGATTTTTGGAGCAAGCCGTTTAGATTTTAGAGGGGGGGCACTATGTTTTAACAAAAAAAAGCGCTTTAAAGTTGAATATCTCGCGAACGAACATCTAAATCAAAAAATTGTCTTAGCAACTTCCCAATGTTTTATAAATACCTATCTAATTATACCCTACACGATGGAGTTGACGAGAGAAAAAAATATTTTTCATAATGTTACGGACGGAGGACGGACGGACGACATGACGAAACTATAAAGGGTTCCGAGACTTTTACTACAGAACCCTACAAAAATAAAAAAAATGTATTGCTGTCTGTTTGTATCGGCTCAACTACTACTGGCAGATAGCTGGTGTTGTAAGGAGTAACTTAAGGCTACTTTTTATCCCTCGAATATAATGTTAATTATATTCCAATTCCAATTCCAGGAATTGGAAACTTAATTATAACACTGACAACTTGTTGCTTTGAATCTATACTAATATTTTAAAGCGGAGAGAGTTTGTTTGTTTGTTTGAAGGCGCTAATCTCAGGAAGTACTTGTTCAGTCTGAAAAAAATCTTTTTTGTATTGAGAAGTGCATTTATCGAGGAAGGCTATACGCTATATAACATAACGCTATGATGAACAGGAGCGGGGCAGCAGTGTAATATGTATCAAAAACGGGGAAAAATGATTACTTTTAAGAACTTCTGTTTCGTGCGCTGCCGCTGTCTAAACGGTTAATGTTATGTTAAAATTTAACTGCCTCGGTGGCACAGTGGTATGAGTATACGACTGCCGTCCCTGAGGTCCCAGGTTCGATTCCGTATCTAAGTTTTTTAGTAATTATATTATATTATATAGTAAGGAATTATATTCTGATCTAGTATTTGTGTGATACACAAATATTTGTTTCGGAGTTTGGGTGATTGCTATGTATATTAATAAATATATAAGTATGTTTATCAGTAGTCTAGATCCCATAGCACAAGCTTATATTAGCTTAATCAGGGCTATAGATGACGTTGTGTGAGAATGACCAAAAATATTTATTATTAAGTATTATGTATTATAATGATGTATTAAAGAATTGTTCTTCTTTAAAAGTTCTAAAAAAAGCTACCTTTTTAACGTTAACTCAAACGTCAAAACGTTTTGACATAAAAAACTACATAAAGAGATAAAAAAAATTAAAAAAATCGTTGTCTTATTTCATATAACCTAATCGTGTATTAGTTTTTGTTTCACTAAATAACCATTACATCGTACATAATACTAGTTAAGAATATTCCATCATACTTACAAAAAATACATATTATTAAATTAAAAAAATAAGCAAAAAAAAATCCATATTTATTCCTAGGCTTTTTTTCATTCAAAACTCTTTGACACCCAAAATATACAACAAAAAAGGCCGCCGAGTGCGTCTCGGGCCACGAATAGAATAGCGTTCCGTAGTCACACATCTTTATAATGGAGTTCGATTATTGCTGAGCGCGTGGCTGTTGGCTTTTTAGGTTACATCTGGCGCTCCACAAACATCGGGTTCCCAGACACTCACATGCCGAACAAGTTTCTTGTCCTGCACCTGGAGCTAGTTAGGAATAACTAGTTCTTCTGTGCGTGACTATCAACTAATCAAGCATTACCTTGACATTGGCAAAATCATCGATGAACATCGATGGAGCCACGTTTTTAAAAAAGAAGAAGAAGAACCTTTAACTAACAGAGTTATCGGATCCATTATAGTTTTTCTTGAAAGTTTATTACATGGACTACCATCACAAATATTTTCAGATTTTTCGAGTCAGTTTTACCAAAAATGTGAACTTAATGTTTAATATCTCGAAAACAAATACTAAAATAAAAAAATCGTCTTAGCAACCTCCCAATGTTTTTAAAAGACCTATCTAATGATACCCCACACGATGGAATAGACGCGAGAAAAAAATATTATCTCCACTTTACATGTACGGTACCCCAAAAAAAATATTTTTGTAAATTTTATTCCAGCGCTTTGTTGGCGTAGCAAATATTCATATCCATGCAAAGTTTCATGTTTCTAGCAATAACCGTTTGGGAGAAAAGCCGTGGATGGACGGACGAAACTATAAGGGTTCTTGAACTCTACGGAACCCTAAAAAATATGTAAATAGTAATTAGCTTCTGTGTTTTGCCACAGCCTAGAACTTCGAACAATGAGTAGTTACAGAATATTAATAGCTATTTAGAAAATGATCATTGATGTAAAAAGAAACATTTTACAATTAACAACAATTGAAAAACTTAAAATACTTATAAATTATTCGTTCATTTTGGATAAAAAAAACACCAAAACTGACTACTTCCAAAAATATTTTTTTATGGACATTCTCACACAAAGAGCAACGCGGTCGTCGTATACGCTCTCGCCTTCTCACACGACGTCATCTAGCCCAAATTAAGCTAATATAAGCTTAGGCTATGGGATCTATACGACTGATAAACATATTTATATACTAGTGGCCGCCCGCGACTTCGTCCGCGTGGTAATTTGGATTTTTTCCCGTTCCCGTCGCACCGCGTCATATTTTGAACAATTCACACAATATATTTATAAATTGTAGCCTATATATGTGTTATTCTGATGTATAAGCTATATTATTGTAAAGTTTCATTAAAATCCATTCAGGAGTTTTTACGTGAAAGAGTAACACACATCCATCCATCCATACATACATACATACTACATACTTACATACTCACAAACTTTCGCGTTTATAATATTAGTAGGATTTCTAAATACATACATAATATACATAGAAGACACCCAAACTCTGAAACAAATATTCGTGGAACACAACAAATATTTGATTCGACCCGGAATCAAACCTGGGATCTCAGGGACGGCAGTCGCATACTCATACCATTGCGCCACTCACACACACACAGAGGTCCCAACTCCGCCAGGATCTTATGGAGACTTGGAGAGTGCGACTTGAGCAACCAAAGTGGGGAACTACCGTCATCGCAGCAGTGAGACCGGTCATGGACGAGTGGCTGCAGAGGCGGCATGATGACCTCACATATCGTGCGACGCAGATCGTTACCGGGCATGGAAGCTTCGGTTGCTATCTGTTTCGCATCCATCGTGAGGTCACACCCCGGTGTCAACACTGCGAGGTTTCCGACGACGACACCGCACTCCACACGTTGGTGGAGTGCTCAGCGTGGGTAAGTCAGCGCCGGGACCTCGTAGTGGGTCTGGGCGTGGATATCCTCTCGCTGGAAACCATGCTCCAAGCCATGGTCTCCAGCGCGACTAAGTGGAACGTGGCCGTGTCCTTCTGCGAGCAAGTCATGCTCGCGAAAGAGGCGGCCGAGAGGGAGAGGGAGCGTACCCTCCCCGCTGAGTTTCGCAGTCAGCGGCCAGGGCGTCGCAGACTCATCTACGCCCAGGCCATCGACCTCCATGATCGAGGACGGCGGGATAGCCACCCGCCGTCCTTACAGAAGCAGGCTAGAAGGGTTACGTGCTGCGAGGCCTTTACCCCACAGCAAGAAACCAGATTCACTCACCGACGACGCGGGATAAAACAACCCCAACGACGCGGGATTTTCATTCCGACCAAACCCCCGAAGAGGCCACACAGCTGACCAAAGTCCGCCGGGCGCCACTGGAAATACCTTCTGGGGTCACCAGGGTGGTCATAGGTCTAGGCTCTTAGGCGAGAGGGAATGGTCTGTAGTCCCCCCGCCCACGCTAGTCCATGAAATACGTAAAATTTGTCGTCGCGGGTAACGTGTAAGGTACATCTCTAAAAATGAATCAACATCTTTGTTTAGGTTGGTTGAATTGCTTAACGATTAACTTGAAATTTTATTATGGTCTTTAGTTGTCTCACTTTGGATTTTAAGCAGAACTTATAAAAATATACTTTTTAAATAAAATAAAACGCGATACAAAGTTCGGCGTGATATCTAGTATCACGCCGAACTTTGTATCGCCTCAAATATAAAAAAATATATAAAATATTAAAAAAAAATATTTAAAATATTAAAAAAAAAAAGAATATTTTAATATTTCATGCAAATGTATGTAAATTGAAAAACGCGACGGACGGACAGACAGACACAGACAAATTGTCGTATTAAATATATAGATACTCGGGTACAATGTAAAAAAATATTTTGGAACCCGCAGCCTCTTGGACCGGGGCCCTCTTGGGTCGGGGGCCCGTGGCATTTTGCCAGCCCTGTCACCTTATCGTTACGCCATTGACCACACGGTAGCAACATTTAATAAAAAAAATAAAATAAAAATACCCTGTCTATTTGAAAACGGCCTCCTTTTTTAAATTCTGTTAATAAAGAAAAATAAATTGGATGTTTTTAATATTTTTTGGTCTAATGTAATTGCAAAATACCATAGGTTAGAGTAGCCTCTATCTATCTACCTATCTAGACAGGGTGAATTTTTCAAGTGGGCTTGGATGGCCAAATCCGGAACTATAAGGAATAGCGTAACGAGCCTGATTTTGATGAAACTTAAAACCTCATCAATAGTTTTTTTTAATGGAGGGGCTCGTGGTCTAGTGGTAACCGACAATGTTAACACATTGCAAAGGTTAAGCAACATCTAGTCAGGCCGGTCTTAGGATGGGTGACTATTTCTTAAGACACTGAGACCCCTCCGTGCCTCGGTTAAACCGTCGGTCCCGGTTGTCATACGAACATCTATGGCAGTCGTTAGGGATTGTTGGAGCCCTAAATCAAAAATCCTCGTGGTCTAACTACAGAACTTCGGTATCGCCCATGGGTTGTGAAGATCAGATGGTAGTCGCTTCACGGAAAATATCGAAGTTCAGCCGAATCGCAGTTAGACTGGAAAGCCGACCCTAACTGAGTTGGGAAAAGGCTCGGTGAATATATTAAAAAAATAAGTCTTAAATAATTTTATCTTACGGTTTTATTTTTCGAAAAAATGTGTGTGTGTCATCATACTACATTATAAACTTTACTATTAGAGTTTAAGTGATATTAACCGTCTAATATATCAAGTTTGCGAAATTCCGATATTACTCGTAAGTAAATACCTTCATAAACTTTCTTGAGGCATTTATTTATACAACATATAAAATTAAATGCACTGTAACATAAGTAGGCCCACCTGCTAATGTCTATATAATTATCATTGTCTACATTTTTGTTTAGAATATGTCATGTTTAATGTACGGAGGCTTGGTCCCACAGTCAAACCGACAACACGGTTCTGTGGGACTTTGGTTTAGTTGTAAGAAAAAAATGTCTGTAAAATTATATTTATAATAAATCTGTAGAAGTGAAAATTCTGTACATTGAAAATATCAAAAAAATAAATAGCAGGGGGTGTTACTAGACCGACACCGAATCCAAAAATGTGATTAAAAATTTTTTTGTAAGTCTGTCTGTCTGTTTGTTCAGGCATCACGCAAAAACTACCGGTTCGATTACGATGAAACTTGGTATAATTATTCTTTAATATCCTGGGCACCACGCTGGGTACTTTTTATCCCGGAAAAGTATATACAATAAAAAACAAACTTAATTTTGCGGTTCGATCCCTAGACCCGATTACTGTACCAACCGCAAATAATAAGTTTGTCGTAGGTTACGTCACCCGCAGTGGAGTTCACTAAGGGGCGCTGTACACGGCTAAGATACTATAATATTTTATCTTTAGATACAATATCGCTCTAGTAATAAATAAATAAAAAACCATGATAAAAATAAACAAGAAAAACTTAAACACATCATAAAACCAAACTCTAAAAACTAAAACTAAAATATTCGCAAAACTGGGTCCCCATTTTTTTTTTAATTCCTAGAAAGCGCGGTCGCTTCCATTTCTAAAAAAAATATAACCCCTTAAAGGAAATTCGTTTTCAAATGTTCATCTGTTTACGTTAATAACTTTGTTATGTTTAATACGACAAACATTTATAGAATAAAGTTGTAGAGATTTTTTTTGCGACAAAAATGTTAGTTTAGAATATGAAATGAAATGATTTATTTATTTGTATAGGTCACTAAATGGCTCTTACAAACGTCAGTAAGTACTTAAAATAAAAAATGTCATTGCTTCTATATTTACATGTACTGCATATTTACACGTAATAGTTTGCCCGATAGAGCGCGTTAACGATTTGCAACCCTTTGGACCCCACAAACTTGGATTTAGCTTTACACTAATGATATCTAAAAAATAAAATAGCGTTCTCTGACTTTTGCACACCCAAATGTAACATTTCAATGGAGTATATTGCTACGGGCGAAAGTGAGTCCCCTAGGCAGAGTGACAATAACACAGGCAGTATTCTCGCGCTTTTTTATTGCTAAGGAGAGTCTTTATAAACTTTCGTATTTATAATGATGATGATTAGAATAGTTGACAAAATAAGATAAGGTAAGTAATCTTTATTGTACATCGTACACAAGCAATAACTTACATACATACATGCCTTAAAACTAATGTACAAAGGGCGGCCTTATCGCTAATAAGCGATCTCTTCCAGGCAACCTTTGGATGGAGAGAGATATATACGAAATGTACTCACAGATAAATTCAAAGATACACTTTTTAAAATTTATTATTTGTACAATTTTAAAAGACACTTTTACCAACAACCTTTGAAATAATAGTGAATGAAAATTAAATGTACTTATCTATTTAAGTCATTATAACAACAAAACACTTGTTTTTGCCCTGTTTCTTCCAAGTATACTAACAAAATTCTACAAAAAAAATTAACGACATGTATATATATAAAAACTACAATTAGTTTAGAATAAATATTTATGTCCATTAACTCAATAAAACAGTATATTTTAAAATATATTACAAACAATATGCAGATGTATTGAAATGTTATGTATTAAAGTGTATAAATGTATTAAAATATTATGTAGGTAATTATATATTGACGTATTTTTTATTAATAACATCTACAATAATGTAACTACAAACTATGTCGTGCGTAAATTCACACAGTACATTGATACAAATACATAATATAGGCATTAAATCTATAAATAGAATGAATAGACTTATACTAGAGGACGCCAGCGGCTTCGCCCGCTTGACAAATTATTAACAATAACCTTCCTCAAGAACCACTCTATCCATAGATGAAAACCGATTCTAAATTCGTTGTGTAGTTTTAAAGATCTTAGATCTAAGCATACGTAGGGTTAGACAGAGTCTCGCTGGAGACCATGCTACGAGGCATGGTCTCCAGCGAGAGCCAGTGGAACGCGGCCGTTTCCGTTCGATCCCAAAGATGCGGGGTAACACCCGACCACCACGCAGCGGCCACAGGTGGCCAAGGTCCGCCGAGCGGTACTGGGATTTCTTTTGATTAGGTTAGGTTACCTACTCGTACCTACCTACCTGGTACCTAAATGCGTTGCCCTAGCTTTAGCAGAAAGAGGAAACCATAAGTGCCCGTCATGAGACGTTAGTACTTTCACTTAATAACACGTAAAAATTTCAAAAATTCGTTAATCAAAATTTCAAATTTACATTCGATGGGACCCTTTTAACTACAATTGATGAAAATTTCAAGAGAATCGTTGAAGTATATTAGGGAAAAGAGAGAGAAATAAATTGTGCTAAATTTGAGCGCAAAGGATCGAATGGGTTAGACTGTACCTCTCCGTACATACCGCGCAAAGCGATCCACTTTTCATTACATTTCTACCGGTTTGTGTCCATGCAAAGGTTGCATGTAAGAGATCACTCTTGAATATAAAGCCGGCATTTGTACTACTGAATGTAAATTTAGTTTATATTAATTTAATTTGTCTAAATATGAATCGCTAAATCTTTACTATTACAGGAGGAACTTTCCATCAACTAACCAAGACACTATAGTAGGTTTAGCACATAGCGCTACAGTATAATTATGAAAAAAAAAAATTGCGGTACCTCCCCTATAGATAAAGTGCATCATACAATAGGTATTTTAAAAACATTGAGAAGTTGTGACGTCATAGGCTTTTATTTCAATCGAGCCTCACTCGTAATATCATTAATTTTTTTTTACATCAAGCTTGTATCATCATAATATTGCATTGTCATGCGGCTTACCTACGCGGGCAAGGTTTCAGCTCAATCGAAAACCGGGAAGTGTGTTACATTTTTGCAAGATTTGATTACACCCGGATCTCGGGACAGGTGAAAGTAAACAAAAACTAGTAATAAAAGGAAGGTGAATGGACTTCACACTCATCTCAGAATCAAAGAATCAATTTCGTTTATTCAGTTTAGGCACAAAAAGAGCACGTATGAATGTCAATATTTTACAATTTTATGTCAAGCAATATTATAAAAATACTAAATTAAGTACATAAATAACCATTTCAAAATTCTTTCGCTACCTTTTTCTGAGTTGTGTTCTATTGTTTTATATAGAGCGCAACAAATATATTTATTTTCGAATTTCGAACGGCCAACGACAATCATGGACGGTACTTGACTATACCGTCCTGTCATTGACCTTGCGGTGAAAGTGCTCCTGCGTGGGTACTACTGAGTACACAAGCGTTTTCTCCTGAATTATTTATTTGTTTATTGAAACGCACATCATCATCATAACATAGTATAAAACAAAGTCGCTCTCGTTGTAATTAGATCTTTATAACTACGCAACGGATTTTGATGCGGTTTTCACTTATGGATAGAGTGGTTCCCGACGAAGTTTTGTGTTACAATTTCTCAAGCGGGTAAAGCCGCGGGCATCTACTAGTTATGTATAAAAATTAAAATGCATTTCCATGTATATAACTGTATTTGAAAGCAGTAGGTTTATCTATACTATTCCTTAAGCAAATAAGAGCATTCCCCTTGTTAGGGAAAGGCCGTGGGTACGAGTCCTGTCGATGATATTTCCGTTTTTGTGATTTATAAATTTTATATCTAATCTACGAGTATTTACAATTAATATATTAATGAATTACAGCTAATAAATTCTTAGTTAAAAATGCACAAATAATAACTAAAATAACTAACATAGTTATAAATTATGTAAACCTATTGTTATAAATAACTGACATTAGACACAAAAAAATATTCAAGAAACTGTCAACTAAAAACATGAAAAATAATTATACTAGCTGTCCCGGCGTAGGTACTTCGTACCGCATTAATTTTTGCAATGTTCAGAATTTTATTTTTCTTCCAAAAGATCCTTTCCCTCATAATAATTAACACAAGAAAAAGAATTAGCGAATCTCTTAACCAATCCGACTTTTGATCTGGACATGCGGCAGCTGTTCAAAGAAGAAGTAACTGGCGACACACTCGTATGTCTATTTACAAGAACCATTTCGCACTACTTTTGACCCAACTCGAAAACCATTTGACCTAAAACGAAATTCAGCACATTTATTAAAGTCCCTGACCTGGCTAAGAGGCTTTAAGCTTTCTAAGATACTTAGTTTGGCTTAGAATTACAACCTAATTGAAATAACTGCGTTTTGATAATAATCGTAAAAAATAAAATGTAAACAGAAACTATTTATATATAACTTAGCCACGTTTATAAGCGTCATAATAATGACCGAAGTGAACAAGTTATTTGATAGATTGAAATTCGCTTCCGTTCCCAATGTCTGCTTAGATCTTTAAAACTACGCAATGGACTTTGATGCGGTTTTCACCAATGGATAAAGTGGTTCTCGGGGAAGGTTTTAGTATAATATTTGTCAGCGGACGAAGCCGCGGGCGTCCGCTAGTGATAGATATAATATTTTTACTATCATGTTGACAACACAATAACTTTCACGCAAATCGACTTTTGTCCTCTACTGTACTTGTCCTACTTTGTACGGTAAGTAACCGACTGAACTATTTAAATAAAGAACGCTGCATTCTATACGCTATGGTTACACTATGGTCGAATTAAGAAAGCAGCTCAATATTGTTTGACATTCTAGGCACGATGTTAAAAAACCTTCGTCGATATTTTATATAACTAATACCATACAATACATTTAAGGAGGGGTGAGGGGTGTAGGCAGAGGTGTATTACGTTTTGCCAATATGCAGTTTAATAGTCCAGTCACGAGTTATAGTTGTGTACACTGTCACAGTTTACTGGTCTAACTACAGAGTTTCGATATCGCCTATGGGTGGTGTGGAGGTCAGTGAAGTTCAACCGTGAGCAGTTAGACTTGAAAGCCGAGCCCAACTGGGTTCAGAAAAGGCACAGTGGATGATGATGACTATAACATTTTGTAATGTATTTGAACTCTCGACTACTCTACCACCATTTTTGCTAAGGGATCAACATCATCAGTGTCTAAATCATCCTCACGTACACGCGAACGATAGGGTTGTCAGGAATGTACCAGCATAATTTGACCAATAATTATGACGTTAATGCCTCAATATCAACTCTGTGGTCAATGCCGTGTCACAAACAAGAGACAACCCTTACTGACTTACAACTTAAAGTTGTCGCTGACATCACGTATTTTTTGCGATTGTTAGACGAGTGACATAGGCCTGACGCGGTGCACAAGCAGACAGATCTTAAAATATAGTAGACAATTAAAAAGGTCGGATTCGAAGTCGGAATCCTTGTTTTATAAAGTCACATAAAACCTTAACTCGCATCTGTGTCCGCATTTCAAACCCCGAAGTGAAGGAACTTATCATGGTTGTAATATTTAAAAAAAGAACATTAAGTTCTTCGGTAAAAGTTCCATGTTGTCGGCATAATGACGGCAATCTACAAACTAATAAGCTTTATGTGAGAGAGCTTAAGCTCTTTAGAAAAAAAAACATAATGCGCCTGTTGTTATTCTAAATTTAAATTACTGTGTCGATTTCACTCTGTTTTTTTTTTGTAACATATCTGACATGGCTTCAGAGGCCTTTTATTGGTGACATATACTAATATTATAAAGCTGAAAACTTTGTTTGTATATTTGTTTAAACTCGCTAATCTCAGAATATACAGATCTTTTTGTGTTGAATGAAATAAATAGATATCATTGTATGCTCATATTAGCTAACTAGCGGACACGCGCCCGCTTGACATATTAAAATAAACAAAAACCTTCTTCGAAAAACACTTTATCCATTGGTGAAAACCGCATCAAAATCCGTTGCGTAGTTTTAAAGATCTAAGCATACATACGGAACGGGCGACTTTGTTATGAAATACGAGTAATGTAGTCATGATGCTATGACTATAGGCTTAATAGCACTGTGTAAAAAAAGTTATAAATATATTTTTTGGTGTGTCAAAAAATTACACGAATGAAGCCGTGAGAAGTCGAAGAAACTAGTTCTTTATATGATTTTTGTAATAACGAATAGACAATAACAGTATTGCATGTTAAAATACAATTATTTTGATGAGTCAGTTACAGCTTTCGCTCAATTGTGATGTAATACGTCATTGAAATAAGATGGTTTCAATTTCAATAGCATTTCAATATGGTCACGCGACCGTGGTATTTTTAAAACAATGTTAAAATAGTTGTTTTCATCACTTCTATTCAAAAAGTGGAGTTTTGTTCCTACAAAGTGCGCCTAAAGTAGCTCTTTTTTGTTCAGAGACTATTTAGCGGGCAATAATGAGATTTGAATTTGGAACATGAATATGAATCTTTTAATCAATCAAATCATCTTTTATCCAACCGAAAAAAAAACAAAAGGCGCGAACTTTTTCTAGTTATTTTTTTTCACAGAAGGCGATGAACAGTAATATTGATGCCTCGAGAGTAAAATATTTTTTTCTCAGGCGACGTACTTTGAATACTTCACTTCGCTCTGGATTTAAAATAGCGCCTTCGACAACAAATATATAATTTAACTCCCTTGTCATAAAATGTACTATTATTAAAATGCGGTATAAGGTGGATTCAACGCTAACTTTAATAGCGCGATGTAGAAATTATGAATATGATATGAAGCAAAAATTCGATGTCGTCGGTAGTGGTCATCGTAGCTCAGTTGGTCAGAGCAGTCCCCCTGTTAGGGAAAGGCCGTGGGTTCGAGTCCCGCCGATGACATCAGTTTTTGTGATCTATTTATAATTTCTTTCTTAATATTTTATTATTAAAATGTTGCATAATGAATGGTATTAGAACAAGTGTGTGATCTTATAGTTATATCGAACCTCATACGTTTAGGCATTTTGACAAAAACAAACTTGAAGAAGTTATCGACAATATGGCGGCAAAATTCGACAAGGCGGTATGTACGACACACCTTAGCCTTCATTGCAAGTAGAATTATATAATAATGTATTAAGAGTATATCCAACTGTGTTTAAAAAGTTACTTTACGATACAGATTTGCAGAAAATCTCAAACAAAATCTGTTTCATAAAATAACTTTTAATTTTTTTATAGTGCCGTTGTCGGTTTTTGTGTAAATATTTGGCGTGTTTATTAATATTTATATGTACATGTATCTCATAACTTTCGACTGGGTGAATGATTTTGATCATCGTTATTTTATTAACCCCCGACGGAAACCCGATGGGGTGTTATAAGTTTGACGTGTGTGTGGGTGCGTGTGTGTGTGTGTATGTTTGTAAGTCTGTCTGTGGCATCGTAGCTCCCAAACGGATGAACCGATTTTGATTCTGTTTCTTTTGTTTGAAAGATGGGTTAGGGGAGAGTGTTCTTAGCTATGTTGTATAAAAATCGGTTAAGCCATTTCAAAGATATGAGGGGTGAAAGTGGTGATGAAAAATTGAATGTGTTCGAATATACCCGTGTTGTGTATCAAATGAAAGGTCATAACTTATACATCACGATACTGTAAGTTTTATAAAAATCGGTTTAGCCATTCGAAAGATATGAGGAGTGGAATGTATTTCTAATTCTGTAACCACACTCCGCGCAATTCGCATTAGCTCTGAATAATTGTTGATAGACTATACGTATGTTGATATTAAATAATGAATTATGTGAGTCGGGGGTTTTTTAAATTTTTAATTTAATTCTCTTGTTTGAAAGCTACTGTTTCCTATTGGTTCCATTTCCATTTTTTGGTCCAGTTCTGACGATGAAGTCAGTGTATGAACCGACTTCAAAAAGGACGAGGTTCTCAATTCGACTGTATTTCTTTTTTATGTCTATACTTACTATTATAAAGAGGAAAGATTGGTATTTTTGTGTGTATGTTTGTAATGAATAAACTCATTTCACACTCACTCGATTTAAAAAATTCTTTCACCATTGGAAAGCTACATTCACCCTGAGTAACATAGGCTACTTTTTATCTCGGTAATGTGTTCCCACGGGAACCGGGAAAGAGTAAACTAAATCAAGCGGGCGGAGCTGCGGTGATCAGCTAGTTTGGGATATACTTAGACTTAACGATTGGGTAACCTAATTTGTGTCAATATTAGACATTGTAACGAGACTACCACCGAAGATTAACAGATTGCGTCACTCACCATTCTAGTTCGTGGTTGTACTACTGAGTTAGTACCGAAGACGTAACTAGATGGCGCCACCGGTAAATTTAGAAGTCGGTGTCAAGATTCTCGAAGGGTCAATGACTTCTGCATGTTATAGATATTTTTGAGATTTATTTGCTACGAGTAGGGACTAGGAGCGTGTGCTGGATACCTCAACCACTGCTTCTGCTTGTGTATCCATGTGGTGGACCTCCTAGGACAGACGGCCACCCACCATTGCTGGATGCCTTACACCTACTCGGATCCGCTCGTAGGAAAGACGGATGTTAGAGGCTATTTTTTTGATTACTATTAAATTATACTTCGTTGAACCACTCTCCGAGTACTTCTTTGTTCCCCGCTCCACTATCCTGTTCTACAACATGATTTTTTTAAAGTTAAAATTTGTACTTGTAAGTACCTACTTATATTAATTGTCTAGGACCCGGACACCACTGGAAATACCTTCTACGTGCATACCAGAGACACCCGGCAACAGACGTCAGAGCGGCCGCGGTCTTGGACCCGGAATAATTTTTATTTTTTATATTTAAGTAGACAAATTGACGTCAACCGCCTGATGGTAAGCTGTGGCGATTGTGGGCGACTCTCATAGTACACAGAAATACTATACCGACCCAGTAATGTGCCTCTTCACGCTTCGCTTAAAGAACCCAGGGTTATTTGTTGGAGGAAACACGTGCGCAGGCAGGGCGTTCCAAGCCACCATCGTCCGGCAGAGAAACGAACGTTTAAGGGCCGGCGCTCACTGCCGGCACGGCACGGCATGGCATGGCAAAGGATTTTATTACTAATCAAGTTATTTAGAATCTTATTTCAGTGAGTTTAGAGTTCATGTTACTTTTTTTCTATACCACGATGCCACGACTTACCGCGGGTTGCTGTGGCATGACGCGACGCGCCGCGGCATGACGCGACGCGCCCCGGCATGCCGATGGATGCTGCGGCACGCCATTGCATCTCGCGAGACGTATGTGCGGCTTTGTGTCGAGGAATTATGATTGCTAGGCTAGTTGAAATAAGCTTGTAACTTGTACAGCGGTCATTTCGGTTAATGGGGCGCTGTCCGGTCGGTGCGCGGGGTGAAGGGAGGGAGAAGACGCACTGGCGCGCACGCGTTTTTTGTCTCTGACACTGAATGAGCGTGGCAAGAGATGCATGCAGGCATGCCGAAGCACAACCTACCGTGCCACGGCATGACAGGGAACGCCGCGGGATGCCGCAGCACAGTCTGCCGTGCCATGCCAGCAGTGAGCGCCGGCATTAAAACGCTCGGTACTCGCGAAATTACTAGGAAGGTACACCACCAGTCGATATCAGTGAATCATCGTAATACCGTTTTTACTGTCACTTGTATTGAATCATTATGCGTCAGAACACTTTCTACGGTTCGTACATAATTTATAACGGTTTTACAACGAACCACTCATGCGCATCACTATGTCTTGAACACGAAGAGAAATGTTTAATAAATACTGAATCATTTGAGGAGGACTTCTTGACCCACTAAACGACAATAGGGCCTCTGTTATGGGTGACCAAAAAAGGATTGGGTGAAATGTTACATTACTAGTCGTCCGCGTCGCCCGCTTGACAAATCTTAACATAGTACCTACTCGTATAAAACAAACTCGAAGAGGCCACACAGGTGGCCAAAGTCCGCCGGGCGCCACTGGAAATACCTTCTAGTGTCACCAGAGACGCCCGCAGTAATGGACATGGGAGCGGCCGGAATTTAAAAAAAAATGTAAAGTATGCTTAGATCTTTATAAATAAATAAATAAATATTTTTGGACATTCTCACAGAATGTCATCTAACCCAAATTAAGCTAATATAAGTTTGTGCTATGGGATCTAGGCAACAGATAAACATACTTACATATTTATAAATACGTAGGTATTACATATTGTACATAGAAAACACCCAAACTCAAACAAACATTTTTTTCATTTACCAACATCAAAACAAGCATTTGTGGATCACACAAATAATTTGATTTGAACCTGGGACCTCAGGGCCAGCAGTCGCATACTCATACCACTGCGCCACCCGAGGCAGTCATCTTTAAAACTCCGCATGCCTAGTGACCAAAAGTTACACGGTGTGCCTTGTAGGGTCTCACGGACCCGGACTATTAGCCCCGTTTAAACATGTAGTAGCAAGAGTATTAAATTAATTGATAAGCTAGCAGTATAATATGCTACAGTATGTAATAAAAATAACCCAGAATTTCCTGTATAATAAATATGTAAATAATGATTGTTTGCTGTAAACTGTTTAGGGTATGATGAGGCTGACATGCCCGTTATGGACACAAGCCTCGACAAAAATAAAGAAAAAAAGCTTCAGCAGAGTAATTCCAACCACATACAACAAACGTAATTTATTTTGCCTTAAATAGTGTTACGGAACCCTTCGTGTGCAGGTCCGACTCGCACTTGACTGGTAATTTTATAAACACCATTTAATAAAATCAGACAATGAATTTATTATTAAACGAGAAAGATATTTATTTTTTATAGTATTATACTCGTAATAGGTTCTATAAATTCATGTTACAATTGTTATTTCTCGAATGAATAGCTTAGATTCCAGCAGTGGTATGCGTACGACTGCCGTCATTGATGTCTCGGGTTCGATTCCCGGGTCGAATATTTGTGTAATCTCAGGATGGCTCGTCAGTATAACGATCTGGCAAAGGACAAGACGAAGAGACTGGGGATCCCTGCGCAGGCAGCTTTCTCGCGCAAAGACTCATTGGCAATTCAGCGCGGGAATGCTACCTGTGTTATGGGCACTCTGCCTAAGTCTCCCTGCTTTACATATTTATTTTAGTTTTAGATAGTATAGTTTGTAGTTTATTTAGGTTTTTTTTAAATTTAATTTTACGTAGATCTAGATATATTTACTTCTAAAATTACAATATATATTAAAACACAAAAAGATGTCCTCCATTCCAAACCCAACTCTGTTAATTTAAACTCGGGAAATTGTTAAGCGGTTAAGATAGGTAACGATTAGATAACGTATTTATTATATAACTTAGGGCTAACTTTTCTTGGTTTCTCTGTTTACACAAAGTTTTCGATTGCAATTCAGACTATTTATTTACAATAAGAATTACAATATACATAATTATATACTAAAAATATTTACATTACAAAATATCGTTTAAAAATCCTCCGCGTCATTGCCGACTGGGAAGGTTCCCAGAATGCTAGCTGTGTTGCCACGTTGGATGGCGATACCTATTCTTTAGGCCAGAAAATAGCCAGCCTCTGGTCCTGAGAAGCATCGATTAAGCGTTTAGCAATGTCTCTATAAAGGCGGCGGCTTTTTTTAGCATTATAAAACAATACAACGTAGACTCTTCCTTTTTTAAGTCGGTTAAAAAATGTTGATAATGAGTAACATCAAATAAATTGAAAGTGATTTAACTAAGGTAAGGTTAACAATTACTTTAATATTAATGTTTATTAGCCAACCGATACATTAGATTTGAGAAAGTGGCCATAGATTATAGAAGTGTATGACATAATATAAAACAAAGTCGTCCCGTTCCGTTTGTATGCTTAGATCTTTATAACTACGCAACGGATTTTGATTCGGTTTTCACCAATGGATAGTGTAGTTCGCGAGGAAGATTTTAGTATACAATTTGTCAAGCGGGCGAAGCCTAGGGGGTCCACTTGTAGACTTATTCTCTATAAGACAGTGTGTTAAGATATATACTACTCGTACTATTATAAAGAGAAAAGATTTGTATTTTTGTGTGTATGTTTGTAATGAATAAACTCAAAAACTACTGTGCCGATTTCAAAAATTATTTCCCCATTGGAAACCTACATTCACCCTGAGTAACATAGGCTACTTTTTATCCCGATAATGTGTTCCCACGGGAACCGGGAACGAGTAAACTAAATCACGCTGCGGCGTTCAGCTAGTATATTAATAAAGATAAGCTTGCGTTACAGGTTTTTGTTTCCAATTCTGGCTGGAACCCAGACAGGCAGACCTACATCACGCTTAAATCCCCGAAGAGGTAGGCAAGGGCGTATTACACATCCACACTTTGTTAGTAGTTTTGTTGTTCTCACGTACCTAACAGTGGTGAAGGACATTGTCGTAACCGGGCACTATCTATAGAAAATCCATAACCAGTCTGTAATCATCACCCACCGAGGCTTTTTCCAACACAGTTTGGGTCGGCTTTCCAGTCTAACTGCGACTCGATGAACTTCGATATTTTCCGTAAAGCAACTGCTATCTGACCTCCACAACCCATGAGCGATATAGAAGTTCTGTAGTACAAGTCGGATTTTTGATTTAAGGCTCCAACTACCCCTTACTACTTACTGCCATAGACTGATGTTCGTATGACGACCGGGATCTCTCTGACTCTCTGATCGACTCGGGTTTCAATGTCTTAAGCAATGGTCACCCATCCTAAGACCAGCCTGACTAGATATTGATTAACCTTTGCAATGTGTTAACATTGTCGGTTACCACTAGACCACGAGCCCCTCTCTGTAATCAAATCAAACCTCAGTATGTAATTCAAACCGAAGTTCCAACAGTCAAGAAATATATTTCATGTAACTAAATAGAAAATTTGTAGTCCGATTTGTTTAGTTTCAAGAAAGTAAATAACCTTGATGGAACATGTTGAGTTTCTAAAGGGATTTAATGTAAATTGTTGTCAACAAGTTGTTGTTATTGATTGGATGACCACTCCATTCGAATTGATTTACCTTTTGTTGATATGATAGTATCTCATTACACACCATCTTACTTCAAACCCGTCTCATGCGATTAGCTAGAGTTCGACCCTAGTTTATAATTTTAGGATAATAAATGATGTATACTGGATAAGTTGTGTTACTTATTTATTTCCTCTAGTCTCTATATGGTAAATACTTACCTTTTATATAAAATAAAATAAAATAACGTTTATTATCTTTGAATTTTTTAGCAAATTATTTAGATTCGTCAAAAGTTGGTGTTACTCTACCGAGGGTTCCAAAATGCAACGAGACTGAGAAGAGCCCTCAAGAAACTCAGTTCAGCTTTTTTTAAAATATTTCATCTTAAATCTAATACAGAGTTATTTAGAAAGGAGCAATCCGTGTTACAACCAGGCAGCCTTGTCATCTATGAAATCATTAATACTATAATAAGCTTTATGGCACAATTTACTTTTTATTAGTTTTTTAAATTTATTGACAGATAAATTTGCTATTTCGGTTGGCAATGTATTGTACATTCGAATAAAGTTCCCCACAAAAGAATTACTCACTTTATGAAGCCTAAATTTAGGAACAGCCAGTTTATCCTTATTTCTTAAGTTTAGATTATGATTATCACTATTTTTCACAAACTTACTTTTGTTCTTGTGGGTATACAATAAAATTTCATAAATATACTGTGAATACACTGTAAGGATGTTAATATGCTTAAACTTATCTCTTAATGTATAATTATACACCTTGTAACACGCGTCCCACAGAGACACCAACCGGGCTGGGATCTCTGTGGGGCTCAAGCGTCCTCGTGGTTCGCCGCATGGAAGAGTCTCTGAGAACCACCAGGGCACTATGTGCAACGACTGGGTTCATGTGACCACTCTCAACCCCTATTTCCCTTGAGGGAGTCCTCAGGTGAGGCCAGTCGGAGCACACAACGTTACAGTATCCTCAAAGAGTGGTTTAAAATCCTGCCGAAAATTAGGCTTATTATAATGCATTTGCGTAAAGCTTAACACTTTCCCTGTGGCATTAATATACCTATCTGTACTTTCCATTACTGCGTTACGAGGCTTTTTGAACCTTGTCCTACACCATTAGATTACACATACATTGGGGAAACTGAAACGGTTTACCAACAGTCGATTGGTCCATGAACCGTTGGTCAACATTATCTTTAAACCATAAACTTTTCGTCCAAAGGACTTTTCATCCACGAACGTTTCGCCAGCATTACTCTACGTCAGTGAATGCTTAACCAACAGAATGTTTTGACCAATAACTTTTCACCCAAAGAACAATTAGCCCATGGACTGTTCCCCAAGAGAACGGTACGTCAGTGAGTGTTAAGTAATCTCTAGAAGCAATAATAGCCTAGGGATATGACCGTTTGACGGTCAAGAGGAACGCGACTCTACTGAATCGGCCACTGAGGACCTTTTATCCCGGTAATGTGTTCCCACGGGAACCGGGAACGAGTAAACTAAATCACGCGGGTGGAGCTGCGGCGATCAGCTAGTATATAAACTTAGGCATGTTTTTCGTTAAAACACGGTAAACAATAACATTTTTGACAATCAGTGCATTCTGTGAGTATTATTTGACTTTTTTGTCAACCTCACGACTTGGTAACGGGTGCGAAGTTTTTCATAAAAAAATATTTATCACCCCTGTTTTCTTTTTTTCTATCAACATTGTTCAAAACATTTTCAACAATCACAGTGACCTATTTCTTGTTTTCTTTACATCTGGACAAATTATCAGAAATTCTACAATCAGATATCAACATATTCGGCAGCAATATTATTATCTTATCGCGTGCGCAAACTCGAATGCGTTGCACAACACTGGCCGCGTGAAGCTAGCGCTAGGTGCGGTACTAGGCACGAGGGGATACGAGGTGTTTCCAACCTCGTTCAGCACTGTATTGAAATTTTATTTATTCAGTGCGGCACGAGGTGTAAACACCTCCCAGGTACACCAAGGAACTCGGAATCAATAGTATATCTCAGATATATAGTTATCACTTTCCTACACTGAACCAAATAGAAGTTACGTCTCCCGCACGACAGAGAAGTTTAACTTTTTCCTTACCGCACCCAGAGGCGAGACACGTACTTGGTGTTTTAGACCTCGTATCGCACTGAACGTGTTAAAAACACACTGGTCCTTCGCATACGACGTATGCCACGCGACGTGGGAAACATCGACACACTGGTCCTACGTCTTACGACGTCTGACGTTTACGTTATCTACGCGCTATGACAGTTTAAACGTGTGTGCCAGCGTCGTACGCGTGGGATAGCATGGGAACACGCGAGTCTGACGCGCTGACGCGTGAGACAGCGTGGTGAGTGACCAGTGTGTGTGTTACCATACACATTGTATAGGTCAGATCCTGTTCAGATACATCAAGGAAATAGACGTGATTACGTTTAAATAGGGTGGGTGACTGTCAAATCAAATCACCTTCTTTTTATTAAAAGTCATAACGATACGCCCCATAGATTTTTTTATGAAAAACTCAACAATGACGTCACTATTATGTAGCGTCAAATTTGTAACTATTAGTGATTCAATTGATGATTATAAATAAATAAAATAAGGATAATAAGATTTAATACAATATATGGACATACTTTTGGGATTCTTTATATAGTAAATATATTTAAATTATTTATTTTAGTTGTAGGCATCTATCCTATTGTCTGTAAACATGTCCTGTTATGAAACAGATTATACTAACGGACGCCTATCTATACTTATAATAAATCTGTAGAAGTGAAAATTCTGTACATTGAAAATATCAAAAAAAATGGCAGGAGGTGTTACACGCAAAAACTACCGGTTCGATTACGATGAAACTTGTTAAAAATATTCTATAATATCCTGGGCACCACACTGGGTACTTTTTATCCCGGAAAAGTATATGCAATAAGAAACAAACTTAAGTTTGAGGTTCCATCCCTAGACCCGATTACTGTACCAACCGCAAATAATAGGTTTGTCGTAGGTTACGTCTTATTATAAACTTAAGACTAACGGGTCTTTTACGCGATTATTGAGATATATACATACCTCTTTATATTATAATGTGTACAAAACGCGAAAGTTTAAAGAAGTAGGTTACGTCACCCGCAGTGGAGTTCACTAAGGGGCGCTGCACACGGCTAAAATAACACGCAGGCGGAGCTGCGGGTAAGAGCTAGTATCGAATGTAATCGAATGTGATATTTGAAACATACTATATTTGGCTTTAGAGCACATGAATTATTTTAATCGACACTGGGATTTGTTTTAGCAATGTCCTTTATATTTTCCTCTATATTTTTGTATTTGACACAACAACCGACTTCAAATTACCGAAATGAGACCAAATAATTGTCGGAATGGGACCAAATTGAAATGGACCACTTGGGAAGTAATAGCTTTCATCTAAAAAAGAACTAGGTATGCAATGCATGCTGCTGTTGCAAAAAACTGAGCGAAGTGTTAAATTTTCGAACGACAACCATTGTGTTTTCGGTGATTATTCCTCGATGGTATGTCCGATTTTCATTTTTTTTTGTTCTAAACCACCCTCACGACATACGTTATCACTGTGGTAAGTTTGAAGGAGATCGGTTCAGGCGTTTAGGAGGAGTATGCGGACAAACGAAATACATGAGTCGCCTAAGATTAACCTTCGCTCAAAAATAAAATAAACACCTAATAATTAGTGTTTATTTTATTTTAATTTGTGACAATTATTGTCATTGTCAGTATGTATTTGCACCGAAATTGAAAATCAGACATACCATCGAGGAATAATCACCGAAAAATACTTCGCTCAGTTTTTTGCAACAGCATAGTGCATTGCATACCTAGTTATATTTCAATTTGTTGATTGTTAATCGAATTAAAAATTATTTAAGAAATGGATAAAAAAAATTGTAGGTGTATAAAAATCACTTTTAAATAACTATCAACTTAGTTATCTAAACTGTAAAAACAAACCGCCAAATCACACACAAAAGATACTTAATAAAAAAAAATACTATGATTATTTTTCAATATGTTTTTTTTTTTAATATTAATTTTTACACTGCACTTCACGCTATTTCGAGACGCGGTCCGTTGTTCGCGTGTGTGTTGGAGCCCACAGACGTCTACTATCTATGGTGTCGCGACATCCACTGAATTCCACTGGTCGCGCGAGCCGGGAAGCCGCGTTACCTATGATGAATAAGAAATCTTTGGACCTAATTTTACTCTAACTCTAGAGAGTTAGAGTAAAATTAGGTCCAAAGAGTTCATCAATCATTGCCAGCTCTGAAGTGGTCTAGGGTCTACCCTAGGCCACTTCAGAGCTGGCAATGATTGGATCCTCTCAAAAATTAATCAAAAAAGTTTAAGGTACGAATAGATTTGTTAAGAAACAATAAAAATTAAAACTGGCAGTATGGTCAAAACTTTCGCTTGTCCTAATGGACGAATATTAAAACAAAAAAAAAGATTAGGCTTATGATCATGAACTGAAGAAGTTAAAAATTAAAGAAAAATTTTCTTTACATCCATACATACATGTTTTTACATACATAGATCACGCCTATATCCCTGACGGGGTTGGCAGAGGTGCATTACACACCCACTCTTTGCCAGTAATTTTTTGGTCCCACGTAATAGGGGGCAAGCCTATTGCCGTCACCTGGCACTATTTCTAGTTTTTTAATGGGTTTTATATAATAGTTTTTGTCCAAAACGGCCGAATGAGTTTAATAATAAACATCTTACGTGCCAGCCCGCTATGGGACAGCCAATTAAAGGCCTGGACGTCTCGGACTTAAAAAAATGTCGTATGGCAAATACATGGGGCACACTAAAAGTTTTGCACTTCTAGCTAATCGGAACTATTTGAATTTCAAATGTTATATTTTTTTAAACGTTGCAACCTTCTTAGTAATAAATAAAAACACAATTGGCGGGAAATCATTTGTCAATTGTTTTTTGTCACACATCAAAGTTCTACGTATGCAACGAAAATGGAATTATGTCGAAAAGATTTTAGAGCGATGATTTTTTATGATTTTAAAAGTTCTCTCTCTCCGCAAGACTGTGCCGCTCGTCTTCAAAATGCTTTTGGCAGAGAAGCACCTTGTTTGAGCACCGTGAGGCGATGGTTTGCTGAATTTGAGAGAGGTCGAGTTTCTTTACATGCCGAATTTCGTGAAGGGCGGCCTTCAACTGCTGTCAACGAAAATAATGTGGCTACTGTTAAGCGGTTAATTGAAGAAAACCCGCGGATTACCTATGAGACAATTCGAGGAGTATTGGGGATTAGTATGAGTCAAATCCAGAAAATTTTACACGAAGAATTGAAAGTTCGGAAACTTTGTTGTCGTTGGATCCCTCATGAACTGACAGCGGAGCAGAAGCGGGCTCGCATGGAATGGTGCTCACAGATGCTACTGAAGTACGACTACGGACATTCTAATGCTGTTTATCACATTAAGTATCACAGGAGACGAAACGTGGATTTATTGTTTTGAACCCAAAAAAAAACCGCAATCTTGTGAATGGGTGTTTGAAAATGAGAACATTTCTCAGCTACGGGTCCCATCTGTACAATTCCACTTGAAGATCAAAAGAGTGTTAATGCCGAGTGGTATTCTACCATTTGTTTACCCAGGGTGTTAGAAAAAGTTCGCGAAAGGCGACCTAAAAGCTGCGTTCTCCTACATCATGACAACGCTTTTTCACACACGGCCAACAAAACACAGTCATTTTTAGCTTCCGAAAAAGTACAACTCGTCACCCATACTGCGCATAGCCCCGACCTAGCACCCTGTGATTTCTGTATTTTCCCCAAAATCAAAGATTTGATGAGAGGTTTCACTTTTACCAACTCCGAAGAGGCAGTGATAGCGTTCAATCAGCACGTAGAAAACATGCCTTCAAATTTGTGGTCCTCCTGTTTTTAAAAATTGTTCGATCCCATGAAAAAAAAATAAAAATGTAAAATAGAGTATATTGAAAAGCAATAAACATAATATTTTGGTTTTAACATGTTGTTTTTTTAAGTTACGCAAAATTTATAGTGTGACCTACGTATAACTAATGACTAGGCGGTATTGTCGAAAGACTTTAGCCTGCCCAAAATTGGGCAAAAAGAAAAAAAAATATGATCATGAAAGCACTGACTTTATCGCTCAATGGTACTGCTGTAGGATGCCAGGGCCCTATCAAAAGGCCTGCTAAGGGACGAGGCTCCGGTGGTAGTTCGATTTTTGCTGAGCGCGTGGCTAGTGGCTTTTTAGGTTACCTCTGGCGCTCCACAAATATCGGGTTCCCAGACACTCACGTACCGAACAACGTTTCTTGTCCGGCACCTGGAGCTAGTTAGGAATAACTAGTTATTCTGTGCGGTACTATCAACTTATCAAGCATTACTTTGACATTGGCGAAATCATCGATGAACATCGATGGAGGCACGTTTTTAAAAGAAGAAGAAAAAGCTCCGGTGTATATATCCAACCATAGTGACCCCTATTTGCCCCTTACCTTAACCTTACCCCTATTTGTTTTATTCCCCTATTTAAACTAAGAAGAATAATTGCTGGTCACAAAGATTTTTTTTTCATGTCTTACCTAATAACTTTGAACGGGGTTAATGGATTTTGAAAATTCTTTTTTTATTTGAAAGATGGTGTTTCCATGTGATTACAATCACATTTTAATTCAAATATGCTACTACATAATAAGCATTATGGATTCACAAGAGGTCGTTCTACCATTCACGCAGCGGTAACGCTTCTGAAGCATATTTTCAATGCCTGGGAGAATAAGCAAGATGCCATTGGTATATTTTGCGATCTCTCCAAAGCTTTTGATTGCGTTGAACATAATACCCTATTACGGAAACTCAATTATTATGGTATCAGAGATTCGGCACTGAACCTAGTTGCCTCATACCTCAGTCATAGAATACAACATGTTGATATCAATGGTAGTTGGTCTTTAGGGGCTTCTGTAGCTATGGGCGCGCCACAAGGATCAATTCTAGGTCCGTTTCTATTTTTAGTTTACATTAATGATCTACCGTTCTATGTACAGAACTTGTGCGACATTGTTCTATTCGCCGATGATACATCACTTATTTTTAAAGTTGATCCAAGCTGATGAATTTTGACGAAGTAAATAGTTCACTTGCACTAGTTCTGGATTGGTTTACAACCAACAATTTACTTCTGAACGCAAAAAAGACGAAGTGTTAGTATGCCTAATGTTCAGAACTACGGTACTAATATTATTTTGAACGGTGATACCCTTAATCTTGTAGAATCAACCGTATTTTTAGGTATTACTCTAGACAGTAAATTACAGTGGAACGCCCAAATATCGGGTCTTGCAGGGAAACTTAGCTCTGCGGCTTTTGCTATTAGTAAAGTCAGACAGCTCACGGATGTAGAAACTGCCAGGCTGGTTTATTTTAGCTATTTTCACAGTGTCATGTCGTATGGAATTTTACTGTTCTCTCTTAGAGAAAGATTTAAGGAAAATGGCATTTTAACCTATGCATCACAATATATATATGCGAATATTATGTTCGTTAAACAGAATATACATTTATACAGTATGAACAGTGACATACATGCAATAAATACTAGAAATAAGCATAAATTGGTTGGGACGTATTATCGTTTACAGAAGGTTCATGACTCCTTTGCAGGATTTGGTGTGCGTTTTTATAACAAAATTCCTCTAAACATTATGAACCTTCCTTTGAATAAATTCAAAGTGGCTGTTAAGACACACCTCCTAAAAAAGGCATATTATACTATTAAAGATTATCTAAACGATACAGAGAAATGGCAATAATAAATAATAAATAATAAATATTTTTGGACATTCTCACACAACGTCATCTAGCCCAAATTAAGCTAATATAAGCTTGTGTTATGGGATCTAGACGACTGATAAACATACTTATATATTTCTAAATACATACATATTATACATAGAAAATACCCAAACTCCGAAACAAACATTTGTGGATGACACAAATAATTTGAATTGACCCGGAATCGAACCTGGGACCTCAGGGTCGGCAGTCGCATACTCATACCACTGAGCCACCGAGGCAGTCTTCAATGAGTTGCTTGCTCATCACTCGAGCTACATAGGGGTTACTTCTGTTTGAAATGTTGTTTTATTGCTGAAACTCACTTATTATTGTTAAATTATTATTATTATGATATTGTAAGGTATGGGTACTTTGAGATTATGTGGCACCTTTAACTAGTATTTGACGTTTTTTTTTGAATAACAGAGATTCATAATTTTTAAGTTCACTTGGTCTACACATGGTCACGTACTGCCCTTGCCCTCTTTTTATTGTTGTAACAGAATCATTGTATTTACTGGCGAATAAAAAGAGTGGCCGTGAGTTTTTCTTGTCAGGTTCTTTCCTCACAGGCTCTACCTATTCCACAACTTTATTTGATTTATTTTTACGACCGGTTTCGTTTTTCAGCATTACCAAAGTGGTTTTGTTTTTGAAAACGGTCCGTAAAATTAAATCAAATAAAGTTGTGGAATAGTGTGTAAGTGTGTATGTTCATCATGTAGTTAGTACATTATCAATGTATGTCGCTCGGTGAACGCCCTCTGGTGTTCATTTCTTTTATTAACAAATTGATCGTGATTGAACCTATGGAGAACTTCCTCACAGTCGATTGATATAACCTAAATACTATCGCCCATATGGCCGGATAGTAAATCTTGCGTACATTACGAAGACCTTCCTGAACATGGTTTTGTTTTACTTTTCTTGTTTATGTCGCTTCTATGTTTGTGAAATAAAAGAAATAAAAGAAAGAAAATACTTTCTTCTTTCTTTCTTTTCTTCAATAAACATTGTTTTGCTATTTTGACCCTATTTCTCAAAAATTAACTCAATCAGTAAGGACATTGACGCTGCCGCTGGTTCAAATTCAGCCTATTCGTTTTGAGATTTATATTAGAATTACAATATACATAATTTTACGAGTATACTAACTTACGTTACAAAATACCGTCATCATCATCTTAGCCCATTTGACGCCTAATGTTGGACATATCCCTCAACCAAAGATGGGGGAATTCGACCTACATATACCACCCTGGCCGGACGGGTTGGTTGGTACCTATAGGGTTATGTCCACATTGCCTTCTCTAATAAACATTATACTTTGATAAACATACTTATATATTTCTAAATACACACACATATCACGCCTATATCCCCAAATGTTTAGGCAGAGGTGCATAACACACCCACAATTTGCCATTATGTTTAGTCCCACGTAATAGGGGGCAAGCCTATTACCATCACCGGGCACACATATAATTGGTTATTACCAAAATGGCCGAATAAATAAATGCCGTTGCCTTGCGATGAAATGTTGATGAAAGGCATCAAAATTTTACGTACCAGCCGTTGTGGCACAGCCAATTAAAGTCCGAACTCCTCCAAAACAAACATATGTGCATCACACAAATATCGAACCCGAGACCTCGGGGAGGGCCGTCGTATACACATACCACTGCGCCACAGAGGTAGTACACAATATATGTACCATTACTTATGCTAGGGTCATTAACACTCAGTAATAAAAAGAAAATTTCAAAAAATGTAAAACATAAACGTACTTACATATTCTATCATAATATTCTATGACATCATCATCATTCACCAACGTTTTCCCAACTCAGTTGGGGTCGGCTTTCCAGTCTAACTGGGATTCGGCTGAACTTCGATATTTTCCGTGAAGCGACTGCCATCTGACCTCCACAACCCATGGGTGATATCGAAGTTCTGTAGTTAGACCGGTCGGATTTTTGATTTAGGGCTCCAAATACCCTTAACGACTGCCATAGATGTTGGTGTGACAACCAATTATTCTATATTATTTTAAGATATATGGGAGCGCTCTCAATACATTTATTGTATGCTATGTGAAATATTACTACCATACGTATTGTATTTGCCCAGGGATTAAACCGTAAACTAGGTACTTACTAAACAATATAACACTAACAACTGAACTATGTATCTGGTGGAATGGCAGGCTAGGCTAGACTTAAAACTTAGCACATACGGCAGCTATAATGTCAGAGCTAAGACTTATGCTCGTGAAGGAGGTAGCCGGTAGGGTGAGGGAGCGTACCCTCCCCGTTGAGTTCCGAAGTAGACGTGACTACGCGCAAGACCATCGACTTCCATGATCGGGACCTGAGGACGATGGATTAACAACCCACCGTCCTTACAGAATCAGGCTAGAAGGGCTGCGTGCTGTGTCACTACCTCACGCACGCCTTCACTCACCGACGCGTGATAAAACCCGACCCCAAAGATGCGGGGTAACACCCGACCATCACGCAGCGGCCTCACAGGTGGCAGGGGATTTCTTTCAGTACTTACCGGAGGCGCTCGGCAATGGACGTAGGTGGGGTAGAGGACTAGGCCCGCAAATTTAAAAAAAAAAGCTATAATGTAGGTATACCTATGTACATGATAAAAAAATCTACTCTCATGTTGTAAAGTTCGTATTATGATTTAAAAATTTGACATCTATATATTTAATACGACAATTTGTCTGTTTGTCTGTCCGTCCTTCGCGTTTTTCAATTTACATACATTTGCATGAAATATTAAAATATTCTTTTTATTTTTTTTATTTTTTATTTGATGCGATACAAAGTTCGTCGGGATAACTAGCACTATTATATTACTCTTACATTTATATTTATAGGTAACTTACGTCTTTCGACCATACTATCTTGTTGATATATGTATGCAGCCATAGGGCGTTTTCACATTGCACGATATCGTAAGTAGCAGCAATAACTTTAGGGTAAGAATGTAAATTATCGTGACGATATCGTCACGATATCGTGCAATGTGAAAACGCCCATATTGTCAGTAACTTCTTCAAGTTTGTGAGTCTCAAAATCTCCTAAACGAATGAGATTACATTAGGTCCCATGACTTTATAGGTACTTGCCGTGTGTGGTCACCTGAGGTTTATATGAATGATGAGATGTATCATGCTATAATACTAGTGGTCGTCCTATGGTCGAACAGTAGACCTAGCAAGCATTTAAAACATTATTCGAACTTTTCCCCCTATCCAAAAAAGCTCACGTTAAAAAAATTGTATTAAATCATTGATTAAATCCAGGAACACTGTGCCAAATTTCGTGAAGATCGGATATAAACTGTGGCTGCTAGCTCGGAACACACATACAGACAGACAGACGGACGAAATCAAAATTGTCCCATCTCGAAATGTAGACACTTTGCTTGCTACGCTTGCTCGGTCAATTATGGTAATTATCTTTACATTATAGCTACCGTGTGTGTCAACCTTTATTTACCGAGTGAGTGAAGCGTCTTTATTTCGAGACTGGATAGTTTTGTGTTCATCTGTCTGTCCGTCTGTTTTTTTTTTATATTTAGGTCGATAAATTGACGCCACCCGCCTGATGGTAAGCTGTGGCGGCGTCTGGCGATTGTGGGCGACTCTCACAGTACACAGGAATACTATAGAGAGTGGCCCTCAACTTGACGACCCAGTAATGTGCCTCTTCACGCTTCGCTTAAAGAACCCAGGGTTATATGTTGGAGGAAACACGTGCGCAGGCAGGGCGTTCCAAGTCGATGGTGACTTGGAACGCCCTGCCTGCCTGTTCGGCACAGAAACGACCGTTTAAAACGCTCGGTTCTCGCGAAGACGGTTTCCACGGTATGAGAGTGACATCTCTGCCCGGCACGCGTTGTTCGGGATCGGAAGGGAGAGGGTGGGATCAGGTTGAAGAGTTCTTCAGAACACTCACCGTGGTAAATACGGTAGAACGCGGCCAAGGAAGCGATTGTTCGGCGTTGAGCTAGCGGCTCAAGGCTTCCCGTTACCTCCGTCTGTATGTGTGTTCCAAGCTCGCGGACACATTTTTTATCCGATCTTCGCGAGACTTGGAATCAGAGTTCCTTGATTCAAAACAATTTTAACGTCGTGAACTTTTTTTGAATAAGGGAGAATGGGAGGAAAAAACCCCTGGGAAGGGTTCGTGGTCTAGTGGTAACCGACCATGTTAACACATTGCAAAGGTTAAGTAACATCTGGTCAAGCCGGTCTTAGGATGGGTGACCATTTCTTAAGACATTGAACCCGTGCTTCGGAAAACACGTTAAGCCGTCGGTCCCGGTTGTCATACAAACATTTATGGCAGTTGTTACGGGTATGTATAAAAATCCTCGTGGTCTAACTACAGAACTTCGATATCGCCCATGGGTTGTGGAGGTCAGATGGCAGTCGCTTCACGGAAAATATCGAAGTTCAGCCGAATCGCAGTTAGACTGGAAAGCCGACCCCAACTGAGTTGACTTTTGGGTTAACAAATTGGCGAAATGTGTGCGAAACAAGCGCCTCTGTATCTTGCTCGCCGACTTATGATTAAGATTTAATCCAGTAAATTTTGTGGAAAATGAGAATGACACAAAAATACAAGATAGTAAATCCGCGGGCGCACATCAGAGCGAAAAACTGTCAATTCAATATATTAATTAAACACAGGCAAACACTATCTTCATATGTTTCCAATGTTTGACACACTTTGAGACTTTACAAGCAAGGTACTGCAATGTTAAAGAGGCTGTATACTACAAATACAAAACCTTCGTACATCCATCCGTCTTTAAAAAAATTGCCTGTCAACTGGCCAAAGTATAATCGATTCAACAAACTTAATGTCCTCACACAGAGATTTGAAAAGATAATACAGTACGATTATTGTCGACATATACTAATGCCTAATAAGATTATATTAGACTTCATGTTAAAATATGTGGATTGTCATACACGCCCGTGGTATAGGTATGTAAAAATAATAGCTGATTAAATCCTGTCTGACGGAGAGCGCATGTCATATACCCATTCAGGAACTAAGTAAAACAAGAATAGTCCTACAAGATAATAAGAGATAGCGATAGGACAACTAAAATTCAGGGAAACCTCTTCAACTGAAAATATTACATAGATATTACTCATTAAATGTTATGTCATTAAAAGTTCGCTTAATTTTGCAACAAATTGACAATGATTTCTTAAATTTTATTTGAATTAAATTTCTGAATGTTCCTATTTTAAAATTCGAATTACGAAATACCATAGACCTAAAATGAAATATAACTTTTTTTTCTATATCACATTAGTACGCATACGAGGTTATTACATCTAGCCTATACTGTTGCTAACTGCATTAGAAATATTTTAGGTCACTCGAACTCACACTAGCAGGTGTAAAATAAATGTAATAATCTACTTACGCGTGTTGAGGCGACCGTGGAATGATGTAAAACACTTAGGTCTATGCATTTGTTAGGAAAATGAACTATTTAACATACTAAACGACTGAACATGGTCACAATTTAAAACATAAAGGTTATGAGTACAGCACTTGCTATTTTTACACTATGACCGTCGGTGGCAATTATATGCGGTATATTTTTAACTAATAACGCGGTATGCTATTAAAAATGTGCGGTAACTAGTTTAGTGGGAAAAAAATCAATTGTAGGCGAACCGTGGGGTGGCCATTTTGTATCTGGCCGGGTGAGCAGGCCCGGCTTGTGGCGCATGCGTATTAGGCCGCCCAAATAGACATAGATTGTATGGAGTACCTATAGTCTCTTGGAATACATTTTGACATAACCACTATAAAAAAGCGCCAATCGGTGCAGTTGCCTTTTCTTTTTAAATTTAGAATGACTGAGTTATGATGTTAATATGTAAAACAGACTTATTAAATAAAACAAATTCCTAAGTTAATGATTGTTTCAATACGGAGTAGAATGAGATGATTTGCGTATTTACAATGCAGGCGACAAGAAAACTCGCGACGAAAATAAGAATTTAATTTGCCGCGGAATTCTTCGTCGTTACAACTCGCACGGAGAGATGGCGTTGTTAAGTGAAAATTAAACTTTGGTCTGCCGATTACAAAATAATATATTTCGTTCATTTTTCCTTATTTTCATTTCATAACTTACCTATTCATTTAATAATTAATGATTATACTGTCATAGATTTTGTCTATTTCTATCGATCTTTATTTGGAAACTCTACTCTGTCCCAATTTATTGACCTATAAAAACTACCTTCTTAGCTTTTGGGAGAAGATTACAGGTTGATTCCGTTTCCATTGACTTTTCAAAAGCTTTTGATAACGTAAACCATAATAGGTTCTATCTTATGCTCGAAATTGTCACAATTTGGTGGCACAAAAACTTGATGCGCTGGATTGAATTTTATTTAGACAAACGAACCAACTCGTGGCGTTAAGGATGCCTTGTCTGATTATTTTTTGTACCTCTGGAGTACCTCAGGGTTCGCATTTGGGACCTCGCATAAATTTCTAAATACGAGTACATACTTATTTTACAGAAAACACCTATACTTACTCTGAAACAAACATTTGTGGATCACACAAATATTGGCTTCGACCTGGGGATCGAACCTTAGACTGCAGTTGAAAGCCGATATAATACCGACCACGCCACCGAAGCAGTTATACAGTCATTATTATATGTCCTTATGTACTATTCCCCATTCTGTGGTTTTGGCAATAAACAACATAGAACTCTGTATGACTATAATAGTCCGTGACGCCCAGGACTTTAATTGGCTGTGTAAAATAAATTCGGCCATTTTGGACATAACCCATTATAAATATGCCCGAGGCTTGCCCCCTATTACGTGGGACTAAAAATACGGGCAATTTGTGGGTGTGTAATGCACCTCTGCCTACCCCTTCGGGGATATAGGCGTGATGTGTGTGTGTGTGACTATAATAAAATAATGATCTGTTAGACCGGAAAAATGTTGTTAAACACCCTGGTACTCCTGAGAGTTCTGTTTGATGAAGGACTGTTTGATCGAGTTTGATCGATATTTAAAATGATGTTTCCCAACGTCTGGACAATGTCTGTTCATTGGAGGAGTTTGACACTGGATTGCCTTAGTTCATTGCGTATAGTTTATTGCTTTCTGTTGCTACATTAGGTCTTTAACCTGTATAACAATATGTGCTTAATAAATAAATAAACAGAAAATAAAAAAAAATATGAATAGTGAAATTTTCATATAGGTATAAAACTGTGAGGTTATTTAGATTAATTTGTAGAATCACCAACTCCAACCAGTTTATTAGATTAGATTAGTAATCTAAGTTGGTGTACCTACTAATACTAATGTATTAGTAGGTAGACTACACTAGAAATTACAGAAAAAATATATATCGAATGTACAAAGGGCGGCCTTATCGCTAAAAAGCAATATCTTACAGGCAACCTTAGGATGGACATGTATTGTTTATTTTATATCTTTACCAAACAATAATCCGAATAATCTTGGACTAGAACTAATTTTTCAACGCAGCCCATACACATAGAGAATTGAGATTTCCCTTCAATAAAAAAAGCTCACTATGAAAAAAAAACTACCTCGGTGGCACAATGGTACTATGTACGGACTGTCACGCTCGAGGTCTCGGGTTCGATTCCCGGGTCTGGTGGGTAATGTATAATTCTCTTTAGAATTTTACCCAGATAATTATCCCAGAGTCTGGAATTTGTGCCCGGTAAATGGCAATAGGCTCGCCCCCTATTACATGGGACCTAACATAGCTGGCGAGATGTAGTTGTGTTTTAACACCTCTGCCTACCGCTTCGGGGAAAAAGGCGTGATGCTATGTTATTTAAAATCTATAACATTTGAAATCAAGGAGCCAAGTTTCGTGATCGGAAGAAACCGACCAAGTGCGAGTTGGACACGTGCACAAAGAGTTCTGTACCAAAATGGCAAAAAAAATCACTCGGGAGCCCCCCCTTTTTTTATAAAGATTCTGTTTTTAGTATTTACTGTTATAGAGAATACTTACATCATCTGTGAAAATTTCACCTTTCTAATTATCACGGTTCACGAAATACAGCAAAAGACGGACGGACGGACGAAAAGCGAGGTATCAGTAATAGGGTTCCCGTTTTGCCCTTGAGTTACGGAACCCTAAAAATGAACACACACACACACAGAGAGAGACAGACAGACGAAATATAAACGTTTCGCTCGCTCGGTCAGTAAATATGAGAGAGTTTCATTGGTTGATGCGCTAATCTCAGAAACTACTGCATTGCACCGAAACATCTTTTTATATTGATATAGTGTACGCCCACGGATTCGCCCATGATAATATATACCACAACCTTCCTCGAGAACCACTCTATCCATTAGTGAAAGCAGCATGAAATTCGTCGCAGTAGTTTTTGAGTGTATCACGAACAGACAGACAGACTTTGTTTTATAATAGCTAGCGGACGCCCAGTCCGCTTGACAAATTATTTACATAAAAATCTTCCTTAAGAACCACTCTACCCATTGGTGAAAACTGAATCAAAATCCGTGGCGTAGTTATAAAGATCTAAGCATACGGAACGGGCGACTTTATTTTATACTATGTAATAATTTTGATACACACACACACACATGTCACGCTTATATCCCCGAAGGGGTAGGCAGAGGTGCATTACACACCCACAATTTGCCAGTATTTTAGTCCCACGTAATAGGGGGCAAGCCTATTGCCGTCACCGGGCACTTTTATAATGGGTTATGTCCAAAATGGCCGAATGAATTTACAAAAAAATTATCAGGTTTATTGTTATTTGGAAAAAAAAATTGAAACATATTTTTAGTTGATTATAAGCAACAAAATCTTACGTGCCAGAAGCTATGGCACAGCCAATTAAAGTTCTGGGCGTATCGGACTATGATTTTTATATGTAGAGATAAGGTAGTTAATTTTTTATTATATATTATAGGCTATATAACATCATGCTACGACAAATAAGTGCGAAACAGCAATGAATAACGTTGTAAAACTACGCGAGTGAAGTTGCTTGCGACCACTATTAATATTGTACAGGATAAATGATTAATAAAAGTTATTAATACCAAACAGGGTAATCCATAATGTTTGTCCTGTTGTCATACGCACAGTAGATAGTTATATAGGTACTACATATTATAATAATTAGTACCTATAGTATAGTTTGAAAAGTAGAGACAATATCTTTTAGAGTTTAAATGGACATTGTAAACACACTGGTCCTTTACGGCTGCGGGCTGTGGGGCTTCACCCCACGCACGCACGCACGCACTCAGCGACACAGGATAAAACCCGACCCCAAAGATGCGGGGCAACACCCGACCACCACGCGGCGGCCACACAGGTGGCCAAGGTCCGCCGGGCGCCACTGGAAATTCTTTCAGTATCTACCGGAGGCGCTCGGCAAATGGACGTGGGTGCGGCCGCGGATTTCAAAACAAAAGGAGCCCAAACTAAGCTATAAGCTTGTGCTATGAAACCCGAGATTCGAGACTCCGGAGTCGAAAGCCGATGCACTACCGTCCACGCTACCGAAGCAATCGAACTCCTTGGCCTGTGTCTACCTCTTTGGGGATGTAGGCGCGATGTATGTCTGTCTGTATATCTGCGATTGCTTGTTGATAATAATTGCTTGTTGACTGCCTCGGTGGCGCAGTGATATGAGTATGCGACTGCCGTCCCTGAGTTCCCAGGTTCGATTCCGGGTCGAATCAAATTATTTGTGCGATCCACAAATGTTTGTTTCGGAGTATGGGTGTTTCTTTGTATAATATGTATGTATTTAGATATATATAACTATGTTTATCAGTCGTCTAAATCCCATAACACAAGCTTATACGAGTATTAGCTTAATTTGGGCTAGATGACGTCGTATGAACTTTTCCAAAACTAAGTTTAAAATATAAATATTATAAAACATATATATCGGGAGAATATCTAGAGAATATCCAGAATATCCAGATATCTTTAAAAAAACTTGTCCTGATAAAATTGACAACATAGTCACCGTATTATCCGGCAATTTTCAGTATTGAGTCCTTTACAGTATGGGGACTTTGATGGGGACAGTCAATTACGTCGCGTAATGCAAAAATAAAATAAAAATGTTATTTTTAAGAGTTATTGCGTGTTTTGTGACGTGTATTTTTGGAATTAAATGTTTTGGTAAGTGTTATTTACTATGTAGAGGTCATAATCATAATTTATACTATCTATATATAGAAATGGGGAATGTAATTTTTGTCCCCCTTTAACTCTCGAGAACTGCTTATGCTCCAATGATGGTTGACCCCTCTATGGATAGCCCTCGATCTGGAGGCAAGCCAAAAAATTTGACCTAGCCCTAAGGGGTGAAAAGTTATAAGCCAAAAACTATGGCGTGGTGCGGCGCGAAGCACCGCACAAGACACCATACTAGTGATATTATAAATAGGAAAGATTTGATTGTTAGTTTGAAGCGTAGGCTACGGAACTACTGATCGGATTTTGAAAATTCTTTCACTGATATGTAGCTACATTTTTTTTGTTAGGACTATTCACACAACGCCATCTAGTCTCAAACTAAGCAGACCGTGTGATTTGAGTACTAGATAAACTAATATATTTTTGTATTTTAAAGCAATGAGTTTGCTCAAACTATTCTTAAAATATTAAGAAAGAAATTATAAATAGACCACAAAAACTGATGTCATCGGCAGAACTAGAACGGCGATCTAGAAATTATGAATATGCTATGAAGCAAAAATTCGATGTTGTCGGTATTGGTCAGAGCATTTTTTCATTTCTGTTAGGAAAAGGCCGTGGGTTCGAGACCTGCCGATTACATCAGTTTTAGTGATCTATAGATAAACTGATATAAATACTTGTCCTGTTTTTTTGTAAATACATTCATATTAGGTATACATAGGAAACACTTCGGCATAAACGTATGTGTCATTACACAAAATTTGTCCCGACCGGGAATCGAACCCGAGACTCCGGCGTCGACAGCCGATGTACTACCGAACACGCCAACGAAGCAGTATGAGTAGGCTAGTTTTTGTACCGGTCATAATTTTGTTCCCATGGAACGAGCTTTTCATTGATACTCCGCTCCTATATATCGTAGCGTGATGTTATGTAGCCTATGTTAATGGCTAACAATGTAGCTTTATAAAGGTAAACAAATTTTTCAAAAAGATCCAGTAGTTACGGGTTATTCAATGCAAACATACAATTAAATCTTTTCTCTTTTTAATATTATTACAAGCCGCCCGCGGCTTCACCCGCTTGACAAACGAATTAAAAACCTTACTCGAGAACTACTCTATATATTCGTGAAAACCGCATAAAAATCCGTTGCATAGTTTTAAAGATCTAAGCATACTTACGGATGGAGGCAACTTTGTTTTGTAAGCGAAAGAATAATTTTGAAATGTTATTTATGTAGATACTTAATTTAGTATTTTTATAATATTGCTAGATATGAAGCTATGAAATTGTAAAATTTTGACATTCATATGTGCTCTTTATGTGTCTAAACTGAACAAACTAAATTCATTCTTTAATTCTTGCCTAGACACTCATAGCATCGCCCGCTTGATACATTATAATATGTATACCTTCCTCGAGAACTTTTCTATCTCAATATCCGTTGCGTAGTTTTATAGATCTACACACACATACAGAACGGGCGTGTGTGTGTGATAGTGAAGTGATAGTGATGAGATGACACAGACAGGGACTTGGGATCCCGCCATTGATTTTGATTGCTATTGAGAATGACTTCTACCCGAAGGATGTATGTAGTACCTACTATTCCCTATTCTATGACGCAGTTTGTGGCTGGTTTACACGTATTAAGTTGTTAAGTAGATTAACAAATGCCTACATGTAGCCCGAGCAGCCTATGTCACTCGCCTAACAATCGCAAAAAATACGTGACGCCAGCGACAACTGGTAGTTGTAAGTCAGTAAGGGTTGTCTCTTGTTTGTGAGACGGCATTGACCATAGAGTTGATATTGAGGCATTAACGTCATAATTATTGGCCAAATTATAGCAACCTATTACTCGCCAAACAATTGCAAAAAATTCGTGACGTCAACGACAACTTGAAGTTGTAAGTCAGTAAGGGTTGTCTTTTGTTTGTGACACGGCATTGACCATAGAGTTGATATTGAGGCATTAACGTCATAATTATTGATCAAATTATACTGGTACTTTCCTGACAACCCTAACGTCCGAATTATTGTGTCTGTATACAAAAGAATGTGCTTTAATTAACGTCGGAGTGCAAGTTCTGTATGTAAATACTATTCCCTATTCTGTGGCCCGAGTTGGTTGTAAAAATAATGGATTAATTTAAGTAATTTACTTATGTACTTGCGTACTCAATTGTAACTTATTCTTAAATTTACTGTTTACATGATGTTAGAGAAGGAAAATTCTACACAAAACCCTATACCTACCGTGGTATATGTAGGCTGAATCCCCCCCTCTTTATATAATAGGCTAAGATGATGTTGTATTTAGATTTATTTGGTACCGTTAGTTCGGTAGAACTTCGGTAGGTGGATCCAACGCTAACCTTAATACCGCATGTAGAAATTATGAATATGATATGAAGCAAAAATTCGATGTTGTCGGTAGTGGTCATCGTAGCTCAGTTAGTCAGAGCACTCCCCCTGTAAGGGAAAGGCCTTGTGTTCGAGTCCCGTCGATGACATCAGTTTTTGTGATCTATTTTATTTTAAGAATAGTTTAAGCAAACTCATTTCTTTAAAATACAAAAATATATGATGTATTTAGCTTACAATTTCGTTAAAATTTTATCAAATAAATACTTAACAACTTAATACGTGTAAACCAGGCTTTAGATCTAATGAACTGTAGTTATTATGACTCTTCCAAATGACGTGTTCTTATCATATTAATTGTTTGATTTTAACCTTTGTTCTCATACTTTAATCCCGTCAGTTTTCAGTCAGTCAGTACATGCCTCTACCTACCCTAAGGGGTAGGTAGAGGCATGTACTGTGCAATGCTAGTATACCTACACAAAAGCTTTGCTTTTGAATCACTCTATAACTCTGAATAATACCTACATTTTACTTGAACACGATAGTGCAGCCTTTTCAGAGATTAGTCGGAACCAACAAACAGATTAACTACAATGAGATGCTGGAATTACAAACAGACACTCCTATTTTATGTTTAGAATACTTTAAAGTTTTTAGAACGAAGTTCTCTAACGCGGGTAGTGTGATTTAGTAAAATCGTCACGTTACGCTTATCAGTGGTTCTCAACCGGTGGCCAAAAGCCAAAATATGGTCGGCTTTTTTTTTTATTTAGCGTCGGCGTCGTTAGTAAAACGAAAAGTAACTCAAATCCAGGTTGGGTTGCGTTGCACTTGCGTAAAGAACTTCGTTCCTGGCGGAGGACACCCGACCGCACAATTTGACGAAATTCTTTTGATTGTACTAGTGAGACTTTTGAGTATTATTCAATTGTACAAATCGATTGAACTACTGATGCTAAAAAGTTGCATTACTTCAATCTTTTTGATGAAATTCAGTTGATTGTACTACTTACTGAGACTTTTTAGTGCCAGTAGTTCAATGATGTAAACAAATTGAACTACTGATACGAAAAAGTATCACCATCAGTTGAACTGTTCCTTGAACTACTGACTATAAAGGTATTTTTTAGGCATAGTGTCGGTTATTTATTCCCTGTCCTTGCCAGCGATGATTAAAATCCAGGTAGCTATCATAAGATCTAAAAGTATTTGACAGAATTTAATTTCAACGAAGTCACGTTTGTCAGATTACCAGTTTTAAGAACCGAAAGGGTACCTAAAACGGAAACCAAGACTTCGCTGTCGGTCCGTCTATCCGGGCTGTATCTCATAAACCGTGATATGTAGAAAGTTGAAATTTTTACATATGATGTATTTATTTTGCCGCTATAACAACAAATACTAAAAAACTTATAATAAATAGTTTGCCTTTTTCAACCGACTTGAAATAAAAATACATAATTAAACAGTAAAAAACCCGAGTGCACATATCCATATATTTAACTATAAGCAGGCGGGACTCACTTTGTTTCTAGGATTGAACTAATGTTATGGAGTCCCGCCTGCTTATAGTTAAATATCTAGTCGGGTTTTTTTACTGTTTAATTATTTTTTGAGCGAAGCTAAATCTTAGGTCACTCATGTATTTCGTTTGTCCGCATACTCCTCCTAAACGCCTCAACCGATCTCCTTCAAACTTACCACAGTGATAACGTGTGGCGGGTGGTTTAGAACAACAAAAAAAACAAAAACGTTTAAAAATCAAATAAAAAATCATTGTCGTTCGAAAATTTCTTCTTCGCTCGGCTTTTTGCAACAGCAGCATGCATGTATTGTATTTAAAGCTTTTAACTTTCATACTTTTGTAATACGATTTCTCCTACCAACTTACATTGTTTATATTTCTAAAATCCTCTTTAAAAACTCTTCATTTTGATACCCCACTCGAAAAGTTTGACCCAGATTTTTTATTGACAACCAACTTTTATGCGCCAAAAAGCCAGGGAGATTTAACTTTCATTTGAGACCCCATTCGTCAAAATCCATTCAGCCGTTAAGCCTGTAGAGGGGAACAAATAAACATACATACATACGCGCGAAACACATAACCCTCGCTGACGCAGTCGGGTAAAAAGGAGGTTCTCATTTCGACTGTGTTTTTTTTTATGTTTGTTACCTAAAACTTGCGGACTGGGTAAACCGATTTTGAAATTTTTTTTTAATTGGATGGTCCCATTTCGACCACTATTTGGTCCCATTTCGGTAGTTTCAAGTCGGTTGCCGTGTCAATTTTTGACGTGTATTTTTGGTATCTTTGTCCGACTTTGGACTTTAATTGGCTGTGCCATAGCGGCTTTCACGCAAGATTATGTTGCCTTTCATCAACATTTCATCGCAAGACAACGGGCTTAATTTATTTTTTCCAAAAGTACAATATAGCTGCTACTTTTTATTAAATTCATTCGGCCATTTTGGACATAATAGGCTTGCCCCCTATTACGTGGGACTTAAAATAATGGCAATTTGTGGGTGTGTAATGCGCCTCGGCCTACCCCTTCGGGAATAGAGGCGTGATATGTATGTGCGCGAGTCTGACTCTCACTTGGTTGATATTTTAATTATTGTTTTATTTTTCAGAAATGACGAAAATAATTTATGTTATACCAATAGATAATGAAACATGCTTTGTCGCCCCGGAATATATCTTACAAAGCAATAGCACAATCAAATTAAATGTAACTAATTACTCTGGTCACCCAAGCCATGTACGGTATGTATTTGTGTAATGAGTTCGAGTTTCAAAGATCTAAGCATACATTGGGACAGACAGACAGTGGATAACGACTTTGTTTTTACTATAGTCATATAGTTATATAAGTTAGCAAGCTTCCAATTTGCTTAAAAATACATATTAAATCATATTAATTGATGGTGGGGCTCGTGGTCTAGTGGTTACTGACAATGTTGACACATTGCAAAGGTGACAACATCTGGTCAGGCCGGTCTTAGGATGGGTGACCATTTCTTAAGACACTGAAACCCCTCTGTGCCTCGGTCCCGGTTGTCGTACGAATATCGATGGCAGTCGTTAGGGGTAGTTGGAGCCCTAAATAAAAAATCCTCGTGGTCTACCTACAGAACTTCGATATCGCCCATGGGTTGTGAAGGTCAGATGGCAGTCGCTTCACGGAAAATATCGAAGTTCAGCCGAATCACAGTTAGACTGGAAAGCCGACCCCAACTAAGTTGGGAAAAGGCTCGGTGAATGATGATAAAAGTGATACATACATTAGGGGTTTTGGGATTACCCGTACCGGACAACGGACGTAAAAGCGGGCTTTTAAATCCGTTGGCGCGTGCGCGGAACTTAAAAAAACTGGGGAGGGGGGGGGGGGGGGTTAACTTGCTGCAGTTGCTTTCCTATAAGGAATGATTAGGAGTTCGATTTATGCTGAGCGCGGGGCTAGTGGCTACACTCACATACCGAACAACGTTTCTTGTCCTGCACCTGGAGCTAGTTAGGAATAACTAGTTCTTCTGTGCGGGACTATCAACTAATCAAGCATTACCTTGACTTTGGCAAAATCATCGTTGAATATCGATGGAGCCACGTTTTTAAAAAAAGAAGAAGAAGAAGAACTGACTTTCAAAAAAGGAGGACTGTGTGAACCGATTTTGATTTCTTTTTTAATTGAAAGCTATTACTTCTCAAGTGGTCCCATTTCAATTTGGTCCCATACCGACAATTATATGGTCCCATTTCGGTAATTTGAAGTCGGTCGTCGTGTATTTTATACATATACTTTGTACAAGTGGTCGAACATATAAATTTAAAAACATTAAGGCAGGTTTTCACAGGGTCACTGCACAAGTCCGTATCGGACTGACCTCAAAATATTCGTGTGCGAATATACAAGTCAGCACTGACTTCCCACCGCTGTACTGACTTCAAATCAATGTACATTGGTAAATCAGCAAATTTATTATTAGGGTTTTTTGCCTCCAATCCACGATTAAATAACAAAATTCGTTGCGTAGTTTTAAGATCTAAGCATACATACGGAACGAACTATTTTGTTTTAACAATGGTAAGTAAATATGATGTTAAATTTTTTAAATAATAGCATAATTTCGCTCAAAAGAAGACATTACAACGTCGACATAATTATGTTTCACCTCTACACGAGGCATTCTCAAGACTGTCTCAAAGAGAACAGCAAAATATGAAGCAAGAACATAGCTATTTTTAAGGTACGAGCATGCAAATCTCGCTTGCGCGATGTAGGATGTGTCACATACAAGAACTTTCCATAGAACACAATGTTACCGTGATTCAGACCTACCAAAAACAAAAACGGGGGTAGAAATATTAAATGTGGTTCCGTAAGTAATAATAGGTATTTTTTAACAAAAAGTAACTCTTTAATTATCAGAAACTTGGTGCCAAATATACATCAAACCAACAAAAAACTACTGTGGTTGTCTTTCCACGAATAACTTAAGCAAAGGAGATGTATGGAAGTCAGTCTGCTCATTGAGTAAGGTATCCACATCCCGCTTAACTATTTCCAAGCGCTTCCAGACGCACAATTTGAACCCCTTATCACCCAACTTCAAAATCTCAAAGATGTTATCATTGTTCAAGGTATGACCTGAAGTATCCAGAAGATGCTTAGCGAAATGGGACTTCTGTGGACAGCCGTTACGGAAGGCCGACAAATGCTCCTTATATCTGACCTCAAAGGATCTACCAGTTTGACCCACATACCGCATATCACAATTGTCACAATGCAACAACTAAACTTCCGATTTTTTTGAAATAGACACCAAATCCTTACCAATATATAAATCCCTCAAGGTGTTTTGGGCTCTGAAAGCCGGAAATATACTGTTATCTCTCAGGATTTTGGCAACACTCAACGATACGGAACCCAAATACGGCAAACAAGCAGTGTATTTCTTGATAGGGCCAGGGGAAGGGTGCAATAAACGACAAATAATCTGTCTACGTTTTTTATATAGCATCGAATACACCATATCTACACTGTAACCATTGGCATTTTTATACTCAACTCGTTATTATATGATTGTTGGCTCATGTCTTGCTCATGCTCGGTACTCTCAACATCCTGTTCAATAAACTATGGAAGGCCGCCATCTTGTGCTGCCAAGGGCAGTTAGAAGAATAGGGAATTACCACATCTGTACAAGTTGGTTATCTATAAATACCAAACTCATGGACATCACCCCTCCTAGATATTTGGCACCAAGTTTCTGATAATTAAAGAGTTACTTTTTGTTACAAAATACCTATTATTACTTACGGAACCACATTTAATATTTCTACCCCCGTTTTTGTTTTTGATAGGTCTGAATCACGGTAACATTGTGTTCAATGGAAAGTTTTTGTATGTGACACATCCTACATCGCGCTAGCGATATTTGCATGCTCGTACCTTAAAAACAGCTATGTTCTTGCTTCATATTTTGCTGTTCTCTTTGAGACAGTCTTGAGAATGCATCGTGTAGAGGTGAAACATATATGTCGACGTTGTAATGTCTTCTTTTGACCGAAATTATGCTATTATTTAAAAAAATTAAACACACCATTGTTTTATCATGGACTTTCGCCAGGTAACGCCTGACTCCATTCAGTATTTTGTTTTATACTAGATATGTTATGATGATGAATTTTCAGATTACAAGGAATTGGTCCAAATGTGACAGTAAACGAAAACATTGAGTTTGGTAATAATGCAACCATTCAAGAGACGGTAAGTGTTTGAAACGCCATCCAGAATCACAATCTGCATGCTTTTCTGATAATATTATGGCTGTATTAGGGCACACGGCAATGCCACATGGAGGGAAAGCACCTTAATTATTGTAGATGGGAAATTTTACTGAACGAAGACTTTATTTTAATTTTAAAAACCATTTAAACTGCATTCATACATTTTTAATAATTGCCTCGTTGAACCGGGAATCGAATCACTAAGCATGCGTCCATTAACACTTACTCAGTTTTTTATTAAGGCGAAGACACTTTGTTCATGTGTTCTTTGTGCAGCACTTACATTTATTTATTTATTTGTCACTAAAACACTACACTAACTCGAACGGTTTCGTTCGTTTCAGTCTTCTTACTATATTAGTGATAAAACAATGGTAAGTAAAATGTTTTAAGAAAAAACTTTTTAAATTATATAATAGCATTAATTTTTCGCAGAATCAAAAAGACAACAAAACGTCGACAATTGTTTCGCCTCTAAACGAGGCATTATCAAGACTGTCTCAGAGAGAACACAAACACAAAAAAAACAATTGTCGACGTTTTGTTGTCTTTTTGATTCTGCGAAAAATTAATGCTATTATATAATTTAAAAAGTTTTTTCTTAAAACATTTTACTTACCATTGTTTTGTCATGGATTTTCGCCAAGTAACGCCTGTTTCTATCCAATATATTAGTGATGTCAAGAAGCTGGATTTCCTCAACTTTCACATGGTTATGGAGTCTGTATTCATGAGCTTCTGCATATTTTTGTATTTCTATCATTGTATTATTTAAGTACACTTATTTTTGCAGCTACCAAACCAGAGTCAAAACTATTCCTTGGTCATCCAAATTACATATGGTAACGATGATCAACAAAATGGACTGACGTCGACTGCCAAGTGTACCACCAAAATATCATTCGGTAAGTAAGATAAAAGTAAGAAAAGTTATTCAAAGGTATTTCAAACTACTTAGCTACTAGTATTTATTTCAGAATGTTTACAAGAAACTGGAAAAAACAATTACGAGAAGGAAGGGTAAACTACAAACTCTATCTAAAGCTAAAACTAACAACCTAAAATTAGTATGTAAAACTGGGTCTCCTAGGCAGTGCCCATAACACAGGCAGCTTTCCCGCGCTGGATGAGGAATAAGAGTCTTTGCGCGAGAAAGCTGCCTGCGCGGGGATGTCCAGTCTCCTCCCTTAGATGCTCGCTAAGTTCCGTGAAGAGCTGATGCGCACCGTGGCCCCATAAACCTAGTGTTTCGATACCAAATGCGACGAAGTCATGCTCTTAGCTGTCCCGGTTAACTTCGTACCGCCTGAAATTTTGCTTTAAAACTTTACCTGAATCGCCACGAATATTGCAAGACCAATTAGCCAAATCGGTTCAGCAGATCCCGAGTTTAAGTGAGAACAAATTAAATGTAAAAAATTCTTTTTAAAAACAAGGTTTTATTTAAATGCGCTAAAAAGACCAAAATAAATTTTAACTTTAAAACTTTTACTATCAACTTATAACGTCATTATGAAATTTACATGTTATAAAAGCTTTACCGAATGTCTATACAAAAAGCATGTCTATGCAAGTTAAATAAAAGCTACTAAACAAGCGAACGGTTAGCGATAGGTTTTTGATTTGACATTTCATATACAGGTTGTCCCAAAATTCAAGGATAGGTTAGGGCTGGCGATGTTGTTGGGACAGCGGGTGCCGCTGTCCGGATAAGGGCGGCCCAAGGTTGACTAGAATATGTACAATGTCTAGTGGACTACAGTGGGTTGATGAAGATGATGATAGGCATAGGATTTGAATGTAAGATCTTACAGAAAGTAAACTAACTTTGAATATTTTTTTACAGCACACCATTCATCTGACACTCCAGGTAAGAAAAATAACTTTTACCGAATCTAAACAACTACACTATATACGTTATATGCGAAAACCTCGAAACACAAGTAGGGGTGGACCAATCAATCATTTTATTTATGATCATAGGTACATACAAAATACCTACATAATAATGTTCTCTATGGTCCGCAAAGATTGTACTGAGAAAGATTGTTGTAGTGAACGGCGGGTTCTACCAACCCACGGTGGGTTGCCACCCGGCTACTCTCAGAAGCCTACCACACCCGCATGCTTCACCACAGTGTTACCTAACAGGCCGGTGTATACACTGAACACTGAGCGTGTGGTTCAGAATACTGAAGCCGTGGGGGCGAGTGATAATTTTTCGACATGCTTGAAATTTGGACTGTCAGTTCATTGACAGTTTAGTGTCCAGTGTTCAAGCCGTCATAGGCAAGCGACAAACCCCCTGAAAAACTAAAATGACTGACCAATCACTGAAATTCTGAATGCGCCTATACATTTTGTACTTTTTGTAAACCTTGGACCAAAAGGAGTCAATTGGTAAGAAAACAATTTTTTGCGGGTGGGCTATTAATTGTTATGAACAAATTAATTTGTTAACTGATAAAAGTTGGTTTTTATATTGAAAAATGATTTCTGGGTAAAAGTTAAAGGGTAAAACGGGCAAAATAAGACACTTTTACTCTTTTGTTTTTTTCGAAAAAATGCGTTATAAAGAAGTTACAACCATTTTAAAGCGCAAAAATGGTCAAATTCAAAAAAAATTATCTCGGCGATGTTTGATCGAATTCAAAAAAATCCTGCGGCAGAATACTTCTCAGATCTTAAGCTTCAACTGACTATTTTTCAAAATGAGAAAATATACATTTTTCACATCGTAAAATCTATTTGTGTACTGCACGCACCGGCGTCACCTGACCAGTACCCGGTAAAGTGGGAGCATACAGAACTCTCATACCCCTGCTCCCACCAGGGCACCTGGCCCTGGCCGCCATCAATTCGCCAGCATGTAAACACACAAGCGAAGCGACAATGGCCCAAAACTTTCCGACTGTTGGCCATAACAGAGACAACGTCCTCTTTTATACAGAGGCAGAGCGGACCACCCCCACTCTCCACTGTGCCCTCTGCAGCCATACAGCAAGACATCAGTGACGTTTCCCAGCAGCTGCGGGCGGCCGCCACCTCCACTCGTTCCCTCTCTTCAAGTACAAGTGAACGGGCTCGGCCTAGCTACACCACTATATTATTATAACCGTTGTTTTCTTTTTGAAGTAAAACTTCTTTACGCACGCTTGACTTGGGAAGTAAAGCTGATGAGTGCGCGACGAAAAATACGAGATCGTTACGAAAAGTGTGAGAGAGTAAATTTTCGAACTAAAGGGACAAGAGAGAGAGATGCGAGCACACATTTTCTTTCCCTCTTTCTCTCCAGAAGTTTTACTTCAGTCGTGTGGTCTGGGGTACGTTGCCTGAAGACGTCGACGTAACCTGTTACGCCGGCTTCGGAAGTCAGCTGGGGGGTACGCTCCCTCACCAGAGGGTGAGGGAGCGTACCCCCCAGCTGACTTCCGAAGCCTGCGGCGAGAGTTGCACAGACCAAGGCAGAGGACGGCGGGCTAGCAACCCACTGTCCTTACAGAATCAGGCCAGAAGGGGTTGCGTGCTGTGGGGCTTCAGCCCACACCCACCTTCACTCACTGACGCGGGATAAAACCCGACCCAACCACTTTGACAGATGCCGCATAGGTGGCCAAAGAAAGTCCGCCGGTGCCATGTGGAATACTTTAGTGCGTGCCCGGAAATTGACGATGGAGCGGCCGCGCCTTGCGCCGCAGAATGAAAATGAAGTCGCGTGGTCACGTGGCACATTCGTTTTATTTATTTTTTTCAGACATAATATTACAAATTTCTTTGGCAATAATTGGAGGTGCATCTGGAGTTTTGATATTATTTCTTTTTGGAGTCATCATATACTACAAAAGAAGAGGTAAGATTGCACTTGGAGTGGTAATAAGTTTTTTGATCTTAATCGACCAAAGAAGCCCACATCTTCGTTCAAGTCAATTTCGTTTCATTAGACCTAAATTTGTTTCTGAACACACCAACCAGCTTCTCTGGAAAATACATTGTTTATTACATACTAAGTATAAAATAATCTCGTTTCAGCAGTCTATTCGCTTAGATCTTTTAAACTACTCCACGGATTTAAGTAGAGTTTTCAGCAATAGATAGAGTGATTCAAGAGGAAGGTCATAATGTATACTAGCGACCCGCCCTGGCTTCGCACGGGTGCAATGTCGATACTAATGAGGGGCAGTGTAGAGTTGTGCATAGAAAATATAAATGTTACCAGCCCATATTAAAAACAAACTCCGAGACGCCCAGGACTTTATTTGGCTGTGCCAGTGTGGCTAGCTCGTAAGATTTTGTTGCCTTTCGACAACATTTCATCGGAAGGCAACTGGTTAAATTTTTTTTTTAAATTTCAATAGAGTGTAGCTACTATATTGAAATTAAAAAAAAAATATTAAATTCATTCGGCCATTTTGGACATAACCCGTTATAAATGTGCCCGGTGACGGTGACTATTGCCGTTACGTGGGACTAAAAATACTGACAAATTGTGGATGTGTAATGTACCTCTGCCTACCCCTTCGGGGATATAGGCGTGATATGTGTGTGTGATTAAAAAAACTAGCTTACTTTTGGATTCCTCTACCGCGTGTTGTATCTGGTCATTTTTTCTTTGCATTTTTTTGGAAAGATGGAACTTTGCATAGATATGTATGTGTATTTATCACGCCGACAAAGTGTTAAGGGGAATTACTCTAAAAAAAATTGTTTGGGGGTACCTACTTACCCTTCACGTTAAGCCGATGTTTTTTTTTTCTCGCGTCTATTCCGTCGAGTGGGGGACTAATATAGAGGTCTTTTTAAAATACATCTGCGAGATATTCAGCGTTAATTTTTTTTTTAAACTCTCGAATAGCTAAACGGCTGTCTCAAAAAATCTACAAAAAATCCTGATGGCAGTCCATGTAAAAAACTATAAATAACTAGTTAGGTATGCAATACATTCTATTGTTGCAATAATTGAGCTGAGTTTGTCGATCCGGGTCGAACTCCTAAACGACTGGACCGATTTTTATGAATTCAGATATATGCACTAACGGTGATGGTCACTATGACCGTGCCAAAAGATCGGTACAGTCGTTTAGGAGGAGTTCGATCACGAACGAAATACACGAGTTGTCTAAGAAAGAGCTTGGTAAACTCAGCTCAATCAGGTAACTGTAAGTTCAGAGGTTTTAGAGGTTACAGGTGACTAGGAAACCCTATTCCACGAGTAGTCCAATACTTGGCAGGTTTATTTTTATTTTAACTTTTTTTGTTGCCAGTGAAACTACTATGTCGACATCGGAACCTCAACATGAGAGCTGATAAAATAGAAGAGGAGAAAGATAATGACGGTACTTGTATTCACTTTCTCCTTTGGCATCTAACTATTTTCACTTAAAAATAATCTTTTACAATTATTGGAGTCCTACAAATTATAATTTAGAATATAGATACTTAATATAATTTAGAGTTAGAGATTATGATAAACAATCATGGACCATTCTCTGGCATTCAACCAACTAATGATGAGAAAACTATTGTTTATACTGTGTGTACATAAATGAATAAATAAATAAAGCATCTAATGGACGCTAATATGAGATTATTAGAGTCCTGTCTCTTGTTACGTGGACCAACAAAATAATTAATGCGATGTGGGCGCGTATGGTATCTCTGCCTAGCCTCTATATATTTTAAAACAATATTCACCTTAATAATTATCTGCTTAACATAAAAAAGAAGTAGTATCAGCCCAGTGAGCATTCTTGAACTATAGCAAGCAAGCATTCGATACTGTTATAGTTCTACTAGATATGTTTATTTATATTTCACTTCATACATTTTTAATATATAAGTCCCCAATTTAATGTATTGGAGTCTTATCCATGGAACCGGAAAGTTTGTAGCAATTATTGCTATAATAATCTCAAAACTGGTTAAGGAGCTATACAAGGGACTCACTTAGAGCCATTTCAATTTTTTGGTGTTTCTTTTTAATTGACCAGCATAGAAAAATGCTTTTCGAGACTCCGACGGCTACTTGTATATATTCTAATAGCTAAATTAACAGCAGTGACTACAGTTTGGGTAAAATAGTAAAAAACAATGATTTTCAGACCGCTACCTTACAAAACCTCGGCAGAAAGCCATGAAAGGAGACGGACTTTTTGAAAATGATCAAGACTGTAATATCTATGAAGACCCTCATGCTCTTCAGGGTAAGTTTATGTACCCTTATGTTGATATTATTAACTAACATTTATCCCTATTTTATTGACAGATATTTCTTTAAACTTTCGCATTTTGTACCCGACGTTTCGGCCCTGTTACAAGAGCCGTGGTCACGTCAGTCCACCCGTGACCACAGCTCTTGTAACAGGGCCGAAACGTCGGGTAATAAAGAGGTATGTATATATCTCAATAATCGCGTAAAAGACCCGTTAGTCTTAAGTTTATTGATAGACAAACCCACATTTCGCTTTTGTTGGTCCCACATAACAGAGGTAATATTAATTAAGTAAGGCCAGGCGGCGTATAGTGATGTACGACTGTGTACGACACAGCACATGATTTTATCAACCGACTTCCAAAAAAGGAGGTTCTCAATTCGACTGTATGTTTTTTTTATGTTTCATCATATCTCTGGACTGGATGAACCGATTTTTAATTACTTTTATTTAAATGAGAGCTATTACTTCTTAAGTAGTCCCATTTCAATTTGGTTCCATTCCGACAATTATTTCATCCCATTTCGGTAATTTGAAGTCAGTTGTTGTATAAATTTTTGACGTGTATTTTGATCTAGTTATTTTATTCATATTTTATCAAGTTAGAATTCATATTGAATCATGGCGTGGCATGCCGCGGCATCGTGGGCCTTAAAATGGTCAATTAACAAAGCACCCGTGGCCGGTAATCATCTAAAGCCCCATAATTATAGAGTCATGCTCCGAACTACAAAATAGTTTTGAGACTACACTTTATACAGTAGGTAGACCTACACTTTAAACGATTTGGCCAGTTTTTGTTACATTATGTTCGATTACAAAGAAATTTCCAGGCTTTTAGAGTGAGTCTACCCGAATTAGATAATACACGGGCGAAGCTGCATGTTGACGCTAGTATCTAAGAACAAGTTAAATTATGTTAATCACTTGTGCAAAGCAGCGCATAAAGCTTGAAACACACTCGACGTATGCCATACGACGTGGGAGACAGCGACACACTGGTCGTACGTCTTCCGACGTCGACGTATACATTATCTACGCGCTATGACACCTTAAACGTGTGTGACAGCGGCGACGCGTAAGACAGCGTGGTGAATGACCAGTGTGTTCGTTACCATACAAATTGTATAGACCAGCCGTTATAGGGCTTAGTAGGTACTACGTAACCGTAGGTACAACAATGAATAAGTTCTTAGAATAAATTACATTGTTATAAATTTCTTGTTTTTCCTGTTCCAGTATCTCCGATGCCTCCAGAGTTACCCAGTAAGTAACAGAATTTGTATTATATATATGTATTTAAACATATAACATACGTATCATATAATCACGCACGCCTATATGCTACATAGTATGAAACAAAATCGCTTACGCTGTCCTTCCGTCCCTATGTATGCTTAAATCTTTAAAACTACGCAACGGATTTTGATGCGGTTTTCACCAATGGATAGAGTAGTTCTCGTGGAAGGTTTAAGTATAAAATTTGTCAAGTGTCTGCTAGTTTTCTTTAAACGGTTCATTGTTAAAGGATGGACTATGTGACCCAGTAATTAGTGACACTACCTAAAGATAACCACAGGATTAGGTCGTGGATTCGAACCCCAGCCAGGAAAAACTTAGTATGGAGTTCACGATGGTTTGTTGGTTGGTTTCTGTGTCAGGGTGTAATTTATCCCCTACGCTAAAGACCATCTACCTCCATGATAGAGGACGGCGGGCGAAGGATTACATGATGATTCACTCACTGACGCAGGATACAACCCGACCCAAAAGATGTGGGATAAGACCCGACCCAACCCCAGACAGAAGCCACTCATGTGGCCAAAGCCTACCGACGCCACAGGGAATACCTCCGAGTGCGTACCTTTGACACCCGGCAATGGAAGCAGGGACGACCAGAAACAAAAAAGAAAGAAGGGTTCAAAATATATTATGTAATTACTGATTATTGCGCCTCCGCCCGCGTGATATAGTTTTCTCGTTACTAAATCCCACGGGAACACATTACCGGGATAAAAGTAGCCTATGTCACTCGAGGACCATCATTCACCGAGCCTTTTCCCCACTCAGTTGGGTTCGGCTTTCCAGTGTCGCGTCCAGTCTGCTCGCGGCTGAACTTCGATATTTTCCGTGAAGCGAGTGCCAACTGGACTCCACAACCCATGGGCGAAATATTTCTTTCTTTCTTTCTAGGTTAGTAGGTCACTCTAGAATAATTTAGCATGTGAGTGAAGGAAATCGGTTCAGAAGTTACCGAGCTTATTCTATGCAAACATACAATCAATAATTTCCTCTTTACAATAGAAATACACTAGCGGAAGCTCGCGGCTTCGCCCGCTTGACAAATTAAATACACAAAAACCTTCCTTGATAACCACTCTATTGCGAGTTTTAAAGATATAAGCATACAAACGGACGGAAGCGCCGTTATGCCTAATTGCTTACGATTAGTAAGCTCTTTACTAGGAGGAATATCCAAAGCGGCGCTCTTAGGATCTTACCAAATTTGGCTAGCGGGGGAACCCAGATCAACAGAGGAACAGTCATAAAGGTGGCCACCCTAAACCTACAACTGAGTCGCAAGTCTCAGTTGCCTACAGATCGTTGAGGACCTTGACCGTCAGGACAATAAGAGGATTCCGCACGATCTCCCTAAAGGCTGCATGTCTTCTAGTCACGACCCCTCCATGGGACTCTCTCTCCATTGTTCCAATGGCACGAGGAGGCGCTGGAGCGGGACCACAGGCCTGCGTCTCGAGAAATCGAGGCCCAGCGGTCCTAACTCAAAGTATACAGTAACAGTCATCTAGACCTCATAACAAAGGTTTTATTAGCTAGATGTGCTGTGTTAAAAAAAGATAATTTTAATTTCCAGCTTCCCCAAGACCTGATCGTGGTATATGGAATACTCTGAAGACATTCTCATCTTCCGCAACTATTCGAAGTAACGAATCCTCAAACTCTACTTTCCCAAGACCGAAGCTTACAGGTAGGCTATCTATTGTTTGACTGCTTCGATGGCGTGGTCGGTAGTGCATCGGCGTTCGACTCCGGAGTCTCGGGTTTAAGATAAGATAAGATAAGATATTTATTTCTTAACAAATAATTACATTTGTGTGGAAATGTGAAAAAAAAATACAAGATAATAATATTACAAGAAATTCAAAGGTGATGTCAAATAAATTATATCAATTAAAAAAAAATAATAATAATATATATTTATATATATATATATATATATGGTACATAATTACAACAAAAACAAGACAGCAAAGGAAATTATAAAAAAAAAAAATATCAGACAATAAACTAATTAAAAGAATTCAAAGATAATGCAATTTAATGTCAATGGTATAAATTCAATCTATAGATCAGTCAAAAAGATTAGTCAAGACTACAAATTAATAACATTACACTGACTCATGTCTTGTCCTTAATAAATTCCTCAACGCTGTAATAACATTTCCTTAGCAAGAAGGACTTTAATTTGGTTTTGAAAGTGCCATGATTACACATTGACTTGTACTCAATAGGCAATCTGTTGAACAAGACCACAGACTGCACTAAGGAGCTGTGTTGGACTACATTAAATTTTGGGTGAATTATACTATACAAGTCCTTCCTACGGGTGCTTAATCTTTTTTTCCTCTCAAGCTCTGTCTCATACAAATGTAAATTTTTAATCAAATTTGTGAGTGTTATCAAGATATACAGCGAAGGGACTGTCAATATCTCCAAGCTGACAAAGTGTTGTCTGCACGACTCTGTCTGTGTGATACGTACCATGGTTCTTACAGCCCGTTTCTGAATCACGAATGCTGCATTCATGTTGTACTGGTAGCTATTGCCCCAGAGTTGAATACTATACCTAAGTTTCGATTCTACTAGAGCAAAGTAGACCATTCTAAGTTGCGCCAGAGCCAGGTAATCCCTCAGACTACGTAAAGCGTAACAAGCAGCACTAACGCTGCTCACAATGGATGCCACTTCAAATCTCCAATTCAGCAGTGCATCCACGTCTACACCCAGAAACCTATCACACGTTATCTACAACTGCGATACCTGTACCGCAAGCCACTATATTCAGAGTAGCATTATTTCTTGCAGTTGACTTAAATAGCAGACATTTCGTTTTATTTGAATTAAGTATCAGGTTGTTCGTCCTGAACCAATCCTGGAATGCATGATACACGTCAACAATCTTACTTTCTAGACTGCCAATACTGTCAGCTGCTATGATGGCATTAGTGTCGTCCGCAAAAACAACCAACTTGATATCCTGGGCACTACTTTGTATGTAAGAAATCAAGTCATTTAAAAACAGATCAAAGAAAATTGGCCCAAGAACCGAACCTTGTGGAACTCCTCTAGTGACAGATACTATGCTAGATTTGTGAATTTCCTGTTCCAAATTCTTCATCGACCTAATTTCGACAAACTGCTTTCTGTTTTTCAAGTAGGAACTAAATAATTTTAGACAGTTATCGCGGATTCCGTAATGTTCCAACTTTGCTAGCAGGATTGTGTGATCCACCGTATCAAAAGCCGAACTTAGGTCCAGGAAAAGCCCCGCCACTTTCTGTTTATTGTTGAGGTTACTGACAATATCCGTCACAAGGGAGTCAATAGCATCAGCTGTCCCTCTCGATTTCTGATAACCGAATTGCTGAGTGTTCAATATGTTGTTACAGTATAGGTGCCGGACCAGACGATCCCTCATAATCTTTTCCAATAATTTTGATAAAACAGGCAACAAAAAGATTGGCCTGTAGTTAGCAGGATCAGTCTTGTCTCCTTTTTTATATATAGGTAATATCTTAGCCAACTTAAACTGGTCTGGAAAAATACCCAAAACTATACAATTATTAAATAGAGCTGCCAGTGGTGCAGCTAAAATGTCAATATTATCCTTTATTAAAAACAAGGGAATGTTGTCATAACCAAAAGAGGCTTTATTGTCCATGAACTTCACTATCTTCATAATTTCAATGGGAGTAACTGCGTCAAAACACATTGCAGTCTCCACTTTCTTTGTATTTTTGACTAAATAGGTGACTGCCCGCTGTGGATTACAAGTAGGCAAATGCACCACATTTTGAAATTTTTGACAAAAAACATCAGCAATTTCAGAAGGATCATCAGTAACGCGAGCATTACCAACCCTTAGTAGCATACTATCTGGAACTGCTTTACATTTTGCATTCCTATGTTGGTTTACAACTTTCCAGATCAGTCTGCTGGTATTTGATGCCTTGTCAACCTGCCTTCTAATATCCAACCTCTTCGCAGTTCTAATAACTCTCCTGTATATATTCATGTACCTGTTACGATATTCCAAAATAGTACTGTTACAACAATTTTTGTCAATAGTATTAAGGAACCTAAAATTACTGCTTACCTTAATCCCCTTGGTTATCCATGTAGAGCTCTTAGATTTATTTAGATTTATCTTTATTCTTTTAATTTGGAATGTTTCAGAATGTATGTGATAGAACATCTCCATAAATGCATTTATGTCTGTGTTCCAGTCCTGTTCCGCCAACCTCTGTCTAAACGTAGATCTGTTGTTCTCATCGTATATAATTTTGTTAATGAACATTAATTGTGTTACACCTCGCCTTGGGTTCACCTTTTCCAGTTGAACTGTGCAATAAAGTGCCGCATGTCCATCGGATAGTCCGTTGTGATCGACGCTTATCTCCCCCATATGGTTATCAGGCAAGTTAGTTAAAATATTGTCAAGGCAAGATTCGCGAGAGCCACGTCTGAAAGTAGGGGAGTCGACCAAATGCCTAAAATTATAACCTTTAAGCAAAGACAAGAAGGCTTTTTTCTGCTCATCATTTTCATCGGTCATCATATTAACATTAAAATCACCACAAATCACACATTTCTTACTGAAACAGTGTTGAAGTTTGATTCTCGGGTCGAGTCAAATAATTGTGAGATCCACAAAATGTTTGTTTGGGAGTTTGGGTGTTTTCTATGTTTTAGAAATATACTAGGTAAGGCGTTTCGCTGGAACGCGGGCGGTTACATCGAAATAATAAAGACGGAACTGGCGGAATCTTAACCTAACCCTACGTAACCTAAACAAATTTTTTTTAGCAGTGTCAAAGGCATGTTTCTTTAATTAATATCTCAAAAACTATGAGCCACATACACCAAAAACTATACAGCGAACCACAGGCTTATGTTCTATCTTTATGCCAAATTTCAAGTGGATAGGTTAAGGGATGCGCCCGCTATCGTGTCGCATACATTCTTGATTGAGCCCATCGTTGTGAAACTCCACAAGCTCCGTCTTAATAAGTATGTTTATCAGTGGTCTAGATCCCATAGCGCAAGCTTAGGGTTAGTTTAGTTTGGACTGTAGTTTGGGCTCGATGATGTTGTATGAGAACGTCCAAAAATATTGTAAATACTCGTACATATACGTACATAAGTAAAACGAAAACATTGTACCTACCCTTTAAAATGCTTCTTCAGGAATTCAGCATACATGGCCTCGCTGGCAGACGGGTTGGTATAGAGTTTTGTGTATATCCTTCTGCAAAATATAAAAATGAATCGCTAAATGTGTTGCAAAGCGCAAATCTCGAGAGCAGCTGAACGGATTTCGCTAATTCTTTTTTTGTTGTGATCGTTACTATCAGGAAAAGGTTATTATGGAGGAAAACAAAAAGATTAGCGGAACATTAGAATAGGTACTTTAATAAACATACTATATTTCTATGTATTTAGATACCTACATAATAATAACCAGTATAGCTAAATAATTGTAACCTTTTATCAAGGAGGTTTAATTACAGTAATAATATTCTCATTTTTCTTCCTACGAATTCGTTTCTTGATATTAAAAACATTATCGTAAAACCCACAGAAAAATAGACCTGACACAATAAAAAATAGGCATAAAGGTCTAATGTCTATTACATGAAAGTGTGTACGACTGTACCATTTCTGTCGTTTTGAGAATCTGTCCATATAAGAATCTGTCCTTTCGAATATGTCTTTATGAGAATCTGTTCTTGTGCGACTTTGTTTTTATGAGAATCTGTCCTTTTGCGAATAAAGGGTGTAAATCACAGAAATATTTGATTCGACACGGAAATCGAATTCGGGACCTCAGGGACGGCAGTCGCATTCACATACCACTGAGCTACCGAGGCAGTATTCCGTTATAAGACCGTGAGTTTTATTGCCAGCTTCTTTCTCACTGGTTCCACCAATTGCCTTGCGAATCTGGCAGTAAATGTAAAGGTTTAATTGAATACATACATTATCATTTTCATTACATTACGACTGTTTATTACCATATTTATTGTTCCAGGTAAAGAGACTAAGAAGTTGCCTATAGGGCTTAGACCGCCACTGGATTTACCTCCATCAGATCCTGTTTATAATGGTAAGCGTGCCAATTATGGAAGTGCATTTTGGATTTTTAATGCAAAATTTTTTTGCATTAAAAATACATCATTTGTGAAAATTTTAACATCCAAACTATCACGCTTCTTGAGATAGCGTGTTATATGCATTATTTGAGTTACTATTGTATCTCTATGTATAAAAATGAATCCCTATTTCCCTTGGTCACGCCATCACGCGTGAAGGGTTTGACCGATTTCGCTTATTCTTTTTTTGTTGTGTTCGTAATTATCAGGAGAAGGATCTTATGGAAGAAAAAAAAAAGTTATGCGGAACATTAGAAAAAGTAATGCGGTACGAAGTTCGCCGGGACAGCTTGTCTACAATAAATGTAGCTACACGCATTTAAAACTAGTACGGGGTGGTGGGTTTATGGCTCTGTTATTGTCTGTTATGGCAAAAATTTGCCATATTCATGGGGCACACTAAAAGTTTTGCACTTCTAGCTAATCGGAACTATTTGAATTTCGAATGTTATATTTTTTTAAACGTTGCAACCTCCTTAGTAATAAAAAAAAACAATTGGCGGGAAATAATTTACATCAAAGTTCTACGTATGCAACGAAAATGGAATTAAGTCGAAAAGATTTTAGAGCGATGATTTAAAAGTTCTCTCTCTCTCCGCAAGACTGTGCCGCTCGTCTTCAAAATGGTTTTAGGAGAGAAGCACCTTGTTTGAGCACCGTGAGGCGATGGTTTGCTGAATTTGAGAGAGGTTGAGTTTCTTTACATGCCGAATTTCGTGAAGGGCGGCCTTCAACTGCCGTCAACGAAAATAATGTGGCTACTGTTAAGCGGTTAATTGAAGAAAACCCGCGGATTACTTATGAGACAATTCGAGGACTATTGGGGATTGGTATGAGTCAAATCCAGAAAATTTTACACGAAGAACTGACAGCGGAGCAGAAGCGGGCTCGCGTGGAATGGTGCTCACAGGTGCTACTGAAGTACGACCACGGACATTCTAATGCTGTTTATGACATTGTCACAGGAGACGAAACGTGGATTTATTGTTTTGAACTCGAAAAAAAACAGCAATCTTGTGAATCGGTGTTTGAAAATGAGAACAAGCCAATAAAAGTGAGGCAGGTGAGAAACGTTGGGAAAAAAATGATCGCGTTTTTTTTCTCAGCTACGGGTCCCATCTGTACAATTCCACTTGAAGATCAAAAAGTATTAATGCCGAGTGGTATTCTACCATTTACCCAGGGTGTTAGAAAAAGTTCGCGAAAGACGACCCAAAAGCCGCGTTCTCCTACATCATGACAACGCTTCTTCACACACGGCCAACAAAACAAAGTCATTTTTAGCTTCCGAAAAAGTACAACTCGTCACCCATCCTGCGCATAGCCCCGACCTAGCACCCTGTGATTTCTGTATTTTTTCCCAAAATCAAAGATTTGATGAGAGGTTTCACTTTTACCAACACCGAAGAGGCAGTGATAGCGTTCAATCAGCACATAGAAAACATGCCGTCAGATCTGTGGTCCTCCTGTTTTAAAAAATGGTTCGATCGCATGAAAAAATGTTTAAAATGTAAAGGAGAGTATTTTGAAAAGCAATAAACATAATATTTTGGTTTTAACATGTTGTTTTTTTAAGTTACGCAAAACTTATAGCGTGACCTACGTATTTTAGAGTTTTCGAAAGTATTTTCATAAAATCTAAAAAATGTCACATGCGCATTGATTGCAGCTGGTCTTGAGTCTCTAACTATTACCGTTCTCGATTTGACCTCGTTTTGACCTTGACCTTGAGATCAGTGGTCAAAGGTCAAGTTCATTTTGGGGGGTTTCCGACTATGCTAAGTCAATTGGCGTTTACACTGAGTCTCTTGCTCTTACTGTTCTCGAGTTGATAGTTGTTCACGGACGGATACTGTTGTATAAGAGATTCTCGAATTTTTTTCGAAAACTCTAAAAGAGTTAACTAGTGCCACAACTCCATACTCACTGATCGTTCTTACCTGTGTTAGGGACATGCTCTGAGTTTGCAGCCTCTATAATATGACGCAAGTCTTGCAGTCGCTGGCTCTTAAACCGATTGATGGAACCGATTTTGACAATTTTTTTTAATTGAAAGCTACTGTCTCTTGAGTGGTCCCATTTCAATTTGGTACCATTCCGACAATTATTTGGTCCCATGCCGGTAATTCAAAATCGGTTTTAAGCCAGTGTTTGGTGTTTTTTTAGTAAACCTACATTTTAATCATATTTTACGTTCCAGAGGCTGACGATGATGAGACATATGAAGGTACGTTAATCCTTCTAACATCTGTAACCTATAAGTTTGCATAGCTTTTAACCACACCTCTTTTTTGTATAAAAGCCTTAATCAGATCTTTTTTTTCTCTCTCAGCCAATTTGACGCCCACTTTTTATTTTTTATATTGGGTTGGCCATTTTGACGCCGCCCGCCTGGTGGCAAGTCGAGACGACGTCTAGCGATTGTGGGCCAATCTCACAGCACACAATACTATAGAGAGTGGCGCTTAACTTGACGACCTAATGATGTGCCTCTTCACGCTCCGCTTAAAGAACCCAGGGCTATATGTAGGAGGAAACACGTGCACAGGCAGGGCGTTCCAGGCACCTATCGTTCGGCAGAGAAACGAACGTTTAAAACGTTCGGTTCTCGCGAACATGTTATCCACTGTGTGGGAGCGGCATCTATCTATTGCTGGGCATCCCCCAAACCTATTCCATGCTGGCCGGACGGGTTGGTATAGAGTTTTGTCTCGACTTTTTCTTCTCTAGACATACTTCGATACACATACTTATATATTTCCAAATAAATACATACTAAATTTACCTACCTACATAGAAAATACCCAAAGGAGAATGCCCAGTAGTCGTTTCTTTTTTTAAAACCTAAATAAAAAGTGTATGGCTACCTAAGTAAATTGATAAATCATATAATATTTTTTTAACAATCTTTTAATTCACTCGAACAAAATCGTATGTGGCGTTTAAACTTTGATATAATTCGCGGTAATCGTTTTTAATTGTCTTCTTACTCAAATGCACTATGTCGGAACGGATGTCATGATTCGAATTTTACGATCCTAGATTAATCCAGAAATGGTTAGTCCTATATCTTATTCAAATAAGTTTTGTATTCAGTACTTGTAACATACTTGAAATGTATGTGTAAGAGTAAATTAGTATAATATGTTATGTTCCACAATATTTAATAGTTAATGTTATGCTGAGATGTCATGGCCCAAGATTTTTGGCATTATAATTACCATGGCGACCATGCATTAAATAGAGTTATAGTATAAACACTGATGTATAGGTATCTAGGTAGGTATTACATTTTCAGGATTATTTATAAGTGTGTTGGAACTATTACTTCTATCTTATTTGAATTAAATCCATGTTCATCCATGTAACGATTAGCACTTTTTGGACAAAATTTATTTGATTTGATTGATGGACATTTGCTTCAAAACTAACCTCTAATTTTAACGGCAAAACGAAGAATGAGAGAAAACCCTACAAAATAACAGAATATGTTTTATTTCCTATGAAAGTGCGATATCAATCCAATTTAATATCCGATTTTCGTTGTCATACAAAATTATTTGTTACGAAACGGTGGTCCATTGAAAAGTGGGCAATCTCCTTTCCAAAAAAAACATCAGATCCTTCCTGACTTTTTGGAACTAATACCAAAACACCCATTACTTAATACGACCTAATATCTAAATTACCGTTTCTCCTAAGGGATGAAACCCGAATGGACTTAAAAACAAAAAAACGACTCATTCCCAATATGTACTGTGTATCCGATAACACAAGCTTATATTAGCTTACTATGGCTCCGTGTATAAAAATAAATAAATAAAAATAAATTAATATTCTTTGGACATTCTCACACTGCGTCATCTAGTCCAAACTAAACGATAAGATTGTGCTATGGGATCTAGACAACAGATAAACACACTTATATACTTCTAAATACATACATAATATACATAGAAAACATCCAAACTCAGAAACAAACATTTGTGGATCACACAAATATTTGATTCGACCCGGGAAATGAATCTAAGATACCGGAGTCGAAAGCCGACCACGCCACGCATTACCAAATAACCTCGAAAAACAGTTTCAACCGACTTCCAAACAAGGAGCAGGTTCTCAATCCAACTGTATGTTTTTCTTGTATTTATCAGATATGATACATACAAGAATATCATATTACTACTTCCCAAGTGGTACGATGGGTCCGTATTTTGATCCCATTCCGACCATTATTTGGCCCCGTTTCTGTAGTTTGAAGTCGGTAAAAATGTGTCAATTTTTGACGTAGGTATATACATTTTTTGTTCCAGAACCATCGGAAACTATTAACACACAAAACAGGTCCTGTAACACATTACCAGGACTTAAGATATCCAAACTGGATATGGATAAGAATAAAGTCCTTATCAAATTTGGCCAGAAATTACCGAAAATACCTGTAAATTATTTGAAACCGCCTGCCGCCACTAAAACCATAAAACCATCAGTATCACGTAAGTTATAAGCAATTAAGTATCTAATATCTATGAGGTATATCATAATTTCAGACGATTACCGCCCATTGGTGGGCATAGGCCTCCCCCAACGAACGCCACAACATTCGGTCCTGCGCTTTCCGCATCCAGTGGCTTCCCTTGACCTTTAGGATGTCGTCAGTCAACCTTGTGGCAGGCGCTGTGTTTCCCAGTACGCGGTCACCACTCGAGGACTTTTTGGTGACCATCGGTCCTTCGAGCGATGTGTCCAGCCTCTGCCACTTAAGCTTGGCGACTCTTTGGGCTATGTCAGTGACCCTGGTCCTCCTTCGGATCTCATCGTTGCAAATGGATCGCGAAGTGACACTCCGAGCATACCCACAGCAGCATAGCAACACTGAGGTTCTGCAAAAGGCGTATCGATCGTCAGTGACCATGTCTCAGTTCCGTATGTCATCTCTGGCTAAGTGGTAACCGACTAGGTTAACACATTGCAAAGGTTAAGCAAAATCTAACTTCGGTCTTAGAATGACCCATCCTGTATAGGTGACAATTTCTTAAGACATTAATACCCCTCCGTGCCACTTTTGATACCACATCCCGGTTGTCAAACATCTATGGCAGTCGTTACGGGTATTTGGAGTCCTAAAACAACAACTGCTCTAACTACAGAACGTCGATATCGGCCATGGGTTGTGAAAGTCAGAAGTACAGCCGCACTCAACTGAGTTGGGATAAGCCTCGGTGGATGATGAACTATAGATATTAAACCTAATGCAGTGTACTACGCAAAAATCATAATTATACTTACTAGTTATCACGGCGAACTTTGTATCGCCTCAATTATAAAAAAAAGAATATTTTAATATTTCATGCAAATGTTATTAATTATAATTGAAAAACGCGACGGACGGACAGACAAATTGTCGTATTAAATATATAGATTACTATTACGTGTAATACGCAAAAACCATAATTATACTTATTAACTAAAACATTTTTTTTTTCAGAATCTAAGCCTCTCCCGCCTCTGAAAAACGGTAAGTTAGACATATTGCTCGCATGTCGTGTATCGACGAAGAGTTTGTGGATAACCAATAATATCGCAGTAAAATTAAAAAATTGGATATCATTGGTTATCGAATGAACCTATAAATACCGCTTATGGGACTGGCGATGTTGAAAAGACCCCTCTTAGCAGTCACTGTTCGCTGCAGATCGAAATGTAAACCCTATTGAAAAGAAAGTATATATTTTGGCAATTTCCAGTGGTTCAATTACCGAAATCGAATACTCCTGACGTCAAAGCCTGTAAAAGACCGCTTGTCAGTCCGAGTAAGTTTTTTTAATATTCTCTTTAAATATTAAATATACCGGGTGTTACGTAAGGGTTATATCAACCCGAAGCCAGCACCATCAGCTGGTCGACCAGAACCCGTTTCGATATGTCGCGACCGCCAGACAAGAAAAAAAAGTTCATAAAAAAAACATTATTACCGCATAAAATACACACTTGTTTAAACAACACTAGCTAAAATCAGCTGCTTCGGTCATCGACATCAAAATAGGTACAAATAATAGGTACAAATAATGCGCGCCTGTGAAAAGCCTTCCGTCTCACTCCTGGTAGGTACATTTTGTCTCTGTTTCGCATCAAGCAATGCCGCCCGAACGAAGTTTCCTAGAATTTTATTTAAAATCATTTAGCAAGGTCACAGGTCAGTTCAGTTGCATTCTTTGCTTTGTGCAGTGAGGTAGCTAAATAGTTGTTTAGTGTGTTAATTTGTGAGTTGAGTCAAGTTGTGTGTGATAGTGATTGTGTTGTGTAGTAATGGCTCTGAGTAACGAAAAGTATTACGAGATGATGCTTTGTGTAGGAGCATCAGAAGGCAATTTGAGCGCTGCACGGGAGTTGTACCTACCGTGAGTTTTGATACCTAAAAATACTGTGTACGCAGTCGAGTCGAAGCCGCATTTAGCACTGTTACACAAGAAATTAACCTTTCCTGTAAACAGGTAAGATTTTTCTAAAATTGGGGACAGAGATTTTACTATCACTTGCATGTGGTGCACCTGTCGAACCATGGACGAGGATCTGGGGAAACATAACTATGTGTTGGTCAAAATTTTATTTACATAAACAAAAATAATCCTTTAAGGACGCCCACACCGCCGCGACGCCCGCGCCACCGCCAAGGGCATTGTACATATGTACCACGCGCTCATTGTCTAGTTGTAGCTACGTCAAGCCGAAGCGTTGGGACACGTTTGTTTTGATTTGAAATATATTTTTAAATTTTTTGATGAACTTTTTTTTCTTCTTTGGCGGTCGCCATATATCGAAACGGGTTATGGTCGACCAGCTGATGATGCTGGCTCCGGGTTGATATAACCCTTTCGTAACACCCTGTATACTACTTATATGATGCCGCGTGGAATAGCTTCGGATTAAAACGATAACTTTTTGACATTTGAATAACTTTTTAGGGTTCCGTAGTTCGAGTCTCGGAACCCTTATAGTTTCATCCATGTCTGTCCGTCCGTCTGTTTTGTCTTGTTAGTGCTAGAAACATAAAACTTTGGATGGATATGTGTATTTAGCTGAAAATAATGAAATAATATATTTTGCACCAATGTTTTACTCACCTTAACGCTTGTCTCTTTAAATACCTGTCCATGCTAAGGTTGCCTGTAAGATATTGCTTTTAGCGATAAGGCCGTCCTTTGTACATCCTGTTTTTGTTGAATCTTGTGATTTTTAATTGGTGTACAATAAAGTTTATTCTAATCTAATTCTAATCTAATCTATTTTTTTTTTAAACCAATAATATAATGTAACATAATATAATAATTGTAATAATATTTTTTTTTATTTAAGCATCCGTTTGCGAAATATTTCACTTTATAACCCATTTTTTTCAGTAGACGTGCGAACAACATACTATGTTTGGTTCCGTGAGAATATCTGTAAATTGATCGCTACTTTTATAATCCACATTCACGATGAAATCATTTGGGTTTCACACCCATCATTTGTCAGAAATTAGGGTTGCACCTCAACTATAGCAGTCGTTAGGGGTAGTTGGAGCCCTAATTCAAAAATACGACCGGTCTAACTACAGAACTTCGCTATCGCCCATGGGTTGTGGAGGTCAGATGGCAGTCGCTCCATGGAAAATATCGAAGTTCAGCCGAATCGCAGTTACACTGGAAAGCCAACTCCAACTGCGTTGGGAAAAGGCTCGGTGAATGATAACTGGGTTATTGACACTTACCAAATAATTTTAAATATGTATTTTTTGTTGAAACAAAAAAAAACTTCTGAATTTTTTTATCTTGGCAACATTGAGTTTAGGTATTAACAGAAAAAAAAATGTTTAAGGTCTGTAATTTTTGTTTGGGTCATTTCGATACTGGACAATTTTGCTCTTGTCTGTCTATCTGTTTGTATCTGTGCCAGTGAAGAACTATCCATATATTTTTTTAGCTTTACAACACAATACAATACAATAAACTATATGGTACACCAGTACAAAAATAACATAACAAAAACAATCCATATTGAATATGTACAAATGGCGGACTATCACTAAACAGTAATATCTTACAGGCAACCTTTGGATGGTAAGGTAGAATAAATAGAATTTAAGAAAAAGGGGGTAGACATTGGTGTAAATGAACTACATAAATAGATTTTTGCCACAAAAGTACCTACTGCTTAGTATAATGCATGCAGTAAATAGGTAGAACAAACAAGGTAAGAACAAACAAGGTAAGAACAAACAAGGTAAGAACAAACAAGGTAAACAAGGTAGAATTAGATAGATATTCTGTATACCATTACACACAAATACATACAAACATACATAATAAATACATACAAATAACAGGATGAATTTTTGAAAAGGGCTTGGATGGCCAAATCCGAAACTATAAGGAATAGCGAAAAATGCTCAAACGAGTCACGAGCCCGATTGTGTTGAAACTTAAAACCTCATCATTAGATTTTTGGAAAACCAATAATCCTAGGTGGGAATCGAATACGTTGATTTTGAAAAAAAAACACACCCTTTATTATTACACCATACGATAGTGTCGCTGTTAAGGATCAAATTCTACGAAGTAATGATATACGGCAAATTTAAGGAAAATTTTGAATTTTAATAAAATTCATATTTCATGTACCTAAATTTTGTATCATAATCATTTGTTTCGTTCGAATTTACAAAGACACGTATGATACAGTTGATGACTTGAAACGTTCTTTGGAGAATATTCTAAACGGAATCAATAACATTTTAATATTGAATGCAGTACGATCCTTGAGGTCTCGAATCCAGCTATGTATTGAAAACAATGGTCTACATTTTGAACAATTAATCAGTTAACGTAAGAAAAATAAAATGTATTTTGTTAAAGATGAGCTCTTTCCTTTAGTTTGCCGTATGTCATTACCTCCCAGAATAAGATCCTTAATAGCAACCCTCTCGTATATATAATATAGAGTGTGTTTTCTTTTTAAATAAATGGCTTCGATTTCCAGCTAGGATTATTGGTTTTTTAAAAATCTAATGTTGAGGTTTTAAGTTTCATCAAAATTGGGCTCGTGACTCCTTTGAGCATTTTTCGCTATTCCTTATAGTTTCGGATTTGGCCATCCAAGCAATTTTCATAAATTCACCTGTATATAACTATATACATAATTGGTCTTTATTTCAGTTCGCAATATGCAAACTCCAGTAAAGCAAAAATTACCAGACCCAAGAAATGTTAAGAAAAGTGTACCAATAGTAAAAACGAGTGAGTACATCGAACTATGAGATTACATTGCCATAACATTATCAAAAAATTGTAGATTTTATAACCAGGGAGTAAAATGATAGGTATATTGTTGCCGAAGGGGCTATTTTGAATCCAGAGGGAAGTGAAGGTTTCGAAAGTTGAATCCTGAGCTTATGGAGGGATTCAAAGTACCTACGTCGCCTGAGAGAAAAAGAATTTTACTCTCGATGCCTAAGCATTACTTATTTTTGCCTTCTATGAAAAAAAAAGTACTACCGATTGAAAGAATTCACGCTTTTTTTTTGTTGGTACCGCTGCCACGTCCCACTACTGCCAACATTTACAAGCTAATAGTTCAATAAATTTTGCATTCGATTACTTTGAAAGACTCATATTCCAAATTCGAACATCATTATTGACCGCTAAAAGTCTGTTAACAAAAAAGTATTGAATTATTGGTACCAAATTTTTTCATAGAAGTGGATGAAAAGTAATGTTTAAGCATCGAGAGTAAAATTATGTTCTCTCAGACGACGTGCACAACCCTCGCTGCGCTCGGGATTCTACTGTAGAATCCTTTGATTCGCTCTGAATTCAAAATAGCGCGGCAACAATATATCATTTTACTCTCTTGTAAAACAATATTTTGACGTTTACTAAATGTAATTTATTTTGTTTTTTAGAACCACCGGTTGCTTTGCCTCAGTTACCTCCTATTCCGCATATTCAACATGGTACGTTCAAATTAATTTTTATTTAGCCCCCAATCAAACTATCACTATCATATTTTAACATAGTTCAAAACAAAGTCGCTTCCACTGTATGTCCGTCCCGATGTATTATTAGATCTTTAAAACTACGCAACGGATTTTGATGCGGTTTTCACCAATGTCTAGTGGTTCTCGAGGAAGAGAAATAATTAATTTGTCGATTGGTCGATGCCACGAGCGTTCTCTGGTATTATTATAAAGGTGTTACATTCAGGTTTCACACTTTATTTGTCAATTTAAAACGTCGGGTTCGTATATTTTTCGACCGACTTCCAAATCGTTCTCAATTCGATTGAGATTCGAGCGGAGTTTAAGAAGCTCTTTCTTAAACGACTCGTGTATTTCGTTCGTGATCGAACTCCTCCTTAACGACTGGACCGATCTTTTTGAAATTTGGCACAGTCATAGTGACCATCACCGTGAGTGCATATACCTGAATTCATAAAGATCGGTCCAGTCGTTTAGGAGTTCGACCCGGATCGACAAACTCAGCTCAGTTATTGCAACAGCAGAATCCATTGCATACCTAGTTACTTCATATCTCTGGACTGGGTCAACCGATTTTGATTTTTTTTTAATGAAAGCTTTTGCTTCCGAAGAGGTCCCATTTCAATTTGGTCCCATTCCGAAAATTATCTACTTGGTCTCAAAGCAATCAGTTTGCTTAAACTAGTCTTAAAATATTACTAGTTATCCCGACGAACTTTGTATCGCCTCAAATAAAAGAAAAAAAAAAAAGAATATTTTAATATTTCATGCAAATGTATGTAAATTAAAAAACGCGACGGACGGACAGACAGACAGACAGACAGACAGACAAATTGTCGTATTAAATATATGGATGATAGAAATTATAAACAGATCACAAAAACTGATGTCATCGGCAGGACTCCAACCCACGGTCATCGTAGCTCAGTGGTCAGAACATTACCCCTCCCCTGTCTGGGCTCGATCTCCGAACTGAGTACAAGCTTATTTAAATCTGCGAATGCTGTTTTTCTTGTTACTAAAATCGATTCCTAAGAACAGATCTTCGTACGTATCTACATGTACACAGCTTAAAGGTTTACTTCGACCAAAATCTTCTTGAACAATCAAAATATTTTTATTGTATGTAGGACTAGGTATGACGTGGCTACCATATACCTGATTCTAAATTAGAAGGTGTCATTAAATTCGTATTTCTTTCAAATTTTTTGGGGGTTTTATGGCTTGGTTTCAAGACTTTTATGCCAAATATTTTTATTGTTCTGGATCATTTCACTGTTCACTTTGACTAATTATTTACACTGACTTTATTGAGTTTTAATATAGTTGTTTATGGTAACAAAACAGACAATATTTTGCAAAATTTTTATTTCTTTCTAAAATGTAATATAGTATGTAAGGTCCTCAAAAAAAGTGAAAACGAATATTTTGGTACCTAATATTTAAAATTTTTTTTTAGATTACGACGTCGGAGACGGCTCATCCGATGAGGAATACTGGGCACCTGAACCTAGATCTATGTCTCCTATATATGGCAACAATCTAGAATAATTATTACCTATAACTATGCTGATTGCTTTTGAATTTTTGAAGTAAAGTTCTTTTCTCAAATATGCATGAAAATATTGACATTTTTCGAAAAAAAGAATACAAAGTAATAATGGTATTTAAAAGAGACGAAAATATGACGAACTGTGTGATTGTAATTGAAGGAGAAAGAGTGGGGCAAGTGAAAGAGTTTGTGTATTTAGGGTCCAAGTTTACAAGTGATGGAAGACGTGACGATGATATTGAAAGAAGAGTTATGGCAGGGAATCAATTGAATGGAGCTCTGCATAACTTTATGAACATTCAGAAGGTTTCTCAGAGGGTTAGGCTAGCTGTGGTTAGGAGTGCTTGTCCGTACAGTAATATACGGCAGTGTATGTTGGGTGTGCCAGAAGAAGCGTGAAAGTCAAATAAATGCTGTGGAAATGAGAAGTTCGAGAAGTAAATGGCTGGGGTAATATCAGTAAATAACGTGAGGAACAGCGTGCTACGAGAACGTGCCAGTGCGTCAGAAGATGTCGTGACTAAGATAGAAATAGGGGTGCATAGATGGTTCGGGCATGTAGAAAGAATGGATGAAAAAAGATTGACGAAACAGATACATAAGGCGTGAATGGACAGGCAGGTAAGGGTCGACCTAGGCGAACGTACTTCGATCAAAACGGAGATGTTTTGACAAAAGGCCAGGTCATGAGTACCCATAACCGAAGAGCGTGCATGAAAATAGTAATGAAAGTGGAGGAAGCCCAATAGGAAAGTGGAGTAAAAGTATGTATGTATTACGCTCCAGCAAGATTGTATGAAACGACTTGCTTTTTTTTTTTGATTACAGCTTGCCAAGTATAAGTTGGCGTGTAGCAAAAACTAGAACTAATTTATTGTATGTGTAGTTATAGTTCTGAGATCTTGTTTTTTTATTTGTTTCGTTATTGTAAAATATTTGTTTTGCTTTTTTTATGTACAATAAAGAGTACTATAACCCTGTCTAAACACTAATGACAAGGAGCTGGAAAATGTAAGCGTTGGCGGCAATCATTTGGATTTCGGTGTCGTTCTCGGTGGTTGTCAAAAGTACTATTGGCTTCCAATAGTACTTTTGACGACTTTTGCCTACTCTTAATTTTTTTAACTCCACAAGTTTTTAGACAGTGATTTGAAAAGCACTAAGTATAGTAGGTATTATGCCTTGGCAATTGCCTATCTCGTATTAGTGAAGTCTTCACCTACGGCTTGGCCTTTAAATACTCGACCTGCAATAGTATATTTTACGGCCTTGAGGAGTAAGCTGGTAAATGGGTGACGAAACCGTTACGAAAAGTATGTGTCCTTCACGAGCATAACAGCAGCTTGCAGAAGAACGCAGCTACGTTCCACTTACTGCCGCTGGAGACCACGATACGGGTTTCATTGAATTTATTTAATACGATGTTATAAGGTCCAATAGCATGAAATATTAAAACTGAAGTGGCTTAAGTAGTGTAATGATATACTTATGTTATTGGGCCTTCGCACATTGTGAATAAAAACCGGCCAAGCGAGTGTCCGGCCACGCATAGTATAGTATTCCGTAGTCACCCAATTCAGAGACTCTATAATTCCTACACCACCACTCAAATCAAACCCAGACTCTATAATTCCTAAACTAACATAGTTATCTGGTCCGTTATAGTTTTGCTTCAAAGTTCAGATTCTTCAAGCTAGCCGTTTAGATTTTAGAGGGGAAGCCTTGTTTTTACAAAAAAATGCGTTTAAAGTTGAATATTTAAGTTTAGTTAAAAATTGTTTTAGCAACCTCTGCATGTTTTTAAAAGACCTATCTAATGACACCCCACACTTCGGGGTAAAAAAAAGGCAGGAAAAAAAAACAAGTTCTGATTACGTGTAGAGGAGGTACCCCAAAAAAAATATTTTTCATAACTTTCTTTTAGCACTTTGTCAATGAAGTAAATACACATATCCATGTAAAGTTTCATGTTTTTAGCACTCACCGTTTAGGAGGAAAGTCGAGGACAGACATTACTAAACTATAAAGGTTCCGAAACTTGATCTCCAAAAATGTGCTTTGGGTAAAATGAGACATATTATTAAACAATTTAGTCATATATTTCTATCTAATATTTACAATACAAAAATTGAAATCAATAAATTATCATAACTATCACTAGAACTGAAAATATATGTTCATAATTTTTCGACCGTTTTTAAGGAGACACAGAATTTACGTTGAAATTGCAGTATGTACAGTCACAAGCATAAATATGTTACTATGGGCACATCGACGAATATATCTGACCCAGAAATGAGTTCAATAATATCAGTGTGGCGTGTAGGCAAGCTACACAAAGCCCCTCTGACGTCATATATACGAAATGTCTATACATACGAGAAGGCGGTTCTAGTCCCTTCTACAAGTTTCTACCAGTTTCCATCGGCGCATACGCCATAAGCCACACCCTCTTATAATTGGACTAGCCAATTAGGTATAAGCAATAAATTATAAGTACAACAAATATATAGATATAATTTACTCGCTTTGTTTAGATCCACGCGCGTTTAAACCTGTTTGTGTCAAGCCGGGGATATGCTTGTACGATATAAATACGAATATATTTTAATAACAAAATCAATTACAAACAGTTACTACAAACGTTTCAATCCCTCCCAACCACTTCATCTAATTGCATGAAAGCAGCACTAACATCTGATCTAAAACAAAAATGTGACAATGTTAAGTTCGGAAATGATGTGATACCTCTTGAAGAGCATAAATATGTCGTTTAATAATTCTACGTTTCTGTTAGCATTTGCATCGATTACTCAGTAACGTGCATACATATATGTAATTTAATATGGTGCAACGATCAAATGTCAGTGCTGCTTTCGTGCAGATATATATTATTGAACTGTTCCTGGGTCAGATATAATTGTCGATCTGCCAAAAGTAACATATTTATGGTCGAGACTGCACTAAAAATGCAACTCATAACTAAAAAATTATGCTATTAAGGTCACACCTTAACTCCTTCAAACAACCATACCACATTATTCTCAACATTTCTTCATAAGTGGCCGACAACGGCAATAGGATTGCCTCCTATTACGTGGGGCCAAGAACATTACTGGCAAAGTGTGGGCGAGTAATGTACCTCTGCCTACCCCTTCTGGGATAAAGACGTTACTTCATATCTTCTTCAGTAAGCGGTACTTTCTTCGTATCATGAATAATCTCATCAATCCTATGTATATCTTTAAGTGACACTTGGCCAGTACCCCTGTCCATGGGTTTGGGTTGTGATGGGTCCGGTTTCCAACCAAGGAAGTTAATTATTTGGAACGTTGCTGGAACACCATGGACTCCACGATCTGGCACTTCCTTTAAAATAAAGATTTTTTTTACATGCAACATATTATTAAGACGGAGCTGCTTCTTAACAACGATGGGATCAATCAAGAATGTATGCGACACGATGGCGGGCGCATCTCTTAACCTATCAACTTGAAATTTGGCATAAAGATATAACATAAGCCTGTGGTTTGCTCTATAACTACTGAACCGATTTCGAAAATCTCTCACTGATATGTAGCTACATTTACCCTGAGTAACATAGGTTACCTTTTATTCCGTTAATGTGTTCCCAGGGGAATCGGCAACGAGAAAACTACACGCGCCTAAACAAAAATTCAAACGGAGGGTAGATATAAGATATACGATTTTTGTTTCTAGGCAGACCAAATAGAATAAGGTTTTTTGAAGTCCGTCGTCTGTCTAAATTTCTAAGATCTTGGCATGAGCTATACACATTTAAACAGCAAATAAAATACTTACCTTACCATACATCTCATCATATATCGCTGCAGCAGCGAATTGTGTATCTTTAGACAATCTCAATGGTCTATTAAAAGCAGCGTTAGACTCGCCTAATGCTCGGACATCTCGCATCACATCCCACATGGATGGATACCATATTGTTACGGAGTCTACGTCTACAGTCTGTAGGGTAAAGCCACTCCTAGAAATAAACTATTATCTTTATTATCGCTTAAAATAGACTAAAACTGACGGTGTCCCTATAATCGAACAGTAGACCTCGTAAAAATTAAAAATATTCGGACTGCCTCCTTGGCGCAGTGGTATGAGTATGCGACTGCCCTTCCTGATTGATTCCGGGTCGAATCAACTATTTGTTTTCTATGTATTTAGAAATATATAAGCATGTTAATCAGTCGTCTAGATCCCATGGCACAAGCATAATTTGGGCTTGATGACGTTGAGTGAACATGTCCAAAAAAATGTTTTTATTTTCAATCACATTAATAATCACAGACAGACGGACGAAAGCAAAATAGTCCAGTTTGGTCTCGAAAAGTAGAGGTCCAAAACTTACGCATTATAAACTTAATCAACGGGATGCGATTTTGTTGAGAAATACATACCTAAATAGATACTATATATAAATAAATTAAAGAATAAATAAAAATAAATTACTTACGCGTTAAGCAATCCCCCTACATCCTTAACATGCGTAAACGGCGATATATGTGGGGATATTCCCCCGCTCCGTTCGCTGTCGGCCATTTGTAGCGACTGACGTAGTTCCATTAGTGTATCACCGCCAAAAACACAAGCTAAAAATACCTGAAAAAAGAACACTTTAGATGTGACCTTGTTTTTATGTTGACGGTACCGAAAATTATATTATATAATTATAATCCTTACAAATACATATATTAATGCTTTTCACTAAATGCAATGAAAATAATATGATTTTAAAAATTTTGTCTGTCTGTCTGTCTAAGTATGTTCCGGACTTTCACTGGCGGATAGCTGATTTAAGAAAGTATAACCTATGCTACTTTTTGTCCCGGGAATGTGTTCCCGCGGGAATCCGAAACCATTTATAAACTTTTTCACGCGGGCGAAGCCGCGGGTGTCAGTTAGTTACACATATAATTTTTAATTCGCTATTCCAATCGCTGTCGTCTGTAAGATTCGTTGGAAAAGTTCGAATCAGTTGTTGACAACTACGGTACCAACTGAATGTTTTCTAGTACCAGACAGCTCTCGTCGACCAACTTACGTCATTACTGGGTATTAGTGATAAGGGCAAAGACAATATGTAACTCAGCAACAGTCCATTTGTTGACAAAAATTATTTAATATTGATTTCATCAGAATGCTTGCCGCATTACCCGGTTGCATGGCGATGGCCAACCTTTGCACCAGGTACGCCCCAGAGATAATGTACTGTAAAGAGTATAATGTACTTACCCCATCTGGTTTCAGGCATTTCATGATTTTGTCAAAACATCCGGGTAAGTCATTCACCCAGTGTAACACGAGGGATGACACAAATAAATCAACACTATTGTCGGGAAACTGCAACAAACATTCATACGTAGCATCATCAGGGTAGGCAGAGGTGCACTGCACACCCACACTTAAGTAGTAATTTTGTTGGGCCAAGTAAAAAGACGAGCACCTACCGGGTAACTTTGTTAGTTCAGGAGTTATAGAGGCTATTATGCGTGACCTTAGATCAAAAATACTATAGATATTGGATTCAGTACAAACACAACGCAGAATCTTGGCACTCGAATACTATATAGGTAATTATTACAAATACCATCTATAAAATAAACAAGATTGTACATTGATGGTTGACATAGAAATAATTCGTAATAATTAATACAAAAGAATCAATGTCACTTCCTTTGAAAGTCAGCAAGCGAAATAGGAACTTAGTATGAAAGCGGCTGAAGCGCGCAGGTGTGCAATGACAGACATGAAGTGGTGTCGTTTTTAAAGCACTGATCAGTAATCTAGGTATTTTTGATCTAAGTGCGTGACTATAGAATCCTACCTCAGTGGTGCAGTGGTATGTGTATGCGACTGCTGTCCCTGAGGTCACGGGTTCAATTCCTGAGTCAAATCTAATATTTCTGTAATCGACAAATGTTTGTTTCGGAGTTTGGGTATATTTTCTATGTATGCATTTAGTATGCATTTAGAATTTTTATCAAAGTATATTTTGAAAGGGAAAATTCGACTCAAAAACCCTATACCAACCTCTCTGGCCAGCGTGGTATATGTAGGCCGATGTTCCCCTCTATGGGGGAGGCCGATGTCCGCCCTCTTTGGGGGAGGCAGATGTCCGCCCTCTTTGGGGGAGACTTATACCTAGCAGTGGGTGTCAAATGGGCTAAGACAATGACGGAATCCTTTTCTGAGCGTGGCCCGACACACGGGGCCAGTTTTTATGCATGTAGGTGCAAATACTCACATCAATATTCTCTTCGTCCATAACTCTTTTTTCATATTGAACACCATCGCCAACTAAAGCCTTATCCAGATGTGTCTGCGATGTGTCACATAATGTGACTTTCTCTACACTGTCAGGTAGAAAGTGACGGGATACATATCCTCGGCACGCACCTGGAGTATAAAAAAGGTTTATACGCTGCCTACACACACAACAGTTGAAGGGGCCATCGAGAGTGCACAGCAGTGGTAATGTCTCTACACTTCTACAAAATTGCCCCTGCTTACCTACACAAATCAGATTTAAGGTGGTCATTAAGGGTCATTCCACACTTTTACCCTCTATATTGCCCCTGCAGTAGTTGGGTGTGTAAAGGATCTGTTAGTGACATTTAATGGTTTTTTTATTAATAGATTTTCTGGGGTTCTGTACCCAAAGGGTAAAACAAGAACCCTATTACTGAGACTTTGCTGTCCATCCGTCTGTATTATATCTCATGAACTGTTATAGTTAGAAAGTTGAAATATTCACTGGCGGCGCACCGTCATACAACAACGTACGCGGCGGCCTGGGGGGGTTCAACACTACAGCGCGTCAGCGCACTCGCTCACTTCACCGCACGACGCGCGTTAGCACGGGCACTAACGTGGCTTCGCAATCTTTATTAATTACGACAAGTAAATCTATTCATACAGTCCACTTCAATCTTTTATTTAATGGAGTAACCATCACGGCCGCTCCATTCACAGATGATGTATTTCTGTTGCCTTTAGAACAACAAATACTAAACGAGTCAGACTTGCAATTGGCCGGTTTTTATTATGATTAAGAAAGATGGATGAGAAGGATAGATACTGCCTCCCGATACAAATAGGCGGTTACCTAGCTCCACAGCGTTTTTAAATGTTCTTTTAATATCAAATACTCGATCAGCGGTCCGCCAACCGATTTCTTCTTTTATGTACTCCGCTAAGTGATAATCGTCTCTCTGTGCACTCCTTTCCCTCTGCAAAGCCTTGGCATTCCTATCAAATATATTCATAGTCCTGTAAACAGAACTGGCTGTTTTTTGTTTAACATTTGAAGAGCTACTCCTGGTTAACACATTTTGTATGCATTTTGACGGGTGCTTCGCTAAATGGAGACGAGAGAGACTTTGTAAGAGTTGTATATGAGACATTTTTAGTGAGTCATCTAATAAAACAAGGTTTATGTTTCAAAATTATTTTTTTTTCAGTAATATTAGATTTATTTTGACTTTGGAATTGAGGTTATGTTATTCCGTCAGCTGTCAGTCACATTTGACGTAAACAACACCAGTTCTTAAACACAAGAGTTTATTACCTATATTATATTTACCATTAGGCACTAATTGAAGTCCATACTAAAGCAAATTAAAATATAATGAAACAAAAGTTCCGCGAGTTGATAATATTTGCAAATTATAATAAAAATAATATTGGTCAGATTTTTGTCTGATTAAAAATCTGCTACAGAAATCGGTTTCTAAACACAACGTGGCAACACAGCCAGCATTCTGGGAACCTTCCCACTCTTCCCAGTTCCCAGTCGGCAACAATGACGCGGAGGATTTTTTAAACGATATTTTGTAATGTAAATATTTTTAGTGTATAATTATGTATATTTTGTACATTTTAATTCTTACCTGTTTCTAAACTAAACTAAAGAAAATCCGTCAACTTACAAACTAATCTTAAATGTCAAAATAAGTCAGCTGTCTGCTGTTCGCGCGGTTCAGCGGTTCATACTTCATATTTTATTGAATTGTTTAAATTTTACACGGCAAAACTGATTGTAATTGTTTTTGTAAGCGGTTGCATTGTATTTTTATTGTAGAAAACAACCACTTCTATCGTTGATAGAAATAGAAAGCAGCATTTTTTACAGTAAGTAACATACCTACTTATTTTAGGAAAGATAACCACACAAAGTTTACATAATTTTACTATTTCATAACAAAAAATTAACATATTTATATTTTATATTTACTTTTTTAAGTTATTGTAATGCGCGCCAGTATTTGTAACAGTTATTTAGAACTCATTCTTAGTACAAACTGATTCTGCTGGTTAATCTAATAACCTGCTACTCAAACCTACAGTTCTATTTGTTTCAGATGTGGCCATTAGTAATGCAGTTTCTAAGGGCAAATGCAGCATACTTGACGTTACCTGTAGCTGCTGTTGTCGGTGTTATAGGTTATAATATAGAAGGCCTTCTCTCAGACAGATATACACCTTATAATAGTAAGTAATATTATTTATTATTCCACTAAAACTCAAGAAAGGCTGGAGCGACTTGAATACTATTACAGATGATGTTTTTGTTGAAGTCTAGGTCTATACATATAATACCACTTATGCTATATTTCTATGTACATTGTGAACAAAAAATGGCTATGTGGTTAAACTTTATGGTAGAAGTAGGTGTAATTGGAATTCCAGCAAAATCTCATTGTGCATGGTAAAGGAAAATTAACATTGTACCAAATTATTTCCAGATTCAATTCAAGATCAAAGATTGGAGAGACTGTCAGACGAAGAGTCCCTCAAAGACCCTACTAATGTACAGAAATTGAAGTATAAGGAAAATGTACTTGGAAAAAACGTATCACCATCGTTACAGAAGAATTAGGTATATACTTAATAGCTATAAGGTCCCTTAGTCGATAAAATTGAAGTTACTTTACGCTCAACACCATGTGCTTAAAATATAACACATTAGTAAAATATCCGACGCGATTTAAATCCGCTGCCGTGTGAACAAATACCCTATAAGCAATGCATAGATCAACTACATATTTTAACGCATTGAAAATGCGCGTTTAAAAACCTCTCAGTGCAAACGGGGCCTTAGGCACAGAGAGCTGGTCATAGTACAGACTCAGACAATGTAGCATTTATACTAGGAATACTTGCAGACGCATTAATATATTAGTCTCACGTTTTTGACGGGACAGAGACTTGAATCCCATTGAAGGAGCCGTCAATTGCGTAATAATAGCAAAAACTCTCGCTCAGACCGTTTTTCCTCCATTCTTACTGATACCGTATAATAATGGTGTGTTTATTAAGACTGCCACACATAGTGCCGGCGGCGGCGGCACTGCAGGCCGCACATAGAACGGCATGGTCGGTCGCGCAGAGTTCGCTTTTACCTTTCAGCGACGTATTGAGCGGCTTTTTGATCAGGTCGACCCGCCGGAACTGTGTGTAGCCTACGTTCTGTTTAGCGAGATCAGTCATAAAGCTCGTCAAGAACCGTCAATTCACGTCAAGTAAGAAGCCAAGTTCAATTCCGCTCAAGCCGTAGATTTTTTGACGGTAGCGTATAACGCGGTAAGTAAACAATCAATATCTATCAGTATTTGATTCAATATACGTGCTTGAAATCAAGTGACTTGATCTTCTTGGATACCAATATGACCATAAGAGCTATATAGTAATATGTTTGTAATGTATGCGTGGTTGAAGTGGCGATGCAAGGAAATCAACCTTTTGGCCCCGTTCGCAGAGGAGTTAAAAATCACTACGTTAAAAATTTTACGCCAGCTGAGCGTTGAGCGGATTGAAGTTACTTTACGCTCAACGCCCAGCCACGAAGAGGCCACACATGAGGCCAAAGTCCGCCGGGCGCCACTGGAAATTTTCACCAGGGACGCCCGCAGCAATGGACATGGGAGTGGCCGCAGGCTCGCGGAGCGAAAACAAAAAAAAAGCTTAACGCCCCGTGCTTAAATATAACACTGCGGTAAAAATCCGTCGCGATTTAAATCCGCTGCCGTGTGAACAATATCCTATATGCAATGCATAGATCAACTACATCTTTCAACGCAATAAAAACGCGCGTTTAAAAAACCTCTCAGTGCGAACGGGGCAGAGGGTTCGTCATAGTACAGACAATGTAGCTTTTATACTAGGAATACTTGCAGACGGATTAATATATTTAGCTAATCAATTAAAAATTATTTCTAAAAATATCAAAAAGTTAAACGAAATTTAGAAAATAATTTATGAAACAAAAAGATGTAACAAAAAATTATATAAGCCAAGCTAAGTTAGATGTAAATGTTGTATAAAATTTGTTAATAAAATGTAAAAAAAAATATGATGAATTTATTTCATACTAGCGAATTATCGCAGCGTGAATTAGTTTTCTTATTCCCATTTCCCACGGAAACATTACCGGGATAAAAAGTAGCCTATATCACTCAAGGATAATTTAGCTACATATTAGTGAACGGATTTTCAAAATCGGTTTAGTAGTTACGGAGCATATTGGATTCAGTACAAATACAACGCGGAATCTTGGCACTCGAATACTATATAGGTAATTATTACAAATACCATCTATAAAATAAACAAGATTGTACATTGATGGTTGACATAGAAATAATTCGTAATAATTAATACAAAAGAATCAATGTCACTTCCTTTGAAAGTCAGCAAGCGAAATAGGAACTTAGTATGGAAGCGGCTGAAGCGCGCAGGTGTGCAATGACAGACATGAAGTGGTGTCGTTTTTAAAGCACTGATCAGTAATCTAGGTATTTTTGATCTAAGTGCGTGACTATAGAATCCTGCCTCAGTGGTGCAGTGGTATGTGTATGCGACTGCTGTCCCTGAGGTCACGGGTTCAATTCCTGAGTCAAATCTAATATTTCTGTAATCGACAAATGTTTGTTTCGGAGTTTGGGTATATTTTCTATGTATGCATTTAGTATGCATTTAGAATTTTTATCAAAGTATATTTTGAAAGGGAAAATTCGACTCAAAAACCCTATACCAACCTCTCTGGCCAGCGTGGTATATGTAGGCCGATGTTCCCCTCTATGGGGGAGGCCGATGTCCGCCCTCTTTGGGGGAGGCAGATGTCCGCCCTCTTTGGGGGAGACATACCTAGCAGTGGGTGTCAAATGGGCTAAGACAATGACGGAATCCTTTTCTGAGCGTGGCCCGACACACAGGGCCAGTTTTTATGCATGTAGGTGCAAATACTCACATCAATATTCTCTTCGTCCATAACTCTTTTTTCATATTGAACACCATCGCCAACTAAAGCCTTATCCAGATGTGTCTGCGATGTGTCACATAATGTGACTTTCTCTACACTGTCAGGTAGAAAGTGACGGGATACATATCCTCGGCACGCACCTGGAGTATAAAAAAGGTTTATACGCTGCCTACACACACAACAGTTGAAGGGGCCATCGAGAGTGCACAGCAGTGGTAATGTCTCTACACTTCTACAAAATTGCCACTGCTTACCTACACAAATCAGATTTAAGGTGGTCATTAAGGGTCATTCCACACTTTTACCCTCTATATTGCCCCTGCAGTAGTTGGGTGTGTAAAGGATCTGTTAGTGACATTTAATGGTTTTTTTATTAATAGATTTTCTGGGGTTCTGTACCCAAAGGGTAAAACAAGAACCCTATTACTGAGACTTTGCTGTCCATCCGTCTGTATTATATCTCATGAACTGTTATAGTTAGAAAGTTGAAATATTCACTGGCGGCGCACCGTCATACAACAACGTACGCGGCGGCCTGGGGGGGTTCAACACTACAGCGCGTCAGCGCACTCGCTCACTTCACCGCACGACGCGCGTTAGCACGGGCACTAACGTGGCTTCGCAATCTTTATTAATTACGACAAGTAAATCTATTCATACAGTCCACTTCAATCTTTTATTTAATGGAGTAACCATCACGGCCGCTCCATTCACAGATGATGTATTTCTGTTGCCTTTAGAACAACAAATACTAAACGAGTCAGACTTGCAATTGGCCGGTTTTTATTATGATTAAGAAAGATGGATGAGAAGGATAGATACTGCCTCCCGATACAAATAGGCGGTTACCTAGCTCCACAGCGTTTTTAAATGTTCTTTTAATATCAAATACTCGATCAGCGGTCCGCCAACCGATTTCTTCTTTTATGTACTCCGCTAAGTGATAATCGTCTCTCTGTGCACTCCTTTCCCTCTGCAAAGCCTTGGCATTCCTATCAAATATATTCATAGTCCTGTAAACAGAACTGGCTGTTTTTTGTTTAACATTTGAAGAGCTACTCCTGGTTAACACATTTTGTATGCATTTTGACGGGTGCTTCGCTAAATGGAGACGAGAGAGACTTTGTAAGAGTTGTATATGAGACATTTTTAGTGAGTCATCTAATAAAACAAGGTTTATGTTTCAAAATTATTTTTTTTTCAGTAATATTAGATTTATTTTGACTTTGGAATTGAGGTTATGTTATTCCGTCAGCTGTCAGTCACATTTGACGTAAACAACACCAGTTCTTAAACACAAGAGTTTATTACCTATATTATATTTACCATTAGGCACTAATTGAAGTCCATACTAAAGCAAATTAAAATATAATGAAACAAAAGTTCCGCGAGTTGATAATATTTGCAAATTATAATAAAAATAATATTGGTCAGATTTTTGTCTGATTAAAAATCTGCTACAGAAATCGGTTTCTAAACACAACGTGGCAACACAGCCAGCATTCTGGGAACCTTCCCACTCTTCCCAGTTCCCAGTCGGCAACAATGACGCGGAGGATTTTTTAAACGATATTTTGTAATGTAAATATTTTTAGTGTATAATTATGTATATTTTGTACATTTTAATTCTTACCTGTTTCTAAACTAAACTAAAGAAAATCCGTCAACTTACAAACTAATCTTAAATGTCAAAATAAGTCAGCTGTCTGCTGTTCGCGCGGTTCAGCGGTTCATACTTCATATTTTATTGAATTGTTTAAATTTTACACGGCAAAACTGATTGTAATTGTTTTTGTAAGCGGTTGCATTGTATTTTTATTGTAGAAAACAACCACTTCTATCGTTGATAGAAATAGAAAGCAGCATTTTTTACAGTAAGTAACATACCTACTTATTTTAGGAAAGATAACCACACAAAGTTTACATAATTTTACTATTTCATAACAAAAAATTAACATATTTATATTTTATATTTACTTTTTTAAGTTATTGTAATGCGCGCCAGTATTTGTAACAGTTATTTAGAACTCATTCTTAGTACAAACTGATTCTGCTGGTTAATCTAATAACCTGCTACTCAAACCTACAGTTCTATTTGTTTCAGATGTGGCCATTAGTAATGCAGTTTCTAAGGGCAAATGCAGCATACTTGACGTTACCTGTAGCTGCTGTTGTCGGTGTTATAGGTTATAATATAGAAGGCCTTCTCTCAGACAGATATACACCTTATAATAGTAAGTAATATTATTTATTATTCCACTAAAACTCAAGAAAGGCTGGAGCGACTTGAATACTATTACAGATGATGTTTTTGTTGAAGTCTAGGTCTATACATATAATACCACTTATGCTATATTTCTATGTACATTGTGAACAAAAAATGGCTATGTGGTTAAACTTTATGGTAGAAGTAGGTGTAATTGGAATTCCAGCAAAATCTCATTGTGCATGGTAAAGGAAAATTAACATTGTACCAAATTATTTCCAGATTCAATTCAAGATCAAAGATTGGAGAGACTGTCAGACGAAGAGTCCCTCAAAGACCCTACTAATGTACAGAAATTGAAGTATAAGGAAAATGTACTTGGAAAAAACGTATCACCATCGTTACAGAAGAATTAGGTATATACTTAATAGCTATAAGGTCCCTTAGTCGATAAAATTGAAGTTACTTTACGCTCAACACCATGTGCTTAAAATATAACACATTAGTAAAATATCCGACGCGATTTAAATCCGCTGCCGTGTGAACAAATACCCTATAAGCAATGCATAGATCAACTACATATTTTAACGCATTGAAAATGCGCGTTTAAAAACCTCTCAGTGCAAACGGGGCCTTAGGCACAGAGAGCTGGTCATAGTACAGACTCAGACAATGTAGCATTTATACTAGGAATACTTGCAGACGCATTAATATATTAGTCTCACGTTTTTGACGGGACAGAGACTTGAATCCCATTGAAGGAGCCGTCAATTGCGTAATAATAGCAAAAACTCTCGCTCAGACCGTTTTTCCTCCATTCTTACTGATACCGTATAATAATGGTGTGTTTAGTAAGACTGCCACACATAGTGCCGGCGGCGGCGGCACTGCAGGCCGCACATAGAACGGCATGGTCGGTCGCGCAGAGTTCGCTTTTACCTTTCAGCGACGTATTGAGCGGCTTTTTGATCAGGTCGACCCTCCGGAACTGTGTGTAGCCTACGTTCTGTTTAGCGAGATCAGTCATAAAGCTCGTCAAGAACCGTCAATTCACGTCAAGTAAGAAGCCAAGTTCAATTCCGCTCAAGCCGTAGATTTTTTGACGGTAGCGTATAACGCGGTAAGTAAACAATCAATATCTATCAGTATTTGATTCAATATACGTGCTTGAAATCAAGTGACTTGATCTTCTTGGATACCAATATGACCATAAGAGCTATAGTAATATGTTTGTAATGTATGCGTGGTTGAAGTGGCGATGCAAGGAAATCAACCTTTTGGCCCCGTTCGCAGAGGAGTTAAAAATCACTACGTTAAAAATTTTACGCCAGCTGAGCGTTGAGCGGATTGAAGTTACTTTACGCTCAACGCCCAGCCACGAAGAGGCCACACATGAGGCCAAAGTCCGCCGGGCGCCACTGGAAATTTTCACCAGGGACGCCCGCAGCAATGGACATGGGAGTGGCCACAGGCTCGCGGAGCGAAAACAAAAAAAAAGCTTAACGCCCCGTGCTTAAATATAACACTGCGGTAAAAATCCGTCGCGATTTAAATCCGCTGCCGTGTGAACAATATCCTATATGCAATGCATAGATCAACTACATCTTTCAACGCAATAAAAACGCGCGTTTAAAAAACCTCTCAGTGCGAACGGGGCCTTAGGCACAGAGGGTTCGTCATAGTACAGACAATGTAGCTTTTATACTAGGAATACTTGCAGACGGATTAATATATTTAGCTAATCAATTAAAAATTATTTCTAAAAATATCAAAAAGTTAAACGAAATTTAGAAAATAATTTATGAAACAAAAAGATGTAACAAAAAATTATATAAGCCAAGCTAAGTTAGATGTAAATGTTGTATAAAATTTGTTAATAAAATGTAAAAAAAAATATGATGAATTTATTTCACACTAGCGAATTATCGCAGCGTGAATTAGTTTTCTTATTCCCATTTCCCACGGAAACATTACCGGGATAAAAAGTAGCCTATATCACTCAAGGATAATTTAGCTACATATTAGTGAACGGATTTTCAAAATCGGTTTAGTAGTTACGGAGCATATTCAATGTAAACTAACAATGAAATCGTCTCTTTATAATATTAGTACCTATACTGTCAACGGCTTGTGCTATTTAGCGGTATGTAACATTCATAGAGATATTATAAGAGTAGAGATGGTGTAATACAATTTTCCTATTAGACAAAGTGTGACTCTTCGCGGGTGTGAAGGAGTGGTGAGGAGGGGTATAAGGAACCTTAGTCCCGCCCACTTCTTTATTTTCCATCTCGCGGTCAATAGCAAAACTACTTACTTCATTAAAATGTCAGTTTACTACGTAGTTTTAACTATTTCACACTCCTAACAGGGACGTAGTCAGATTTTTGGTACAAAGGAGTTTTATATTTTTTGAATTGCAAATATACCTATCTCAAACTGAACTGTCGAGACCTCATAGTGGGTCTGGGCGTGGATACCCTCTTGCTAGAGTTCATGCCTCAAGCCATGGTCTACAGCAGGAGTAGGTGGAACGCGGCCGTGTCCTTCGGCGAGCAGGTCATGCTCGCGAAGGAGGCGGCCGAGAGAGTGAGGAAACGCACCCTCCCCACTGAGTTCCGTAGTCAACGGCCAGGGCGCCGCAGACTTATTTACGCCCAGGACCAACGATACCTCCATGATCGGGGCCTGAGGACGGCGGGATAGCCACCCACCGTCATAACACTTTTCCCTTAAGCGCTCGGCAATTGGTCGCGGAATTAAAAATGGATGGTCTTAAAATATACTATTTTCTCGTTTTACATACGTACATATTTCGTTGCTGCTCCGCTCCTATCATTTTTGGCGTGATGTTAAGTTATGTTAGTCTATAAATTTGCTGACGTGGAGGTACCTTATATAAGTATTTATATCAGTTTATCTAGTACTCATATCACAAGCTCTGCTTAGTTTGAGACTAGATGGCGTTGTGTGGATTGTCCTAACATATTTATTTATTTATAATATACATGTACGAAAGCTGATAGTACACTGATAAGCCACGCCCACTTTTTGAAATCACGCGCAAATTTTATGACGTCAGTGCTCACTTAAAGATTGCACTGTGCACAGTTGCTTATGGCATGTCCTCTCTTATAATACGTCCATGGTAACATCTGTCCTGGCTGTTGGAGTTTTGGTTTAAATGGTATCCAATAAGGGTATAACTTGCCCCCTATTACATGGGACTGGGACCAACAATATTACTGGCAAAGTGTATAATGCACCTCTAAGAACCCAACCTTGGTCTATAATATCTTTGAACATCAGATACTTAGATCAAAAATACTATAGATATTGTATTCAGTACAAACACAACGCAGAATGTTGGCACTCGAATACTATATAGGTAATTATTACAAATACCATCTATAAAATAAACAAGATTGTACATTGATGGTTGACATATAAATAATTCGTAATAATGAATACAGGCTCATCAATGTAAAGCGCCGTTGTCGCATCCCTCGAGAGTCAGCAAGCGGTAAAGGAACTTAGTACGGCGCGCAGTTGAAGCGCGCAAGTGTGCAATGACCGAGGTGAAGTGGTGCCGTTTTTAAAGCACTGATCGGTACATAATCTAGGTATTTTTGATCTTAAGATCAGATAAAAAAAACAGTATTTTTTTATATTTAATATATTGGAATATTTTGATAAAATATTTACAAGTAATATTTAGTACCTACATGAACTTTTATCTTAAAATTTAGATTAAGCTTTATAAGTTTGTACACAATTTAGTTCATAAAACATCTATTTAGTATAAAAATGGTGACTATGTCGTGTGGTCCTCTGTGGCCGGACCACAGTTTAGTACTCAGATGCTATAGTTCGAAATAATACCTACCTAAAGTCTACGTTCATCGGAATATATATATATTTAGTACGTCAAGAGATATCTTTAATTTTAATTTATTTTAATTAACAATATTATGTGATTATGAAAATAAACATAATTATAGACTAAAAATATTTACATTACAAAATATCGTTTAAAAAATCCTCCGCGTCATTGCCGACCGGGAAGGTTCCCAGAATGCTGGCTGTGTTGCCACGTTGGATGGCGATACTTATTCTTTGGGCCAGAAAATAGCCAGCCTTCTGGTCCTGAGAAGCATCGATTAGGCGTTTAGCAATGTCTCTATACGCGGCGGCGAGCACTCGGACCCCATGACCCCAGTGTCTCAACCCCAAACGGCTCAAATATGTAATCACCTGCTAGGTTAGCATATTTACGCCGTTTAAAGCCTTCAGCCGATGCAGCAGCAGCGCCGGCACATCCGGATGTACTTGGAAGGTGTGAAGGTGCTAAGGTGTCAACGCATGTAGCGTCCCACACCAAAGGCCTTCCCAACTTCCACGGTAGCAACGACATACCGTCCGGTCTCTTTCCATCGCTTCGTGCTAAACCATTTGGTTCGCGTACGGCCGGAAGACCTGTGGTGGAAAGAGCCCTACGAATTATGTCGTTTAGAGTACTGTGCCGAGGTATACGACCTGCGCTTCTGCTACAAGAAAGGCCATGGTGTCCCAGATTATCGACGGCTACTCCACAGGTGCAATGATGCGGGGATACACAAGGTGTACCCAGCCGAAGGCAAGTGGCAATGCGGAAGGTAGTGTCGTCCAACATAGTACCGATGTTGGGCGATGGGAGCGCCTGGATCCATAACCCTGACTCCCATTTTCCAACAGCTAGTAAGCGTGCACGCTTTGAAATATTGACAGAAGTGTATAAATATTGACCACTAGACCATCAGACCTACCCAATATGAAAATATATTTGTTTTTCGTACATATACTATTGTTCACCTCAATTTAATTTTCTTTGACTTAATTTGATGTTATTTGATTATATTTTATTTTAATGAATTTTGTTTGATAGTTTTTAATTTTATTCAATTTGGTTTTATTTTATTTCTTTTAATTCCATTTTAATATGATATTAATTTTATTTTAATTAATGTTATTTATTTTTATTTATTCTAAAATTTATATGTTATGTAATTGATGACTTGCAATATCGCATTAGTGAACACTGTAAGGATATTGTAAAATGTGATTATAAATAAATAAATAAATAAATAAATGTTTATTTTAAACCAAAATTTTCACTTACTTCGTCAAATTCTTCTATTCTTAGGTAGATAGGTAAACAAAAACCAAAAAGTGCACCTTTTTTAAAATCATTGTTGGTAATAAAAATAAAAGTTTATAGATGAAGTCCCTGGACTTCATCTATAAACTTTTATTTTTATTAAGTCTTTTTATAAAGTACTTATTATGCAGTTTTCGTTATATAAAGAAACAAATATAAAGAAATAAAGCATATTTCGTTATATTTGTTGAAAGTAAACCTCCCTAGCCGCGCCACACCCTACGACCAATAACTCCTTAACTAAAGGGGTTTATTGGACCATATTTGTCGTATGCAAGGTACTCTTTAGGTAGTTTTTTTCGGGATATTGATTTATTAATAGTTCATTATACTCTATTTAATTTGCGGCCAGAGAGCACTGCCTGGCGGCCGGACCACATAAATTGTTAATTAAAAAGATATCTCTTGAAGAACTAAAAATATATATATATTCCGATGAAAGTAGACTTTAGGTAGGTATTATTTCGAACTATAGCATCTGAGTACTAAACTGTGGTCCGACCACAGAGGACCACACGACTATGTTTTAAAAATGCAACTATAATTAGTATAAATACTTATATAATTTTACAATATGAATCACTAAAACCCATGTCTTGGGCTGGACTCGATTCAGCGACTGTTCTTCCAGGAGGAACGTTAGTTCTTTAAGTACTGGTAGATGGCGCTCTGGCGACGCCTTAAGTCGCGATATTAACACAATATTAGATGTCTTGTGCTAGTGGTGTCTTGGTCAGTTGGTAGAATGTTCCTCCTGGAACGGGAACTGACGCTAGTTCGAGTCCAGTCTAAAAATATAGATTTTGTTATCCATATTGTAAAATTATATGAGAAAAAGTTAGCGTACTTTATTGCTTATAAAATACATTTATATAATGACCAAATTTGTAAGCCTATACATATACAGGCAGACAAAATCGTTTATTAAAAAATACATAAAACGATAGTAGCGCCCTCTACTTGTTTTTAAGGGCTCCAACTACCCCTAACGACTGCCATAGATGTTCGTATAACAACCGGGACCGACGGCTTAACGTGCTCTCCGAGGCACGGAGGGGTCTCAGTGTCTTAAGAAATGGTCACCCATCCTAAGACCGGCCTGAGTCGATGTTGCTTAACCTTTGCAATGTGCTAACATTGTAGGTTACCACTAGACCATCAGTCCTACCCAATATGCAGTTACCATGGAATTTTACACTCAAAATAGTTAGCGTATAACAAGCGGCTCTGAAACTATATTCAGGAAAAGCTATCCAATTGCTTATATTTGCTTAACTTCTTCAATAATTGCTACATATAATACATGCGGAGAAATACCATTTTTTTTTGACCAGCCATTCTGACGTCAAGATGGATGGTCGCCAACATTCTGTATGCAGATATATGCAATATGTTTGTGTTGAAACATGTTTAAGGTGATTTTGTTATGAGGACTAGCTCTACAATCCATAGAGACATTGACTAATATTACAAGAATTATTATTAAAAAAATTATAAGCTAATCTATGATCAGAGAATAAATTTTTAAACGTAGTACGATTATGCACCAGTTGATTTACACTATTTATACTAACTAATCCAGGCAGTATGGTTTTAGGACTCAAGCCTGTTCCCTAAACGGGCAAATAAAAAAAAATAACTATGCCAAAAAGTCATCTCGATAGATGCAGTTATGCTTACCGCATAGTTTTTTTGTTCTGGCACTTCATATGCACTAAAGCCGTATTCACACTTATCGGACGACTTTCATCAACTAAACGGAGTCGCATTGGCTGATTCTAGAATACGCTAATAAGAGTTGCGTCCAATAGGTGTGTCCAATAGGAAAAAACTTGACTTTTACAGCCAGAAATAAACGAAACGTGAATTTTTTTGTCAAAAAACGGACCGTTACTCATTACACATTACTCATTCACATTGCCATAGTGAGCGATTATTATCTCTGTACTTATCAGTGGTACCCAGTAATGACCATATGTTTATCGATGAAAGCTGTCGTATTGATATAAATAGATTGTTGTCAACATTGATATAATAGATACTGTCATAAATACGTCTGATTCAGACTCTCCCAAAGATTCATCCATGTCTAATACAAAAGACAACGATTAGAATATGGAATTGAACAAAAAAAATGTTTTAGACCCCATAAGGTTTGTTTACATTTTTTCTCTCGTCTCGGTAGCCTTACTTTATCTGATAATGACAATCTTACCTTATCCAATCATCCAATAACAGTTCTCATAACAAACTTTTCTATTTCCATAAAACAGCAATATGTATCAAAAGATGTAGAATTTGAATGCAAATATTTTTTAACAATATCCAAATCTTGCAACGCCCTCGATTTCTTAACCAAAGACTCTCTATCATCCGCATCCGGTTTGTCTGTGGCCAGTGGTAATAGATCCTCTTTCTCTTTATCTACCTGTGGTTCTATTACTCTATGGTTTCCTCCAAATACAGAACCGTTTGTCCCTTGTCCGGTAACTAATTCCTCATCGACTGTCAGATACTGATCTAAACTCGATACATTAGTAAAATAAGAATCTATATCAAAATCTTTTAGTATATTACATAAAACCTCTTCATCAGTTTCGGATACTTTCGGTTTTTCTACGGCTGCCATTATATCTGGCACTGTAATATCATATCCGGTATCCACAAAACTTTTAATGATAGCTTCTTGAGGCGTTCTATCCCAAGCTTTCTCTAACATATATAACGTTTCTAGACATGTCAAATTTCTATCTACCCCTCTTAGAACATTCATAGCTTTCTCTTCTAGCACTAAACGACGAAATTCATCACGAAATCTTGCAAATACACCATTTTTCATTGGTATCAAACCGTTTGTCGCTTTCCAAGGGACAAAGATTAACTTTAAATGTGACAATTGCAGTTTTGAATGTATCGTAGCCCTGTCTAATATTAGTATAGCCTTTTTATTCTTCATTTGAAGTTCTCTATTCCAATATTTGACGTACTCCTCAAACATTTGCGTTGTGAAATGGGCTTGGGAATGTCTTATATAAGTGACGGGTAAAGTGTCCGGATCTCTATAAGAATGCATCAGCGGATCATCTGTACCACAGACAAGTAATTTCCTTTTATCTGTACCGTACATATTTGTACACAGAAAAACTGACAGTCTGTCTTCAACGTGACCTTGTATATATTTTTTTCCAGCTAATTTTTTTATACGACCATTTGAAGGATTGTAATAGAAACCACATTCATCTGCGGTGTAAATATCTTCATCTTCTATTCCTAATCTAGCATCGCTCCACTGTTCGTTAAAGAAATGATTTTTCCATTTCGATTCCATACTTGGATTACTATAATCCCTATTACGTTGGATCCCTCGTAACGATATATTATATTTTTTCTTAAACCGATCCAACCATTTTCTACTACCATTAAAAGCGACAAAGCCACACTCTTTGGCTATCGCCTCCGCCATATCTTGCACCTGTTTTCCGGAAACTTGTATATTATTTGCCCGTTGAGCATTAAACCACTCAACAATCCTTCCTTCCAAAGTATCGTTCATATATTTTGCTGTGCGTTTTGTATTTTTTCTAGGCAACGCATACTTTTCTCTGTCTTCCCATATTTCGTTTGCCACTTCTGGTGTTAAATTATATAGTCTACATACATCTGATATTGACCGTCCTCGATGCATCTTACTAACTATCGCACATATAGTTGGATGTGTCAAATCTTCACGTCTCTGAAATTCGTTTAGTCCGTGAAATGAGAATGTTGGTGTTGAATTTAATTCTTCTTCTTCTTTATCTGACTGTGTGTTATCGTTTTCACATTGGTCAGTTTCTGAACTGTTATTCATCATCGTTGGGATTGGTTTTAGACCCAAAATGGTATTGTCCGCTGAGTACCTGCATAGCAAAATGTTTATTAATTATTTGACTACCGAGTACTAAGGATCTGTATATCATATAAATAAAAGCTTTCCCGCCGATCTTTGTACCGCTCTTTTAAAGCATCCAACTTTTAGGAATATTTCAAGACCATAATTAGCTACTCTCTCTGTAAGTGAAAGCAGCATAAACATAGGCGCAGACTTTGTTTGATAATATGTAGTGATATGGTCACCTCCAACTACGCGTGACTAACTGACTAGCCTAAGTAACCCCATCTGGCAGACTGGCCACGCTAAGGCCTCATACGCACGGGAGTTTTTATAACGCGTCGTTTTTTTAACGCCCCTGGGCGTTAATTGTGGAATTGAAACTGAAGCTTACGCTTGAAATACACATCGCTAAACAGCCGTCACGTTTTAAAATGCTGACGTGTAAAAAAATGAGGCTGGTGAGGCCTTATACTTAGAGGCATAAAAAAATGTTTATGAGAGGTTTTACAAAAAGGGTTTACACAAAAATACTTACATATAAGTCCTATTGCCTTTTTTCTTGTTATGATTCTGTTTTATGTGGTATTTCAGTTGATTCTTTGTGTGAAACTTCAGAATGCAGATGTGGCATTGTTCTGTTCTTTCATGGGACCTGGTCATGTGACGATTCTGAAAGAAAATTACAATAAAAATGTTTAAAAAAAAATTGTGTGGACCAACCTTAACACACCCTATGTAGTCTATTCCCGTGTGTGGAAAATTTTTTATTCGAGGTCAAAGGTCCAAAAAATGACTTTTTCGCAATTTTCAGCAAAACGGTAAGTTTCATCATAAAAGTACCCTAAACAAACCTTAAAATTATCTATAAAAATGTAGCAATACTTTTTTTCCTACGAGCCACCGTTTCTGAGATATCTATATATGTATACAAATGGGAAATGTAATTTTTGTCCCTCCCTTAGTTCTCGAGAACTGCTTATGCTACAATAATGGTTGACTCCTCTATGGATAGCCCTCGATCTGGAGGCAAGCCTAAAAATAGAGAATTTGACCTAGATTTAAAGGGTCCAAAGTTATAGACCAAATGAATGATGGGGAACTTTTAAATTTTATTTATAATTATGTTCTGAACAGTTTTATTGATTTTCAGCTTGCTGGGACTTTATGCACACTCTCATTTTTTGGTCTAAATTGACCGGACTAATGTTTCAAAATTTTGAAAAATACACTTCATTCTAACTAATATTATAAATACATTTGTGTGTCTCTTCACGGTCAAAGGGGTGGATGTATTCGAATGAAAATTGGCATAGGGATAGTTTTGGGAACGGAGAAGACAACAGGATACTTTAAAACTATCCCACGCGGGCGGAGCTGCGGGCACCAGCTAGTACTAACATAATTATTAAATAAATATTTTTAATTTTGAAATAAAGATAAAACCTAATAAAAGTGTGGTAGCAAAAATAATACTATTATTATACGTATACGTATTAAAATGATAATAAAAACCATTGTTAGCTCTACATAATGACGGTTAGTGCTAGAAACATGAAATTTTGCATGGATGTTTATATTTACTACGCCGACAAAGTACTACTTGGGGACACGTAACTTGGGGTTGATATTTTTTTTCGCGTCTGCAACATCGTGTGGGGTATCATTAGATAGGTTTTTTAAATGCATTGCGAGGTTGCTAGTGATCTTTTGATTTAAGTATCCGTTTTGATGTAAGTATGTGACTGTAAGTCAGATCACTCATTATGGAAAGTGACAAAGAACATTAAAAGACCCATTACACAAATTCCTCCTATAAGAGAAGAAAATGGGAAATTGGCTATTAGTAACCATCAAAAAGCTGATAGGTTTGCTCAATACCTAGAGTTCATATTTCAGCCCAACGTGGAATCATCAAACTCCGTTGAAATTATGAATACCCAACCCAAATTACAAAACGACAACTCAGAAATAAAGCTCGTCACACCAAAAGAAGTATTAAATACGATTAGCTGCCGTATGAACTCGAGAAAATCGCCTGGTTATAATCTAATAACAGGTGAAATCCTACGGAATTTAAATCGTAAAGCGATTGTAAAACTAACCACTCTTATAAATGCTGCTTTTCGATTAAAGTATGTACCTTATCTGTGGAACGTAGCTGAAATAATCATGATAGCAAAACCTGGCAAACCGCCACAGGAATCAACTTCATATAGACCAATTTCACTATTACCAACAATAGCAAAACTATTTGAGAAACTATTATTAAAAAGACTCAAACCAGTTATAGAAAATAATAATCTTATACCTGATCATCAGTTTATCTTTAGAGAATCACATTCAACTATTGACCAGGTACACAGGATATCTAATATAATCGAAACAGCGTTAGAAGACAAGAAAGTGTGTTCTACCATATTCCTTGATGTAGCACAAGCTTTCGATAAAGTATGGCACGACGGCCTCATACACAAACTAAATCTTATGTTACCGAGGCAGTTAGCAGACATTCTCGAGTCATACATAACCAACAGAGCATTTCGCATTCGACACGAAGACGCCTTTTCAGAAACAAGGCCTATCAAAGCTGGGGTACCACAGAGAAGCGTATTAGGACCTATCCTGTACCTACTCTACACCAGTGATATCCCAGTTAGCGAAAATCATCCTATTGCCACTTTCGCCGATGATACGGCTATTATGGCGATAGGTAATAATCATGAAGAGGCTGTAGAAAAAGTCCAAATAGCAGTTAATCAAGTTCTTAACTGGACTAAAAAATGGAGGATTAAGCTAAATGAAAGCAAGTCAATTCACGTTGACTTCACAAATAAAAGAGCACAATATTTTCCTGTATATATTAATGGCAGCAAGTCCCATACGCAAATACAGCTAAATATCTGGGTATGACACTTGACGCTAAGCTTGACGCTGGAAAGCCCACGTCAAGAAAAAAAGAACAGAATTGAAAATACGCTACCAGAAAATGTACTGGCTGCTTGGAAGACACTCTCCCTATCAGTACACAACAAAGTCCTATTATACAAACAGGTATTAATGCCAGTATGGACTTATGGTATCCAGCTTTGGGGCTGTACCAGTAAGAGCAATCGTCAAATCATCCAACGATTCCAAAATATAGTGCTCAGGGACATAGTTAATGCACCTTGGTACATTCGCAACTGCGATCTACACCGAGACCTAGACATGGACGACGTTGATCGAGTCATACAAAAATATGCAGAAGCTCACGAAAACAGACTTCATAACCATGTGAATGTTGAGGCAATCCAGCTTCTTGACATCACTAATATAGTAAGAAGACTGAAACGAACGAAACCGTTCGAGTTAGTGTAGTGTTTTTAGTGACAAATAAATAAATGTAGTGATAAGTGCTGCGTACAAAGAACACATGAACAAAGTGTCTTTGCCTTAATAAAAAACTGAGTAAGTGTTAATGGACGCATGCTTAGTGTTATGTTGACGTAGTAAATTAGGTGAAATGTATTTACTTATTAGTCTATTTGGCTAGATTGTAATCTAAATAAAGTACTATACGGTACTTTATTAGTAAAAAAAAAAAAAAAGTATCCGTTTGCGAGATATTTGGCTTTGAAGAGCATATTTTTGCGAAAACAAGGCGGGACGCCTCCCCCTCTAAAATCTAAACGGCTGGTGTTAAGAACTTGAAAATAATGATCCTTGATGGTAGTCCATGTAATGAACTTTAAAGGAAAACTATACCAGATGGTATGACTGAGTTATAGAGATTTTAATGGGTAACTATGGAACCCTATCTTATGCGTGGCCCTACACGCACTGTGCAGGTTTTATGTATTCCTTAATTTTAATTTTATATCTTTTCGATTATTTCTATTTCATTTTTATTTCTTTTTATTGAGCGAAGTGAGCCGAAGGCGAGCGGAACTCTCAACGGGTGACTCAAATTATTTTTCAAACGATTTATGTTAAATTGTTTCTCGGCGAATACTCGGCCGATTTCGGATTTTCTTGCACTCATCAATAGCTTACAGAATTACCCAGGTTATTACGATGCCAGAATTTTGAATTTAAACTCGCTTCGCTCAAATATATGCTGCAGCGTAACGGTACGTTTCGCGACTGCGGCGACCTAGTATAATTCAATGTTAGGGCATGACATACTTTGGAATGTGTATCGGGAAAATGCATAATGACTTAAACCTCTATCCCGTATCATGGGCCGCACTTACCAAATAGCTCTTGTGAGTAAAGTTGAGTCCACATATGGAGCATTTGGGCTCCACTTTTTCCATATGGACACGTCGATGCATTCGCAGACTGAAAGACTTCTTGAAGTAACGTCCACAGTCATCACATTTGTGTCTGAAATCGCGTAAAATATATACTAAACTAGGTGATTACGACCGCCTCCTGTCTAATATAGTTTTAACAGTTACAATTTCCACGGGCACATATTTTATTAGAGCATGTATTTTCAAAATTGCTTCTAAATTTCAGAGCTTATTCAACCTATAAAAACAAAAATCGTCCACTGAGACCCCAGTTGGGATCAGCTTTCCAGTCTAACTTCGATGCACCTGAACTTCGATATTTTCCATGGAGCGACTGCTATCTTACCTCCACAACCCATGGGCGATATCCGAGCTCTATAGTTAGACCAGTTGGATTTTGTATTTTTTTTTAGGCTCCAAATACCAGTAATGACTTACTGCCATAGATGTTCGTATGACAACCGGGATTGATGGGTCAACATGCTCTCTGAGACACAGAAGTCCTACAGTAATACATTATACCTATAACTCGATCCTAAGATTGCAATCCTCTGGATTCTATGAACTACCTGGTCATAACTTGATGTTCCAAGGAATGTTTCTTCAAAGCACTGGCCGTTTCAAACTCCATCTCACATTCAGTACATGGAAAGTTCTTCTCCTTTTTGGCGGGAGGCGGCAATTTCTTTTTCTTTCTTTTCTTTACTAATTTTTCATTCTAAAAATGTAGAGAAATGTAAAACAAGTTGAGGCAAAAAAAAAAATATTTTGGTTTGATTTCTTTCAAATGGATTTATTACTTTATTATTGGCTAATGTGCCTGAACTTTTGACTAAGGTCTGTTGTCCGAATATTAAGTGCTAGTGCTGTAATACCAGATGACTATATCTGAATCTGAAGAGATCTGGGGAGATCATTGATCTCAAAGAAAATACAAGTCAATACAAGTAATTGTAGAATACTTAAGATGCAACACAAAATTACAACTGCAGTTAATATAGGTATGTTTTTCTTCCCACAATTGGAAGTTTTTCAAGTTGATCGTTTAGTGTAAATACATACTTTATTAAACTCCAAAGGACAATCTTCTTCAACTTCTTGAACTTCCACTGTAACCAGGACTCTGGCTGCCATGTTAAGGTCTTCATCACTGTCTTCTTCCTTAATTTTTGCCTTTAATTTTACTAGAGAAAGACATTCATCATCTGATGAACTTTCGATGTAAGTTGAGCTATGAGGTTTCTCATCTTCGGTCATGTTGGCAGAATTTTTATATAACACTAATTTTCACAAAATTTTCAAAGATACAATATTATAATAATATCACTAAACAAGGCAAACTATCGGATAAATCGACGCCGCCATTTTCAAGCTATCTTGTCATGTCATGATTGTCATGTATCATGCATGTATGTCAGTCAAGCAGCTGTCAACACTTTACATTAGTTTAGTTGACAATGTTGTGACGAGGCTAGAGAGTCTTTGCGTCTTCTTTAGAGTCTTCTTGGAGGGAGTGCCCGAATTGCTACTTTGGTAAAAAGTGGCGGTGAGGTAATTTGTTCACACGAATTCACATGATCTCCCTCGCCGTTCGACGAGAGTGCGGATGCGGACGCTAGGTAATGCATACAATAAATATTAAAAACAAAATCTTTAGTTGTAACATATAATATTCCTCTTACATACCTCTAGTTTGATATTCAAGAATATGCGTTATAGGTAGTAAGTATATACGCAGTTTGATATAAAAGAATATCAATAAACTTTGCATTCATCTCAATTCATAAATAAATTTACATTGGCAATAGCTTAAATGTCAAAAAAAAAATCACTTCAGCTAGCTGTCAATGAACTTCACCAAAAAAAACTAACGCGCATCGCTTCTCTTTTGGAATTTATGGTAAAGTAACAAGGCTCGCTTTTGTGTTACCACTTTGATTTTAACTTGAAATTCACTAAACTAAAGCGTAAACAATGTGTAATTAACGTTACAAATACTATTATTTTGAATTTACGATAATTACACGAAATTTAAACCAAGTGGGGTGCATTATATGGATCAATATTGCACTCTATATAATTATGCGCTAGCGTAGCGTCGGTTGTCGCTACGCCAAATGGAGACCAAATCCGGCGTAGGTATTCAAGACCATTGGATGAAGAGTATGATGGAACCAGCGTCCAGTGACAAACAAGACAATCGTTCAGTAAAACGCGAAAAAATGGCGGAAGTATATAACAGCGTTGAGAATGTAACGTACGAAATGAAACAACAACAGAACGACACGAGATATAGATGCGATGTGTGTGACCTTACTTTTGAAGGTATGGAGTACCTGATGCTTCATAAAAAGTTTCATGGTAATGACAAAGATTCTCCTACTATCGAGGTTGAGCCACGTCCGGCGAAAGAAGCGCCAAAAAAGCGGCGGAAATTCAAATGCGATCAATGTGACGTGAAAGTCAATTCTCAATATCATCTTGACATTCATAGAAGCAAGCATGAAGGTGTTGAGTCTAAAAAGTTCATTTGCGAAGTTTGTGACCGTACTTTCGTTGCTGCACAATTCTTGAAAAGCCACATGCAAACTCACTCCGCAACGAGTACAATAAACTGTGAAATTTGTGGCAAAAGTTTCACCGGTCAAGCTTATTTGAAACTCCACATGCAGCTACACAACGATATAAAGAAATTCAAGTGTTCAAAATGTGATGACATGTTTCCGACTAAAAACTGTCTTAAGATACACATGAAAAAGCATTCTAAAGTTAAAAATTTTAAGTGTGACTGCTGCAATAAGCTATTTGTGTCGAAAATCACTATGGAAAAACATAGACACACGCATGAAGGTCAGCCAATAGACTGTCATGTTAAATGTACGCATTGTGACCGTACTATGCATTCTTCCTTACTGCGTACACATTTAACTCGGGCTCATCCAGCTAATATTGATGATGAAGTGAAACGCCCACATAAATGTACTACATGTGGAGAGAGTTTCATAGTTAAGATTAATCTTAACTTGCATATACGGGTACGCCATCCCGATCTTGCGGAGCCTGAAGATGATGACGAGGACAATATGACGGATAACTCTTAGTTTTAACTCCTATATGCTTAGATTATGCCTACCCTATATTATAATTTTTTTTTATGAAAAATATTTGTTTTTATTTTTAATTACTCTGATATTAACACGCTTGGACTCGCAGAGATTTGCAAATACTTAGTTCGGGTACTAGGGGAATTCGCAAAACTGACCTGGGATCTGGGATGCTTAGTTTTCGACTATTTATACTGTCGATTGAGATATACTGACACAAGCTGTAGTAGACCCACATATCGCTATAGACTTGGAACACCATATCTATAATATGCTTGGATCAGAATTATTTTAATTTTAACAACAGGTTTTATAAACAGATCAACGGTCTGGCGATAGGTAGCCCCCTCTCCCCACTTTGTGCAGACATTTTTATGAATGATGTGGAGCATCGGATACTGAGCAACAGTTTGTACAGACCCTTTATAGCTTATATCGACTGTGGGATTCACCGCTCTGTAAATTGAAAATTAATACACTAATTGACACTTCTGTCAATATTTCAGAGCGTGCACGCCTACTAGCTGTTGGAAAATGGGAGTCAGGGTTATGGATCCAGGCGCTCCCATCGCCCAACATCGGTACAATGTTGGACGACACAACCTTCCGCATTGCCACTTGCCTTCGGCTGGGTACACCTTGTGTATCCCCGCATCATTGCACCTGGGAGTAGCCGTCGATAATCTGGGACACCATGGCCTTTCTTGTAGCAGAAGCGCAGGTCGTATACCTCGGCACGCTATTCTAAACGACATAATTCGTAGGGCTCTTTCCACCGCAGGTCTTCCGGCCGTACGTGAACCAAATGGTTTAGCACGAAGCGATGGAAAGAGACCGGACGGTATGTCGTTGCTACCGTGGAAGATGGGAAGGCCTTTGGTGTGGGATGCTACATGCGTTGACACCTTAGCACCTTCACACCTTCCAAGCACATCCGGATGTGCTGGCGCTGCTGCTGCATCGGCTGAAGGCTTTAAACGGCGTAAATATGCTAACTAGCAGGTGATTACATATTTGAGCCGTTTGGGGTTGAGACACTGGGGTCATGGGGTCCGAATGCTCGCCGCCTTTATAGAGACATTGCTAAACGCTTAGATGCTTCGCAGGACCAGAAGGCTGGCTATTTTCTGGCCCAAAGAATAAGTATCGCCATCCAACGTGGCAACACAGCCAGCATTCTGGGAACCTTCCCGGTCGGCAATGACGCGGAGGATTTTTTAAACGATACTTTGTAATGTAAATATTTTAAGTCTATAATTATGTTTATTTTGTATATTATAGCTTATTGGTTTCTTAAATGGCGCTACGTGCGTACAGTTAAATATATGTGGGTGTACTATACTGGGAATATACCGATCACCCTCAAATCGGAACGCATCTAATTTTATTACCTCACTGGACACTCTGTTGGACACGATCAATGACAGTCGGAATGTTATTGTATCTGGTGATATAAATATTAACATAATTTTAAGAGAAAAAGAAACCTCTTACGAATGCACCAATCGGGCCTCTTACTTTAGCATGCTATCCTCTCACGGATTTCTACCAGGGCATCTAATTCCCACGCGTGAAAACGGTTGCCTAGACCATTATATTTTAAAGATTGACAGGACTAAACTCTCGGCTAGTATTGCAGTTTTAAACACCTCTATAACAGATCACGCATCGGTGTTTATGAGCATTTCTTCAATAAAAGCTAAATTCTGTTCTCCAAAAATCAAGACCTTTATTGACTTTGATATAGCTGCTGAAAAGCTCATAAATAAAAATCTATCCGAGTTATTATTAAGTGAAGACCCAGATTTAGTGACCGAACATTTAATTAAAAAACTTAAATCATCCCTAGATGAGAGTGTTGTGGTGAAGAGAACCCCTAATAAACAGCGCATTATCAAGCCCTGGATCACCAGCGGTTTGTTGAGATGTATCAGAAACAGAAACAGCATGCAACTAAAATTAAGGTCAGATCCATGTAATGAAATACTAAAAATAACATTTACTAGGTATCGTAATTATTGCAATAAATTAATTAAAAAACTAAAACGTAAATACGAATCTGATCTACTAAAAACTAATATTAAAAACTCTAAGGCTCTATGGAAGACTATTAAGGAAATATCGCATCTTAACTCGTCTAAAACAGAAAGTTATGAATTGTTCAATACTCATGGTTCTCCAATAGAAACAGTTAACTATGTTAATAATTATTTTGCTAGTGTCGGCAAGCATCTCGCAGAAAACATTCTCAGTGGATCCCCTCTACCAGCCTGTGGCCCATTATCTGCTTCAAATACACAACTTTCTTCTTTTGTACTTCTGGAGACGGATCCATGGGAGGTAGACTGTGTTATATCGACTTTGAAAACTGACAGTGCTCCCGGTTGGGACGGTATACAGACTAAATTTGTGAAACTCGTCAAATCGCACGTTGCTCCCATCATTAGCCATCTTGCTAACCTCTGTTTCCGAAAAGGGGTGTTCCCGATTCTGCTCAAAAAATCCATCGTGACACCGGTCTTTAAGGGGGGTGACAAGGGGGACATCAATGATTATCGACCTATTTTGGTCCTGTCCGTTATTTCGAAAATCATTGAAAGGCTTATCAACTCGCGCCTAGTTATATATCTAGAAAAGTTTAGTATCCTGTCTGATTCACAATTTGGATTTAGAAAAGGAAGATCAACAGAAGACGCCATCTTGGGACTATCCTCCCTTGTAACTCAAAACTTAGACCACGGAGTTAAATTTCTTACAGTCTTTTTAGACTTAAAAAAAGCATTCGACACAGTGTCGGCTACGACTCTTATAAAAAAGATGGAGCTTATAGGTATTCGGGGTTCACCATTGAAACTTTTAACAGATTATTTAAAAAATCGCACTCAAAGAGTAAAAATTGAAAACTTTACTAGTTCTGACACTGAGGTTGAGTTTGGCGTGCCCCAGGGTAGTGTCTTAGGACACACTTTATTCTTAATATATCTGAATGATTTGACGAGGCTCAAGATTAGCGGTGGGCACATATTTTCCTACGCGGATGATACAGCCATCGTGTTTAATGGAGATTCCTGGAACTCCGTCTTCGCAGCCGCCGAGCAGGGTCTCCATAAGGTTGCAATCTGGCTTAAATCAGCTCTCCTTACTTTAAACATCGCTAAGACTAATTACATTTGCTTTGCACTAACTAGACGCACTCTTCCGCCCCCAAACTTAAAATTGCGGATTCACACATGTAACTTCACTGTTGTGAGTACCACGCAATGTGGGTGCGAGGAGATTGGACGTGTAAATTCCACCAAATACCTTGGAATATTATTAGATCAACGACTTTCCTGGCACCCCCAAATATAAGCTTTAAATGGTAGGATCCGTAAACTCATATGGGTCTTTAAGAGGCTGAGACATGTCTGCTCTAAAGACCTCTTAAAGCGTATCTACATTGCTTTGGCGCAATCTGTTATGAGTTACTGTATCTCTGTCTGGGGTGGGGCCTCAAAAACTAAATTTCTTGAGGCAGAAAGGGCCCAGAGATGCTTGTTAAAGACAATGTTTTTTAAACCTTTTAGATTTCCTAACATACTGTCATTAAGAAAACTTTATATTGTCAACTCAGTACTTAAACTACATAAAAAATTACCGTATGTGTATAAAGTTCAAACTGGTAGAAGGATATCTAAAGTAGCCGCTACTCCTTCTTGTAGAACTCTGTTTGCCAGGCGACAATTTACTGCACATTCTGCCTACCTTTATAATAAGTTTCACAGCAAATGTACAATATATAACATGCAATTCCGTACATGTAAACAAACCCTTGTTCAGGAACTTGAGTCGCTTGGGTACAACGAAACTGAGAACTTATTATTTAAATGCGAATGTTAGTTCAAGGATGTGCAACTCATTCTTGTGGTATTTGGAACTGGTTTTTGGTTTAGTGCTCGTATGTACTTACGAGCATTGCATTGGGAACTAGTTTCAAATAAGAACATAATCTACACAAACTACGAAACACACACTCACGTAACACACTGTTCCATATAAACTCACCGTCACTTGCACTCATATCTATAGGTGCCTTCTCACATAGGTACACACACAAATACACATATACTCACCCTCACACACATACACAACACACATACTTACACACATACACAAACACAAATATGCAGATGATCACGCCAGTACTATTCCTATTTCTTTCACTCATTTTCTACCTCTGTCAATTTAGTTAATTACATAAAATTAGTTTATATAATGTAGTTACCTATAATACTACACCTTCACTATATAGTCCTAAGGAGGAGCGGAACCACCCAACACAAGCATTACCAATGCTTCCTGGGTTGTTCCGGCAACTAATTAATTTTGTAAATGAAAAGTTAAAGAAATAAACTATTTATTATTTATTGGTATAGATATGTAGATGACATTATTTGTTTATGGACTGGAAACGTAGATATTTTTGATAAGTTTTTGACATTTATTAATCAAATTAATGCGAATATACAATTTTCAATTGAAATGGGACATGACATAATTAACTTTCTGGACATTACTATCAGCTTAACTAATCACAAACATACATTTAAAATATATAGAAAACCCACATTTGCAGACAACATCATACACGTAAGTAGATTTTAGACACCCATTGAGTCATAAACATGCGGCCTTTCACTCAATGGTACATCGCTTACTGACAAAATTCCAATGTCCGAGAATGACTTTGAAGAGGAAGTAAAGTGTATAAAAACTATAGCCACGAATAACGGTTTCTCACACCAAATAATAGACAGTATGGTGGCACGCAAGAAAGCAAGGGCAGTCATGAATTTAGCATATAGGGGAGGTGCACCTGCAACTTCGGATGTACCTAGGAAACGATGGGCTCGTATATCTTATATTGGTAACATATCATACAAATGCTCTAGGAATTTATCCGAATGCAAACCCGCATTTTATACACCTCACAATGTAGGAAATATTCTATGCAACAACAAGGACAAAACACCCGTCGAGAATAGGAGTGGGATATACGAACTTACATGTTCAAGTTGCGCGAAAAAATATGTGGGTCAGACGGGGAGATCCGTACGGACTAGAGAAGCGGAGCACACTAGTGGTTGGAGACTTCAAAAACAGAATCCAACTTTGCAGAGCATCTTCTGTCTGAGGGGCACTCGTTTGAACCAAAAGCAAACGTTAAAGTCCTACATTGCTGTAAAAATGTAGGAAAATGAACGCCCTCGAGACCCTCGAAATAAATAGATTATTAAATACCTACTAACAGTAAAGCGATACTGAATCAACAACTTGATTTAAGCCGATCACCGTTGTTACAGTATTATAAGTAGTGACATCTACATATCTATATTTGAGTAGCTGACATTCGAATTACCTTTTTTTTTTTTTTTTTTTTTTTTTAATTCCGTGGCTCAAGGCCGCGGCCTCTCTAACGTCCGTTGCCGGGCGTCTCTGGTTACTAGCAGATTCGAATTACCTATATAATTGACATTATACTTCTTTAAACTTTCGCGTTTTGTACACATTATAAACTTACGACTAACGGGTCTTTTACGCGATTATTGAGATATATACATACCTCTTTATTACCCTTTATCTCCCTCTTTATTATCCCTATTACCCCAGGTATGTATATATCTCAATAATCGCGTAAAAGACTTGTTAGTCTTAAGTTTATAATAATTGACATTGTATTTTATTTTATTCTATTTATCTATTATACAATTTAATTCACTGTGGTGGGGTGGTGGGACTAGAAATGTAAGTTTTGACATTTAATAATTTTGACAATTTAGCAGTTGACATTTAATGTAATTTTTGACTAGTAACAAATATTTTTTAAAACATCTAAGTAGACATTTTCTTAGGACTTATTGTCCCACTTTTCGGGGTAAATTTAGAAATGGTGGTGTTATCATTTAAATTTATTTTCATATACCCCCATAAAATTAATTATAATTTATAATAGTACGATATTTTTATGTGAATTTAAAATATATTTTTGTATAAATCTCTGATGATGCCGTGAGGTGAAACCGGTCTGTGTAAGTAGAATTATAACAGTGGAAAAGTATATTTGTTTTTGTGCAATATGTTAGTTTTCGAGATATGGGTACTGGGAATCTTGGGCATTTTTGCGGGATGAGAATTCCCGGGGATGTTATTGCAGGCGAATGGAAACAAAAAAAATGCTTAGAATTTAGCTGGGAAGCTCGGGATATAGGGTCTGGGAAGTTTATAGTGTCGGGAGTAACTAAATCCAATTTAACCTAATGATGGTTGTACTCTACAGTCATTCGGTTTGGTGCCTTTTTGGCGCCACCCTGGCGCGTTGCTTGTGAATTTAGCAGTCTACCGATTTTTTGACCAATTGCGGTTGCAACGCATAGCAGCAGCAGCATAGCGTTTTACGTTCATTTACGCGACTTGGACCTCTGGTGGGTGGGGCGGGCGCGGCGCGTCCGTCTCGATTATCTAGCGGCGCCTGCACATGCCACTCTCCCCGCGATCCTCCTTCACCCCGCAATGTGTCGTCACGATATCGTTCAATACAACGATATCGTGCAGTTATCGTGTATCGTCACGATATCGTGCAATGTGAAGACGCCCAATGTGCGAATCACTCTTATTTTGCTATCGTTGGAATCATCCTTTGTTATATCCTTTCCAGCCATCTTTTACGAGCAAAACTGGATTTTCTCAGTTTTATGATAAAAAGAAGTTTACATTTTGTCATTCTCCTGCGTTTGATCAAAAACCTAGCTTTTTACTACGCTTTTATTAGCTTCACTTGTTTGTAACCGACTCTTTTGGGTTCGATTTTGCCCTACTTTGAACGATCAGATTTAATTCAAACCTTGCACACCTGTCAAAGACCGATGGCAATGCAATAATTCGATTGGAAATTTAAAAAAAATGAAAATTAAAACAAAAAAACGAAGAATAATTAATAGTTTAAAAAACTAAAAAAAGAACACGCCTTTATAGAGAATCCAACTAAAAAGTAGAAAATAAATTTTAATAAGTTTGAATTAAGAATAGTGTAAATAAGAAATAAATGTACTTATATTATTGTAAAAAAAGCGTGAGGTGCATAGTGTCAATAGTGTAAATATCAGGGGGCACGGTAGTGCCCCCTCGCCAAGTCGAACACGAAGCAAACACTGCCGTACCATCCTTTACTGGAACCATTTCGCCGCATTTTCAGTCCACTATTTGAGAACCTCTGGATAAGACCAGAACGCAGAAATTTTCGTCATCCAGTAAGCTATAATCACATACTTGAAATCCAAAATTACAAGTCTGTAGGTCATTTAGTTTCGAAGTTAAGCGAAAGCAAAGTTTCCCATTTATGACACTCACTCACTCATGATCATCAGAATAGAAATAGTACTTCCCATAAACTCAGAGAGCTGAAATTTGGTACAGAGTTAGGGTTTAATGGACACATAAAGGGAAAACTATAAAAACTAGGATAATCGAAGATATGGAGTACCTGGTGACCCTGATTTGAAAACACAAGAGCCCAACCAAACTATTAGAGATCGACATATACCGCCTATACAAAAAATATTCAACTTGGTGGGCCGCTTCATTTAATGTCAAAAATCGAAGGTCTGAAGTATCTGATGAAGAACCCTCAGCTGGTCTCAGCTTCTACTATTGGTACATAAAAAAATCGACTGTCATTGCAAAAATCCAGCGTAGTGGGACACATCTTCTAATTTAATCTAGCCTATAGCGTCCCACTCATCCACTGCTGGGCGAATTCATTATATTGACACTTGTCTAATAATTAAGAGTTAACGTTTTGTTTGTATAGGTTGAGTAGGCTGAGTAATATTTTTTTTTAAGACAAACGAAGTCTTAAAGGTATAGGTTATTATTGTTTTAGTCTAAATATTATCGGTATTTCTGATTTGTTGTCCATATACTAAAGGTCGTTGAGTTTATTTGTGTTTGATTTCGCAAGATAATATCGTAAAAAATGTCGATAATATTAAAAGAAGACGATGAACTTAGTGGCTACCAAGTAGTTGGTATGCCCAAAGACGGGTCTTGTCTCTTCCATTCAATATCTTTCTTGGTGTATGGTAGAACTGACTCAACTTGCAGTATCAGATCTGCTATAGTTGCATAAGTTACTGAACTGTGATGCTGATGGTGACGTATACACGAGCGCGCAATCCTACACGAGCGATATGATGAAACCCACTACTTACGGCTCAGCTTCTGAGCTTATGGCTGCTGGAAAAATCTATCCCTTCACTTTTGAAAATGTTGCTAATGTACAAGAATCAGAAAAGGAAAAAAAGGAAAGAAAGATTTGTAATAATAAAAAAACTACTCCTAAAAAGGAAAATAAATGTATCAAATAAGAAAATATAATAAGATAAAGCAATAGCCCACGTTTCTACAAAAAGAAGTGAAATCCCACCAAAAACTTTCTGTAAAAAACTAGCCAAGTCTCGATGGAGCTGCTTGTTTATGTCAAAAAAGTAATGAAATCTAGATAAAGTCGTGCCAAGTCTAAGTTTCCTTACTGCGATTTCTTTATTATTATAGTTAATGTTGTGTGACTTGGCCGTTGAAGGGCACACAAGGGTACAAAACCAGGTGCTCCATGACACCATTGCACCAATCTGTCGCCAGACGATGGAAAATTGCCACTTGGAAAACGTTGATTCAATAGTCAATTGTAGGCTTGATAAAGCTGCGTAATAGTAAGTAAGATGTTAAAAACTTATTAAAATTATAATAGCATTATTTTTCGCAGAGTTAAAAAAGGCAACAAAACGTCGACAATTGTTTCGCCTCTAAACGAGGCATTTTCAAGACTGTCTCAAAGAGAACAGCGGATTTATAACATTACATGTAAACAAAATTGACTTGTACACACTAACGTATAAAGAATGTTCAACGGCCAAGTCACACAACATTAGCTATAATAATAAAGAAATCGCAGTAAGGAACCTTAGACTTGGCACGACTTTATCTAGATTTCATTACTTTTAAGACATAAACAAGCAGCTCCATCGAGACTTGGCTAGTTTTTTACAAAATGTTTTTGGTGGGATTTTATTGACAGATATGAGTAGAAGAATTATCATTATGATAATATCTTAAAATGCCATGTATCTGAAAATGTTTCTCGAAAACTACCCAACCGATTTTCATGATTTTTTCACTCAAATATCAAGCATTCTCAGGAGCAGGTTTTGTTCGAGACCGAATTTTGATTTAGGACCCTCAAAAAAAGTTATTGACATATTTTTGGTCATAACTTTTTTTGAAAACCTGCTCCTTATAGATTGATAAATGCCTTAATAGAAATAGTCGCTTCGCTTAATTGCATGCTGCAGCGCAGTATCACGGCAGCGACTGCAGCTCCTGGTTAAATAAAATATCGATATGAAAGTAAATACATTTTACCAAAGAACAATGGGCAAAATCGTATAGCGCTCGGCCCATTGGCGGCCACAGCCGTACTATATATTTTTAAGTAGGCAATTATGTATGTAATAAGCCCAAAAAGATTATTCTTGTAACTTGTTTGGACAAGAGTGCATGTTATAACTACACACATATCACATATCACGCCTATATCCCCGGAGGGGTAGGCAGAAGTGCATTACACACCCACAATTTGCCAGGATTTTTAGTCCCACGTAATAGGAAGCAAGCCTATTGCCGTCACCGGGCACACATAATGGGTTAATATTGCTAAGCGCAAAACTCTAAAACGGCTTAACCAATTTGGCAAATTTTTTTACACGTGTTGAAATGAAATGATTTATTTATTTGTATAGGTCACTAAATGGCTCTTACAAACGTCAGTAAGTACTTAAAATAAAAAATGTCATTGCTTCTATATTTACATGTACTGCCAGATTCGCAAAGCAATAAGTAGAACCGAGAGAAAGAACCTGGCAATAAAACTCTCGGTCACTCTTTTCAAATAACGTTCCTTGAGGTTCACGGAAGGATTTCATAATATATAAAAAAACTCGTGAATCTTTGATACATAATTAACATATAAACTTATATCCCCGTAGGGTTAGGCATCGGCGTAAGTAGGTACGTACTGCTCCAGTACTTTTGTTGGTCCCACGTCATAGGGGGCAAGCCTATTGCCTTTACCGGTCACTTAATAGGGGCAATAGAGTCTATTGAATAGAAAATCAATAACTATTCTGTAATCCGAACCTTACTTCCAATAGTTACGGCCATCGTTTCTAGCTGTCCGTGCAAAACAAAGACAACAAAATTCATTAAAATAGTATTTTTCCCATAACTTTGGAATTAGTAAGTAGTACCGTAATCTCGCGTTTAATACACTATAAGAAACAAGCTGGCAGGTACATGTCTGTCTTTTATCACAGCGGCGCGCGCCTCTGCCCAGTGTGATAAGAGACTAAGAGACAGACAAGAAAAATGAATTTTATGAAAATTCTAAGTTTTCCTTAAATTTGCTGTATATCATTACTTCTCAGAATTTGATCCTTAACAGCAACACTATCGTATGGTGTAATAATAAAGGTTGTGATTTTTTTTCTAAATCAATGGGTTCGATTCCCAGCTAGGATTATAGGTTTTTAAAAAATCTAATGATGAGGTTTTAAGTTTCATCAAAATCGGGCTCGTGACTCCTTTGAGCATTTTTCAATATTCCTTATAGTTCCTGTTGTGTATTTAACAGTAACTAACTAGGTGTAATATTGTAATAAAGGTTTTAGGTAACTGAACAAGTAAAACGCCATTGTATATCCATAGACAACTGTATTCTCCTAGTGTTGGTCAATGCATTAGTGATGTTCTAACACTCTCCCACGCTATATAATTCAAAAGTAGGTAGGTATGGCACAAGCAACATTAAATAAAATAATTAGGTAAGTAAGCATTATTAAAGTAAGTACATACAGAATTAAAATGATTTACATATCCAAACGATTGGGTGGTTTTCGAATTCTTGTAGATTTTCTTAAAGTAGGTGTTTCCCTTATCACAGGTGTTTCTTGTTGTACTGGTATGTTTGTAATTGCATGCTTTGGTGTAGGCTCCTTGTTGGATGTAAAATATGATTGTTCCTGTATATCGTTATTATCTCTTTCAGGTTCAATAGGTTGATTCCTGTCTGTCTCAGTAGTTGTAGGATTCTCTTTTGCTTTAGGTGTCTGTACTAAATCACTGGGTGTAGTATGTTTACTATTCATTGTATCTTCTTTATTTTCTATTGTCGTTTCAGGTATTATCTCCTCATATAGTGATTCTTCATCTCTCATCTCCACTTGTATTTCTTCTCTCTGGTTGTTAATATTGCCTGTCTTTCTCAGTTGATCTATATGTCTCATTTGTAGTTGTCCATCTATCATAACTTCATAGTGTAGTTTACCTTTTCTAGCAGTGATCACTCCTAATTTCCATTTATCTTGTCCATTGTAGCATCTTGATATAACTTTCTCTCCTTTACTAAATTCTTTATTAGTCTGTCTGGCCGTTGTATCCTTTGTATTCATTTCAGAGCATATGTCTCTCTTTACAAGATCTATTCTTGTCCGGTATAGTCTCTTGAACATCATTTCCGCAGGGCTGAGTCCTGTAGTTGAATTTACTGTCTTCCTGTATTGCATTAGGAATCTACACAGTTTTTCCTCTAGTGTTCCTTTTTCATCAGACATAGCTTTTAGCTTATTTTTAAATGTTTGAACATATCGTTCTGCTTGTCCGTTGGTTGCTGGGTGATACGGTGCTGTAAATTTGGATTGTACTCCATTTTCATTTAGAAATTCCAACATTTCTCTTGAAACAAATTGTCTTCCATTATCTGATACTACTATTGTAGGTAATCCATATGTTGTAAATAATTTTCTCAGTATCTTAATTGTTGCTGTTGAATTTGTATTTTGTGTTGGTATCACTTCCAGCCATTTCGTATAAGCATCTACTACTATTAGGAAATTGGTATTAAGGTATGGTCCAGCATAGTCTACATGTATTCTAGTCCATGGTTCTTTTGGGTATTCCCATGAATGAGTAGGTACTTTAGTAGGGTTTTTCTGTATCATACAGCAATTGTTACATTTCTTCACCATATCTTCTATATCTTTATCTATGTTTTTCCACCATACATAGCTCCTTGCTAAAGCCTTCATTTTAACGATTCCAACATGTGAAGTATGTAACTCCTGTAATATTTGAGGTTGTAGTTCTTTAGGAATCATCACTCGAATTCCCTTGAAAATGCATCCGTCTTGTAATGAGTATGTAAGGTTCGGTTGTTACTCTTTCCAGATTGTATCTCATTGTAAAGTTGAACACAATCAGGATCCTTTGTAGAAGTCTTACGTATCATTTTCAGTGTAACTGGTAACATTTGTACTTGGCTCAAATAGAATGAATCGTCATCTGTAAGTTCATCTTCATATTTGTTTGTAGATGTAATTTTCATGCTCGTCTTGTTATTTGTAGAAGTAGTTTCTTTCACAGGTATCCTTGAGAAATAATCTGCATTTGCATGTTGTTCAGTTTTCTTCACTTGTATATCATAATTAAATCCCGCTAGGAAGTTCGCATAATGTGTAAGTCTTAAAGCTGTAGTAGAGGGTATAGCTTTATCCGGGTGTAGAATTCTAGCAAGAGGTTGATTGTCTAAAACAAGTGTAATTTTGCGTCCATAGCAGTATTGAAAAAACTTCTTCAGTCCCCATATGAGAGCTGCTGCTTCCTTGTCCAGTTGGCTATAATTTTGTTCAGCTTTTGATAGAGATTGTGATGCAAAAGCTACTGGTTGCTCTCGTCCATTAGGCATCTTGTTTGAAAGAACTGCTCCATATCCCGTAGGTGAAGCATCGGTTGCCAGTATTACTGGTAGCTTGCCATCATATGGCTGTAGTACTTTATCACTGCAAATTTCCTTTTTTAGATTCCGAAAACTTTCTTCACATTGTTTACTCCAAATAAATTTGGTGCTATCTTCACTCCGAACATAAGTCTATTTACTCTATAAGTTCCTTTGCAAGTACTTATTGACTGCATTTCTGCTGTAGCCTCATCTACCGGCATATGTAAGTATGCTTGATTAATATCTAATGTACAAAAGTATTTACCTCCGCTGAGCTTTGTAAAAATTTCTTCAATCCGGGGTATTGGGTAATTGTCATCAAGTAATCTTGGGTTAAGTGTACTTCTGTAATCTGCACATAATCTAATTTGTCCATTAGGTTTTATTGCAGGTACTATGGGTGTTCCCCACTATGAGTGTGTTACTTTTGAAATAATTTTTTCTTCTCTAATCTGTCTATTTCCTCTTCAATTTTATCTTTTAAAGCGAATGGAACAGGTCTTGGCTTGATGTAAACAGGTTTTGTATTTTCTTTTAATTGGAATGAGCATTTAAGGTTTGTAATTTTTCCTAAGTCATCTCCAAATAGATCTTTGTATTTATAAAATAAATTCTTAAGTCTTCCCTCATAGTTTGTAACTGTATATATTTTATTAACATTTTCTGGTACTTGTATTTGAATGTTCATTTTCACTATCCATTCTCTTCCAATTACAGGTTCTGCATGTCCTTTTATCACAAATAGCCTCATTATTTGTTTATTATTTTTGTATATAACAGGTACTTGACATATTCCATTTGGTTGTATAATTTCACCCGTATAAGTCCTTAGTCTCACTGTCGTTGGTGTAAGTGGTAAATCTTCGATATTCTTCCTATAAAATTCTTCAGAACATATAGTAACTGCTGCCCCTGTATCAATCTCCAGTGTATGTATTTTCTTGTATATTTGAATTTCTGTTAAAAACTTTTTATTTTTATACGGCACGGGTAAGACTTTAAATATCTCATAAATTTCTCCCTCTTCTTTTTCTGAATCGGTCAATGTCACATCCAGTTGTTTTATCTCCTTGTTGAAACATACTGTAGCTAGATGTCCAGCCCGTTTACAGTTATTGCAGAATAAATTTTTGTTACGGCACTCATTGGCAAGGTGGTTCTTATTACCACATCGGTAGCATTTAGTTTCCTTTGTATTATTGTTGTACTGCTTTTAGTTGAAATATTGAAGTTATTGTTTCGTTTTTTCTGTGTACTATGATTATTGTAATTTTTATTTAATTTATTCTTTGTACTGTACCTTTGGTTCACTTTATAAGATGGATAATTTCTCTTAGAGGACACTTTATTAACATTGTATTTTTCATTTTGCATCTGTTCACTTTCCGACTTGGATAATTCAATATTAATTGCCATTTTGTAAATTTCTGTAAATTCCTTTGCCGTTTCTTGTAGTAAACGTTCTTTAATTTCCTGAGACTTCAAACCACGTATAAATTGTACTCGCATGTGTGTCTCGAATGTAGATTTCTTGCAATCTTTGCATATGAAATTGCATTTCGACCCAATGGCCTTGAGATCCGCCACGTAATTGGCTAAATTCTCGTTTTCTTTTTGTACGCGTAAACAAAATTTGTTTTGTTGTGCAATTTCACTTGGTTTTGGAGACACATGGTTCTTTAGTGAGGTTATAAGTTCTTCATACTTTTTGTCTTCCGGCTTTGTAGGCGAGGTTATATTTTTGACCACCTGGTAGTATTTAGGTCCAATACATGTTAAAAACATTTGTACTTTTGTTTTTTCTTGTGTAATTTCTTTCAGCTGTATGTAATTTTCGAGTCTTTGTATGTACGAGTCGAAACTTTCATTTGTTTCATCAAAATTTTGCAACGTCAATCCTGCCGCTGGATTTGGCTGTTGAACAGTTAATCCTTGTATCGCGATGGCTAATTGCTCCAACACTATTTTGATGTCTGCCATTCTCGTCGCCAATTTCTGTTGTGTATTTAACAGTAACTAACTAGGTGTAATATTGTAATAAAGGTTTTAGGTAACTGAACAAGTAAAACGCCATTGTATATCCATAGACAACTGTATTCTCCTAGTGTTGGTCAATGCATTAGTGATGTTCTAACAGTTCCGGATTTGGCCATCCAAGCCCACTAGAAAAATTCACCTGTATATTAAATGATTGTTCATAGAACTCCTTAAACATGTATTGTTCTAAAAAACCTAATCTTTCAAATTACACTAGTTTCATTGATGGCTGCAATGGGCCAGAAACGCCCATTGTCCTTTATTAATCCTATAAAATTAAATAAACACATTATTTTAGTCACATATATTTTCTTGTCGATTGCTCCATATAAATCTGAATACTATTTAATGAGTTTAAAGTAATTTTATTATAATTCTACGTAAATAAAATGATTTTAACTAAATCGTCAGTTTTCATTTGTAGGCTCATTGGCGTCTGATTTTTCTTCTGTGGCAGTTTTTTCATTTTCCTTGGCTGCATCCTGTTTCGCTTTCTATATAAAAAAAAACATAAAATTAAAAATAAGTATATGTTATAAGCAATGAAGTATGCTAACTTTTACTCAAATAATTTTACAATACGAATGACAAAAACCATAGTCCCGGGCTGAACCAGCGACTGGTCCCTTTCCAGGAGGAACGTTCTACCAACTGACCAAGACACCACTAGCCCAAGACATCTAATTTTCTGATCACATTGTGTTAATATCGCGACTTACGGCGTCGCCAGAGCGCCATCTACCAATAGTTGAGGGAACTAACTTGTCCGGGCGTCTCTGGTTCACACGCAGAAGGTATTTCGAGTGGCGCCTTGCAACTTAACAACAAAATTTTTGCTTGAAGGATATCATAACATAGTATAAAACAAAGTCGCTTCCGTTCTCTATATATGCTTAGATCTTTAAAACTATGCAACAGATTTTAATGCGGGTTTCACCAATGGATAGAGTGGTTCTCAAGAAAGGTTTTAGGGTGTATTATTTGTCAAGCGGGCGTCCGCTAGTGTTACATAAACCAGTCTTAGGATTTTTTATGTTAAGCTCATGCCCGCAGTTTTGCCTTAGCAGAAATAGCTTAGATTAGAAGACTATAAGTTCATCTTGCCATCCGATCTTGATGAAACTAACCCAATGTGTTGCCTTATAGATGTAGTGTAGATTAAAGGTCAGGGTTTAATTATTTGGCAGACACGACAATTTACTGTCCTACCCCCTTCTATAAACGCAAAACGGCTGGCTCAAAATGTAAAAAATAAACCATGATGGTCGTCCATGTAATGAACTTTGAAGGAAAAGCATAACGGATCAGATAACTCTGTTAGTTCAGGAGTTATAGAGGCTATTATGGGTGACTACGGAACCTTTTACCATACAAGCCTATATAGCATAATTCTGAATGAGAAACAGTAAGAAGTAGAGAAAAGGCTCCGAATTATAATATCGGAGACAGAAGTTTAAAAAATACCCCTATAGGTAACTTATACGAGCGTGGCGTGAAGGCAAGCAACGAAGCACCTCTGACGTCATATATATACGAGACTAGACATCTCATCATACACGTATTTCTGCGTTTCTAGTCCCTTCTATAAGCTTCTACCACTTTCTGCGTAACTGCGCATACGCCATAAGCTACGCCTCCTTATAATTGAACTAGCCAATTAGGTATAAGGATAAATTGTAAGTACCTACTACAAATGCATAAGTATAGACTCGTCCTTTGTTTAAATTGACGTCTATTTAAACCTATTTGCGTCAAGCTGGGGATATACTTGTATGATATAAATACGAATATATTTCGATAATAAGATAATTCACATAGATTCTGTTACTACAATCGTTTCAATACCTCCCAACTACCATTTCACTAGTATAGTATTCTTAAATCTGTGCCTATACTATGCGTGGCAGACACGCACTTCGCCTGTTTTTATTATTGTTCCCAATGGACTCTCGGTCTCTGGTTACTTTTTAATTGGTTAATAAAAAAAGAAAACTAACCACAGCTTTTGCTAATTCCTCATTCTTTAGTTTTTGCAGACCTCTACTAACTTCTCTAATAAGCTCGAGCTCGTCAAGAAGCTGTTTATTCAAAGGTTCGAAGACATTAACAGGTTCCAAGGTCACGTCGCATAAGGCGTTCTTGTATTCAACGGCTCGACTCATTAATTGCTCAAACCTTTCTAGACCTATCATGATTGATTCGGGTCTGAACCTGCAGGACAAAAAATAAAACTTAGGTAGGTAGGAACAGATTGAAATTACGTATGCTAATGAGCATTAACTTGTTCAGGGTCTAAGTCACGACCTCGACCACGCCATCGAAGCAGTCGAATTCCTCATTCAGAACTAATTTATTTCCGTATTAAGGTACACCCGCCATCGGTCCTGAGAAGCATTAGTTAAGCGTTTAGCAATGTCTCTATAAAGGCGACCAGCACTCGAACCCCATGACCCCAATGTCTTAACACCAAACGGCTCAAATATGTAATCACCTGCTAGGTTGGCATATTTATGCCGTTTGAGGCCGATTGAAGCAGATCCGGATGTGCTTGGAAGGTGTGAAGGTGCTAAGGTGTCAACGCATGTCAACAATTAATCTCGTTTACAATAAAACTTATAATGAGATAACAGTCTTTTATAAACTAACAGCGCGAACATTCGCTTACCTTCGCTGTAGGTTGTAAGAGTCTTGGGCGACAGAAGACGACATTGCTTCGAGGATAACACAACTATTTCAATAGCAAACCTTCTTGTAGTTGCAACGAATGCAGTAATGGCAATCTAGAAAATTGTAAAGAATTGATAAAAAAAATTGAGACTCAAAAACAATCACGTCTTGACGTTTCGCGCTATGCATTCTTTCACCTGCGTGCGAATCACGCCCGCAATGCGTGTCGATATCAACGTCAAATTAGATCATGACTAGCCCTGTTACTATGCTTGCTATGGCAAAAAGCGTGTGGGTCGCCTGCGCGACAAGAAACGCATTTCATTATTGTATGAAATTTGACATTGACATCGACACGCATTGCGGGCGAGATATGCAGGCTATTGGAAAAACGATTGACAGAAAAACGCTCAATCTTATTCCTAACGAAAATATCTCTTACTCCTCCTAGGTCGACCCTTACCAGCCTGTCCATCTGCACGGCTTATGTATCTGTTTCGTCAATCTTCTTTCATCCATCCTTTCTACGTGCCCGAACATTCTAAGCATCCCTTTTCTATCTTAGTCACTACATCTTCTGACACACCAAAACGTTCCCGTATCACGCTATTCCTCACTTTATCCACATACTTTACCCTCAAATACGTCTCAAACTTCTATTTTCTACCTTCATGCTTCTTCTGCCTCACCCAATATTCTCAAGCATCCATAAGTGGAGGGACAATGCATTCGTCTATGCACAGTTAGTCTAGTATTCTTAGAAGTTTTCTGACTATTCATAAAGTTATGTAGTTATAGTAATCCACTTTATTCCTAGCCATCACACTTTGTTCGATATCATTATCAGGTCGGGTAGGTAGTGACCCAATTGCTCCGCTCTTTTTACTCCACAATAGCAAAGTTGGTCATCATCAGTTTGCTTACGTTCACTTTCATTGCCTTCTTCTCAAACGACTTATTCATAATCTTATGCAACACCTTCAGTGACCACGCAAGTTATTACCTGGTCATCAGGTACTTATATATATATACAAATAGTGTCTGTTTGTAATGCCAATTTAACTGCTACTACATAGGTATATACTAGTACATTGTATTCCAGCTCAACGAGCTCATTTCTACTAAGTACGTTAAGTATGAGATATACTTTACATAAAACGATTGACTCTTTTTCGAGTCTTCACGTTACTTGCTCGGTACTTACATAAAAAACGATCTGTCTAATCTGTCTGTCAAGAAATTAGACGAATCTCTGAAATTGCTGGACCGATTTTAACAGGACTTTCACGGGCAGTTAGCTGATTTTATTAAAAGTAATTCATGTTACGTTTTATCCCGGGAACATTTATTACTCGCTGATCACCGCGGCAGAGTTAGTTTACTTGATCCCGATTCCCGTGGGAACACAATACCGGGATTTAAAATAATATTAGTATAGAAAAATCCAACTTACTCGACTATTATCTGAACTCTGACAATCAAAACACTAAATTTGAACATACGTATACTTTATGTATAATTATGATGTATAATTTAATCAGACAATAGACTTGAACCTATAACATTTTTAGGGTTCCGTACCCTAACGGTAACCCTATTAATAAGGCTCCGCTGTCCGTCTTTCCGTCCGTCTGTATCTGATGAATCTTGATAGTTCAGAAGTTGAAATTCTCACAGATAATGTATTTCTGTTGCTGCTACAACAAAAAACACCTACTAAAAGACAGAATAAAACCAATATTATATGGGGTGCCCATACAACAAATATAATAATAGTCCGAGACGCCGAGGACTTTAATTGGCTGTGTCAAAGCGGCTAGGACGTAAGATTTTGTTGCCTTTCATCAACATTTCAAGGCAAAGCAACGGTTTTAATTTTTTTTTTCAAAATTACAATATAGCTGCTACTTTTTATTAAATTTATTCAGATTTTGGACATAACCCATTATATGTGTGCCCGGTGACGGCAATAGGCTTGGCCCCTATTACGTGAGGCTAAAATACTGGTAAATTGTGTGTAATGCATCTCTGCCTACCCTTTCGGGATATAGGCGTGATATGTGTGTGTGTGTGTGTGTGTGTGTGTGTAATTTTTCTAATGTTCCGCCCATTTTTTTTCAAAGGATCATTCTCCTGATAATAACGAACACAAGAAAAAAGAATTAACTATCGGTCCAGCCGTTCTCGAGCCATTAATCTCTTAACCAATACGACTTGTTTTATAGACCATTTGTTTTATATATAGATATAGATAGTACGGAACCCTTCGAGCCCGAGTCTGATTCGCACTTGGCTGTTATTTTTTAAATTACAGCCAACATTTGGCAGGGGTGTTCAACAGTTTTCGCCTTACCGAGCATAGTAAAATATATTTATTATTTATCTTTTAAATTTTATTTTATTGCGACGATGTTGTTTTTACCATACATACGCCTATATACCCGAAGGGGTAGGCAGAGGTGCATTACACACCCACAATTTACTAGTAATTTTGTTGGTCCCATGTAATATGGGGAGTTTATTACCTTTACCGAGCACCAGATAATCCATAAACGCTTTATAATTCAAACTAAAAGTACCAGAGCTAGGACAGATGTTACATACATAGAAAGAAAAGAAGAAGAAAGAAAGAATATTTTTATTGTTGAATCACAACTTAACAATCAACGTTACACAAAGAAAAATATAACTTATCTGTGGTCATGATGACGTAAAATTGACGTAAGTGACACGGTCGTGTCAAACTGTCACAACACCGGTGTGGTTTGACACTTATGAGTTACGTATTACGTATAGCATTGTACATCAAAACCTAATAAAATCTTATACATACTTTTATTCCTATTATAATGATATGTATTTATCTCTGTTTGTTCAATAGTATTTATGTTTATTTTATGTAGGTACGAGTATATCTCTATATATCTCCATACTCAGTTCATTTCTGTACCTTTCCTTTCATAACTCTCTGTATCTTTCTTTTAATCATACGCCAATAACTATCCACTTTTTATTTCACTTCTGTCTACTTATGTCCATCCTAAGGTTGCCTGTAAGAAATCACTCTTGGTGATAAGGCCGTCATTTGTACATACTAAATTGATAACAAGTTTCTGTTTATTTATTGTATTGTATTGGTGTACAATAAAGCATATTCTATTCTAAAGTTTTACGGTAATCAGACTTGGAGACATTAAGTTTTTTTTTTATTCCGCGAGACCGCGGCCGCTCCCATGTCCATTGCTGAGGGCGTCTCTGATGACAATAGAAGGTATTTCCAGTGATGCACGGCGGACTTCGGCCACCCGTGTGGCCTCTTCGGGGGTTTGGTCGGAATGAAAATCCCGTGTCGTTGGGTTTGGGTTTTATCCCGCGTCTTCTAGCCTGCTTCTGTAAGGACGGCGGGTGGCTATCCCGCCGTCCTCAGGCCCCGATCATGGAGGTCGATGGCCCTGGGCGTAGATGAGTCTGCGGCGCCCTGGCCGTTGACTGCGATACTCAGCGGGGAGGGTACGCTACCTCTCCCTCTCGGCCGCCTCCTTCGCGAGCATGACTTGCTCGCAGAATGGGATAGATTAGGTTAAAGAAGACTAGAGTGTTTAACTAGTCTTTGTGGTAATTTATTATATTTACCCACACCAGGGGGATATGTCACTCGTTTAACAATCGCAAAAAATACGTGACGTCAGTTACAACTTGAAGTTGTAAGTCGGTAAGGGTTGTCTCTTGTTTGTGATACGGCATTAACCATAGAGTTGATATTGAGGCATTATGCTCATAATTATTGTTCAAATTATGCTGGTACTTTCCTGACAATCCTAACGTTCGAATTATGTTCTCTGTAAACAAAAGAATGTGCGAATCACGTTGGAGTGCAAGTTCTGTATGTAAGTACTATTCCCTTTTTTTTTTTTTTTTTTTTACGCAGGGGTGATTCTTAACGTATACCGCACGGTGCGAGGACACCGCGCGGTGATGTATGGTTTGCACACACTAAAACCCCTGCCGTGTGCCGTACTCTGCGCCTGTTTAAGGGGGGGCCGGGAACAATTTTGCTACTTCTTCAGCGGCCCCCCGGCGCGTGCCCCAGGTGTGACGGGGCACCCTCTCTATATTCGGTACCTCACTAAGGACTCTCTTAGGGCGTCGTCCAGGCACACACGGACGTCACCCCCTCGCGGGTGGCATGATGCGGGTGGAGAGCAGACCCCGACTCTCCCACCCGCTGCCACGATCAGGGCGGCATGAGGCGTGCATACGCGCGTCTATTCCGTCCAGGGCGTCCGGCGCGAAGCGGGTCATTGCGAGCAAGGGCACTGCTCTCCCTGACCCGCTCCGCACTCTCCTTCTGCGAGACGACCTCCTCGCAGAAGGACGCAACTGCGGTGAAACATCTCTCACTAGCAACCATGGAACGTATGATAGCTGCCAGTGAGAGATCCGATCCGATGACTGCGACAAGGGCAAGGCGCTGCGTGTCCCAAGCTGGACAGACCGCCAGCGTGTGCTGCGCGTCGAGGACACCTCGACGCAGTCGCAGTGGTGGCAGGCGAAACTCACCTCCTTCCTTGCGACCTGGCACAAGTACTTACCGAAGCAACCATGCCCGGTAAGCACCTGAGTCAGCCGGAAGGTAAGGGTTCCGTGCTGCCGCCGCTCCCACTCAACAAGGACCGGTTGGAGCGCCTCCACAGTAGTACTATTCCCTATTCTGTGCCTATACTAATTACATACTATCCTTAACTCGTTTTCTAAGGGAAGCCCGAGCGCCTATGCCTAAACCGTAAGGACACTTTTCCTGGATCACACAAATATTTGACTAGACGGGACTCCAGAGTCGAAAGCAGAAGAAAAATTGTCAAGTGTGATCTCGAACTGTAAACGCTTCGGTCGCTCGTCCAAAAACTCATTCTAAAACAGTATCTTAAGTTTGGGCTGGACTCGAACCCAGCGACTGATCCCTTTCTAGGAGGAACGTTAGCTAGTTCCTCTACTACCGGTAGATGGCGCTGTATCGACGCCATAAGTCGCGATATTAACACAACGTGATCACAAAATTAGATGTTATGCTAGTGGTGTCTTGGTCAGTTGGTAGAACGTTCCTCCTGGAAAGGATGAGTCACTTGTTCGAGTCTAGCCCAGGACTTTTTTTTTTTTTTTTAAATTCCGCGGCCCAAGGCTGCGGCCGATCTAACGTCCGTTGCCGGGCGTCTCTGGTTACTAGCAGAGGGTATGTCCAGTGGCGCTCAGCGGACTTTGACCACCTCTGTGGTCTCTGCGGGTGTTTGGTCGGGACGAGAATCCCGCGTCATTGGGGTCGGGTTTTATCCCGCGTCAGTGAGTGAATCTGGTTGCGTGCTATGGGGCAAAGGCCCCGCAGCACGCAACCCTTCTAGCCTGCTTCTGTAAGGACGGTGGGTGGCGATCCCGCCATCCTCAGGCCCCGATCATGGAGGACGATAGTCTTGGGCGTAGTCGCGTAGTCTGGGGCGGCCTGGCCGCCGACTACGGAACTCGGCGCGGTGGGTACGCTCCCTCTCCCTCCCGGCCGCCTCCTTCGCGAGCATGACTTGCTCGCAGAAGGACACGGCCGCGTTCCACCTACTCCCGCTGGATACCATGGCTTGAAGCATGGTCCCCAGCGAGAGGGTATCCACGCCCAGACCCACTACGAAGTCCCGGCACTGACTCGCCCACGCTGAGCACTCCACCAACGTGTGGAGTGCGGTGTCGTCGTCGGAAACCTCGCAGTGTTGACACCGGGGTGTGACCTCACGATGCATGCGAAACAGATAGCTACCGAAGCATCCATGCCCGGCAACGATCTGCGTCGCACGGTACGTGAGGTCACCATGCTGCCTCTGCAGCCAATCATCCATGATCGGTCTCACCGCCGCGATGATGGTGGCACCCCCCTTGGGTTGCTCAAGTCGCACCCTCCATGACTCCATGAGATCCTGGCGGAGTTGGGACCGCTGGTCCTCGATTTCTCGAGACGCAGGCCTGTGGTCCCGCTCCAGCGCCTCCTTGCGCCATTGGAACAATGACGCGGGCTCTCGCTTCCAGGTCCCATGGAGGGGTTCCGGCTAGGAGACATGCAGCCTCTCCGGAGATCGTGCGGTACCCCCGTATGGTTCTGACGGCCAAGGTTCGAAGTGGTCTGTTTAACAGAGTCACGTTCCACTTGACCGCCAACCTATCCGCCCATACGGGAGCCCCGTATAGGGCCATACTCCGCACGATCCCCAGGTACAGTCTCCTGCAGGAGGCGTTGGGTCCCTTTAGGTTGGGTATCAGTCGCGAAAGCGCGACGGATGCCTGCGTCACCTTGGGGACCAAACTTCGGAAATGTGGTCCGAAGTTCCATCGGCTATCAAGTACGATCCCTAGGTACTTCATCGAGGGCTTGGTGCCGATGCTAACGCCTCCCACATTTATGCTGGAACCTTCGGGTGGACCGTTCCGAGGTCTGTGAAAACACAGAACCTCGGACTTGTGCAAGGCCACCTCCAGTCCCAGCTGCCGTATCCAACCCACGACTCCAGCAACACCCGTCGTGACCTTGAGTGCTGCCTCCTGGTACGTTGCACCCCGCGCCGTGACGAGGGTATCGTCAGCGTAGCACGTTACGCCGACGCCCCTAGGCAACGCACCCCGCAGCACCCAGTCGTAGCCGATGTTTCACAGAAGCGGCCCCAGGACCGACCCCTGCGGAACACCGCACGACACATCTCACCGAGCTGGCCCGAGCCAGCTGGGGAAAGCTATGGCCCTCTCCGAGAGATAGGCCCCGACAATACGACGGAGGTAGAGAGGCGTTTCGTGATACACGAGCGCCTCCCTAACGCAGCTCCATGGCAAGGTGTTGAACGCGTTGGCGATGTCAAGAGATACCGCCACCACCACCTTGCCCTGCGAGACTGCTTCCTCCGTCAGGCTCTTCACGCGCATGATCGCGCTCACGGTGGAGCGTCCCCGACGGAAACCGATCTGGTTATCCGCCAGGTCTGGCCCCACACTCGTGAGATGCTCGACGAGGCGTTCCGCTATAATTCGCTCAAAGAGCTTACACACCTCGTCGAGCAACACGATCGGCCGGTATCCGGACGTTGAGTCCACCGGCCGCCCCGCCTTACGGATCAGGACCAGTTTCCCCGTCCTCCACACCTTGGGAAACTGGCCCCTTTCGAGGCATGCGCTAAAGAGCCCCATCAGTCGAGGTTCGAGTTCTTCGAGGGCCAGGACCCATGCACGGCCAGGAATGCCGTCGGGTCCGGGGGCAGTGATTTTCCGGCTTTTAAGCCGGAAAACGTCGTCTTCACTGGTGCTATCCGCGTCGGGCAGAGACGGAGCCATGCGCGGAGGGACGTGCTCCTCCGCGCTCGTCGGAAACAGGGAGCCCATGACCCGCTCCAGCTGCTGCGGCTGGAGACTCTGGGTCAGTGGGGGCGCCCTAGGTTGGAGTTTCTCCCTAACCTGTAGGTACGGGCGCCCCCATGGGTTCTGCTGCAGGGTCTCCAGGAGCTCCTCGCGGGCCGCCGTCTTGGCCCGCTTTAACGTCTCCTGGAGATTACCTTTAGCCTCCCTGTATGCCTGAAAAAGTTCCGCCTCTCGAGCTGCCGCGTCGTCTGGGCGGCGACGCCTCCGGCGAAACCTGGTGTACCGGCGGCGGGCGGAGATGCATGCTGCGCGCAGCTCTGCAATCTCCGGCGACCACCAGTACACCTGCTTCCTGGCCGGTCTGGGTGTAACCCTAGGCATCGCCGCATCACAGATTTGCGTCATGGCTCTCCTGGACCACTCCGCCTCGGCATCCACATCGACAGGCTGGTCCGGCGCCGGAATCCAGGCCTGCACGATGGATGCCTCCAGAAGAGCCTCCCGATCCAGATGGTGAAGTGCCACCGGCTGTGGGAGGTCAGGTGGGGGGACGACATCGAACCGGATGTACCGATGATCCGAGTGCGTCTCCTCCACGCGCCAGCCTGTAATACGGCGGGCGAGGTCAGGGGATGCAAACGTTACGTCCACCCCCCCTGCGCCGGACCTGCACCGTAGTCGGTACAGGCTTAGGCGGCGAGCCGGGCGCCATGGTGGGCGCGGTCCTAGGCACCGTCTTCGGCGCTGATCCAGCCGTCAGAGGAGGAGGCGGCATGGGACCTGGAGGTGCCTTGACCGCTTTGGTCAACTCAGCGACCTCCCGACGGAGATCTTCCATCTCCTTTCGGGAGGCAGTGAGCTCCACCTCCAGGCTCGCAAGCTGCTTGCGGAGCTTCGCCTCCTCCTTTGTGACGCTCCGCTCGAGGAGCTTGTCAAGGGAGGATTGGGCTTCATCCACCAGTGAAGCCACAATCTTCTTCCTCCCCGACATATTTTTACTCCACCGCATGGCCACCCAGAGCAACTAGTGCTCCGGTCGCGCGGCGGCCCCCCCTTCTCGAGGGTCCTCTTCTTCAAAGAAGCGCCCTTACCCCTCACACTACTGGGAGCTGACCCATCGTCAGTCCCAGCAGCACCATTTCCTTGGGGCGTCGACGTCGCGCTGCAACTAGGCGGCGCGACGCGAGCCCCCAAATCGATAGGCATAATCAAGTTCCGGGAATAATGCAGTAAGTCGTCGGCTGAGACTGCCCGGGGAAGGACAGTGTCAGGACCGGGGGTCTCTTCAGGCTTATTCATAATAAGCAATTTCTCTCTGTGTTGGCCACTCAAGTTCTCGATGTCGACGTTCGGTCACCCAACTTGCCACTGCGTTACCGTGGTCAAGTTGGGGTCCAGGGCGGACGTCGAGGACGTAGTCGAATCTCTTGGGGCCCCGCCCCCTAGCCCAGGACTATAGTTTATGCTATTCATATTGTAAAATAATAGTACAGTAATAGTAGTACAGGTAAAGTACCTCAGATATTGGATGGAAACAGGCGTTACCTGCCGAAAATCCATGACAAAGTAATGGTAAGTAAGATGTTAAAACTTTTCAAAATATAATAGCATTTTAACAGCCATGGCTGTTCTCTCTGAGACAGTCTTCATAATGCCTCGTTTAGAGGTGAAACAATTGTCGACATTTTATTGTCTTTTGTTTTTGCGAAAATAATGCTATTATATTTTGAAAAGTTTTAATATCTTACTTACCATTACAAAGTACCTCAGGTTGTCAATCACTGAAATTATAATCTGTGCTATAACAAAATATATAAGTAAATGCATTAGCATATGAACAATTGAATGTATAATTTATTATTTTGATTTTATCAACATATTTTTAAACAATTATACATTTGAATTACAAATAGTTTTACGTAGACAAGAATATAAACGCAATTGAAGGTTTGAGTTTGAATTTAACAAGAACATAACCTTTTCTTGGCAGTCGGGTACAAAGTTCGCGGCTTCGTTCATGACAAATATATTAATAAAAACATATAATAGCCTCTATAACTCCTGAACTAACAGAGTTATCTAATCCGTTATAGTTTTCCTTAAAAGTTCAGTACATGGGCTACCATCATGAAATTTTTCAGGTTCTTCACGCCAGCCGTTTAGATTTTAGAGGGGGGGACGCCCTGTTTTCACAAAAACATTAAATCAAAGAATATCTCGCAAACAGATGCTTGAATCAAAAAATCATCTTTGCAACCTCTTAATGGTTTTAAAAGACCTACCTAGTGATACACACGACGATGGGATGGACTAAAAAATATTTCCACTTTACGTGTAGGGGAGTTACCGCAAAAAAAGTAATCAATATTTTATTTTAGCACTTTGTCGGTGTTGCCAAGCTTCATGTTTTCTAGCACTACTTTGACCATCTGTACGGCCTCTTCAGGTACCTATGAGAAACCCGCTTCGTGGGGTAAATTTCGACTGTTTGGGTGGCGTGGTCGGTAGTGCATCGGCTTTCGACTCTGGAGTCTCGGGTTCGATTCCCGGGTGGAATGAAATATTTGTGTGATCCACAAATGCTTGTTTCGGAGTTTGGGTGTTTTCTATGTATATGATGTATGTATTTAGAAATATATAAGTATGTTTATCAGTTGTCTAAATCCCATAGCACAAGCTTATAGCTTAGTTTGGGCTAGATGGCGTTGTTTGAGAATGTCCAAAATATATATATAATTTATGCTTTCTATTGTCGGCACTTGGTGGAACTTATGGTAATACATTTTTGAAAAAAAAACTCACTTGTACTCCATTCCACAAATATTTTATTTCTATTAAACCCTGACAGGGAAAAATAAATCATATTATTGAATGGAATCAGGCGTTACCTGGCGAAAGTCCATGATAAAACAATGGGGTAAGATGTTGAGTTTTTTATATAATTGCACTAATTTCGCTAAATAGAAGACATTATAAATGTCAACACTGTTCTCTTTGAGACAGTCTTGAGAATGCCTCGTGAGTATGTGAAACATATGTCGACGTTTATAATGTCTTCTATTTAGCGAAATTAGTGCAATTATATAAAAAATTCAACATCTTACCCCATTGTTTTAAATAATATTAGTAGAAAATGTGATACGAAAGTGAATTATGTGTAATGAGTGAACACCTCCGATGATGCCATAAGACGAAACCGGTCAGGCAATAAAATCAAATAAATCGAAAGCATAAATTAGGTATATAAGAACAGCAGATACGGCTGAATTGATTTTCATGTTCAAAACACTCAAAATAAAATTCACTAAAACCAACGAACACGGTTTAACACAAAAAAAAAAGTTAAAATCAAATATATACATTTATTTATTTAAATACTAGGTATATTTTACATCAATACAATATGTATTGATGCATATTTTTGACTTATTTCTAGTACTGGTATTGTTAAACAATAAGAATTACAATATACATAATTATAACCAATTATTCAATTATGTTAAACGTTGTCGCGTCGGTCCCGGTTGTCATACGAACATCTATGGCAGTCGTTAGGGTTAGTTGGAGCCATTGTTGGAGCCCTTAAAAATCCGACCGGTCTAACTACAGGACTCGATATCGCCCATGTTGTGAAGGTCAGATGGCAGTCGCTTCACGGAAAATATCGAAGTTCAGCCGAATCCCAGTTAGACTGGAAAGCCGACCCCAACTAAGTTGGAAAAAGACTTGGTGAATGATGATTAAATTACTAAACAATTGGTTTATTTGTTGAGAAAAAAATATTTGCTGTAACAAATGTTTATCTGATGCTTATAAATTGAGGGGCGATAAGTAATTTGCTGTGATGTGCATTTAATTTATCCCATTGTATAATAGGTGGCGAATCAGACCAGTTAGGCAGCTCATGCAGTCAGGTAAATGAAAAATCTGCTGCTAAAGAAAAACCAGACACTAATGAGAGAAAATGATAACTGTTGATTTAGTTTTTATAGTCCGAGACGCCCAGGACTTAAATTGGCTGTGCCACAGCGGATGGCACGTAAGATTTTGTTGCCTTTCATCAACATTTCATTGCAAGGTTTCAATTTTTTTTTTTCAAAATTACAATATACCTAGCTGCTACTTTTTATTAAATTCATTCGGCCGGCCGTTTTAGACATAACCTATTATATATGTGTGCTCGGTAACGGCAATAGGCTTGCCCCCTATTACGTGGGGCTAAAAATACTGGAAAATTGTGGGTGTGTAATGCTCTTCTGCCTACCCCTTCGGGGATATAGACGTGATAAGTGTGTGTATTTTAAAATAAAATTGGTACTGTAATTAAATCTCGTTTAATCAGATTGATACATTTTCTAATCAAGACAGTAAGAGCGATATAAAAAGGAAGATGATTTATATTTTTGGGAAGTGTATGTACCGAATCATCATAACATACCTAGTATAAAACAAAGACGCTTTCGTTCCCTATGTATGCTTAGATCTTTAAATCTACGCAACGGATTTTGATGCGGTTTTCACCAATTGATAGAGTGGTTCTTGAGGACGGTTTTGTCAAGCGGTCGAAGCCGCGGGCTTCCGCTAGTTAAGTACATAATACAAAGCTCCACTTATCCCTCGCGAACTGTACCTATGTATTATTAATATTTACCTTGAAATCCTCACTAGTTAAAGCAAGCAAGTTACTTTCAAATTTAAATAATAGATGGCGCTGTAAACACTATGATTTCATGATCAAAAAACTTTTGCATAGAATACTTAAATAATTACTTAGTATAATCACTAAACAAAGACGAATTCACAAAAATATTTCTGAAAATGAAGTATTTATTTATGTTTGCAAGCGCAAAACGAAACGTAAAAGCACCCCTCGAAGGCTAATGACTCACTCGGATCACCCCTAAGCGAATACACACGAGTACTTCCGAAAGTACCCGAGCGGGCGCGTACGAAGCTCACAGTGGAAAACATTAAAATTTCAACTTACATTATTATATAACGTTATACAATTTTATTATAATATAAAAAATATATATATAAATAAACAAAATGCACGGGACTATATCAAGTATTTGTCGTTTTGGATATGCGTTTGTGTGTTGTGTAAAACGAAAGTGATGTTAAGACTGCTTATATTGATTTTCTAGTGACGTGCAGAAACTGTGTATGCGGAATCCAATGTTATTATTAGATTGTGTGTTCTTTTAATAATTCAGTAAGTTAAGACGCTACCAAGAATTATAATATATTAATTTATTTATAGGATCTACAGCGATTCCTTTGCCTCAATTATTTTATGAAAAAATAAACCTGCAATAAAGTAATAATTTATTTAAAACAAAATACTGGCTGGCTTCTAATTTTCATTTTAATCTTTACTAAACATTCCATTTTTAAAATGAAATTAAAAACACGAGGTTAAAATTATTATGCATAAATTGCAGTAAAGAGTGAGATCTAAAAAATAAATTAGTGTTTAAGGTCCACGTGTTGCCATTACAATAAATTTAGATCAATAAATATAATGTTTAAAAAATTATTAATCAGAATTCTGTTTTCTTAGGAATAAATAGGTTTTCAAAAATACATAGACTTATAAATGAAGATGTTATTCATTGAATACAAAAATAATCGGTGTTAGAAAACGACACACTTATTAAAATCAATGCAAAAGGATGAATGCATACTTAATAATAGATGAAAATTATTGTAGCTACGAGGCCTACACATTTCGTAGCAACTCTACGCCAATCACGTAAATGCAGGCGTACGCTACAACCAAAGTATACGGTCTATATTTTATAATTTAAAGGTATATTACTTAATACTTAAGATTTAAATAATTACTTATAAAAAAAAAACAAAATTAGAACCATTATTCGAACCAAAGAGTATTTGCATATTCCAATTCCAAGCAGAATGTTTAAAAATAGAACAGGGTTGTTGACAGCCAAATCGTATCTCCTAATTTTTATCAACCGACGGACGGCAGATATACAATTCGATCCGTTTATTTGTTTTTTTTTTTCTTTTGACGTTGGCCCCATTTCAATATTACCGAAATCAGTTATTGTGCGCCCAATGGAAAATCATCAAAATTCTAGAAATAATTGTAAAAAAGGCTTGTTTAATGTCACAACAACAAAGTTATTCTGAGCTGTTTAGTCTTGTATGAGATATTAAATATTGACGTCACGGTTAAGCAATATTAATATACTCGTACATTAATACGAGCAGACTCCCGCAACTACACCCACGTAGAATAGTTTCCAAATTCCCACGGGAACACATTACAGGGATAAAACTGGTATGTCTATTTAAATGTTATCAAAACTGCTCCAGCTCTTTAAGCGTGATTAATAATCATAAAATCACACACTTACAAACTTTCGCCCTTTTAGTTATATGTACTCGTAAATTTGAAAGGTTATTTGGAATACAATTTGACATGCAATTACGATCAGGGGATGGTTTACACGCCCTCATTTTGCTAGTAATTTCGTCTAGGTCCCATAGCACAAGCTTATAATTAGCTTAATTCGGGCTAGATGGCGTTGACTGAGAATGTCAACAAAATTTTTTTTCTACAATCCTACTACTTTTTGTTCCTGTAATATCTTTCCATGGGAACTGGGAATGAGAAAACATTTCCACGCGGGCGGAGACGTTCGTATTAGATATAGAAATAACCAAAATAATAATCGCAATTGAAATTAAATTCTCACAGCTACACTACACACTACTCCTTTGCAAGTCACTGTTTAAATTCTATAGCATACCACTTTGTTTCCGTACCCTTGTATCTGGGAAAATTATTTCAATGGCAACACCGTACCGGAAGAGATACGTTTGTTATAAGGACAGGTTGCTATGTGATACCAAGCATACTATAAAGAGGTAAAAGTTATTTGTAAACTAACTAAGCTTCTACTGAAAACTAGGCATATCATATTTTTCTGCCTACCTCTTTGGGGTAAAGCCTGCTTCCCATATTACCAGCTATAAAAGTAGTTGTCGCCTATTTGGTCGAACAGTAGACACATTGTGAACATTAAAAAAAGTATTTAGGCGCTTTTTCCTCATTTCCCCGGATTCCTCAATCCGGATTAAAAAATTGTTTTAAATTGACACTTGTACCAAGTCAACATGCTTACAGACGGATGCTCGCTCGTTAACTATATATAGGTAGTTCTCGGCTTTGAGTATACCAATCGGTTTCGTAAAAAAAAATTAGTGAGGATTTTAGCCTTCATTTTCGTCTTGTCAGGTTTGTTTCTAGCTACAAGACATTTAGAAATTGACTTTGGCCAGCTGCCATTTTTTAAAAGGACCGTTTTACTAAAAGCCTCTTTTACTGACCTATTTATAAATAGTATCATAACCAAAGAAGCAAAATATTTAACTTACGATGAAAGTATTTCTGATGCTATGTTTTTAATACCTATCGGAAATGAACTTGGTAATTTTTTCGTATTCAAAATGAATTAGGTATGTACTTAAATCATTACAACATTGTTTTTAGTTTATCTATTGTATGTATGGTGCCCGGTAACGGCAATAGGCTGGCTGATCCTCTATTAAGTGGGGCCAAGGCGGGAATGTCAGCTCGACATTTAAAAAAAAATTGAGGCATTGGAACTGTTTAATCCAAAAAAAAATATTATTACGTAAATACTTTTAATTCCAGTTAAAATAAATGTAAATAATTATAATAACAGCCGTTATGACCGTCCGTCGTGATAAAAAACCATAAAAATGATAACAAAAATGACTTTAAAAAATTTTATTACAACGCCATCTGCTGGCGGGATGAGAGAACCAGTGAGATATGAACTTCGCTTATGCTAAATCCTCGTAATAAGACTGAAGATGGAGGGGGGATCTGCGACTACTTCGGAGGTCTACCAGTACGTGGGACCCTTCCGACTGGAGAAGACCTTGGGAAAAGGGCAGACAGGTAACTATCTTTTTATTTCTATTAAGTTTTTTGAGGTGTACACCAAGATCTTACAGCCACAAACCAAACGTCACCTGCAAGGGGTACTGATTAACCGAAGAAGCTCGCCCCCTATGACGTGTTTTTATTTATCTTTTATGTACAGTCGAGTCCATAAGTGGATTCCCAGCATAAAGATATCATTTTTTGAACTAGACCCACGATACAGCCAGTGCGTGTGTGTGTGTGTTATTAGTATAATACAGGTTGCTCAACAGTCCACAGAATCAGATAACACACACACTACTGGCTTTTGAACCAACTTTCAAAAAGGATGAGGTTCTCAATTTGACTGTTTTTTACCTCATAACTAGCCCAGTACCAAAGCGTTCGGAAGAGTTTGTTAATAGCTAATAATACCGCAGGAAACGTCAAACTCGCGGCCTCGCGCACGAAGGGCCCCGTACTATACACACTTCCATATATGATAATGAAGCATTAGACTGCCTTAAGAGAGTTTTGACTATGATGTGCACTCTAGCCCTTAGAGAAAGATCGGCATCTTGAAAACTGGTGAATTTTAGTGATTTCAAAATTTATTATTTGGAGACAATAAACCATCAAGCTGTCTCAAACTCTTCATCTATGGTAATTTTCTTAAGAGATTTCCGCTTCATAATCCTCTTTGTGAGCGAATCTTCGGGCTTTTCGATCACAGCTTCTAGAAGAGTCGTTGTTAGGAATGGACCTGGAGACAAGGTGTCTATTAGATACTAGTAAGGTGTATTGCGCGGTGCTTCGCGCCGCACCACGACATAAGTTTTGGCCTATAACTTTTGACCCCTTAGGGCTAGGTCAAATTTTCGATTTTTTGGCATGCCTCCAGATCGAGGGCTATCCATACAGGGATCAACCATCATTGTAGCATAAGCAGTTCTCGAGAGCTAAGGGGGACAAAAATTACATTCACCATTTCTATATATAGATAGATATCTACATACTAATAATATAAGAGAAAAGATTTGATTATTTGTTTAAATTAAATAGGCTCCGAAAGTACTAGACCCATTTTTTTTATTCTAACCACCATTTACTTCATAATTCTGTGGTCAATCAGATCACTTTATTTGAAACATAATAAAAGAGGCATAATGTACAATAAAAGTTCATTTTAAAAATCCATGTTTAGATAAAACAAGTTCATTGCAGTCCATACCTAGTAAAAAGGTGCTAATTGTATATGAAACCACGCTAGAATGGGGTTGATTCCAACGGAGTTACGAAGTTAAAGTTCAAATTATTATTTATTTACCAATTCTATGTCATAAAATTATATTCTATTATGTTAAATATACACTGTTCCTATAATATAAAAGTACAAATCAAATTCCAGTTGAGGTGTAAGTGTAGAAACTGAAATTTTAGATTTAATTCTTTAAATACTCCGAAACGGTGAAAGTGTTAATGAACTTCTTTTTTTCCTGTGCCCTTCAATTATATTATAATCTAGCCTATTGACTAATGAGTAACTTATTTTGACCTAACATGCTATGTAAACAATAACTAAGAACGTGTCCAATAACACTTTACTTAGAGTCTGTTAAGGCGAAGACACTTTGTTCATAACGTAGCACTTTTCACTACATTTATTTAGTTCATCACTTAAGTCTTCTAAATACTTCTGTGACGTCAAGCAGCTGTATAGCCTCGACGTTCACGTGATGGTGAAGTCTGTTTTGGTGAGCTTCAGCATATTTTTGTATAACTGTATCTACGTCATCCATGTTTAGGTCCATTTTAAAAACATCTTTCGCCGTTACTTATATTGTTAGCGAGTAACATAGGCTATAATGCTATTATCAATAGGAGTAGAGATGGACAAGCAATGAAAAAAAATAAACTTAAAACAAGGCAATTAAAAAATATACGTCAAAATTGACACAGAAACCGACTGCAAATTACCGAAATGGGACCAAAATAGCCGGAATGGGACTAAATTGAAATGGGAAATAGTAGCATTCAAAAAAAAAATCGATTCACCCAGTCCAAAGATATGAGGTAACAAACATAAAAAAACATACAGTCGAATTGAGAACCTCCTCTTTTTTGGAAGTCGGTTGAAAATGTTGCAAAACCCAAGTAAATGCACTGAATTTGTGTTCCATATAAAATCAACTTTACGGAGTGACGTCACGGAAATAGGCTGTCGCTATTGGTCCATTGAAATGCCAACTTTGTTTAGTGACAGTTGATTTTGTGTCGATTAACAATTGGAATGCTTTTTTTGATTTTTGACTGTATATACCAACAAATTATTTTTTCAAAGTTGGTATTTCAACTCAATTGACCAATAGCAGCAGCCTATTTTCGTGACGTCACAACTTATTTAAATCAATAAAATGAATGAAAATGACTCGACCAACGACCAATACCGACCGTAATAGCGCGATCTAGAAATTACAATAAGCATGAAGCAAAGGCTTTTTTGATATTTAGGTCGACAAATTGACGCCGTTCGCCTGATGGTAAGCTGTGGCGACGTCTGGCGATTGTGGGCGACTCTCATAGTACACAGAAATACTATAGAGAGTGGCCCTCAACTTGACGACACCCAGTAATGTGCCTCTTCACGCTCCGCTTAAAGAACCCAGGGTTATATGTGGGAGGAAACACGTGCGCAGGCAGGGCGTTCGAGGCCACCATCGTTTGGCAGAGAAACGAACGTTTAAAACGCTCTGTTCTCGCAAAGATGCTTTCCACAGTGTGAGTGTGATATCGGATGATGTTGGTATTTGCCGTCGTACCTCAGTTAGTCAGAGCATTTCCCTTCTTAGGGAAAGGCCGTGGGTTCGAGTCCTGTCGATGACATTTTAGTTTTTGTGATTAATAGTTTCAATCTTTAGTTCAATATTTTACGAATAATAGAAGCGAACTCATTGATTTCAAATACAGCAAAAATATATTGGTTATATGTTCAGTCTCCTCTCTGTGCATCGGAGCCGTCGATCGCGGTTGTTATACTTACCCTTTATACTAGCCCTAAAACCATATCCTCGTGGTCTAACTACAGAACCTCAATATCGCCCATGGGTTGTGGAGGTCAGATGGTAGTTGCTCCACGGAAAATATCGAACTACAGCCGCATCGAGCTAGAATGGAAATCCGCTACTAACTGAGTTGGGAAAAGGTGCAGTGGATGAGATGTTTAAATTGAATAGATTACATTAATACATCCTACTGCACAAATTGTATAAATCAAACGAAAAAAATCAAAGCCTGATTCTGTCTATTTATTTATTTATTTATTTATTTATTTAGGTCCGCCAACAACTGTTTACATTCATTCAAGTATACAATAACACTGGAATAGATGAAAGTCTAATGTAACGGTTACTTATAGGTAGACACAACATGCAAAAATGTTACATTTAAGGGGGAGCTTACCCACCATCACAATAAAAATTGTTAACAATAAAAAGAAACATTCAGAAAAGCAAACAATATCATCTTAGATGTACAATAAAATCTTGAAACAATACAAAAAAAAAAACAAAAACAACTAAGCCTGTTAGGGCAAGGAGCCGAAAACCGACCTTTGTCTTCCAAATGAGTGGAAATGTACATCTACACACTGGCTGCAACTATTTATTACCCTGCACAACCTTGCATAGGGAGAATTAGCTCCGAGAACCGTCCTTCTCAGGGGTGGGCACATTGGTGTGATTGGATTGCGAGGGATCCTTGAAGGAACACGAAACCTGAAAAGGCCTAACAGTGGTGAGCAGTCAATTTTGTTATTGAGAACTTTAGAGGCAAACATAGCATCATTGAATTTGAAGCGATCAGATAGACGTTTAATATTAAAATGTTTTAGTCTTCCATCATACGAGCGAATTTTCTTCGCAACGCCATTAGAAAACGCTAAATGACTCAGAAAGCGTCTCTGTACTCGTTCCAGCCTTAACGCGTGAGTAGCATAGTGCGGCCGCCATACCACACTACAGTATTCCAGGATGCTCCTAATAAGCGAGTTGTACAATAAAATTTTAGTGAAAGTATTGCGAAAACTCTTTAGCATCATCTGTATGCCTGATAGTTCTGGAAAACTTTAAATCGTCTGCATACAAATATACTTGAGAGTATTGGAAACAATTGGGAACATCGTTAACGAAATAATTAAATAAGATTGGCCCCAAATGGGATCCCTGGGGAACCCCAGAAGTTATGTGTTTTTGATAAGATTGATAACCATTCACTACAACGAAGAATTCCCTGTCAGACAAATACGATGACAGCCATCCCAGTAAAGAACCACAAATGCCATAGGCCTGTAATTTTGTGATTAATATTTGATGGGAGACCTTATCGAAGGCTTTGCTGAAGTCAGTGTAGATGACATCCACCTGGTGGCCTGCGTCGACAGAGTTGATCAAGGTTTCCGCGAACGGCACCAAGTTAGTGCTTGACGATCTTTTTTCAACAAAACCATGCTGGTCGACACTTAAATACAATTTCAGATGATTCCGCATGTAAGGGCATATTAGAGTTTCAAATATTTTAGCAAACGATGATAAAATGGATATGGGTCTGTAATTAGATATTAAATCGATAGCACTAGATTTATGCACAGGGACCACTTTTGCCATCTTCCATTCCATGGGAAATACACCACTCTGCAAAGAGGTGTTGTAAATGATCACGAGTGGGCGGACTAACTGACCAGCGCACGACACGATGAAAGAGGGAGGAACCCCATCAGGACCAGCTCCTTTTGTAATATCTAGACTTTTCAGAACTTTATTAAGGGCATCGGGTGTAATTGAAGGACTACTTAAGGACACGCTATGGTTCTGTAATGACTGTATATATTCCGATTGATATTTATTGTCAGTATTACTGTTACAATTATATACAGAAGAAAAGTAATCTGCGAATAAATGGCAGATTTCCGTACCATCTGAAGTAACAATCGCTCCATCCGTCATCGACCTCTTCGATCCTCTTTTAGCCTTTACAAAGGTCCAAAAAACTTTAGAGTTATTTTTTATTTCTTCCTCCATTAGCTCAATATAGTTATTATAACACTGAGTAGACATTCGTTCACAGCTTTTACTGGTATACTTCAGTTCAACAGCGTCAAGCGGGTTCCTATATTTTTTATATCGGATCCTAAGTTTGTTTTTATAGTTAAGTAGTTAAATTAATTCGCGACTAAACCAGGGTGGATACTTGCTATTTTTCGGAACATACTTGGGTATGTATTTATCTATCAAACTATTGAGAATGTCATACAAGGCCTCAAGCATTCCATTCACATCACTGCACCTGTAAAACAAATTATCCCAGTCCACTTGGCTTAAATAACTGTTTATTGCCAAGTAGTCACCCTTATAGACGTTTGGCCTAGCAACTGCACTGTTATACTTCAGTCTATCCCCGGTCTGCAAGCTTATAACACAGTCCAGAGGAGGATGACGGTGGTCGAGTTTGCTTAGACAGCTTAGACTAGAGGTGACCTCGCATGACGGTATAGACGATATAACCAGGTCAAGTATGCGATCTTCAGAATTTTTAGTAAAATTAAATTGTTTTAATTTATTTACAGTTATAAAATCCAACAGTAATTCACTTATGCCAGATATACCCGTATTATTATTTGTACTACCTTGTGACATTGGTTGCCAATCTATATCACGTCGATTGAAGTCACCCGCAATACATATTTCACTATTCGTGATTTGCTCAAATACAGAAATACAGTTAACTATAAAAGCTTCCAATATGGACAGCCGTACAGGTGGAGGTAAGTACACAGCACAAAAAACAATTTTGCGCACAGCATTGGTGCGCGACCCAGGCACATCAATAACAATCCACATATCCTCGTTGTTACTTTCCCATTTAACAACACGCTTTGAATTAATATTCTTCTTGACAGCAATCAATACCCCACCACCGTCTTTTTTATCAATCTGTGAGCTAGCCGTTTCCCTATCCCTGCGGTATACAGTGTAACGGTTGTCGATCATCTCACTAGTAAGTACTGAAGTATTCAGCCAGGATTCCGTTATGATTATGATATCGTAGTTGTTACAGCACACATTACGGTAAAAAGTATCAACTTTCGTTCTTAAACCTCCACAATTCTGGTAGTAAATATTTAAATGATTGAATTTTAAAATCATTATACACAAATAACATACAATAAAACAAAAAACGTTAAGATATTCTATTTACACTCTCACGATTATTAATAACTATAAATTCCGAATCGTCAGTTTTTTTAGCAAATATTCTGCCATTACGTACCCACACGTACTTGTAGCCCCTCTCACGTGCCCTCAGCCTCGCCAATGCGTGAAGTTCTTTATTAGCTGGTGACAGGTGCTCAACCACATATACTGGAGACCGAGTGCCCCCCAGGCCCAAATCCGCAGTGCTAAGCTTCTTATCTGGGTTTTTTCTATTGAAGTTGATGACAGCTCCAAGTACCTGATCGCGTATTCTTGAGGAGGCGAACTGCACAACTATGGACCTCGGGCGCTTACTATCACTATTAAGCTTAGCGACGCGCGTGACTCCGGTGACATCGTTATCTTTTAAACCACACTTGACCACTGAGCATAGTTGCTCGATCACGGTAAACAGGTTCTCATTCTTGTTTTCGGGTAAACACTGAACTTCCAAGTTACTTGAGCGCGAGTGCTGCTCCAGATGGTTTAATCGCTGAGTGATGGCGGTCACCGTACCCCGCAGACGATCGTTCTCATCAGTAATTTCTTTTAGCGCATAGCTGGTGGCTGCGTGATCCGATTGTAACTTGTCAAATTCCTGAGTGTGGAACGTGAGCGAGTCCTTCAGATCCTGCACATCGTTTATTATAGGTTGTAACTCCCTATTTATGGTGTCAACTATGGTGGTACTCAGTTGCCGGAATATTATGGCAAGTTCCGTCTTGATAACGTCTTGGACTATAATACGTACGTCCTCAGCTGTAACAGCAGAAGTCCCCGGAGGGGATATCGGGGCCTGTTTCTTACTTCCGCGCAAGATTGACACATTACGAATGGGAGTGTCATCCTTTATCGCTGCCCTAGGCATTGCTGTCATACATTTCGGGCATTGCCAACGACCAAAGGCCTCCGAGTCATTCGAAATTGCCTTTATTGATAGACATAGAAAATGGTACGACAAATTACATTTATTACACTCAATGAACTTTTCGGTGGATCGACCATCTGTACAACATCCAAATTCAGGCGACGACATAGACATTATTGCCACTTATTTCGTTCACTACAGCCAATATTATTATTGTTACAGTGTTAAGTTATAAAGTTGTAATGCAACCAACACCGTAAATATGATGTCTATTCCGATGATTGCGTATAATATGCACACCTCCCGTTCACAACAAAAACGTAAACAAAGTCGGTTGCCGGTTCGGCTAGCGATCACTGTATGAGTTCGCGAGACAAACGTCGTAAGCGCCGTGCCGAATGCGTCACTTACGCGTTACTTCAAGATGTTTAAGTTTTCATTAATGTCGGTGTCCGCCTTCACTTTTTAGAATTGATTTTAGTTAAATAATCAATGTTTTTCACTTTTCCACAAGTTATCAACTGCACAGTTCGATAGCACAACACTTTGACCAACAAAATATTACTAAATCGGTCCCTTTGGGCAACCTTTAACACTAAAACTGTATTAAAATTTTAGAGACAGAAAATAACGATCTTTACTGTTATGGACGGTCGTCACGAGTCTATAACGCATGGACATAAGAAACTATTGTAGGTGCTAGAGCCAGCATGCAATAACGCATGAACTTAATGGTAGGAGTCGTACAACATCGACCTTCACCCTTCTGGTAACCAAATCTATATATATAATACGCCAGTGAAGCCGCTTCTCCTCCTAAACTAAGAGTCGCACAGTCAAGTGTGGCACACCGTTGGACAGGTCGTGGTCTCAAGTGGTGCGATAAGATTAGAAATTTGACAAAAAGTTAATTTGTATGTATGTTTGTCTGTATGTTTCATTCAGAGAAATTATTACTTTTTTTATCAACTATTATTCATTAGCAAACATGCCTATGGTAACATGCCTACTGAGAAGAGTTCCTGGCAATTTTTTTTATTTTTACGGTTTTTTGAAGGCAATAATCGATTGATTTTGTAAATAAATGATCTTTCCTATGATATCAATACCAATAATTGTAATGGCTGCCAGCGTTCTCGGAACATTGCCAGTCGGCGACGACTCGGAGGAGTTCTTTGACGCCTGTTACAATTTAGATGTAATATTAGTAGGTATAATTAGTACTAGTTATCTCAGCGAACTTTGTATCGCCTAAAATATATATAAAAAAAAAAAGTATGTACCTTAATTGAAAAACGCGACGAACGGACAGACAAATTGTCGTATTAAATATATAGATAGGTAATGTACATATTCAGTTCGTTTGAATTGTATTGTTTTATTATGTATATTGTATAATTCTTATTGTAAATAAAATACAATTATCAGAAAAAGACAATTTAGGTAGCCATATTGCCTTATTCTGTTTATCTACTTGTAAGGTAGGGTAGGTATGAACAGAAATAAGTAGGTAAGCCTAAACCTAGGAATATTCTGTGTGCTAAAAAATATCAGTTTAGATGAAATTCATTCGGTTTCTCAAAAGAAGTGAAGGTGATAAAAGAAATTAATTAATTGTCTCATCTGGTTATCAGATGGGTGTAAGTTGCTGTTCTACATCTCTCTTACTATAACTATACTATAAATACTTGCTACGTCCATGTATTATTATCACTCATAGACTGACACACATAACTTTTTAAATCTGTCTTAGCTTTGTCTTTCACAGAGGAGGTAACATAGAGTAGGCTAGGTAATGTATGTAATTAAAAAGATATCGACGTCAAAGTTACTGGGTTACTGCTAAATTTTCTTGTAAATAAATACGTAAAATTATATAAAAATACGCCCAACTGGAGTTAAATTCCGCAAAAAATCTATCCAATAATAAAGTGCAGAAAACATATTCAATTGATAAGAAGATTTTAGAATTTAATTTTTTTTTTGTTGGGATGGAGAGTTGGATAGATTGATATGTATCAATAAGGTATCAGATGAAATACCCAAATAAAAATGTGTACTGAAACAGTGGTATTGGGACTTTTAATAGGTTTCTTCATTATAACATGTAGTTCTAAGAAGAGGAGGAAGCAAGTGTTCGGCTGTTAATAACTTGCAGAGAATTCCAAACAAATCCAATATTATTATATTTAAAATACATTACTGCTGGATTTAGTTACCTCGTGGTGTTTTATTAAAGTAAAGCTGCGTAAATGATTTTTAATGTGTCAAGTTTTTCTACCAGGCGGGCTGCATCGCAACGCAAAAGTCAGAGGACGCTATTTTATTTTTTAAATATAAAGGGTTGCAAATCGTTATCGCGCTCTACCGGGCAAACTATTCATCGCACAAAAAATTTGCGACAACAGTTTTTCGCAAATTAAATTCTCTACAACTTTGTTGTAAAACTTTTTGTCGTAGAATTAAACATTACAAAGTTAATAACAAAAACAGATAAAAATTTGAGAACGAATTTACTTCAAGGGGATATAATTTTTTTTCTGATCATTTTACAGTAAAAATCATCAGAGCATTTTTGTAGTATCCCGATTCGTCCCGTAAAGTGGACGCACTACACAAAAATGCTCGCAGCACCGTTGCGACCTGACCCGTCTAAAGTCCACCTACGACCTACATATTATAATTATGCGAAGCGTTTTACCTTCAGATCAAATCAAGATCGCAGTCAGCCGGAGAGACTATAACGGGAATAAACTGATGCAATCGGATTGTGTATGTTTCTATGTGTTCAGATGAAATTGCCGCAGTTTTATCTGATCCGATCGACCTCTCAGTGTATGGTGATCTTTTTCAGGTGGACCCCTACCTTAAAGCACACAAAGCGGATTTTTAGTACAGTTGCAATCCGCACACTAGTATTGGAGCGGGGCGCATCGAATTCAACCGGCGGGAAAAATGCGGCCCGCTGCGTTGTGGCAAAGTTTGCGATAACTCCTAATATAAAATACAATACGTAGACGGATTTTTGCGCTGCGACCCGGTCGCTGCGCCTCGGTAAAACAGTCTGAGAACGACTGGCGCACTCTGTACGCCCATACAATAAAGTCGACCATAGACACACAAAGCACAAGGACAAAAATTGTTTCTGCCTGTCTTGCTTTTGTCTATCTGTTTCATAAAAAGATTTCAACGTCAAAACTCAACATTGAAAAATTCTTGTGAGACAATTTTATTCGTAAATATATTTAAAAGGTATGTCCAACTGAAGTTAAATTCCGCAAGAAATCAACCCAACGATTACTAAATTCCGATTTAAACACTGAAAAATGTTCGATTAAGAAGATTTAAGAATTTTCTCTCGCAATTTTATTTGTGATTGCAGAGAAAATTCGCAAGATTGCTTTGAATCGCTGAGGAGTTGTATTATATTTACAATCATGTGTATGGATACATTGGTGGTGCTTTTAATTGGTTCCTTCTTGTTGGCATGTACTTGTAAGAATAAGAAGAAGCAACTAAAGAAAATTACGCGAATTGTCGGTTGTAAATAGCTTACAGAGAATTTTCGTACAAAACCAGTAATGACACATGTTATAATGTTTCAATTTCATATACATTGCTGCTGTATTTAGTTACCTCGTCGTGTTTTAATAAACTAAAGTTGCATTGTACTTGTACATATTGTTTTTTTTTATGTGTGGCGTTATATGATACGTCCATGTGCAAAAACGTCACTCCTAGACCCACATTGCTTTCTGGCTGTCTTGCTTGCTACTGTCTCTTTTCAACCGACTTTCAAAAAGGAGCAGGTTCTCATTTCGACTTTTTTTTGTTATGTTTGTTACCTCATATCTCTGGACTTGGTGAACAGATTTTGATATACTTCCGAAGTGGTTGCATTTCAATTTGGTCCCATTCCGACAATTGTTTGGTCCCTTTTCAGTCATTTGAAGTCGGTTGTTGTGTCAATTTTTGACATGTATTCCACTAAAATCCATCATGGGTATTTGTGGACTTTTATTCCACATTAATACCCTCAATATATTTTTTACGAAAAATGGATCTTTTAGGATAGGTATTATGCAAGTTTCATAAAGTCCACAAAATGATGGATCTTGAAATGAATTTTCGTGGACGCTAGAATATATGTGGCGACACTGGGAATGCTTCTGAGTGCGCACTTAAGGCGTCCGGTAATGGACGTAGGGGCGGCCGCGGCATTGGGCCGCGGACTTAAAAAACCGCTAAATATCCATTTCTCGTAAAACTATGTTGAGGGTATTAGCGCACTTTCACATTAGGTCTCACCACTGTAGGTCAGTGTGTGTTGGTCAGTGTGACCGCCACACTGACCTACAGTGGCGCACTTCATTACGGGGATACAGTCCGTTCGACACCAGGCTGTATGCCTTGCTGGAGACCATGCTACGAGCCATGGTCACTAGCGGGAGACAGTGGAACGCGGCCGTGTCCTTCTGCGAGCAGGTTATGCTCGTGAAGGAGGCGGCCGGTAGGGTGAGCGAGCGTACCCTCCCCGCTGAGTTCCGAAGTGTGCGGCGAGTGCGCCTCAGCCTACTATGCCTCTCAGTCGTCCGTTACTCGTTATCGTGTACAGACTACGTTCTCCTGCTCTCGAAGTTTTTATTGTTTGTGACCCGGCTGTGTTTGTTTATCTGTTCCCGCTTAATACGTTTACCCTTTGCGCTAATTTGGACTCTGTTTTTCTTCATAATCGGACTTGTTGTGTTGTGTGTGGCAGTATGTCAAAACGAACGCGTGGAAAAACTTTGAATAGCCAGAGTCGTGAGTTAATAATAAAACTTCAAAATTATTTTGAACGCGAATACTAAAATGGCGGACCCTTGATACCACTTAATCGTGTGCAAGATCGAGTTGCTGACGCGCTCGAAATTTCAAGACAGACAGTGTCGAAAATAAATAAAGAAAAGTTCGGCCCATCGGGAAGTGAAGAAAATAAATTGCACACGCCCAGGAAGAAGTGGAGGAAGACATCAACCATGTTGGATATCGACAATTTTGATTCTGATGCCATAAGAAACCATGCCTATGGCTACTACACCCGTAACGAATACCCTACAAGAGCAAAATTACTTGCGTCTTTGAAAGAAGCTGGCCTTTTTAATGGCGGTAAGACTACGTTGTCGGTCTTACTGAAAAAAATAGGTAATAACATATTGGAACAACGTGGTCTTCTTTGATGAGACGTGGTTAAATGCTAACCATTGCACACACTAAGCCGAACATGGACGGACAATACTAGTGCATCTACGTCAAAAGCGCCCATGGGCAAAGGATCAAGGCTCATAATATGCCACGCAGGGTCAGCTGGTAACGGGTTTGTTGAAAATGGGTTGTTGGAAAATTTAATCGTATACGATTTTGATCCGGACGTCAGAGTCGATAATATTATTGAAAATGAAATAATTGTTTATGTCACTGATGACAACAGTGATAGCGATAGGTCCGACGATGAATCCGAATAAAAAAAGGATTTATATTATTTTAACTTGTTTTATTTTATGTACAAAAGCCTGTAAAACAAAATATAATAAAATTAAGCCAAATAAATTAAAATAACCTGTTAATTACGTACTTAGTATCAAATAGTCACAGCGATACATGTATAGAGTATGTTTAGGTACATCACTAGTAATGCTAAATTGACATACGTCATGCATAACTTTAAGATTCGGCTGTACTTACCATAGCGAAGCGAGCGTCCGTCCCAAGTCTCTGGGCTGTGCCGGGCGCCACTGAACATACCCTCTGCTAGTAACCAGAGACGCCCGGCAACGGACGTTAGAGCGAAAGCGGCCTTAGGCCGCGGAATTAAAAAAAAAAAAAAAAAGTCTGGGCTGTACTGTAAATTCCGCAAAAATCTGCTCAACTATTACTAAATTCCAATTTAAAACACACAAACATGTTCGATTAAGATTTGAGAATTTTCTCTCGCAATTTAATTTGTGATTGCAGAGAAGATTCGCGAGATTAATTTGTATCGCTGAGGAATGAGATTATATTTACAATAATGTGTGTTGATACATCGTTGTTACTTTTAATTGCTTTCTTATTGTCATGTTCTTGTAAGGAGAGGAAGCAGAAAATAGCGAAATTGCTCGGTTGCTGTCTAAAACCCGAGCCACCACCATCACCAGTAGCATGCAAGAAATCCAAGAAGCCGCGGCGGCCTTGGGGGGGTGGCGAACAGGGCAATCGGCCGCCGGCCTCGCGTAACGACCAAAGCAAAACAACTTTTTTTTTAATATATAGTTTTTTTTTTCAATTTTTGATTTTATTCTTAATTATTTATTAAGATTATAACATAACGGTAAATTAAACTAAAGTTAGTAAACTATTTCATTTATTCAAAACATACCTAATTGAACTCTTGCCACCTTGGAATTATTTTACTTGCAATGAGTTCAAAGTCTTTACTTTTTTTTTGTTTATTTCAGCGGCCACTTCAACGTTCGTTGCCGTGCGTCTCTGGTACGCACGTAGAAGGTATTTCCAGTGACGCCCGGTGGACTTTGGCCTTTTTCGGGGGCTTGGTCGGGATGAGAATCCCATGTCGTTGGGGTAAGGTTTTATCCCGCATCGGTGAGTGAATCTGGTTGCGACCCTTCTAGCCTGCTTCTGTAAGGATGATCCCGCCGTCCTCAGGCCCCGATCATGGAGGTCGATGGTCTTAGGCGTAGATGAGTCGGCGGCGCCCTCGCCGCTGACTACGGAACTCGGCGGGGATGGTACGCTCCCTCTCTCTCTCAGCCACCTCACAAGGACACGGCCGCGATCCACCCACTCCCACTGGAGACCATGGCTTGAAACATGGTCTCCAATGAGAGTATATCCACCCCTAGACCCGCTACGAGGTCCCGGCGCTGACACGTCCATGCTGAGCAGTTAACGTGTGGAGTGCGGTGTCGTCGTCGGAAATACTGTGTACAACGTACAACAACCAAACCTACGTATTTTCGCATCTCTTAATTTTCAAGCAAGAGAAAAGGCCTCGCCGTATGTCCCGGGGTACGGAGTCATACGGATAGGCCTTATATGCCCCCGCATGGGCGGTCAGATTGACGGCCAACAATGTAACTGTTTTAAACAGACCGTTGAAAGGTCTTCAGCGGTCTGGCAAGATATTAAGAGGGTTACGCACGATCTCCTTAGAGGCTGCATGTCTCTTAGCCGGAATATCATGGAGACATGGAAGGTGCGACTTTATCAACCACGGTGGGGAACCACTACCATCGCAGCGGTAGGACCGATCATGAACGAGTGGCTGCACAGGCGGCACGGTGACCGGATCCATCGTGAGGTCCAGTGTCAACACTGCGAGGGGTCCGGCGAAGGCACCGCACTCCACACGCTTGTGGAGCGCTCAACGGGGGCGAGTCAGCGCTGGGTACTCGTTGTGCGTCCAGGTGTGAATACCCTCTCAGTGGAAACCATGCTTTGAGCTTTGGTCTCCAGCGGGAGCAGCTGGAACGTGGCAGTGTGATTCTTCGAACACGTCATGCTCGCGAAGGTGGCGGCCGAGAGGAAGAGGGAGCGGACCCTCCCTGCTGAGTTCCGAAGTCAGTGGCCAGGGCGCCGCAGACTCATCTACTATCAGTACTGCAGTGCTGAAGGCCCGCAGAACGGACGTTTACTCACCGGCGCTGGATAAAACCTGCACCCAATGATGCGGGATACCGGATAAAACCCCACCCAACCCCAGAAAGAGGCCACATAGTTGGCCAAAGTCTGCCGGCGCCACAGGGAATACTTCCGAATGCGTATCTGGGGCGCCCAGCAATGGACGTTGGGGCGGCCGAGGCATTCGGCTGCGGTATAAGAAAAGGGGCCTCGCAAAGACCGGCCGCCCGGAGCCTCGCAATGGGTAAGGCCGCCGCTGCCAAGAAGAGATATAGGAGATCTAAGAAGTAACTTGCAGAGAATGGCTGTTTTGCTACCATAAAGTATGTGAAATGTCCTTGCTTGCTACTGTCACAGTATTAAAAAAATCAACGTCAAAGTTCAAATCAAACGTCAACATGGAAAAAATTGTAAGAAAATTTGTAAAAATATAAAAAAAATGTCTAATTGGATTTAAATCCCAGAAAAAGTCTACAAAACTATTACTAAATTTCGATTTAAAACACGGAAAAATGTTCGATTAAGAAGCTTAGAGACTTTTTCCATCAAATTATGGTTGTGATTACCAATGACGTTTTATATTAGCATGATTGGCGAGAAAATTCGAAAGATATGAATTGCTGAAAAATCAGATTATATTTAAAATAATGAATATTGATATAGTGGTGTTACTTTTATTAGGTTACTTCTTATTGTCATGTTCTTGTGAGAAGAGAAGGGAAAGATTTCTTAAAATGCTTGGTTGTAAAAAACCTAAGTAGTGTACTAAACTCTAGTCTTATTAATAAAAAAGACCTAATCAATGGATACTCTTATGTTTACACCGAAATAGTTAGTTCTAAATGTAATTGTGTTTAAGTGTGACGTAACAACCTTATTAATAAACTCGAAGCAACGTTGAAGAACCTATACATTATTTACAGCTCGGATTAAGCGTTCCTTGTGGCAACATTGTCGAAAAAAAACGCAATGTATGCTAAAATAACAAGTAATCAGTCGGGAGCTGTCAAATGAAACGTCACTCAACTGTCATCGTTTCGTACTTGTCTTTTTATTTTTGTTATTTTGTTATTGTTTCATTGTCCATGAATCGTGGGATATTGTTAATATCTTATTTTACAAGATGGCTCACAAACGTAAAATATTTGTACACTGGAATAAAAACGTATGAAGAAAAGTGTGTACCTACGAAGATTTTTTTTCAATTTGAAATTATACAGAGCAAGACTACAGAAATTGGTAAGTCTTATTTTGAAAGATTATTCTCAAAATACGTATAAGTCTTTAAAAGCGAACCCCAATAAGGCGAAGGGCAACGCATGGTTTGAAGTACATAAAAGAAAGTTCCTCACAATTATAGTAGTTGCGTGTAGTTTGTCAGTTTACTTTACTGATTACTTCATTACAACATTACAACATTGCACTTCATGAGATAAAAAATAACTGGATTGCGGGATATACATAAAGGATTTTTAATATTTTTTGTCACAGTATTATTATGTCCGCCGGGTGCCACTGGACATACCCTCTGCTAGTAACCAGAGACGCCCGGCAACGGACGTTAGAGCGGCCGCGGCCTTGGGCCGCGGAATTAAAAAAAAAAAAAAAAAAAGTATTATTATGTATTTTATGACCGTTATTGTGATAGAAATTATCATAAATTAAAGTATTGATGATAATGCTACTTTGTTTCAGATTCAAAGAACTGAACTTGAGAACCCGAGACTTGAGTCAGCTGCAGATATAATGGAAGGGAATGATAATGAATGCAAGAAAGCATCTGGTGGCTACAAAAGGGAAACTATTAAAACTGGCGGTAGATCTAATGTTCAAGTCCCAGTCAAGCCGATGTTGAGGTAGCCAACTTATGAAATCCAGCAGAGTTAATTAGTGATGAGAATAAATATGATTCCGATGGACCTTGCCTGGTGAGTTTTAAACGTCATCTATCTACATTTAGTGAGCGCATACAAATGATACGACAGTCTAAAGACATACTATCGGTTCATTCATCATCATCATCATTCACCGAGCCTTTTCCCAACTCAGTTGGGGTTGACTTTCCAGTCTAACTGCGATTCGGCTGAATGGTCAGTGTCTAAGAAATGGTCACCCATCCTAAGACCAGCCTGACTCGATGTTGCTTAACCTTTGCAATGTGTTAACATTGTCGGTTACCACTAGACCACGAGCCCCTCATACTATCGGTTCATTAAAATATATTAGGTATATTGGAAATGCGCATTGCAACAAACCTGTCTATTATGCACATGGTGACTTGACCACTGTGTTTGGCTCATTGTAGAGAAAACAGTTTTGTTTAAGTCGTAAGCCAGATTTGTCTGTGTAAGACATATTCAGGCAAGGATGGAATAAACCCCAGTACAAAAAACCATAATAAGCCCTGTACCTTAGCCCATGGTGACATTATAGATAATAATATACATATTTATTTAGTAAATATGTGTAATATGGGAAATATGTAGGTAATAATATTGTACATTGTTTTTCTAGGATGTAGATTTTCAAAATACTTGGCCCAGTCAAAACAATTAAAAGAATTGGAACACAAGAGACGCATGGAGATAGCTGAAGAAAACCATGCCATCGAAATAGAAATTAAAAGATTCAATAAAGAAATAGAAATTTAAAGAGAAGAACTCAGATGTGCACAACTGGAATGAAGCTCAAGACATTTTATAAAAATCCTTAAAAATTATGTTAAATTATAAAATAAAACCTTGTTGTAAAGCTTGATATTTTATTTATTTGTAAGTATGTCTTCATCATCAACCGAGCCTTTTCCCAACTCAGTTGCTGTCCAGTCTAACTGCGGTGCGGCTGAACTTCGATATTTTACGTGGAGCGACTGCCATCTCACCTCAACAACCTACGGGTTATATCGAAGTTCTGCAGTTAGACTGGTTGGATTTCGATTTAGGGCTCCAATACCCGTAACGAATGCCATAGATGTTCGTATGACAACGGGGATCGACGCGACAACGTGCTCTCCTAGGCACATTTGTTTTTAGTCTTACTTACCTAATTATTACAAAATTTTCATTAATAAAAGCTGCTCGTACGGAATGAATTAGTATTTTTTCATTTCTTGATCCTGATAATAAAATAGTCTTCTAACTCATCCGTTACCCTCAAATGATCAACTAAATAAATTATTTACATTTTCTACGGTCAATGAACAAGTAATCACAACATCCGTATTATAGATTGTGCGCTTGGCAGCATTCTACCGTATTTACCACTGCGAGTTTTCTGAAGAGCTCTTCAACCTGATCCCACCCTCTCCCTTCCGATCCCGAACAACGCGTGCCGGGCAGAGATGCCACTCCCACTCAGTGGATAGCATATTCGCGAGAACCGAACGTTTTATCGTTAGTGTCTCTGCCGAACGATAGTGGCCTGGAACGCCCTGCCTGTGCACGTGTTTCCTCCCACATATAATCCTGGGTTCTTTATGCGGAGCGTGAAGAGGCACATAAGTAGGTCGTCAAGTTGAGGGCACAATACTATAGAGAGTGGCCCACAATCGCTAGACGTCGTCACGACTTACCACCAGGCGGGCGACGTCAATTTAGCGAAACCAAAATAAAAAAGGCATAAAATCGGCTAGAAATAAAAATACAAATGAATGAGAAAAATATCAGATGTTTAGTTTAGTCATACGCACAAGTTATACTAGGGGACGGTTGGGATTAAATTTTACTGCGAAACAACAATCGAACTAGCTTACTTCCTTGCTGCCCGACATTTATTAATAATGAATTTGGTTACTTCAAACTTAAAGTTCGATGTAAAGTTTACTCTTTGTTTATTAATAAGGCTGAAGAAGCCTAAGAAGTGTAAATAATTTTTGAGAACATCTGTAACGTCACGTATTATAATTATTATGTTTCAAATTCATTGCTGCTGTGTTCAGTTACCTTGTGATGTTTATTAAACTAAAGCTGCGTTGTATACAAAGATTGCGTTGAACTTAATACCCTATTACGGAAACTCAATTATTATGGTATCAGAGATTCGGCACTGGACCTAGTTGCCTCTTACCTCAGTGATAGAATACAACATGTTGACATCAATGGTAGTCGGTCTTTAGGGGCTTCTGTAGCTATGGGCGTGCCACAAGGATCAATTCTAGGTCCGTTGCTATTTTTAGTTTACATCAATGATCTACCGTTCTATGTACAGAACTTGTGCGACATTGTTCTATTCGCCGATGATACATCACTTATTTTTAAAGTTGATCGCAAGCTGAGGAATTTTGACGAAGTAAATAGTTCACTTGCACTAGTTCTGGATTGGTTTACAACCAACAATTTACTTCAGAACGCAAAAAAGACGAAGTGTGTTAGATTTAGTATGCCTAATGTTCAAAACTACGGTACTATTATTATTTTGAACGGTGATACCCTTAATCTTGTAGAATTAACCGTATTTTTGGGTATTACTCTAGACAGTAAATTACAGTGGAACACCCAAATATCAGGTCTTGCAGGGAAACTTAGCTCTGCGGCTTTTGCTATTAGTAAAGTCAGACAGCTCACGGATGTAGAAACTGCCAGCCTGGTTTATTTTAGCTATTTTCACAGTGTCATGTCGTATGGAATTTTACTGTGGGGCAAGGCAGCTGATATAGAGATAATTTTTATACTCCAACAGTCTTATTAATAAAAAAGACCTAATCAATGGATACTCTTATGTTTACACCGAAATAGTTAGTTCTAAATGTAATTGTGTTTAAGTGTGACGTAACAACCTTATTAATAAACTCGAAGCAACGGTGAAGAACCTATACATTATTTACAGCTCGGATTACGCGTTCCTTGTGGCAACATTGTCGAAAAAAAACGCAATGTATGCTAAAATAACAAGTAATCAGTCGGGAGCTGTCAAATGAAACGTCACTCAACTGTCATCGTTTCGTACTTGTCTTTTTATTTTTGTTATTGTTTCATTGTCCATGAATCGTGGGATATTGTTAATATCTTATTTTACAAGATGGCTCACAAACGTAAAATATTTGTACACTGGAATAAAAACGTATGAAGAAAAGTGTGTACCTACGAAGATTTTTTTTTCAATTTGAAATTATACAGAGCAAGACTACAGAAATTGGTAAGTCTTATTTTGAAAGATTATTCTCAAAATACGTATAAGTCTTTAAAAGCGAACCCCAATAAGGCGAAGGGCAACGCATGGTTTGAAGTACATAAAAGAAAGTTCCTCACAATTATAGTAGTTGCGTGTAGTTTGTCAGTTTACTTTACTGATTACTTCATTACAACATTACAACATTGCACTTCATGAGATAAAAAATAACTGGATTGTGGGATATACATAAAGGATTTTTAATATTTTTTGTCACAGAGTATTATTATGTATTTTATGACCGTTATTGTGATAGAAATTATCATAAATTAAAGTATTGATGATAATGCTACTTTGTTTCAGATTCAAAGAACTGAACTTGAGAACCCGAGACTTGAGTCAGCTGCAGATATAATGGAAGGGAATGATAATGAATGCAAGAAAGCATCTGGTGGCTACAAAGGGAAACTATTAAAACTGGCGGTGGATCTAATGTTCAAGTCCCAGTCAAGCCGATGTTGAGGTAGCCAACTTATGAAATCCAGCAGAGTTAATTAGTGATGAGAATAAATATGATTCCGATGGACCTTGCCTGGTGAGTTTTAAACGTCATCTATCTATATTTAGTGAGCGCATACAAATGATACGACAGTCTAAAGACATACTATCGGTTCATTCATCATCATCATTCACCGAGCCTTTTCCCAACTCAGTTGGGGTCGACTTTCCAGTCTAACTGCGATTCGGCTGAATGGTCAGTGTCTAAGAAATGGTCACCCATCCTAAGACCAGCCTGACTCGATGTTGCTTAACCTATGCAATGTGTTAACATTGTCGGTTACCACAGACCACGAGCCCCTCATACTATCGGTTCATTAAAATATATTAGGTATATTGGAAATGCGCATTGCAACAAACCTGTCTATTATGCACATGGTGACTTGACCACTGGGTTTGGCTCATTGAGAAACAGTTTTGTTTAAGTCGTAAGCCAGATTTGTCTGTGTAAGACAAATTCAGGCAAGGATGGAATAAACCCCATTACAAAAAACCATAATAAGCCCTGTACCTTAGCCCATGGTGACATTATAGATAATAATATATATATTTATTTAGTAAATATGTGTAATATGGGAAATATGTAGGTAATAATATTGTACATTGTTTTTCTAGGATGTAGATTTTCAAAATACTTGGCCCAGTCAAAACAATTAAAAGAATTGGAACACAAGAGACGCATGGAGATAGCTGAAGAAAACCATGCCATCGAAATAGAAATTAAAAGATTCAATAAAGAAATAGAAATTTAAAGAGAAGAACTCAGATGTGCACAACTGGAATGAAGCTCAAGACATTTTATAAAAATCCTTAAAAATTATGTTAAATTATAAAATAAAACCTTGTTGTAAAGCTTGATATTTTATTTATTTGTAAGTATGTCTTCATCATCAACCGAGCCTTTTCCCAACTCAGTTGCTGTCCAGTCTAACTGCGGTGCGGCTGAACTTCGATATTTTACGTGGAGCGACTGCCATCTCACCTCAACAACCTACGGGTTATATCGAAGTTCTGCAGTTAGACTGGTTGGATTTCGATTTAGGGCTCCAATACCCGTAACGAATGCCATAGATGTTCGTATGACAACGGGGACCGACGCGACAACGTGCTCTCCTAGGCACATTTGTTTTTAGTCTTACTTACCTAATTATTACAAAATTTTCATTAATAAAAGCTGCTCGTACGGAATGAATTAGTAATTTTTCATTTCTTGATCCTGATAATAAAATAGTCTTCTAACTCATCCGTTACCCTCAAATGATCAACTAAATAAATTATTTACATTTTCTACGGTCAATGAACAAGTAATCACGACATCCGTATTATAGATTGTGCGGAGGTAATAGGAAGCCTTGAGCTGCTAGTCCAGCGCCGAACAATCGCTTTCTTGGCAGCATTCTACCGTATTTACCACTGCGAGTTTTCTGAAGAGCTCTTCAACCTGATCCCACCCTCTCCCTTCCGATCCCGAACAACGCGTGCCGGGCAGAGATGCCACTCCCACTCAGTGGATAGCATATTCGCGAGAACCGAACGTTTTATCGTTAGTGTCTCTGCCGAACGATAGTGGCCTGGAACGCCCTGCCTGTGCACGTGTTTCCTCCCACATATAATCCTGGGTTCTTTATGCGGAGCGTGAAGAGGCACATAAGTAGGTCGTCAAGTTGAGGGCACAATACTATAGAGAGTGGCCCACAATCGCTAGACGTCGTCACGACTTACCACCAGGCGGGCGACGTCAATTTAGCGAAACCAAAATAAAAAAGGCATAAAATCGGCTAGAAATAAAAATACAAATGAATGAGAAAAATATCAGATATTAGTTTAGTCATACGCACAAGTTATACTAGGGGACGGTTGGGATTAAATTTTACTGCGAAACAACAATCGAACTAGCTTGCTTCCTTGCTGCCCGACATTTATTAATAATGAATTTGGTTACTTCAAACTTAAAGTTCGATGTAAAGTTTACTCTTTGTTTATTAATAAGGCTGCAAAAGCGAGGCTATACGTGCGATTTATAAACTGAATGCACGAATTTCTCTTAGAGAAAGATTTAAAGAAATAGGCATTTTAACAGTTGCATCACAATAATATATGCTAATATTATGTTCGTTAAACAGAATATACATTTATACAATATGAACAGTGACATACATGCAATAAATACTAGCTATAATACAAGCATAAATTGGTTGGCACGTATTATCGTTTACAGAAGGTTCATGACTCCTTTGCAGGATTTGGTGTGCGTTTTTATAACAAAATTCCTCTAAACATTATGAACCTTCCTTTGAATAAATTCAAAGTGGCTGTTAAGACACACCTCCTAAAAAAGGCATATTATACTATTAAGGATTATCTAACTAAACTATACAGAGAAATGGCAATGAGTTGCTTGCTCATCACTCGAGCTTATACATGGGTTACTTCTGTTTGAAATGTTGTTTTATTGCTGAAACTCACTTATTATTGTTAAATTATTATTATTATGATATTGTTAGGTATGGGTACTTTGAGATTATGTGGAACCTTTAACTAGTATTTGACTTTTTTTGTGAATAACAGAGATCCATAATCTTTTAAATTCACTTGGTCCACACATGGTCACGTACTGCCCTTGCCCTCTTTTTATTGTTGTAACAGAATCATCTATACACGAATATTTTATGACTACCAGAAAAAATTCAGGGATGTGATAGGTATTCGATACTAAACCCATCCATGCTATAAAAAAAGAATAAAGTAGTTATGTAATTTTTGTCCCTAAAACCACCGAATATTTGTTCACTACGTAAAATAATTTACTATAGATTTTCTTTCATTCATTGGGCGCGCGGCGGCCGCCGCGTGCACCCCGCCTCCCCACGTACCGCAACCGCACCGTGTTCACGCCGACACGATAGCGGGCGAATCTCTTAACTTGAAATTTGGCATAAAAATATATCATAAGCCTGTGGTTTGCTGTATAGTTTTTGGTGTATGTGGCTCTTATAGTTTTTGAGTTATTAAGCATAGAAACCTGCCTTTGACAGTGCCAAAAAAATTAGCTTAGGTTACGTAGGGTTAGGTTAAGATTCCGCCATCTCCGTCTATATTATTTCGATGTAACCGCCCACGTTCCAGCGAACCGCCCTAGATTTTTATTTATATAAAGCTTATAAGAAAAAAATACATTTGAGTTGTACAATACGATGCAACAAAAACTCCTTCGAGTTTTACCGTGCATCCGGGTCGTAAATCTTATTATTTAACCAGGTAGAATCGCAAAAAGACATCAGCCACTGCCCCGGATGAACCCATGCGGGGTGAACCGGTCCGAGATGAACCGAAATCTATATCTTACAGTTATCTATATAAGGGCACCAATCAGCGTGCAGATGTCGTCCGCAATGCGTGTCGATGGCAACCGGTGTGCGGGCCGCGCGACATGCAACGCATTTCATTATTGTATGAGACATCGACACGCGGGTGAGACCGCACGCTCGCGCTGGTAGAAAAACGCTTAATAAGAAAAACGCTCTTATTGACTTCGAACTAACGCATTTTTGGCCCTTCTTCATCGTAGTCAAACTTTTTGGTCAAACTGGTTTGACTATGAGGAATTATGTTTCCTCGTGGTCAAACTTCATTGACATTGCAACTTTTTATCGCCCTGTATGCATGCAGTTTATGTATGTACAGTCATAGATAACTAAGATAATCAAACGTCAAGTGCAGCGATTTTCTTTTCTACATACTCGTATAATATAACTAGGTATGCAATGCATGCTGCTAATTGCAAATGTTGAGCGGAGCAAATGTTTCATTGTTGACGCACGTGTTTTCATGGCAACCATTTAATCGTCTGGTTTTTCGGTGATGTCCAGGTCATTTTCGGTGATTATTCCGTGGTCAGCTCTATTTTCATAATTTCAGATATATGCACTCCCGGGTATGATGTCGACCAGCATGCCAAATTTGGTCAAAATCGGTCGAGCCGTTTTGGAGGAGTAGACACACAAACGATTTACACTTGTCGCCTAAGATTGAGGTCCCCTTCGATCTGTTCAAAAATGGATTTGAAATGTGTAAAACGAAAAGGTGGACAGTATTGCTGTTCGAGGGCCAGCAATATTATAAATGGCGCAACTATAGAATGGTAACGTTTTTTGGGCTTGCAGCCAGTTGAGAAAACAAAAGTGTCGAGGGTATTACTGTATCCTTTACACCTCGCGATACGAACACAGTTTTACAAAAGATTAACACCCCCCGGCACACAATACAATATTGGATAGAAACAGGCGTTACCTGGCGAAAATACATGACAAAGTAATGGTAAGTAAGATGTTAAAAACTTATTAACTTAACAGAAGACCTTTGCTGTTCTCGTTAAGACAGTCTTGATAATGCCTCGTTTAGAGGCGAAACAATTGTCGACGTTTTGTTGTCTTTTTTAAACTTTAAAATTTTAATAAGTTTTTAACATCTTACTTACCATTACACAATACAATGTTAAACACTCTCGGAGCGGGCAACCTTTTTTTAAGCTTATGAACAAGCACTTTAATGATTAACTGTACACATTTTTAACTAAACAGCAATACAGGGAGGGTCGTTAGACAAATTTGACCACGAGGAAACGTAATTCCTCATAGTCAAACCAGTTTGACCAAAAAGTTTGACTACGAGGAAGGACCCATTTTTGGCCACGTGGAGACAACAGTGATAGGCTTGTGTCCACTAAGAATAAATCGGATTGGTGTATGTTTCTTATGACTTTTTCCAATGAATAGACAACAAAAAGTAATATAAATTAGTAGACAGAATAAAGATTACTATTATTTTTAGAAAATAAGTTTGGAAAAATTAAGCATTCAGTCACGTGACATCAAACACCAATCAGAAAATATGACGTCACAGGTTGCGCTCTCACACCATAGAGTAAGTATGTATGAAGAGCTGACTTCTTGTTCAAGTTGTGTCTGTGATTATGTGTAATTGTAAATGAAAATCGTTCGTACGTTTTTATTAATTTACGAATTTTTGTTAATTTTAAAGTTAAATTATTATAAATCTAACAAAAGTCGATTGGACAAAACGCAGTTTTGGCGCATTATTTCGATGTGCATTTCGAGACAACGCTTGAATCAAAATATTGCTAGGCACCTATATCAAAGTTAAAGGGCTAACCAACACAATTTATTTTTAACTTTCTGGAGGTTTTTAAATTATTTTATCCTTTTTTCAATTGCTTTTTAAACGCCGTGGGTTTTTTCAAAATTGATAATTTGAATTTTTATTTTAAAATTCTTAAAGAGCATAGATATGTAGCGCCTTCTAGTAAGTTGCTGTCGTTACACCTATTTAAGAACCCTCACTAATCAACTACAAATCCATTCCTAAAAAAAGCCGCATCAAAATTGATTTTCATCACAAATAATGTTAGCTGTAGCGCCCCCTGATGAGTTGTCACCGTAACATCTATCTAGAAACCTGTACCAATCTAACTCAAACCCATAATTGAAAACTGCATCAAAATCGGACTACTAGTTTTTTAAGAAAATTGGCAACATTGCTTTTCACAAATAATGTTCGCTGCAGCGCCCCCTGGTGAGTTGTCATCGTAACATTTATCTAAGAACATGCACCAATCAAACCTCAACCCATGACTAAAAACTGCATCAAAATCCCACCAGTAGTTTTCGAGAAAAATGGCAACATGTATTTGCACAAACATCCTCTCACCCCTAACCCAAATACCATCTCCGTTCCGTCGTAGGTAAAAAGCTATGCGTGTCCAGTCTATAGTGTATAATCCTTACAAGTGACATATTCTTGGAATACGTTGAAGGAAACGCGTAAGCGCCATGATATTCACGGCGCTTTTGACATTTTGGTCGTGAAAAAACTATAACTAATAAGCGATCTTGCGCTTGAATATTTATATTACGATTAGACGACTAATTTATGGCTTAATCGCTGCAGCGAACTTCGTTCGTTTTTTGGTCAGGATAGCTTGGTCAAACACATTTTGATTTGTTTCGCAACGTGTGACATCACCCAAGGCGCCATGACAGATTGGAGCGTTTTCGTTACCAATTTAAATACATTTTTTAGATCGCAAAATAAACTATGTAAATGATTGTTTTAAATCAAAATAATACATTTTTGTGACTATCAAGATTCAAAATTACAGATTTAATCAATTTTTGAAATTTGGGACACAAGCTTGTTAAAAAAATACACATATGACGCCTATATCACGAAGGGGTAGGCAGAGGTGCATTACACACCCACAATTTGCCAGTATTATTAGTACCACGTAATAGGGGGCAAGCCTATTGCCGTCACCGGGCGCACTTATAACGGGTTACGTCCAAAATGGCCGAATGAATTTAATAAAACGTAGCAGCAATATTGTAATTTTGAAAAAATATTTAAACCCGTTGCCTTGTGATGAAATGTTGATGAAAGGCAACAGAATCTTACGTGCCAGCCGCTATGGCACAGCCAATTAAACTTCTGGGCGTCTTGGACTTGTTAAAAAATACTCACTTATATTAATCATTTCAACGGTATCTTGTTTGTCTTCGCCAGGAGTTAGGGAAACCCGGGGGGGCACAGCTTGTATCCACGCTGTATGGACGCTTAACACCATTTCGACATATAGTAACGCAGTAAACCTGTGAAATATATGATAAAAAAAAATGTTTATTGATGCCATAATCATTTTACAAAAAACTTAATATATCATCATTCACCGAGCCTTTTCCCAACGCAGTTAGGGTCGGATTTCCAGCCTAACTGCGATTCGGCTGAACTTCGACATTTTCCGTGAAGCGACTGCCATCTGACCTCCACAACCCATGGGCGATATCGAAGTTCTGTAGTTAGACCGGTCGGATTTTTGATTTAGGGCTCCAACTACCCCTACTTGTACTTGTACTTGTAGTCACGGGCTGATCTCCGCAAGTCCACGTCAAGTGCGCGGGTTTTGCGTGTGGGTGGGACTCTCTCACTCGAGCCAACCGATCTCCTCCAGGAACGCCAGCAGGCCCCGCACGTTGTGCAGAGCTTCAGGGATTGATCCTGGAGACCCGAGATGCCTTGCCCTGTAGTCTTGGACTTCCTCACAGCGCAGGATTAGATGGCTGACCGTCTCGTCCTCAGCCATGCAAGCCCTGCAAAGGGGACTGTCTGTAACACCGATAGTGTGTAGGTGTTTGTTTAGGAGGCAATGCCCCGTAATGACACTTGTGAATAGACGGAGATGGGATTTTTTCAACGTCGTAAGTCTGCCGATTAGTCGACGATTGAGTAAAGGCAGAGCCTCTTTCGCCTGCCTACAGTCCGACAGACCCGTCCACAGTGTGTTGTGTTGTGTATAAGTTCTGTGTGCCAGAAGTGTTCGTATAGTGCCTACCGGAATTGGTAGGATTGGCTCTGGTCCAATGGACGTTTGGCTCGAGCCCCTTCTGGCAAGCTCGTCCGCTGCGTCATTACCTCTAGAGCCACTGTGTCCTTTAATCCACTGTAATGTAACGTGGTTGTACTTACTTATCTCAGCTAAGCGCTGATGACAGTTGTAGATTAGGCCTGAATTGACAATGTTACTGTCAAGGGCTTGTAGAACCGACTTGCTGTCCGAGAGAATTCTAATACTAGAGTACCTTACCTCTCTGGCAGCTATGGCCGTGGCTGCTTCTAGGATCGCATGGCTTTCAGCTTGAAATACCGTGTTGTAGGATCCTAGTGGTGTGGCTAGTCTGATCTGGAGGTCTTCGGAGAATACTCCGCTACCTGTCCCAGATGCAGTTTTGGATCCGTCAGTGAAGACTCTAAATTCATGGATGTTGAGACCTTCGACGTTGTCGTCTTCATATAACTGGATCTTGAATTTTTTGTCGAAGATAAATGTTTTCGGAATCCTGTCCGACCCTGCCATTAGTATTGGGAAGTCGTTGAAGATTGCGGCTAGTATACTAGTGTGTTTTGTGTTTGTGTCTCTCCATAAGTGGAGTGACTTCAGCCTTAGTGCGGATGCCGCGGCTTCTTGTATGATGTAGAGATGAAGCGGAGGGATGCTTAGCATGGCCTCCATTGCAGCAGTAGGTGTTGTTTTCATAACTCCCGTGATGGCCATACAGGCCAGTCTTTGGAACTTTTGCAGTTTTTGTGTGCAGGTTGTTAGCTGGCATCTAGGCCACCAGACTAGTGCACCGTAGCATAACATGGGCCGAATGACCATGTTGTATAGCCATAGCATCACCTTTGGAGAAAGACCCCAGGACTTGCCTATCATCTTTCGACAATGCCACAAGGTGATGCTAGCTTTGTTAATTTTGTCGTCTACATGTTTACTCCAGGTTAGTTTATCATCCAGAGTTACTCCTAGATATTTGACCTCTTTAGACAGTTTAAGACTTGCCCCAAAAAGCTTGGGCACCCTATAGTTGCCCAGCACTCGCTTATTAGTAAACATAACCATTTCCGTTTTTCCTGGGTTTTAACTACCCCTAACGACTGCCATAGATGTTCGTATGACGACCGGGACGGACGGCTTAACGTGCTCACCTCGGAGAGCACGGCACCTGCCTCGGCCGGCACGGAGGGATCTCAATGTCTTAAGAAATGGTCACCCATTCTAAGACCGGCTTGACTCGATGTTGCTTAATCTTTGCATTGTGTTAACATTGTCGGTTACACCACTATACCACGAGCCCCTCTCGCACACTCATACAATAGTGATCGCAAAATTAGGGGCCTTAGGTTAGTGGTGTCTTGGACAGTCGGTAAAACGTTCCTTCTTGAAAACTGGGCCCCCTAGGCAGAGTGCCCATAACAGATGCAGCATTCCCGCTCTGGAAAGTCTTGAAAAAGCTGCCTGCGCAGGGTTCACCAGTTTTTTCGTTCAGACACTTGCTGAGTTCCGTACTACCATAGTATGCTTATATCTGTGGTTCCGTGAAGAGCTGATGCGCACCGTGGCCCATGAACCTAGTGACTCGACACCAAATGCGACGAATTTTAATACTCTCAAACAAAATCTTTAATTTGTGAAAGTATTAATTATCTTTAACTTGGAAGTTATAATCGATTAAAGGTGGTCCACAACCCCAACTGGTTTGGGAGAAGGCTCAGTGGATGATAATTTTAAAAGGAAACACTTACCCTTGCACAATTAACATTACAATGACTACACTATCTGCACGCAGCAGGTATTGTACTGTAAAATTACTATTGAGAACTGTATCTGACGTGTTTGTTTGGAAATAATCGTTCGAGAATACTATAGAGCTGTTACAATACAATACAATACAATAAAACTTTATTGTACACCAATATAAAAAGCATAACAAATACAAACAGGTTTTATAATGTACAAATGGCGGCCTTATCACTAAAAAGTGATTTCTTACAGGCAACCTTTGTATGGACAAAGTAGAAGGAATAGAATTTAAGGAAGAGAGGGTAGGCATTGGTGAAGAAATAAGAATATAAATAAAACAGTTTCTTGGGAAAAATGTACTGAGTACTTACTTATCATACATAAATACAAGTAACGTTGAATTGCAATAGATATACATACTACATACCATAAGTACACACATAAATATAAAGAATATAAATATAATATACCTTAGATACACATACATATACATACATATTTTATATCATAAACATACATAGACTGTTAATACCCGTTAGACCGCCTAAGTAGCGTAGTCGGTTGCACGTATGACCAGCATAGACCTGCTAACAATCGTGGTCACGATAAATGTGAAACGATAGTGTCGTTAACTTAGATCAAAAATACCTAGATTACCGATCAGTGCTTTAAAAACGGCACCACTTCACCTCGGTCATTGCACACCTGCGCGGTTCAACCGCTTTCGTACTAAGTTCCTATTCCGCTTGCTGACTCTCGAGGGATGCGACAACGGCGCTGTACATTGATGCTTTTGTATTAATTATTACGAATTATTTCTATGTCAATCATCAATGTACAATCTTGTTTATTTTATAGATGGTCAAATATTGGATAGAAACAGGCGTTACTTGGCGAAAATCAATGACAAAGTTTATAGATGGTATTTGTAATATTTTTTTTTTTATGAAAAATAGGCTTACGTTTGGCCTCAATCTCGCTTGATGGAAGGCGAAGATGAGGCGGTACGATGGTACACGTTTGCCTAGAAGGTGTCTGTTCATTTTGACTTTAAAGATGTCCGGATTATATATAATATATATATAATTACCTATATAGTATTCGAGTGCCAGGATTCCGCGTTGTGTTTGTACTGAATCCAATATCTATAGTATTTTTGATCTGAGGTCGTTAATAAATAAATCGTCACTACATAATGGAATAGGAAAGATATGATTGTTTGTTTGCATTGAAAAGGCTCCACAACTACTGAACCGATATGTTCTTTCATGTATATAAAGCAATGATTTTAAATACAATGGATTTCGGATCATCGCTCAAAAGTGTCCGAACTAAAAGAGAAACAAAACGCTAAAAGGGAAACAATCGCGCGCCAGTCTTGATTTTGACAACTGAACGACAACACGTTGCACAATGCCGTACTGTATTGTAAAAACGTGTAAAAACTACGAAAAAAAAGCAAATTGAAGACGGTGTATCATATTTTCAGTAAATAAGCTTTTGTTTTATTATTTGCAATTTATTATTTCACTTAAAATACAGTATTTCGTCGATAATAAATTAAAAGACAAAAGTAAATATTGCAATCCAGTCCAATACCGAAGTACCTATCTGTCTCTTTCGAACTCATCCCAAGCTCAGTAAAAAGAAAGAGACCATTTCATTTTCACTGAATAATGTACTAACAAAATGACCATTCAGATTTATTCGGATTACCGATAGCGATAAAACTATTTGGAACAAAGATTATAGTGGAGACGCCTTGGCTCTTTATGATTTTTTTTTCGTTATATGAACCAACATCTATTTCAGTTTTCCTCGGGATCCAGTACACTGTGCACAATGGAAAAATATTATTGCCCTAGCACGGCGAGAAGAATATTTTGATCCAAAAAATAACAATCTTGTTTGTTCGGCTCATTTTATGGACATAACAAAAAGAGGTCCGATCTTTATGAAACTTGTACAAGAATCCCTTGATTGAATGGAGGAGATAAGCCCAAAAATGTTTTTAATTTTCACAGGGTATCATTGTTTTGTCATAAATATAATTACACATGTCATTTTATTTCGTATATGTACTGTTATTTTCTTTTTATTTGGATTCTCGGTAATGTATTCACACGGGAATCGGGGCCGAGATAACTATATCTCGCGGGCGGAGTCACGGTGATCAGCTAGTAGCCAATAATTTCGTATCCCAAAAATTAACCATAAGATAAAAATAAATTAGTGATGCGCAGTTTTAGCAACTAATTCAGTCACTTGAAACACGGCTATCTTGTAGTAGACGTAGCGACATAGCGTTATGAAAATAGTAATGAAAGCGGAAGAACTTTGACACCCGCAAGAAGTTTGGCATTTATAATATTATAATTAGTTAAATTCATTAATTCCCTTTTTGTTATTCATACACTACAGTTACTTATTATGAAACTGACTCGAAAAAAAAAAATCTTTGTCAGTCGTTAATTAGTTTTTCAGCTTATTTCGTCTAACATAAACAAGTAATTACAATTTATAAGATTATGGAATTTATTGTAGTCTTACATTAATTATTACGCCTACGTAGGTACATATCATGGAATCCTTAAAAGACTTTAACAAAATAAACCTACTCCATTGTTTCTATGTTCACGTAGTTCAAGTATAAGCTTCATAAAGTGAATTAGTCAGGCGGACAGATAGAAGCTACGTAATGCGATAAATTAGTGCAAACAAAAGTGAACACTATTCCGTTGAATCAAGGTTTAAATTTTAATATGAAATTTGTTTATATCTATGTATGCCTATGTATAATGTATAGGTCGACTCGGGACATTATTTTCTTGCGATTTGTTCTAGATCCTATGTCCGTTGTATTATAAGGTCTTTGATATAAAGCTACATTGTTAGCGGTTTTTTTTAATTCCTTGGCCTAAAGCCACGGCTACACCCACGTCCGCACTCGGAAGAATTCCCAGTGACGCTAGCGGACTTTAGCCGCCTATGTGACCTCTGTCTAGGGTAGGGTCGGGTTTTATCCCGTGTCGGTGAGTTATTTTGCGCAGCACGCAACCCTTCTATCCTGCTTCTGTAAGGACGGCGGGTGGCTAGCCCGCATTCTCAGGCCCCGATCATGGAGATTGATGGTCTTGAGCGTAGATGAGCCGCTGACCGCTGACTTTGGAACTCCGCGGGGAGGAAACGCTCCGTCTCCCTCTCGGCCAGCCTTTTTGCGAGCATAACCTTTTCGCAGCAGGACCACCTACTCCCTCCTGGAGACCATGACTTGAAGTATGGTCTCCAGCGAGAGGGTATCCACGCCCAGACCCACTACTGTCTTTGCCGGAGGTATCGCAGTGTGGACACTAGGGTGTAATGATCTGCAATGCGCGATACGATAGGTCACCATGCTACCTCTGCAGCCATTCGTCCATGATCCCACGCTGCGTTGGCATTGTGAGCGCGTACCATAGGCTATATAACATCACACTACGAGGTGAGTAGCAATGAGTTACAAAAACCAAAAGTTGCAAAAACCACGCTGCCACGTGGACGAACCGCGTCCACTATTACTTTACGATGCACTATGCGGAATTATTATGCAACGAATTTATATCGAAAAAAAAATGTAAAAACATTCGAACCATCGAACTTTTTGCATCTAATTAATATAAGTTAATGGTTTTGGCGCGAACGACTTGGATTTCGGCCAAGTATTGGTTTCATTCCACCATTTGGATACACGAAGTGATTAATAACCCACCTGGGATTGTGATAGATAACCGGACCGGGTTACATTATTAAAGTGCATGAGTGTGCAGTTTACTGAACGGTGACTGGCGCCAGCTTGTTGCCAAGTTTGAGGTTATCTTGTTTCAAATTGACTGCTTACGGATAACTCTTTATATAGAGCCTCGTCTGGTAGAATTGGAGTTTTTCATGCTACTAGTCAGAAACATACGTAGGTGCTATTCGTATTCGGTTCAATTCATACTGCATGGCAGTTTTCTCAAGTACCTTTTTTATAAATTCCGCGGCCTTACCTACCTTCCTTCATTGCCGCTGGTTAGCACGAAGGAAGAATTTCCAGTGGTGCTCAAGACCTAGTTACTCAAAAAAAAGTAAACGAGTGTTTCGATCACATATCATGTTAAAACAACTCTATATAAATCACAATATAAAAACGTATTTCTCTTGAAAAATGTCTTTATAGTGAAAACTACATTATTTCCTAGAAAAATACTGCTATATGTAAAAAAATTGGTGAATCTATACTTAAACAGCTCCACTTGTACCACAGTAAAACACAGACAAAATACTATATACCTATTTATCCCCCAAGAGGTAAACATAGTCGTTAATCACGCCGGGCGCCACTGGGAATACCTTCTGCGTGTGAACCAGAGACGCCCAGCAACGGACGTAAAAGCGGCCGTGGCCCTGGGCCGCGGAATTAAAAAAGAAAAAAAAACATGTTCAGCAATAAAATTATTGATTAGTTGAAATAAAAATAGTTTGGCGTTTATATGTATATGCTTAGGTTCCTACTAAAATCTCCGGGGCCCAAGAAGGGCTAGCACAGCCAGCGTCGATAACCAATGATATTGCAGAAATTATATTAAAAAATGTCGATTGGGTCACGTAACCGACGTTTTCGGCGGTACAATTGGTTAAATGCATCGACTGAAGACGAAGCTGGCATGCTCAGCCTGGTGTATCAAGTTTGACGAGGATTTTTTTGCTCGAAAGTAGATGAGTCGAAACTTAATCAATTTTTTTTAAACCTCATTTCACTACATTTCTGTAGATCTAAGCTGGGGTAGTTAACATGGGGAATTCTTCCGAGTGCGTACCGTAGGGGGTGGTCTGTAGTTAAACGTCTCGCGGCGTCATTTTGCAAACCTAAAATGTTTCTCATGAAATCCTTAATTAATATTATAAATGCGAGATGAGTAACTTTATCTGTCTCTCTTTCTGTTAAGCGTTCACGCCTTAACTAAAATTTATATTTCAGGTTTGGTGAAATTGGGTGTCCATTGCGTCACCGGGAAGAAAGTAGCAGTCAAAATTATCAACAGGGAGAAACTCAGCGAAAGTGTTTTGATGAAGGTAAGTTTATAATAGTGACATCTAGTGGCGAAAAGCAGAAACTCAGTATATGGAACAGTAGTATGGAATACGTATATTATAGAGTAACCGCAACTGCCAGACATACATTATTTTTAACTGGCTTGAAAAATTTGAGGAGGTTCTCAATTCAACCGTTTTTGAATATCTTTGGACTGGGTACACCGATTTTGATTTTTTTTTAATTGTCTACCGCTTCTCGAGGTTTCATTTCAATTTGGTCTCTTTTTGACAAATATTTGGTCCCATTCCGGTAATTTGTGTCCCTTCGTCCAGCATACTCACCATGGAATCCTGATATTTCATGAATGCCAAAAAATTGTGCTGAAATAGTGCTAATTAGTGCCCAAAGTAAAAAAATAGTGCTCTTATACTTAAGAAATTACAGCCATAGTTCGATGAGTAAGCTGGACGAAGGTTTCGCCCAGCATACTCACCTCCGTTTGTGGAATCTGTGTACGCTTCAACCATAATTCATACTTAAAAAAATTGTGCCCAAATAGTGCCAAATGGTGCCCAAAAAGAAAAAACGGTGCTCTAATAACTCCGGAGTTATAGGCTTCGTTGAGTATGCTGGGCGTAGGTTCTACGCCCAGCATACTCCGCGACATACTCCACTACTTCACTACGCGAATACCAGCGGCGGCCTTACCCATTGCGAGGTTCCGGGCGGCAGGTCTTTGCGAGGCCCCTTTTTTATACCAATGCCTCCGCCGCCCCTACGTCCATTGCAGGGCGCACCAGGTACGCACTCGGCAGTATTCCCTGTGGCGCCGGTGGACTTTGGCCAACTATGTGGCCTCGGTTGGAGTTGGATGATGTTTTATCCCGCATCATTGGGGGTCGGGTTTTATCCAGCGTCGGTGAGTAAATGTGCGTTCTGCGGGGCTTCAGCACTGCAGCTGATCGTAGATGAATCTGCGGCGCCCTGGCCTCCAAGTTCGAAACTCATCAGGAATGGTACGCCGCCTCTCCCTCTCGACCGCCTCCTTCGCGAGCATGACGTGCTCGATGAAGGACACGCCCACATTCCACCTACTCCCGCTGGAGACCATGGTTCAAAGCATGGTTTCCACTGAGAGGGTATTCACGCCTACACCCACGACAAGGTCCCAGCGCTGACTCGCCCACTCTGAGCGCTCTCCAAGCGTGTGGAGTTGGACCCCTCGCAGTGTTGACACTGGAACGTGACCTCAGGATGGATCCGGTCACTATGCCGCCACAAACAGCCACGTTGTTGTTCTCAGAAATCGTGGACCAGCGTTCCCAACTCCGCCAGGATCTCATGGAGACATGGAGGGTGCGACTTGATCAACCCAAGTGGGGAACCACCATCATCGCGGCGGTGAGACCGATCATGGACGAGTGGCTGCAGAGGCAGCATGGTGACCTCACGTATCGTGGGACGCAGATCGTTACCGGGCATGGATGCTTCGGTAGCTATCTGTTTCGCATCCATCGTGAGGTCACACCCCGGTGTCAACACTGCGAGGTTTCCGACGACGACACCGCACTCCACACGTTGGTAGAGTGCTCAGCGTGGGGAGTCAGCGCCGGGACCTCGTAGTGGGTCTGGGCGTGGATACCCTCTCGCTGAAGACCATGCTTCAAGCCAGGGTCTCCAGCGGGAGTGGGTGGAACGCGACCGCGTCCTTCTGCGAGCAGGACATGCTCGCGAAGGAGGCGGTCGAGAGGGAGAGGGAGCGTACCCTCGCCGCCGATTTCCGAAGTCAGCGGCGAGAGCGCCGCAAACTCATCTACGCTCAAGATCATCGACCTCCATGATCGGGGTCTGAGGACGGCGGGATATTCACCCGCCGTCCTTACAGAAGCAAGCTAGAAGGGTCGCGTGCTGCAGGCCTCAGCCCCACGCAACCAGATTCACTCACTGACGCGGAATAAAACCCTACCCCAACGACGCGGGATTCTCATCCCGACCAAACCCCGAAGAGGCCAGACAGGTGGTCAAAGTCAACCGGGCGCCACTGGAAATACCTTCTGCGTGCGAACCAGAGACGCCCGGCAACGGACGTGAGAGCAGCCGCGGCCTTGGGCAGCGGATTTAAAAAAAAAAACAAAAACCACGTTGTTGGCCGTCAATCTGGCCGCCCATACGGGGGCGTATAAGGCCATAATCCGACTCCGTACCCCGAAACCCCGGGACATACTGCGAGGCCCTTTCTCTTTCTTGAAAATAAGGAGATGCGAAAATGGGTAGATCTGGTTGCTGTACGGTAAGTAAATACTTTGAACTCATTGCAAGCAAAATAATTCTAAGGTGGCAAGAGTTCAATTAGGTACGAGTATGTTTTGAATAAATGAAATAGTACCTTTTCCTTTTTTTTAAATTCCTCGGCCGAATGCCGTGGCCTCTCTAACGTCCGTTGCCGGGCGTCACTGGTTAAACGCAGAAGGTGTTTCCAGTGGCGCCCGGCGGACATAGTACCTATACTAACTTTAGTTTAATTTACCGTTATGTAATAATCTTAATAAATAATGAAGGATAAAATCAAAAATTAAAAAAGAAACTATATTTACAACATCAATTTTTTTTGCTTGGGTCGTTGCGCGAGGCCCCTGCAAGCGCGAGGTAATTGTAAACTTTTACATAACATTACATTTAGTACAGTCGAGTTCAAAACTTTCTAATAACTTACATTTTGTATAACAATTTTTTACCCTCGACGCAAAAACGACGAAAATTTGACGTGTCTGTGTTTGTGTGTGTGTCTGTGGCCTCGTAGCTCCCGACAGGATTGTATAGATGAAAATCAGTTTCCTAATCTTATGAAGTACAGTAAAATCATTCCTTTATTCAAAGCAGGAGACAAAAGTGATCCTTCAAATTTTCGACCTATCTCCATACTCCCAACACTGAGTAAAATTAAAAAAAAAAATTAAAAAATAATATTTAATCAATTGCTTTCACATTTTACAGAAAATAAGTTACTTCATAGCAAACAGTTTGGTTTCACTAAAGGCAGAAACACAACGGATGCAGGAGTTGCACTTGTGAAACACATATTTGATGCATGGGAGGAAAAGCAGGATGCCATTGGTATCTTTTGTGATCTATCAAAAGCTTTTGATTGTGTTGATCATGAGACTTTGTTACTAAAATTAGGGTATTATGGTGTTTCGCACAGCTCACTTGGCTTACTGGAGTCTTACCTCACTGATAGAGTACAAAAAGTTAACGTTAATGGCACCGACTCTACTGGCGCCTCATTAGTCATGGGATCATTAATCATGACACCCCAGGGCTCGATATTAGGACCCCTTTTATTCTTAATATATGTAAATGATCTACCTTACTTCACTAAAAATCTTTGTGAAATAGTATTATTTGCTGATGACACATCATTAATTTTTAAAAGTGATAGACGAAAAGTAGTGCTTGACGATGTAAATAATACCCTTTCGGAAATACTGCATTGGTTCACAAGTAACAACTTACTGCTCAATACGAAGAAAACAAAATGTGTAAAATTTACTATGCCCAATGTTAGACAGGTGGATACTCATATTACTATGAATAATGAATTAGTTCAAATAGTCAATACCACAGTTTTTCTTGGAATAACTTTAGATAGTAAACTGATATGGGGTTCTCATATCACAGCCTTGGCAGGAAGACTTAGTTCGGCTGCCTATGCGGTTAGAAAGATAAGGTCACTGACTGATGAAAAAACGGCACGATTAGTTTATTTTAGCTACTTTCATAGCGTTATGTCATATGGTCTGCTGCTATGGGGCTCAGCTGCCGATATTGAGACAATATTCATATTACAGAAACGAGCTATACGAGCAATCTATAGACTCGGACCCCGTGACTCGCTGAAAGAACTATTTAAAGAAATTAATACATCGAATGACAACATCGTATATGTACGGAAGAACATAGAACTCTTCAAAAAAAGATCCGACAACCATAATTATAATACAAGAAAATTAGAATTCATAAAGTTGGTAATTCGTTTGTAGGCAAATGTATAAAAATATTTAATAAAATTCCGCAGGATTTGGTTGACATGCCTCTTAATAAGTTTAAAATAGTAGTGAAAAAACGTTTGATGAAGAAAGGCTATTATAATGTAGACAAATATCTTAATGATAAAAATGCATGGTCACCCTTATCTGCTGTTGTTAGCCACTCGTACAATACAAATTGTAACACAATGTAAACAAAACATTATTAAAAAAGAAAATGGATAATCTACCTGAGTTTCTTGCTGGTATCTTCTCAGGAGAACCAACTTACCGAACCAGCGAAAGAATCATTTTCAAATGGTTATTTATGTAATTAATTAGTACCTATTTTTATAATAGTGCTTGACATAAAATTGTAAAATTTTGACATTCATATGTGCTCTTTATGTGCCTAAACTGAATAAATGAAATTGATTCTTGATTCTTGAGGATGATCTGGATGGAAGATGATTTGGATTTTGTATTTCTTGTAAGGTGTCGGGAGTGTTCTTAGCTATGTGTGATGAAAATCGGTTCAGTCGTTTAAAAGATACGGGGAGATAAGATGGAAATAAAACAAGAAATTGCCGATAAATGCATGAAACGCACAAAGCGTTATTTTGTTCTAGAGCGGCATGCAGCAATTTGTATTTTATTGAGCGGAGCGAAGCGGAGCCAAGCGGAGCTCAATCTTAGGCGACAAGTGTAAATCGTTTGTGCGTCTACTCCTCCGAAACGGCTCAACCGATTTTGACCAAATTTGGCATGCTGGTCGACATCATACCCGGGAGTGCATATATCTGAAATCATGAAAATAGAGCTGACCACGGAGGAATAATCACCGAAAATGTCCCGGACATCGACGATTTAACATTTAGCTACAAATTCCAAAATTGGCACGCGCGTGCAAGACATGCAGCTGGTGGGTTCGGAAAAACGATTTTCGAAATCGGATGCACCATCGAGGAATAATCACCGAAAAACCAGATGATTAAATGGTTGCCACGGAAACACGTGCGTCAACAATGAAAATAGATCTTTTTCATTCGATTAATTAATTGAAGTGTTTTTTCTGATTCTGATATGTAATAAAAACATTTGCTACATTTGCAATTATTGCATTGCATACCTAGTATTATCTCCGAAACTACATGACCAATTATTGTTATACTGTAAAGGCCAATTTAGTAGTATTTCTGTGATATGCTTATTTTTATGCTTATATATATTATTTTTATCCAAAAACATGTGTAAACGACTGTACCTCATTTAACGTTAGTATGTAGAAGTTTACAATTAAATTTAATGGTTTTCTAAGTAAAAAGTCAAGCGTAAAATTGGACTGATATTGGGCACTATTTCAAGCACATTTTTTAAGCCGTAAATTGTACCTATAGCTCGTTCGGTATTCGCGTAGTGAAGTGAGTATGCTGGGCGTAGAACCTACGCCCAGCATACTCACTGAACGAAGTTCGAAGAACGAAGTTCACTGAACGAACTCCGGAGTTATTAGAGCACCGTTTTTTCTTTTTGGGCACCATTTGGCACTATTTGGGCACAATTTTTTTAAGTATGAATTATGGTTGAAGCGTACACAGATTCCACAAACGGAGGTGAGTATGCTGGGTGAAACCTTCGTCCAGCATACTCATCAAACTATGGCTGTAATTTCTTAAGTATAAGAGCACTATTTTTTTCCTTTGGGCACTAATTAGCACTATTTCAGCACTATTTTTTGGCATTCATGAAATATCAGGATTCCATGTTGAGTATGCTGGACGAAGGGACACGGTAATTTGAAGTCGGTTTTTGTGTCAATATGACGTGCTTTTATAAAACTCAAAGCATGTCCCCAAAACAGGCAAGAACAATGATTGAGTGATAATTGACATTATGGTCAGCACAGACAAAGTCGCGTGCAGAAGCTAGTTATCCATACAGATAAATAAAATTGTAGTCTGTCTGTAATTTCAATTTACCAGGTTTTTACTCAATGCATATGATACCGACTAAAAAATACAATTTTTTAATTTTTTGACTGTCTTTTGTTCCCGCTAATCTCTAGAACGGCTGGTCCGATTTTAACGGGACTTTCACTGTCAGATAGCTGATGTAATAAGGTGTAATATAGGCTACTTTTTATTCCGGGAATGTGTTCCACGGGAATTGGGAACCATAAAACTAAATACCTAATTATTTATTTTTCAGGTGGAAAGAGAAATAGCAATTATGAAATTAATAGAACATCCACATGTACTTGGACTGTCAGACGTTTACGAGAATAAGAAATATTTGTAAGTATACTGCGTACAAGGGTATCCCAGGGTATCCTGCTCGTGGTACACCTATTGACTCACGGACGAAACCCTCTATCCATGAAGGGAGAAATACACAGTTTATAACAGCTGCTTGAATACACACACACATATCACGCCTATATCCCCGAAGGAGTAGGCAGAGGTGCATTACACACCCACAGCTTGCCAGTATTTTTTGTCTGGGTTATGTCCAAAATGGCCGAATGAATTTAATAAAAAGTGAGGCTACATTGTAATTTTGAAAAAAAAATTGAAACCCCTTGCCTTACGGTGAAATGTTAATGAAAGGCAACAAAATCTTACGTGACAGCCGCTATAGCACAGCCAATTAAAGTCCTGGGCGTCTTGGACAATTGTTTGAAAGTTTTAAAATCGTGTAGACTTCTTTTAAACCAAATTACGACATATCTGTACGACATTCAAACACCGTTGGTTTTAAACCATGTAACCAGCAAAAAATCTCGCGTCTACATTTCGAGACCATAGAATATACAATATTTTACTTTTATCCAATATTTTTCCCACATTTTCTATCCAATCTCCACGAAATTTTGCATAAGTCTGTATTCTTTAATTTAAAACAATGTTTTCATTGTGAGTTTTATTTTGATTGCGAGGGAAATATGAACAGAAAACCCAAATAATAGTTTGTTTAATGACGTTGTCGTTTCCCCTTTGCTCGTGAGATTTACTGTTCTATTCGTGCAAAGCCGGGCCGAAACACAAGCATTAGTAGGTCTGTAATGAATAAACTCAAAAACTACAGTGTAGATTTAAAAAATTCTTTCACCATTGGAAAGCTACATTCACCCTGAGTAACATAGGCTACTTTTTATCCCGGTAATATGTTCCCACGGGAACCGGGAACGAGTAAACTAAATCACACGGGTGGAGCTGCGGCGATCAGCCAGTCCTACTAATATTATAAACGCGAAAGTTTGTGAGTAGGTATGTATGGATGGATGGATGTTTGTTACTCTTTCACGTAAAAACTACTGAATGGATTTTAATGAAACTTTACAATAATATGGCTTATACATCAGAATAACACATAGGCTACAATTTATAAAGATATTGTGTAAATTGTTCAAAATATGACGATAAGTGTCAAGTAAGTAGGAAGCGACGATGACAAACCGAGTGCGCGATACTACGGGAACGGGAAAAATCCAAATTACCACGCGGACTAAGTCGCGGGCGACCATTAGTCTCTAATAAATCGTCTTATTCCAGATACTTAGTATTAGAACACGTTAGTGGTGGTGAGCTCTTCGACTATCTCGTGAAGAAAGGAAGGCTAACGCCTAAGGAAGCGCGGAGATTCTTCAGACAGATAATCTCGGCGCTCGACTTCTGTCATAGTCATTCTATTTGGTAAGTAATAATAATAAAAATTTAGAACCATTTTTACCGTTCCGTACCCAAATCGTAAAACAGGAACCCTATTACTGAGGTTTGGCGGTCCGTCCGTCCGTCACCAGGCTGTATCTCGTGAACCGTGATAACAAGAAGTCTGAAATTTTCACAGATGATGTATTTAAGTGGGCTCCTGTACAACCAACATGATTACTTTGCCGTTTTTGTACGGAACCTTTTGTGCTTAAGTCAGACTCGCACTTGGCTGGCTTTTTACAGACAGCCATCTATCACAAAGTAAGCTAATTTATAATTTTGTGTCACAGATAAGGAAAAAATATTGTTATGTATGAATATGAAATCTATTTTATCTGATGAACATACATATTATTAATACATAGAAAACACTCAAACTCCAAAGCAAACATTTGTGGATCACTCAAATATTTGATTCGACCCCGAAATCGAACCTGAGACTACGGTATCGAAAACGAATGCACTACCGACCATGCCACCGCAGTATGCCTTAAGTATCGCCCTGTTTCGGAATTTACCAATCAAACTCTTGTGTCTTTAGTTGGAGTATCGCATATACAGTCATCATCTCAGCCCATTTGACGCCCACTACTAGGCATAGGCATCCCTAAAAGAGGTGGGAATCCAGCCTAAGTACATATAGATATCACAGTGACCAGATATTACGCTTATAGATACAGTAAAGGCGGAAAAAGTTGAATATCCTACAGGCGGCAAATACGTAAATCCACCACACTACTCTATAATTAAACCTTTTCATTTCACAGTCACCGGGACCTAAAACCAGAGAACCTACTCTTAGACGAGAGGAATAATATCAAGATAGCAGACTTCGGGATGGCGTCCCTCCAGCCAGCCGGGTCGCTACTGGAGACATCCTGTGGCAGCCCGCATTACGCGTGCCCTGAAGTTATACGAGTAAGTTAGTTTATAAATACAATACCGCGCACGATGTGATGGGATAGAACCTTGTCACAATAAACGCTCCGTGACGTCATCAATCGCTGAACAGTACGGAAAACAAAACAGTATTGTAGGTTGATCTACGTCACTATGACGTCACCAACATGGCCGCCAATCCCATTGTCGTCTTGCGCGTCTGTATTCAATTTTGAGCCGTTACAATACCACCGAGCATTCGCCTGTAATGTTTTTTCGGTTAAATTTGGACCCCCTTAAATAGGCCTCCCACATGCAGTGCCGGGCAAGTGCCTTCCTTACAGCGAAGCACTCGTCTGTAATGTAACACTTCAGATTAAATCTTGAGATGCTACAATACTGCATACCTGACTGCGGAGCATTCGTCTGTAATGTACCATTTATTTTTGGTTTTATTATTATTTTTGTTAATTTTATTAAATTTAAATGTGCAGATACACGTTTTCTAGTGTTTTATTTTGGCGCAGATATAATTATAATGCCTAGGATACCTAATAGGCAAAAACGAATGACAACTAGAATAGGGAATAGGTACGAGTTCTTTGTAGGAGATAAGTCCTACAAAGAACTCGTACCTATTCCCTATTCTGTACCGACGGAAGTGGCACATTAAGAAGGTAGCACAAAGTACCTACCACTTATTAAATCAATTCATTAATTTAATTCAACACTTCATATTTCACAGCCAAACTTCCTGTGAGAAAAGGCATAACAATTTATTATCTCATCTCCTCGACTATAAATTGTTTGTTTCCTGTCTCCTATTTAATTTAATAGATAACGCTTGCTTTCAAAATATTTAGTAGGTAGGTACATACTTGTGGAGGGTAGGTTATCCTTTCGAGTGAACCCGGGGCGCCCAGGAATGCAACTTAGGGTCGTTTCAAAGCTGAGCGGAGGCGTAGCGTATTTGCCACAGAAAGCCCAGCGGATTCCACGCAAAGGCGCGGCGGGGACGCCCGACGGATTTTTACTTACTTTACTCCGCTCGTTTCTTTGAATCTGCTGGGAGTCCGCGGCGAATGAATGATAATCTACCTGAGTCTGAGTTTCTGGCTGATCTTCTCAGTAGAGCCAACTTACCGAACTAGCGAAAGAATCATTTTTAAATGGTTATTTATGTACTTAATTTAGTATTTTTATAATATTACCATATGTGCTCGTTATGTGCCTAAACTGAATAAACGAAATTGATTATTTGAATTCGTTGCGTCTCCGCTTTGAAACCGCCAAGTGTGATAGGACTGTTGGAGAGCATTCCAGCGTCTGTTAGCAATTTACTGGAAGTGAACATAGAATACAGACTCAGAAGGGAATATAAGTAGAACGCAACGTGCAAGTATTGGCTGAATTATAAAGAGGTGTACTTGAAATTTTCCGGTTTAATCCCGGACCGGGACATTTTACAATAGTAATTAGAAGTCTTTTAAACATTCAGATCTCTGTGCCTCGGAGAGCACGTAAGCCGTCGGTTTGGTTGTCACACAAACATCTATGGCAGTCGTTACGGGTATTTGGAGCCTTAAAACAAAATCCTCGTGGTCTAACTACAGAACTTCGATATCGCCCATGGTTTGTGGAGGTCAGATGAGAGTCGCTTCACGGAAAATTTTGAAGTTTCAGCCGCGAGCAGTTAGACTGTAGGAAACCATCTCGAGTTGAAATCCGACTGTACTTAACCAGACACGTACTATTAGCAGGCGGGACTCAATTTGTTTTTGGGTTTGAACTAATATTCGTGTCCCACCTGCTTATAGGGCCAAGACAATATAATCACCATAGTGTTGCCCATTGACACGAGAAGACCTGCTTATAGTTAAATATCTGGTTAAGAGCAGACGGGCCTTTTTTATTATTTAGTTATACAACTTTTTAGTTTTAACTAAGTACCTTATGTATGACACTCAGAGAGACCTTTCATTTGAGACCTCATTCATCGAAATTCATCCAGCCGTAAGGCCCTGTAGAGGGGAACAAAGAAACATACATAAATACGCGCGAAAAACATGACCCTCGCTGACGCAGTCGGGTTAAAAGCTTGGTAGATTATGTATAATGAATTAGAAGTATTCCATGAATTAATAAAATTACCAAAATAACTAAGAAAAGTACTTTAATACAATTCTTCAGACAAAATATACACTAAAAGTAATTAAATATCACTAAATTCTACAATTAGAGTGTGTTTACAAAATATAACCCATATCCACATAATTATAATTAAGTACAATAAACGCAGAGAAATCGCCGGCAAGTGTATAATTGGCTTAATGTAAAGGATGTCACAAATTAAATGTGTTCAGTTGGTAAACATACTAGCAAGCTTCGTCCGTGTGGTACCCGTAGATTCCTCGTTCCCAATCCCCACGGGAACAAATTCCCGGGATAAAAAATAGTCTAAATTACTCCTTATAAAATCGACTATCTGCTAGTGAAAGTCCCGTTAAAAAAGGTCCAGCCGTTTTAGAGTCAAAAGTAACTAAATAGAATTGTTTTTTTATATTTGAATGCTACATTATGCCTAAGTAACATGAGGCTATTATTATAACTAGAAAAAAAATATATTAAAAAAAATATTGACACACAAAAACCGACTTCCAATTTGTCGGAATGGGACTAAATTGACATGGGACTACTCGAGAAGCAGTAAAATTTAAAAAAAAATACAATTGAATTGAGAACCTGCTCCTGTTTTTGAAGTCGGTTAACAATACAACACGAGCGAAGCCGGGTCGAACGATAATCTGCGTGGTTAATTACAACAAAGAATGTCAGATCTATATTTATTACATAAATTCATAAATATCACGCCTATTGCCTCGAAGGGGTAGGCAGAGACATGTCATGTGCCCACTTATCGTCAGTAGGTACTTTTTGGTCCCACAGTGGAGGGTCTATTGCCGCTTATCGGGAACTTTTATGTTTGTCAGAACCTTGATCTGCAGGGGAGGTTGAAAACCCTTGTGGGACCCCATTACACCCTTATATTTGTTTTATTAGGGTCCCGTACCTAAAGGGTAAAACGGAAACCCTATTACTGAGACGTCTGTCCGTCCCACTCTGTATCTCATGAACCGTGATAGTTAGAAAGTTGAAATTTTCACCGATGATGTATTTCTGTTGCCTCTAAAACAACAAATACTAAAAAACAGAATAAAATAAATATTTAAGGGGGCTCCCATACAATGGTATGCACAAGTCCAAATTGCACTTGGCGGGTTTTTGAGATAATCATATGCCTAATTACCAGCTCTTCCCCTATGGATCAAAGAAATTTCAGGCAAAAAGTGGTCACATGTCTTCTGTCTGCTCTTTTAAGTAAACAGGCGTGATTTATACTACTAGGAATAATGCTCAACGCGGACGCAATCAGAATCATGGAAAAGAAAAATAAAATAATAAGGGGATGAAAAGACTTAGGGCTATATGTATAAGGTCAACTATTGTAGTTCCTGGAGATCGGGTGGCTCCAGTAGAAGCTTACATCAAAAATACTATAGATATTGGATTCAGTACAAATACAACGCGGAATCTTGGCACTCGAATACTGTATGGGTAATTATTACAAATACCATCTATAAAATAAACAAGATTGTACATTGATGGTTGACATAGAAATAATTCGTAATAATTAATACAAAAGCCTCATTTCGCAGTTGTCGCAGTTGTCGCATCCCTCGAGAGTCAGTAAGCGGAATAGGAACTTAGAGTACGGCGCGCGGTTGAAGCGCGCAAGTGTGCAATGACCGAGGTGAAGTGGTGCCGTTTTTAAAGTACTGATCGGTAATCTAGGTATTTTTGAACTAAGAGTAGAAGAGTCCCACCCACACGCAAAACCCGCGCACTGGCCGTGAAATTGCAGAAAACGGCCCGTTCTAAAGTACAAGAACTATTGTAATAAAAAAAAAAGGTTTTCCGGAGTCTAGTCTGGTTTAACTAATATAAAAGTTTATGTAATATGGAATTATTAACACTAATCAATTTATTGTACGTGTTTCAATGTCCAAATTATAACAGCCATTATACAGCTACAGATGAAACTTCAAATTTAAAGGCTATGTAATGAAAGCAGTTTAGTAAAATTTTAAATAATCAACTTAAAAAGAAAATAAATTTAACAAAAAAAATCTAGACTATTGTTTATGTTTAGCTTACAAAAAAATAGATTATTAATGGAGCTGCTTACAATATTAATTAGTTTTTAAATTGGTTAGGCGTAGAGAGAGCGTACAATAAGCGGTTACGCAGCGGAAAGTAAATGCTGAACAAACGCTAATGTAACGCTATAAGTATGTGAAATCTCTGCTTAGAAAATTTCATTACGTAAACTAGTTATTAACAAACTTAACAAATATACACAAAATAATCATCTATTCATCATCTACTCGTTGTTTTTTACTTGTGTTCGATGGAGTATGAGGCGGGGAACAGCCAGTATCTCGACGTTTACCGGAATGTCTTGCACAAGTGCTCGCTGACAGACGATTGGAATGTGAGTGGCTCGATTCCCGGTTGGGTGAAAATTGTTTCAACATTTCCACATCATTAAATATCACTTGGGCTCCCCCTCCACATGTAGGAACCACATCTCCTTTATATAACTTAGTTTCTAACTCCCCATCGGTGTCCTGCTCTTGAGAAATCAGACAGTATTTCGATGCCTTAGAATTGGCAAAGTCTTTTATATTTGTGAGTTTGTTAACGACTTTACTGTTAGCAATATTTGGCTTCATAACTGTACCCATGGGAACAATTTTGTTTGGTGCATGTTCTATCCAGCCTCGACCATCTGCTGATAGAGACCTGCGATGTCTTGGATTGGCTATAGCAACCCCACGGCGAGATGATGCTGGGGTATCTCTAGTTTCCCTCGTTTCTCTAGTATGTGGGGCAGAGCTGAAAGGTGTCAAAAGATGGGCAGGTAAGGCTCTAGGAGTAGATCCAGGTGTGAATTCTCTTGCAGTTTGAGCTCCAGTTTCATTAGTTTTCTGATACGTGTCGATATTGTCACCTCTATCAGCATTCAACACTTCAGCAATAATCTTTAAACGGTTCTCTTTCTCCTCTATAGCATTCCTAAGTCTCTCCTTCTCCGAGTTAATTTCTTTAGCCTTCTCATGTTCCGCTGCCATTTGATGATTGAACTTCTTTTCAAGAATCTTCTTCTGTTTCGCTTTGTCAAATTTGTTTTGACTAAGTAGCATCTCTTTCTCCTGCAACTCCCTTTTTAAATTGGAAGTGTACTCTGTCATTTCGGATAGTTTCCGTTGGTGAGTAAGAGAAGCATTCTCCGTAGCTGTGAGCCTTTCTTCTAAGGCTCTTACTCTGCGTTCTGCAGCAGCTAACTGACCTTTCAAAGAACGATTCTCACTCTTAACCTCCATTGCATCTTTTTCTAAATCTAATAATGCAGAACGTAGTTTTTCATCCTTAATTGCTTTACTTCTCTTTAACGTTTCTCTACGACTGAGTCTCATTTCTAAATGTGCCATCAATTCTTTTATAATATGAGCAGCATGTGAGCTATTTAATTCCAAACTAGGGAAGTCAGGTCCAAGACTGTACACTAAGCCTAAGTCCATGTCTAAATCTTTGGCATCAGGTCTCACTAAATTATCTCTAGCTGTTGTGAAAAGTCTATTGGCTTTACGACGGCCAGACATCAGGCCTATAGAGGCTGCTACGTCGATAACCTGAGGTTTGGCAACTTCAACTTCTGCAGCCATCTCGGCAAACCTCATAACTTGAAGAGTCTCATCGTAATCTTCAGCTCTAGGATTAGCACATACTATCATTCGAACTTGACCTTCACCTTCAAAGAAGTTTTTAAAGAGATGTGTAATTTTAGACTCTCGGTACGGTACCATATTATTACTACCGACAACTTGGTTCTCTCTCAACGCTTCTAAACAAGTTCGGAGGGTCATTAAAGACTTGTTGATGTTACCAGCTTCTCTCAATCTCTGGCCTGTGTTTTTTGTTCTATTTGTGCGTTCACTGCCCGCTAAGTCTACTAAACTTAGCTGACTGATATTGAGAAACTTTTTATTTTGAATAACAGCTTCTCCCATTTCGTCGACTGGTGCCTGCACTAATCTTATAGTAAATACGGAGTGACTACGACTAGATTCGGCATTTAAATTAGTATGAGCCATTCGTTTACGTTTCAGACCTAGATAGAAGGCCTCAAATGCCTCCTCTGCAGACTTAATTTCCACCTCTGTGACACCATGGACATACATATTGTGCGCTGCATCCTCTCGAATGATTTTAACAGGCAAATTTCGACTCATCGGAGGTCCGTCTTCAAGTAAATCAAATACGCTATTGTTATATATCTCTACATACGTCACAAATACAGCGAATTGATTATCTTCATTGATACCTCCAATTTTAGTTACATCAGATGATGACATAGCCAAGTCTGGGTTAGAATTGTTTTTTTTATTACTTTTTAGTTTATGTAGCTCTTGTTGGCGCTCCAACATGGCCTCAGCTTCAGTTTGAATATCGAACATGTTCATTTTGTCAGGTTTGAATATGTATTTGTGAGCTTGGAAGTCATTTATAGTTTTGAAAATTATGTTCAGAGCGCGTGGCAAAATGCCACAATTCTGTGGCTCGCCGGTCATTGTGAAGGTTTTACCGCTGCCCGTTACACCGTAAGTAAATAATAAACCATTTTTACCTTTGATTAGCCCTTCAACGATAGGCAAGGCTACTTTATCGAATACTTCTTGTTGTGACGTTTCAGGCGGGAAAACTTCTTTGAAAGTGTATTTCATAGTTTTCGCATTCTCGTTTCTGTAGTTTATTGCTGTCGAAGGAGGAGATAATAGAACTGTGGTAGGTGAAATTATCTTTACATACGGTGCATCGGAGTCCCTTTGCGTAGGTCTTAACCGGCAATATACTTGCACGGGATCTCGTTCACCGACGAGATTTTGTTTACTTCTAGCGGGCGTTCGCATTTCGTTTAGTCTCTGTTTCGATTTGGCGGACTTCATTTTGCACTTATTTTGATATCACAGTCACTATCACAAAACTATATTTTTCAACGGACAGAAATCAAAGCAACGGTCGTTGATGAATTATCAATATGTTACAAACATTTCAATTACTGACACCCAACATGTGCGCTCTCTGTCGAACAAGCCACGGTTGTATATTTATATCGCCTCATCCAGAGCGTGGACAACGACTATGCTATTTAGTCGGATAATAAAAAGCGTTTGTTGATGTTGTTGACGTGAAAGGAGCGATGTAGCCAGGTGCAATTAAAATTTACCTTAAAGATTAAATCGATGTTGCACAGATTGTTCGTTTCATATTAATTCATAGTGTATTATAATTTTAACTACTAACGGTGGTGTTGTAGATATTTTATTTAAATCGAGCCCATATTTTTCATTTACATAATAATAAAACACACAGATAAAAAAAATCAAAGTTTTAAATTGAAAACTGGTTAAAAATTCGTCTTAGCGGTCCACCGCTAGAGGGCGATACTATATATATTTGGACACTACTCGACGAGTAAAGTCGATTGACATGACCTTCAATCAAGGTTCGCCAAGGTCAAATAAAAAAACCTAACCTAACCGTTTTTAAATCGTTTTTAAGCAACTTTTTTATTTGACCTTGGTGGACCTTGAAGGTCATGTGAATCGACTCAGAATCGAAAATGAAGTCGAATGACATTAAGTTTGCCCTCTAGCGGTGGACCGTTAAACCGTTAAACAGTTTTCGGCTAAGAAAACTGTTTTAGTTTCTCTAACACTAATTTCGGTAAGATTATTAACAAATTAAACAAGTAAATTATAATTTAGTTTTAAAAAATAAATCTATAAAAAAACTTATTTGTCGTATCGATTTTTTAATAAAGAAACATTCTTCCACACCTACTGGGTAATTTTGATATGATGGTAACATTATTACGTGTTTTTTTAAATGAGGCAAAAGGCAAAGGTCAGTTTTGACCACAGCCATTTTACGTTTCGTTTACCGCCAACGATATATGCCTACATAAAATATTGTTATTAAAATTTATATTTTTTCACATTTTTGTGTTTTGCATTGAAGGTACAGTCAAGTACAAGTATACAAATTTAGGTAAAAATTTATACAAAATCTGATTATTTTCAGGGTGAAAAATACGACGGTCGCCGTGCCGACGTGTGGTCTTGCGGAGTGATATTGTATGCGCTGCTGGTCGGCGCATTGCCCTTCGACGATGATAATTTACGTCAATTACTTGAAAAGGTAAAATATTATTGGGTAAAAAAAAAACGGAGACAGACATTTTAAAAAACGACATCTTGTTAGCATTATACGAAACTCTCTCACATAATATAAATGTGAATTATTATTATAAATTATAAAACAAATTATGAAATTGTAGTTACGTAAATTTACAACGTTTAACTTAGAATTGTTTGTTAGGTAAATTTATAGATCTAGATAACAATATTACTATAATAATGAATATGTACACATAATAAATATGTTGCCATAGTTTGATACTAGATGGCGTTACGTTCTAAAATTGAAAAAAAATGTCGGTTTCAGGTGAAGAGAGGTGTATTTCATGTGCCACATTTTGTCCCGCCCGATTGTCAACAATTATTACGAGGAATGATTGAAGTAAACCCAGAAAAAAGAATGACGGTATGTTATTTTTTTTTTGTTAAGATCGCAAAGGTATTGTTATTGCGCTACTGGAATTTCATGGTCAGGCATCATGATTCATGCAGGTGGGGGTGACTTGTGCCACAAAAAAAAATGTTTTTGTATGTAGTTTAATAACAATTAATAATAATATCCAAATAACTCCCGAAACGCATTCTAAATCTTAGCGTTTAAATTCAAAACTTAAATCAGCGCCATCTCGTTTCCAGTTATCGGAAATAACTCGGCACCAGTGGGTGACAGCCGGCGGTCGGGGAGAGTTGGAGCAGGAGTTGCCGATGATGGAAGTGGTTCAGACGAGGGTCTTACCTACGGCTGAGGCTATCGACCCTGACGTACTCCAGGCTATATGTAGCCTCGGGTGTTTTAAGCAGAGGGAGAAGTTAATACAGGAATTGTTAAGTCCTCAGTAAGTACCACGGCTTACCATTTTATTATTATTTTATTTATTTAACTTTGGTAAACCTAATATATAAAAAAGTGATAGCTTTTACATTCCCTATTCAACCGGGACCAGAAAACTTATCCTATGTTTTATTCAAATTCAGCTTTAATTTTGTATTTTTTCATTCAAATTCGATCAGTAGGTTTAGCATTAAAGAGTAACATACATTCAAACTCCCATCCATACCGTAATAGTATAAGGAAGATTGGTCTGTCTGTATCTCCTGATGATGCCCCTGGTTGGGGGCGAAACACGTGTCGAGGTTTTTTATTATTTTTTACGATAACACAACTCTCATATTTATTCTATTTTCAACATTATTTTTCTATTCTTTCGGCCTAAGTGGGTTTGGAGGGCGGACTTGTGCATGAATAAATACGAGAGTTGGGTAATTTGCATGTAGCGGAATATTGCAAAGTAGTTAGATTTATTTTATTTAACTATGGACTTCTGAAAAGTAACGCCTGATAGTATTAACTTGTCTGTCTGTATGTTGTGTTCCGGTCTAGCGGACACATTTTTTATCCGACCTACACGAAACCTGCTCCAAGTGTTCCTTAATTTAAATAAGGCCCAAATAAAGTATTTAAGGTTCGCGATGTCCCCTTCGGCCGCCTACGAAACCAGAGCTACGTAACTAATTACTAACCGTCCTTGTACGATGCCAATTACGTACACACACGTGTTTTTACTTCAAGGTAACTAGGTTTCGTAGCAGGAAACTTGAAGCGAGTTACGGACTTTTTAATTCTTCGGACGTAACTCGTTCAAATGTAGTAGTATTTTCGAAGCGGGTTATAGTACGTAATGAAAAAGAGTACGTCTGGTGGAAATAATAAAATTCAACAGTTATCAGTCGTACAAGGACGAATTATGTTGAGTTAGTAACTAGTTACATAGCTCCGGTTTCGTAGGCGGCCGAAGGGGCGATGTCTGCTGTTCAACCATATGGGCAAGCAACCAAACACTAAACTAGTAGTTCTGCGAACAGTAGACCTCGCGTTATTTTCGGGTCCCTAACATCCTTTTGGGACGTGGTCTGGTGGCTGACTTTCCATGCGCACCAACAGAGGTACCAGTGAAAAAGAAAATGAGAAATGATCATTTTCTCCGCATTTCTTTCCCATTTTAAAACGGGGAACACTGACAACACATCCAATTCGCCAATTGAAACATGTCCCACTCGCCCTAGCGAACACGAAAATATCCCCTTATTTGAACATGTAAAAAAAAACGTCTTATGAGATGAGAAATGATCATTTTCTCTGCATTTCTTCCCCAATTTCCTCCCATTTCTCCCCCCTTTTCGACAAAAGTTGTGCCTTGTAACAAAGAACACTTGTGCCAAATTTCATGAAAATCGGCTGAAAAATGCGGCCTGTAAACCGGAACTGACACACATACATACACACAGACAAACAACGCCAAATCGGGCAGTCCTCGAGTTGAAACTGAGACGCTTCGCTCGCTCGGTCAATTAAAACCACCGAGATAAGAGAAAAAATGTAAATAAAGCTTCATGGGTTTAAAACATTTTAATTATTTATTATAGTCCGAATCAGACTTATTTATGAACTATCTTTCCTAACAATGTTGACAAATGGTTGACAACTACGGTACTAAATACTTACCTGTACCATGAAACACGAAACGACATCTCTCGTCGACCAACTTAAGTCACCACGGGTACGAGTGATAAGGACAGAGATAATAATCATTCGCTATCGCAATGTTACTCAGTAACGGTCGGTTTGTTGACAAAATTCATCTCGTTTCGTTGGTCTTACTTTAGTAATATTACCAGGGTCTATCTCAGAGCTCTATGTTTTTCCCAGTCACAATACAGAGAAAGTGATATACTTTTTGCTGTTGGAGCGCAAGCGGCGGCGCCCGGCGCGAGACGACGAGCCGCGCCCCGCGCCGCACGCGCCGCCCGCGCCCGCCGACCCGCCCAGGAAGAGACTGGATACCTGCCGGGTGAGAGGACTGTCACACACACACACACACATATCGTTGGGGGACAGACCCATACATTTGGATTTGATACGAACATGGTTGCTCTACCTATACAAGCAATCAAACTTTTAAAGAATGATGGGCATTTTTGTACGGGTATGAACCCTGGCCGGTATAGCCAATAGGGATTTCATATCTGTTAGCTTAAGCTTGCAACCCATGAATCGACCGAAAATGTATAGTAGAAGACGTAAATAGTACATTTTCTCCACATAGAGATGGTATTTCCCGTAATATTTCATGGAATTATTTATGCTTTCGATTGTCGGACTTGATGGAACTTATAATAATACATGTTAAATAAACACACTTGTACAATCCACAATATTTTTTATTATTTAAACTACTGACCGGTTTCGCCCAATATATGGCATCATCAGAGGTATTCGCTTTCACCACATATCACTTTCTACTTAGTATTGTTGAGATATTCAACTTAAATTCATCTTGTAGCTACCATAGCTGATATTGGGTCATGATGCTATATATTGGGCGAAACCGGTCAGCAGTTTAAATAATAAAAAATATTGTGGATTGTACAAGTGTGTTTATTTAAAATGTATTTCATGCAATTGATCAGTAGCACCAAAACCAACTCAAAAGGTATGACCCGAGGCGCTCGGCAATGGACGTAAGGTCACCCGGGGCGAATGCGACTATAAAAAATAAAGTTATAACTTTGCCTCCCTGCTAATATATATACCTAATAAAGTATATTTTAATGAACAGTTTCGACATATAACACAGTACCAACAGGCTCAGGTTTTTCAGTAATTCACGTTATTGTTGCATGAGATCAGTAAAAGTTACATTAGCCCCCCCTACGGGGTAAATGTGACTAATATAGCCATAACTCTCTTTCAATCAGTAATATCGACATGACAACAATACGAACAAGTAGATTCTAGCAACAGCTTTCCGAAAATGATATCAATCCGCTTAAAATACGCTTCAATTTCCGACAAATTCAGTTCAAATTCTATTATAAATTTTATGGGGTGAATATAACTATTTTCCAACTATGCTCTGTCTGATATTTGTTTGAAAGAAACAATGATTGCTCTACATTTCAATGGATGGCACTTTTAATAACTACCGTTAGTTGAAGAGAAAATCAAATTAGTTACTTTAGCCCCCTAGTTGTATTCGCCCCGGGTGACCTTAGATGCGGCCGCGGCCTCAAGCTGCGGAATTTAAAAAGAAACCTCCTAAATTGTAGCTCCTCAATCAGTCAATACATTAATTACGCCGAAGAAGAGACTCAATGTTTTTAAAACATTGCATACCTCTATGTAAATTTGAATAGCAATCGCTGGAGTGGTACAAATTCATAGGCTGACCTAATAATGTCAGGTGTGGTATTTAATGTCTCCGGTTGTTTATCCGGTTTTGGCCGTAATAACAATAATAATTGAAGCTTATGATGTAAGATTTATTTTCACATGCTTTTTATTGGATATACCCATAGACCAACGTGGTCGTCGTATACGCTCTCGCCGTATACGACGATATTAATACCAGCCAACTCGTCACATCATCCTTTGGTAAAGTTATTCTTTGCTAGATGGCGCCACATGCTGGATTAGTTCGGATTCAATTTGTAGATGGCGCCACTAATAAATAATAATAAATATTTTTGGATATTCTCACACAACGTCATCTAGCCCAAACTAAGCTATAAGCTTGTGCTATGGGATCTAGACAACTGATAAACATACTTACATATTTCTAAATACATACATAATATACTTTTTTTTTTTTTTTTATGACTAAATTTGAGTGTGTTTGACCACAATCTTACCTGAATGTTAAGTAACGATGCGGTCTAAGATGAAGCACGCAAACTCAAATAATGCCTATTTACTCTTGCCTTGAAAATCCCAAGATTACATGTATCGGGGAACAATGACGCTGGAAGGGAATTCCATTCCTTAGCGGTTCGCATGATGAAAGAAGAAGCGAATCGAGAGGTACGAAGAGGTGGAATATCGACCACATACGGATGGAATCTCAGACTACGCCTTGATGTCCGATGATGGAATGGTGCCGGTGGAATTAATTCATGCAATTCCTGCGCACACTCTCCGAAATGTAACCTGTAGAAGACACACTCGCAACCAGACGGCGATGGTCGAGGCTCTGAAGTCGGTTGCTTGTGAGCGCCTCATCGCTTATAAGTTTTCTGGCGCGTCTGTCAATAGCTTCCAGGGCCTCAAGCTGGTAGCGGGCGGATCCATCCCAAAGGTGCGAGCAGTACTCCATGCAGGAGCGTACCTGTGCTGAGTAAAGACTAAGTAGTTGACTCGAAGTAAAATATTTACGCACCTTAGAGAGGATGCCTAGTTTTTTCGAAGCTGTTTTAGCCCTGGATTCTATGTAGCTTCGAAAGTTCAGGTTGGAGGATAAGTCCACACCAAGGAGCTGAAGATGCTGAGTCACAGGTACAGGGACATCCCGGAAAGTAGGAGCCTTGGTGAACGGGCTCTTTTTAGCGGAGAAAAGACACGCCTGGGTTTTCGTAGTGTTGAATGTGACAAAGTTAGCATCGCCCCAGTCAGACACTGCCTGAAGGGTTAAGTTAGTGCGTTCAACCATTGCCACTCTACGATCGTCGATTTCCGGTTTTTTGGCCTTTGCGCTGGAGAAATATCTCTCTGCAACCGTGCTATCGTCCGCATACCCAAACATACCGGGTCTGAGCAGGTCGTTTATATGTAGCAGGAATAACGTTGCCGAGAGAACAGATCCCTGAGGTACCCCAGCGTTAATTGCTAATAGATCAGACGAGCAGCCGTCAACAACCACTCGAATAGATTGTTCCCTCAGGAAATCTGAAATCCAAGCACAAAGATTAGCCGGAACTCCGTAAGCAGGAAGCTTGGTTATAAGGGCTTCGTGCCAGACCCTGTCGAAAGCCTTTGAAATGTCAATTGACACAGCAAGTGCCTCACCATATCTTTCAAGAGCCTCACCCCAGATGTGCGTGGCATACACTAGAAGATCTCCAGTAGAGCGGCGTTGGCGAAACCCGTATTGCCGATCACTTAGGAGGTCATTATATTCGAGGTATGCCAGTAAACGTTTGTTTATTACACGCTCCATCACCTTGCAGAGAATGGAGGTGATTGCAATTGGGCGGTAGTTGACAGGGTCTGCATGACTACCCTTTTTCGGTACTGGCTGTACGTTAGCTACCTTCCAAGCTTTCGGAACTTTACCAGCCCGAAAAGACATACGGAACAGTCGTGTCAAGACAGGAGACAACTCGGTTGCGCAGTTCCTCAGAACAATGGCTGGAATACCGTCGGGACCACTGGCTTTATTCACATTTAGAGTGCGTAGTATTTTGATAACCTCCTTTTGATGAATGCGGATTTCTGGCATTTTGCAATCACTAGGAGGTAGCTGAGGTGGTGTTTTAGTACCAGCATCTAGCCGTGAATTTTCAGCAAACAGAGAGGCAAACAGATTAGCCTTTTCCACAGCTGTGTGTGCCAGTGTTCCATCAGGTTTCTGCAAAGGATCGACAAAAGTTCGCCTCAACACATTTGGCTAGAGACCAAATGTGTTAAGACGAGAGTCTGGCCCCCACGCGGCCAACGTGATTGAAGCGCGCCTTCATCAGGACCCTTTTGCAGGACTTGGCTACCTTGTTAAAGGCTTTCTTCTTTTTATGCGTGTCCGGAGATTTGCGATTTCTGGCATCAACCCAAGTTTCATAAGCTGACTGTTTGTCTGCCTCGGCTTTCAAACAGTCAGAGCCAAACCAGGGCTGAGCTCTGATGCCAGATGGCTGGTCAGAAAACGGAATAAAGTATTCCATCGCCCGACCGATAACCCCGGCAACAGCAGACGCGCAGCTCGACGGATCGCCAGAAGAAAAGCAGACTGACAGCCATGGGTAAGATGCAAGGAAATGACGCATCTCATCCCAATCTGCTGACTTGTATCGCCACACCCGCCTAGTGCCTCTAGGGCTGGGGTCAGGTGGGGGACACAAAAGTATGGACTTAACCAGACAGTGGTCAGAACTGCCAAGGGGGGCTGAAACTGACACTTGATATCGGTCTGGTTCAGTCGTCAGCAGAAGGTCCAGACAATTGGCCGTGTGGTTCTCAATGTCAGGTATTCGAGTTGCTTGGTCAACCAGCTGGGAAAGGTTCATAGACAAGGCAAACTTGTAGGCCTCTCTACCAGCATGGTCTGTTTTCTGGTAAGGGAAGGCTCGTGGTGGGCATTAAAGTCCCCCAGGAAAACAATTTGTGCGGTCGGATACCTCTGTTGAGCCACATCGGCGGCCTCACTCAGATGGTCAAATAACCTAGTTGTCTCCTGATCTCCGCTGTGCGATCTGTAGACACCCACATAAACAATTTTTTCGATGCCGGTGTCTACAAGCACCCAGATTGAAGAAGATGAGGGATCTTCTAAGTTACGGAGACGCCTAGCGCAGATGTCATCACGCACATAGAAACAAACCCCTGCTTTTGAACGGAAGTTGTGCTCCAGGGTGTAGCCTGGGTAGTTTAGGTAGGAAGTATCAGCAGGGGTTGAGATTTGCGTCTCCGTAAGCAAGAGCAGATGCGGTCTTGCAGCCTCAAGGTGGTGGTGGACTGGGACGAGATTGGAGTGCAATCCTCGAATGTTAGTGAGGTGCACTTTCAGTGAGAGGCCGTGCATCCGCTGTTGAAACCTCATTTTCTTATATCGTTTCTGCATTATTTTTTTCAAGGTCAAGAAAGGAAATAGGCAAAGAGTGGCAGTTATGTGGGGCACCAACCGGACCCCAACGAAAGTTACAGCATTGCCGCACGGTGAGGAAACCTAGCTTGGAGACCGCGGGGACGCCCGGACCCCCCCAGAATTGCCTGTTGAGGCCTCTCATCCGGTTGCCAACCGGCCCAACAGGAGCAACTCCAGGATTATGCGCGCGATGGCGGAGCAGCCTTTCGCGGATGGCTAGACCGCAATTGGGCTCCCAACTATCTGCGGGCGGCCAGCGGAAAACCGTTTCTCCGGATCCCGCTGCCCTCCAAACTAAGCACCGCGTGCGGCAATACTGTAAGGTGGAACGCGCGAACGCTTGGCACTCTGACTTCAACCCAGAGGGTGGTGACCAGCCACGGCCGAAGCCTACCACCGGAAAGAGTGTCGCTCTTTAGCACCACCCGGGGACCACGTGTAGGGACTCGAGGGTAAAGCCTACGGACGCGAGCGACAATTGGCCCCCAGTATAAATAAATATAGATAGTATAGTAAATATACATAGAAAACACCCAAACTCCGAAACAAACATTTGTGGATCACACAAATATTAGATTCGACACCGGAATCGAACCCGAGATAATACTTATAATACTATCATCATTCACCGAGCCTTTTCCCAACTAAAGTTGGGGTCGGCTTTCCAGTCTAACTGCGATTCGGCTGAACATCGATATTTTCCGTGAAGCGACTGTCATCTGACCTCCACAACCCATGGGCGATATCGAAGTTCTTTAGTTAGACCGCGAGGATTTTTGATTTAGGGCTCCAACTACCCCTAACGACTGCCATAGATGTTTGTATGACAACCTGGACCCACGGCTTAACGTGCTCTCCGAGGCATGGAGGGGTCTCAGTGTCTTAAGAAATGGTCATCCATCCTAAGACCGGCCTGACTGGATGTTGCTTAACCTTTGCAATGTGTTAACATTGTCGGTTACCACTAGACCACGAGCCCCTCCTTCAATACTTAATACTTCTTCTACCTCCAATACTTATAAAACTATATGCACATAAATATCCACTATATTATACTATCATCATCCTCTGAGTCTTTTGCAACGCACAGTTGGCAAAACTTACGCCCCTTAAATTATCGATTTGGGATGCAAGGATTTTAAAGTCGTTAGAAAATTCCCAGATGCAGTTCTAAAGCAAACCACTCATTCTATGTTCACTTCTCTATTTCCTGCCAGCATTGTACATAGGTATTTTGCGGTTTAACATAAGTGTTAGCTCGTGTCACATAAAAATAACGCTGACGTTCAAACTGTGCTGTAGATGATTTATCGATCTATATGGCGGTAACAGCGAGTAAGAGCGAGAGTACCGATGCGCAAACACATCCCTCCCACTCTCACCCAGCGTTTCTTTTACATGAACACCATTAAATCTACTGGTATCTACATATTTTGGGTAAGAGAGAACAAGAACAGATACACAATACACTCATTTATATCCCCGAGGGGGTTAGACAGAGGCGTAGGTACAATATAGACACACTTCAGCAGTAAGCTAACAGTAATTCCCGAAAATCTTTGAAGAAAACTCAAATCCCCTTTGTCCTTAGGTAAATGGACAATCAGCTCACTTCGGACAAATAAGTGAAGGGTCTCCAATCACACCGAGAAGATCACAATACAGGTTTGCGAATCTTATATTTAATTAAAGGATTCAGGGCGTTACGATGACTGGAGATCCGAGAGCAAGAAAAATTACTTACTTAAAAGGCTCATATCCCCGAAATGGGCATTATTATTTGAATTAAAAGCTTTTTAGGTATGTGGGAATTGGGCAAGACACGAAAGGGGGACATTTCTTTACTTTGAGAGCTATCTTTATGGAGAATGCGTAAATAGTATAAGATACTTACGCATTGATTCACAACCATGAAATAAAGATATTTGGTGTAAGGAATTCCACGTGATTCACACGCCGTGGACGTCCGCTAGTATTCATCATCCACTGAGCCTTTTCCAAATGGGGTCGACTTCGATATTCTCCGTGAAGCGACTGCCATCTGACCTCCACAACCCATGGCGATATCGAAGATCTGTAGTTAGACCACGAGGATTTTGTTTTAGGGCTTGAAATACCCGTTGATGTATGCCATATGTTTGTATGACAACCGGGACCGACCGCTTAACGTGCTCTCAGAGAGTTATCTAGTAGCTATATAATATGTAATGTGTGAGTGTATGAGAGCAGGTTTGGTCGCAGCAGGTCGGCGTCCAGTCGCCGCCCGGAGGGGCGCAGCTCGCCGCAGCTTCCCGCCAGCCCTCCTAGTAAGTCTTTACGTAATTCTTTACTTGTGTATACCTCGCGTCACGTAAAAAGAATGCTGCCCTTCAAGCCAACAAAATGTTCAGAGTATTAGTGGCCAATTGAATCGATCGAGATTGTATTGCCGAAAGATCGATCTTAACACAACACATGCCTCATAAAGGAAGGAAAATTTCACAAACATCTTAAAAATATGGTATTTGGATTCTGTTTACCACATCGCGGGTCGCCAATTGATTTGACTTTTGACACGCACGTATGACATGAAAAAGGTTCTAAAACGCTACTCACAATTCGAATATCACCACTATCTCATCATCAACTTCGAATTCGTCGTGCAAATTAATCAGTTCCCTATGATGTAGCTGGTTCATAATATCTATTTCTTTTTTCTCTATAACAGCGAGTAAGAGCGAGAGTACCGATGTGCAAACACAACCCTCCCACTCTCGCCCAGCGTTAATTTTACGTGAACTGGTGTGACCACATATAATTTTGCTTATATCTATGTAAGCAGAGGTGTATTACAATTCCACACATTGTCAGTATTATGGTTGAGCTCACGTAATAAGGGGCGAGTTTATTGCATAAGCCGGCACCCGGAGCTCGGACTGCAGAGACTTTATTTAGTGGTATTTAACATCCATAATGATAGGTGAGGTAGGTAGACAGACAAACAGACACAAATCACGTCTTTGAAAGAAAGAAAGAAAATACGTTTATTTCAAACACAGAAGTGGCGCTTACAAGTTATACCTACCTACAATAAGACAAGAGTAAAAAGAAACACAAGAAAATGTTTAGGTGCGTGCTAGTGCACGCCACATCTGCGTGGAAATTTGGTCTCCTCTCAGCTTAATGCTGACGTAGGCGGTGCCATGTTGATTAGCGCTGATTTTCAGAGGAGGCCAGTGATACTGGAAATTGCGTCCCCATCCCATAACTCTCCAGTTGTCCAGTCTTTATCCCCAAAAGGGTTTACAGAGCTATTATTCGCCCACATTTATTTGGTCAATATGTTAACCACCACGTAATAGGTTTCGAGCCTATTGTCGTTACTGGGGAGTATATTTGCCATCGCTTCGTCCGTGTATCAACAGGAGCACCGCCAGAGCCTCATTCCGTTGATTGTGAGGTGCATCACTGCGAATGAGGTTACCTAGGGCCTCTCAAAACCATTCCATGCACCCTTTGAATAGTTAACGTCATTAATTTTACCTAGTTTAATGAAAATCCGAGGCATTGGCACATAATATCTTCTATAAAATAGGCTAAAAATTACTTAATTTTTCACAGCTGGTCTCACTCCTCATCGGGTGTCATCGTTAGGAGGTACTCCAGCAACACCTGGCTCTCCGTTAGGTTAGTAATTTAAATCATAAACCTCCAATCTACAAACCTCCCCACCCGACCTACAACACATTCACATAGATCATTTCGTTCAAGAGTGAACGAAATGAATCAGTTCGATCGAACTTCATAGACTAACTTAAGTGAATAACATTTTCAATCAGCTGACTTACATCAAATCCCATCATACAAATCAAATACATTCATTGAATCACATCACGTCGAGTATAATGACTTTGTTAAACAATATTAAATAATCAAAAATTCATTACAATATTAAGTATAACCATAGTACTTATTATAGATTATTTAAATCTTATTTGTCTGCAGCATCCCCGTCTGTACGAGAGCATCATCACCAAAGGGCTAACTCCACCGGTCCGACCATTAGTCTCAACATTAGTGAGTTATCTATCTATTTGAACTAATAGTTGGTTGGTTTGCCGAGTTTATTTATTTTTTTTATTTATTTTGAGTTGAAAGATACGTTCGCCTGTAGAAAGGTACATTATTAGCAAGTAACACAGGCTATTATAACATTGCTAAAACCATGTTACTAGGCGGACGGTGTCGCAAAGTAGAGGACAAGACAGTCCCATACATTTGAATTTGATATGAATATAGTGGCTCCACCTATATTTGCAACCCAGAACTTTAGTAAATTTAGTAAAGTGGCTCTTTACAAGATGGCGCTGTGCTACATAATAGCGTGTTGGGTCTCGTCTTATAAACCTATCTATACAGACTACTATTTATTGTATAAAATACCGTGAGACTATGATAATAAGTGTATACAAATATACTCTATTTCGCTACTCATATTACTCTATGTCGTTAAATATGTATTTATTTACGAGTACATAATTAATAGTCGCTAATTAGTTCTACTTAATTTGAAACTAGATGGTGTTGTTTTCAAATATATGTTTTTTTTTCTTTCCTTCAGGTGGCGAACCAGGGGAAGCCGTTATAATAATAAATGAATCGCCCGTTTTGGGCTCAGCCGTTTCGGTTCGTCCACACAGCCCCTCGCAAACACACAGAGGTAATTTAACTATTTCAAGATTCAATTTTTCTGTCAAACTCGAGACACTTTGTTGTTGTTGTTGGAAATTGGGTTTGAATTACAGAATAGTTATGAACTTTCTATAGCACGCGGTAACGGCAATAGCAGGCCCCTATTACGTGGGACCAAACCTTTATTTTGAGTGTGGATTAGGAGTGTGTGTGTATTAATATAATCTTATATAATTTGTTTCCAGTGAGAGAGAGGTCGTCGCTCCCGGGCCCCCCCTCGGCCCAGTCGCCGCAGCCCTCGCTGTTCCCTAACCTGGGGACTATCACAAGTATACTTATATAATATATACTTAATGTAGCATATGTCACTCAGGGATAAACTTTTTAATTTCTTAAACTCGCTATCTATACAAAGGTTGTCTGGAAGAGATCGCTATTAGCGATAAGGCCGCCATTTGTACTCTTCTTAAAGTGATATCTCCTTTTTTGTATGTCCTCCATGTTGTGTACAATGAAGTGTATTGAAATGAATTGATAATGTAACTGAATATCAGTGAAAAATGTTCAAAATCGGATCAGTAGTGATCCAATGGGCGTCACATTGCACGATATCGTCACCTATTACGTGGGACTAAATATACTGGCAAATTGTGGGTGTGTTATGCACCTCTGCCTACCCCTTTGGGTATATAGGCGTGATATGTGTGTGGGTTTACCTATATTTCGGCACTTGCAACAGTGTCAAACCATCGTTACATGGTAATTAACCCAATAATTCTAATGGTAATTTAAAAGACCACGACAGTTTAAATAACTATGTTTTTCAACCGACTTCCAAAAAAGGAGGAGGTTCGAAATTTTACTGTTTTTTTTTTTTTTTGAATTTGTTACCTCATATCTTTGGACTGGATGAAATTAATTTTTTTTTTAAATTAAAAGCTACTATTTCCCAAATGGTCCCATTTCAACAATTATTTGGTACCATTACTGTTATTTGAAGTTTTTTGTATAAATCTTTGACGTATTTTTTCCCTATACCCAGGTGTATCCCCAGGGTCAGGTGGACCCCCTGCTGCCCCCTGGCGGGTGAGGCTGGCAACTATCAAGAACTCGTTCCTCGGATCTCCACGGTTCCACAGGAGGAAAATGCAGAGTTAGTATAAAACATGGTTTTGAATCAAATCAAAGAATATTGAAACGATATATTTATGATTTTTTATTAATTAATTTATTTATTTAATCTTTATACACAAGTATATATACAAAGGCGGACTTAATGCCAAAGGCATTCTCTACCAACCTTAGAGTGATGCAGAGAATTGACTTAGTAGGTACATATACTAAACTTGACTATATTAACTAAAAGACTTACATAAATATGTAGTTTGTAGTTTATTTGGGTATATATTTGTCGTGGATGTTGGCAAGTTCCAGTGGACATGACAGAGCTAGTCGGCAGACTTCGCCTACATATGGCAAAGCTGACTCCACAGCCAACTTCATGGCACACCAGCTCAAGTAGAAGCTTCTACGTCCCCAAGAGCCACTACAAATATATACCCAAATAAACTACACTTATAACATTAATAATAATATATAATAGACAGACATAACTATAAGAATACTCACATACATACATACGCATGCTACACACACACACACACAGATAATAAGAATTACAATATACATAATTATATACTAAAATATTTACATTATAAAATCTCGTTTAAAAAATCCTCCATGTCATTACCGACCGGGAAGGTTCCCAGAATGCTGGCTGTGTTGCCACGTTGGATGGCGATACTTATTCTTTGGGCCAGAAAATAGCCAGTCTTCTGGTCCTGAGAAGCATCGATTAAGCGTTTAGCAATGTCTCTATACGCGGCGGCGAGCACTCGGACCCCATGACCCCAGTGTCTCAACCCCAAACGGCTCAAATATGTAATCACCTGCTAGGTTAGCATATTTACGCTGTTTGAGGCCTTCAGCCGATGCAGCAGCAGCGCCGGCACATCCGGATGTGCTTGGAAGGTGTGAAGGTGCTAAGGTCCTTCCCATCTTCCACGGTAGCAACGACTTACCGTCCGGTCTCTTTCCATCGCTTCGTGCTAAACCATTTGGTTCACGTACGGCCGGAAGACCTGCGGTGGAAAGAGCCCTACGAATTATGTCGTTTAGAATAACATGCCGAGGTGCCGAGGCTTCTGTGTCCCAGAATATCGACATATACAGGTTGGAATTTTTTAATGACACCTGGAGGAAAAGTACTCTACATACTGAAGATAGACAATTTTACTCAAAGAAAACATTCCTTTATTTTTAAAAAGAAACAGACTGCATTCACAGATTTTCGAAATTCGATTGCCACACCCGGGAATCGAACCGGGTAAAATCCGAAAAAATAACAGCCTGTGCTTTTATGGCATCGATCGATAGGGTCAATAATAAGGATCAAATCTCTCTAACAAACGTGGTAAATTAAATGAAAGGAAAACCTTGAAATCTAAACTTGTAAATTCAATGGGATAAGATAAAGCACTTTTACTCAATGGTCCTTCAGATTACTTATGTTAGTAATTACTAATTATCGTTGACGTCATTTATTCATTAAAATTTCTAAGAACTATTTAGATAAACTATTTTGCACGTGTTTATAATGCTGTCTGGACACAACTGTGTGAGGCATTTATTCCATATTTTAATTAAATATGGAATATATGAAAATAAAATAGTGAAATAGATCGCCCTGCAATAGTCTTTTGTTATTCACATTTGATTGTTAATACAAATTGTTTCATATTTGTCAGCAGTAATAATGACTTACCAAGAACAATTGGATTTAATGGAAGCTTATTTTTTAAATCACAAAGTTGTGAATTTAGTTCTGCGGTGGTATGGAGAGAGATTTCGGGACCGACAAATACCAACTCGATTTGTTTTGAAGAGAATGGTTGATAATTTAAGACATACTGGTAGTTACAAAAGGCAACGTCCTCAGCAGGACTGTTTCGATTTTGATGTAAGTGTTTTAACATACTTCGAAGCATATCCAAAGGCTTCAAGCAGAGAAGCTGCCGAAGAAATTGGAACCACCCACACTCGCGTACTTAAGTCCTGAAAAAGTATAAGTACAAATGTTATCGTGAGGGTCGGTTGGTTCAAAAACTGCATCCTGGGGATCGTGAGAGACGACTACAATTTTGTCAAAACATTCTGACTGAAGTTGCCCGTAACCCCACTTTTTTGAGTAACATTGTATGGTCTGACGAAACCAACTTTAGTAATAACGGCATGTACAACCGCCGCAATAACCATTATTGGTCTCAAGTGAATCCTGTTCGTGTTCATGAAACTAACAGTCAAGTAAGATTCTCTTTTAACGTCTGGTGCGGAATTATGAGAAATACAGTTGTGTTAGTCCACATGTACGAAGGTCATCTAAACACAGTCAAGTATCTTGAAATACTGGACCTCTTCGAGGAAGAGCGAATACAAGTAATTCTAGAGCAAGATGGTGCTCCGGCCCATAACAGCAGAGTCACCACTGCCTATGTTAATAACCATTTCAAAACCTGGATTGGTACAAACAGCACAATCAGATGGCCTGCGAGATCACCAGATCTCACCCCTTTAGATTTTTTTTATGGGATTTGTAAAAAATATAATTTACCAAAATTCCTATGCAACTGTAAACGAGTTAAGAACTGAGGTACACAATACAATTTTGAATATTCAGCACAACTCGCTATTAAAAGTTACTGAAAATGAATTCCTTAAAAGAATAAATTTCTGTATCCAACAAAATGGAGCTCATTTCGAGCAACTAATTAGTTAGAATACCCTTTTTTTCGTTCAATTAAAAAAGTTTAGATTTCATGGTTTTCCTTTCATTTAATTTACCACGTTTGTTAGAAAGATTTGATCCTTATGATTGACCCTATCGATCGATGCCATAAAATTACATGATGTTATTTTTTCGGATTTTACCTGGTTCGATTCCCATGTGTGGCAAACGAATTTTCGAAAATCCGTGAATGCAATTCTGTTTCTTTTTAAAAATAAAGGAATGTTTCCTTTGAGTAAAATTGTCTATCTCCAGCATGTAGAGTACTTTCCCTCCAGGTGTCGTTAAAAAATTCCACCTTGTAAATGTATATATTTATATAGTTATTATAGGTTTTATTGTGTCTCTCGCCAATTCATGTTTTATATTTGTCTATTTGATTGTTAGGTACTCACAAGATTTAAGAAATAATATCTCCGTACAAATAAAAAAGTGTGTGTGTCAGCTCCGACGCACGACTGGAGTTTACACAAATTAGAAAGTTGCGCACTACAGGTGCGCACCAAAAACGTGACACGATTTTCGTTACTTGTTAGTAGGTTTTACCCCTCGGATTTTTCTCATACCGGGCGCCTTATATATGAAAATCGATTCTTAAGGAGTAAACTCCAATTAGTTCCTTTTATTGCCACGCGCCATTTTATACTTCGCAAACTGTAAGTGTTTCAATAGTATTTATAAATTCACAGCATCTTCAGAAGAAGTCCACCTCACTCCTGAAACATCTCCTGAACTAACCAAGCGCTCCTGGTTCGGCTCGCTGCTGCTGTCGGCGGACAAGGAGGAGACCTTCACAGCGCTGGTGAAGGGGAAGCCGCTCGCTACCGTCAAAGCTGATCTTATACATGCATTTTTAAGTGTAAGTACAAATCTATTAACTTTATACACTTAGGTCATTAATCGTGACGTTATCGCCACGATAAGTTACATGTACTGCTGCTACTTACGATATCGATACGATATTATAGACGATATCGGCACGATATTGTGTGCCGTATCGTGCAATGTGAAAAACGCCCATTGACGCTTCTAAATGTCAGTAAGTACTAGACCATGCCACATAGAGGGAAAGTGCCCTAAATATTAGTAGTTAGACAATATTACTAGTAGTTCTGTGAACAGTAGACCTCGCGTTATTTTCGCATTTTCCCCCCCATTCCCCCCCCCCCCCCCATTTACCCCAATCGAAAAATCCCAAAAGTTGTGCCTTGCAACAAAGAACACTTGTGCCAAATTTCATGAAAATCGGCTGAAAAATGCGGCCTGTAGACCGGAACTGACACACATACCAACAACGCCAAATCGGCCAGTCCTCGAGTTAAAACTGAGACGCTTCGCTCTCTCGGTCAATTAAAAGTAGACGTTATTTTATTTTTTTTAAATAAATTATAAGTATTGCATTCATAGATTTTTGAAAAATCACAATCATAATCAAACATGTTATTTTACGCCTCCTATCAAAAGGGTTCATGGGAAGGATTATTTATTTCTAAGAAACTTACACCCGTGTTGACAAACGACACTATGAGGCGTGCGAACGCTAAGCGCTGAAAAACCAATCCTTATTGACAGCGCTTAGCGTTCGGGCGCCTCATAGTGTCGATTTTGAATTCGGGTGTAAATAAAATTAAAGTATCGAAATGTTAAAATTTTCTTTTTTGTCTAATTTCAATATTTAGAGTACTTTCCCTCGATGTGGCGTGGTCCAGGGACATCCTGTATAATGTACTAGTGTAATAGTATAGTGTGCTATAAAGTATATACCGTGACGTTATCGTCACGATATTGTTACGATATTGTCACGATATCGTCACGATATTGTTACGATATCATCACGATATTGTCACGATATTGTGGACAATATCGTGCAATGTGAAAACGCCCATTGTTGTATGTACATTTCAGATAGCAGAGTTATCTCACAGCGTGTTGTCGCCGATGTCCTTCCGAGTGGAATACAAGCGAGGGTCCAACGCGCCCGCCATGTTTCAGCGACACGTTCGATTTCAGGTCATATCACTGTTACCGTTACCGTTTCGTTATTGGAACGAAGTTGTTGTTTAACGAAGCTGTTTAACGCGGCTTACGAGTAGTGCGATTTCGATTAGAAATTGTCACGTAACGTAATGCCGTATGATGTGTAGCCGGGAGGGCAACTCTCTCTCTTTTTTATCTTTAAAAAAAACATAATTGAGGAATTTCGTTCCTGACAGGGGTGCCCCGAGCGCAATTTTGTTTTTATTTTGTTTATTGAAACATTAAACAATTACACGTTATGACTGAACCTTCTAAATACATTAATTAATATTTGAGTAAATGACAATGTCCACAGATGTGGCATTATAATTATTATTGTGAGTCAGAATTTAACTAATGTCTAGTCTAGTTATAACCGTTATTGTAACCGTTATACAAAAATAACGGGCATTATTTCGGTTTCAGGTGGATATATCAACGATAACGAAAGCGCCGGGTGAAAACGGGAAGGAATACTTGTATGCAATAACGTTTACGCTATTGTCAGGTCGGTAACACAACATGTAATAGATAATAATAGTGAGTCAACTTATTTGTTAAACCGCAAGATATCTACACCGCTGTTTCGACATATATATAAACCACTCTTGTTTCCACGATTGATGGACAAAGTCGAGCGTAATCGACGGGATAATCATAGGCTATGGGTGCATCCTGCTAAGACTGCACTTCTGCATAAAATTGTAGTGTGCATGGCACCCTTAATTTATAATAAAATCCCCAAGAGCATTAAATTATTAAACAATAATAGTTTTAAGCGGATGCTCAAAAATTTGTTAACAGATAAGTGCTTCTATAGTATTAAAGATTTTTTTGAAGACCAAATTTTATGACATAGAATAATAATTGTAGGTATATAATAACAATAAGAATTTAAATAATATAAATGCATTGAATTATTTGAATAATTTAAATTTTTAGTTTTTAATATTTTAATAATTTTAAGCATTTTAATTGTAATTGTATTTTGATTTTAATTTTAAGCAAAATTTGCACACCATGACAATGGTAAAATATGTTGACACTAAATCCTAACGTAAGATCCACAATTCATACACACGTTTTTTGCAAATAAATAAATATCTTATCTTACCTAGTCGTTAAATGAGAAGAGCTGGCACATTATTAACTATTAATTAAATAACAAATCCATTAACGTTGTAACGAATAACGAGTTATTTTGTTAGTCGAGTTATAACTTTGTCAGGCAACATCCGTCGGTTCCGCCGCGTGTGCGAGGTGGTGCAGTCGGCCGTGTGCCGGGCGCCGGGCGCCGGCCGCGCCCCCCCCGCGCTGCACCCCCCCTCGCCGCGCGCCCAGCGCCGGAACATCCACCCGCACGGTGAGTAGTACTGCGCTATCTAGTACATGTCAGTGGCCCGTTCCGTATGTATGCTTAGATCTTTAAAACTGCGCAACGGATTTTCATGCGGTTTTCCCCAATGGATACAGTGGTTCTTAAGGATAGTTTTGTGTTTATCATTTGTCAAGTGGGCGTCCGCTCTTTAATTGACTGAGGGAGCGTAGCGACCGAAGTCTCCGTTTCAACTTGCAGACTGGGGAGAATTTCTTTCGTCTGTACACATCTCTACATCTACGGGTTCTGTCAGATCATGTTTGCGGCCGTATTTTTCAACCGATTTTCATGAAACTTTACACACACACTTCTTGCTTACAATGAATAACATGTGAATGATATTTTTTGGATTGGATGAAAAATGAAAGAGTAATAAAAAAAATTGAAAAATAAATTTTCTATACAAAGCTCCCGAAGTCTACGGTTCACAGAACCTCTAGCACTCGCAATATACTCGTAATAGAACCAGGAATAATGTACCCATAGAGATATTATAAGAGATCCATGGATGTACCTCCTATTTTTACATTAAAATCTGAGAGGTTTTTTTTTCTTGATCTAGAATGCAACACGTGCTCACCATGTTTACCATTGTTACCACGTGTCCTGTCATGACTGTCATACGTCACACGTCACCAGCACACTTGTCACTCGTCACGTCAAACTTTGCGTCTGTGGCTATTGTTACCACAGTAAATAAATGTGGAACTTGAACTAACTTTAAATGTTAAATGATAAAAGTGGTTTATAATGTAAAATGTTGTGATGCACAAATAAAACACTCTTTCTTTCTTTCAAAGATGTCTTAACTCAATCGTTGTTTCCAGCGGTGGGAGAGATCCCAGATAGTCCAGAAACTCCTCAGCACCAGTCGGACCACGACAGCGACTCCTCAGTCTTCGACACCATCAAGTCACCAACCAGCCATACTTCTATAGACCAACTGGAGGTAATTTCTTGCTTCTTTAGAAATAATGGATTATGAAGGGAGTATGTATAATGAATATTATAAATATAAATTTTAAAATTTAAGTAATATCATCCACAAGTTTGACCGAGACCTATTGGACATGTATGAGTATTAAGACATACTTAATGAGATTTGACATTTCTTTTGACATATTTATTTAGTTATTTATTTTAACAATTACAATATACATAATAAGAGATGAAAATACTATTGACACTTACTAAAAACTATACTATACACATTGAAATCTATCTACACTATATACAGGCGTCAAAGAACTCGTCGCCGACTGGCAAAGTTCCCAGAAGGCTGGCAGCATTGCCACGTTGTATGGCAATGCTTATTCTTTGAGCTAAAAAATAACCAGCCTTCTGGTCTTGAGAAGAGTCGATCATGAGTTTCGAGATGGTTTTAAAGAGTCCGCGAGCGCTCGGACCCCAAGGTCCCAGCGTCTCTACCCCAAACGGCTCAAATATGTAGTCTCCTACTAAATTTGAGTTAGTTACTAAGTTTAGTTATTTAATTGATAAATTTGGTTATTAAAAATATTTTTTTATTTTTGTTAAAAATTATTATTTATTTAATCACATTTTTTTAATCTAGAATAATTTTATTAATGGAAGATAAAAAATTCCCACGTTTTGGGGTAAATTCATAATACGACCTCCTTAACTTTATTAAGGTACACCCACATGTTTATAATTTTATTGTAAAATGTACATTGGGTACTCAGTTCAATGTTAGCGTGAAGATGAGTTTCTATAACATAATATTAGCGAAATGTGTTCTAAAAGTAAATTATATGTAAGTAAAATGTGTTACAAAGTGATAAACACCTCTGATGATGCCATAAGGCGAAACCGATCAGGGTTTAACAAAAATAAAAATATGTGTGGAATAGTGTAAAATTACAAATGAGTTTTTTTTCTAAAATGTATATTATAGATTATAAATCATTGATATCATTTGCAGAATGGTATGCATCCTCTGGGCTCCAGTTCTTCAGTCACAAGCGGTTCCAGTGGATACAAGGTAAATCTTACAAGAGTAAATCTTACTAGAGTAAATCTTACAAGAGTAAATCTTACAAGAGTAAATCTTACAAGAGTAAATCTTACAAGAGTAAATATAGGTCAAAGTTTACCCTTGAAATTATCTAATATGTTCAACATGTCATACTACTAAGTCTGACAGAAGTAGTAACTGAATTCGATTCTTTGGTTGGAACAAAACACAGAGTGCGTCAGTTGTCTATGGGCGTTTCCACTTTGCACGATCGAAAGTTACTGCTACTTACGATATCATCACGATATCGAACGTTTTCACATTGCACGATAACGTCACACGATATCGTTACGATATTGTGGACGATATCGTCACTATATCGTGCAATGTGAAAACGTCCAATCTCTCATAATAAGATTTGCTTTGTTTTAGACTGGTGTATAAAAAATGTCCAACGTGTGACCACGAAAATGTTTCATTAAGAATAAAAGTAACTTTTATATTATTATTCTTCATGTTAACGTAGTTGTAATCAAATAACTCGTTATAACATTTGACATGTAACTAGTTATACCGTTATAACGCTATAAAATGTTTTCACGTCTCACGTGTTATAACACGTTCCAGGACATTCTCTAATTCAAAAAGAATTTGTTATTCGTTCAAAATTAGATTAGAAACATAAATATAATTGAATTTGAAGATTTTTACTTTTTTTTTTAATATATCTCTATGCAAATCTTCAAATGCTACTTTGCCTTTTTTGATTTGATTTGGAAGGCATTATTATGTGTTGCCATCTACTCCTACGGGAGAATAGACGTGTTTGTATGTATTCGCTTGGGCTGCAGAGATTATGTTTAGTAGTATGTAACACCTGTCCTTGCGGTTGGACTTTTTGGTTTTAATTACAAAGTGATTATGGAATTACTATGGTAGGCCTTTTTCTTTTTACTAAATTACTGGAGTGCGTGTATAATGCACCTCTGCCTACCCCTATAGGCGTATGTAATTAGTTTTGTTAGAACGTGGTATGCAAGTATGAATGTGGTCTGACAGTCGTGTGACGGTCGCAGGGGCGGCGGCGCGCGCCCGAGCCGGCCTCCGCCTCCCTCGACCACGAGATCATGAGCTGCGGCCGCGACCTGCCAGGTAAGCCACTCACTCACCCCAATCACTACACTCATTTACATCGCCCACTACTCAACCCCGTCACTACCCTTTACCCTTACACACTCAATGATACCTTATACCTCACGGAAATATACCTTTAGGCTCTGACCAACTTAGCTACCCATATCACAAGCTCTGCTCAGTTTGAGACTAGATGGCGTTGTGTGCATTGTGGTAACATATTTATTATATTTATTTATTTAATACCACAGCCGAAGACCTCATAATTGTCTTCCATATCAATAGTCGACGATGGTTCAAATCTAGCTTATTACTTTCGTGTTTGAGATTTAAAATATGAAATATTTAATAAAAGTTAAGCTTACCTATACTCATTACTTTAAAAAGATTGCACGCCTTACAGTTAAACCATTACTGATCTATTTATAATCAAGTCTTTTTGCACTGTATGTGCACCCAGGTACCCATACAAAGCGGTCTTCCTCTGAATGTCGTGACACAACCTCCTCTCCCCGCCGGGGTCTCGAGTCCCGCGACTCCTCCCTCAAGGACGAACTCCGAAGGAACAACTCCCTACGCGACAACCGCCGGGACCTCCTGCGTGAGAGGGAGTCTCCTCTCCCTGCGACGACTATTGCGTGAGGTATACATTAAGGCGGGAAGCTTCTGCGTTGGTGCGGGATATATGGTTATAGAGTAACTCGAATGAACTCAATTATTATTTAAACTGATATTACTATAGAAATAAACAAAATTGGAATGTCTGTTTGTAATTACAAATTTAGCTTTTTATTAAATGTGTATGAAGATTTTTTTAAACACACTTCATTAAAAGTGCCCCCTATACCATAAACCCCCCCCACACATAGCTTGATTAACGAATGACGTTGTATAAGTATGATCTTTTTTTTTTTGAACAAATTTTTGTACGTAACGAGTTTTATAACAGTTATATAAATAACTAGTTAAATAAATAAACTGTTGTAATAAAAAAATGTATACTGGCCTAACAAAACTATACTTTTCCATATGTAGTAAAAAATATCGATAAGGAAATCTGTTTTTAATTATTTTCTATACAGCTTTGCAAAATAACTCGTTTTTTTTAAATATCAGTTATAAAACTCGTTATTTAATTACCATGTTGTGTACAGTCGTATAATAATAACGAATGGTGATGATTGTGTTAAGCCATTTTAAAACAGAGAAGGAGTGCATAAAATAAGTATTTGTTAGTTATAACAGCATGAAGCTTTGTGCACGAATTATCAAAAAAATATTTTTTTTAATAACATCATCAGGCCGTGTAGATAGAATATTTATGTAATGTGCACAAAATTTGTATAAAAAAGACTATGGAATTGCTTATTGCGATGACTGCACTTCCAAAATATCGTTAATGTAAAAAATATAATATAGTAAGTATAAAATGTACTAGTTGACACAAACGCTTACTAATAGACACCAGTTTGAGAAATATAACGCGTTTCCTATAACTTTTTGATTGAACCAATATTGAAAACGTATTACAATCAGTGCAAATACACTGCGTTAGATTGTAAAATGAGATCCGGGATGAGATCATTTTTAGATGTCAAACATGGGATAGTTTTTGATCCCAGTATTGTGTTCCCGTCGATATTCCACTGCATCTCATTGTAAAATCCAAGGCACTGTAATAAATAATACATTCAATAATGGGCGTTTTCACATTGCACGATAACGACACACGATATCGTAAGTAGCAGCAGTAACTTTGGGCGTTTTTCATTGCACGATATCGTCCACGATAATTTACATTCTTACCTTAATGTTACTGCTGCTACCTAAGATATCGTGCGCGATATCGTCACGATATTATAGACGATATTGTGGACGATATCGTGCAACGTGAAAACGCCCATTGACGGAAGTACCGTAGTCATATTATTTGCAATAGCTAAAATAGTTGGGTAATTTTTATAGAAATAGCTAATTAACTCTTATAAAGCGGCTTGTAACAAATCAAAGTTATAATCAAAATAATATGATTGTTACATCTGTATTGACATTAATGAGGACGTAGATCTGATTTTTATAAAATATACATAATAGCTGTATTAATTAAGCTTAATATTATGTGTTAATTTTAATTAAAAATTACAATAAAACTTATGTAAAAACATAATAATGAAACCGGCCATATACTTAATAAAACGTTGAGATATCTACCCCATGTACTGATATTATGCTATAATATTATAAAAATTAGTTAAGGGTTGAGATGTATGCTGTATTTTTGCAACAAGACGTATATAATGTACATTTTAGTGTCCCTACGTACTGCCATAGACGCCTACATTACCTAATTTGTCAGTTTTATAAACTTAATAACTGTATTTTTAATACAAATTCTTGTTCCGTACTTTAAACATGATACTATAACGAATAAGGCCGTATTTGATCAAAATTGATGAAGGTTTTAAATAACTCTATGTAATACAAAAATTACAAATACTAAAATTATAATAATAAGTTGCGAAGATTAAGGAAATAAACGCATAGAAAATGCACGACGAAAGAAAGAAAGAAGCAATAAGAAAACAATACTTTCCACAGAAATACATTCAAAACACATTCCAATTTAAAGTAATTTTATTTTTTGTTTATTAAGTACATACATGGTATATAAATTGAGAAAAAAGAACCCATAACGCTGCCAAGTTTAATTTGTAGATAGGTAATTTTGTATAGTCAATGTTTTTTTGCAATAACACATTACCATAACGTGATAACAGTTTAAAATAGCAGTTATAATTTTAACGAGTAACGTAATAACCAATATGGCGGACAACACTGTCAAAATTCGTCGGGATTCTTTGTTTACAATTTTGGCGGGAAATTATAAATATAAAATTCTACATGACTTATTAAAATTACTCTTATAATGCCGTGTTATTTATCATCTTGGCTGAAGTTGCAGATTAGTATAACTATATTCTATTGCCGTGTTCACAGTGCCTATCATCTTGGCTGAATTTGTAGAACATTAAGCACATTTCAACAAAATTCTTACTAGGTAATGCCATTTTTTTTATTTCGCCTTTTTCAAGCCAGCTACAGCTTGCTAAGTATAATTTGGCGTGACTAATTTTATTGTATGTGATAATATTCTGAAATCTCGTTTTTGACTTTTTTCAATGTAATGTTTCGCCTCTGTTGGGACGGTAACTTATACTTGGGAACCAGTAAGGCGAAAGAAAGACATCGTTGTGGGTTAGTGGATCCTTCGGTGAAGACTTTCGAATGATAGGTGGGTCAAGTGTCCCATAATGTCTACTACTAGTCATATTTTAGTCAACCTGGTTTTAGTCCTAATTTAGTCTAAAATTATTAAGTAGGTATTTATTATTTGTTAAAATTAGGTGCTTTTGTTGTTGTTATTTGATAAACAATTTTGTTTTGTAAAAAATAAATGTGTTATTGAAAAATATTTTTTACAGTTAAAAATTTTTTTTTTTGTTTATTAATTTATAGGAAAAAAAATTTTGTTTTTGTGTTTCACTGAAATTAAAATACATTATATTTGACATAATTACATACATATAATTAAGCCTGTGAGAAGGGTCGGCAGATGTATAAATTATTAACATTTTTCGGCAGTTACTTTCTTGGTTCCACCTTATAGGGAGCGACCCTACAGCCGGCTACTGGCAATATTTATGTTTATACCGTCAAAGTGTCCTATTTTTAGGGTTCCGTACCCAAAGTGTAAAATGGGAACCCTATTACTGAGACCCGTCCGTCCGTCTGTTTTGGTCTGTATCTTATGAACCGTGATAGTTAGAAAGTTGAAATTTTCACAGATGATGTATTTCTGTTACCTCTATAACAACAAATACTAAAAAAAACAGAATATAATAAATATTAAAGGAGTTGCTCCCATACAACAAACATTTTTTTTTTGGCCGTTTGGTTACGGAACCCTATGGACGCGAGTCCGACTCACAATTGGCCGTTTTTTTTTAAATAATATCATAGTACGCCTTCTTAACCTGATATAACATATCACAAAAATACAAATGATATATTAAAAAAAATATAGTTGGAAATTCAGAAAAAAAAAAATACGAGAAAAAGTCTTTATGCAATTACAATGAGAAAATGGGGTAATGTAATATTTGTTATCTTTATTTTAATAAATAAAATTAAATCAATTTATTTATTTTATTTTATAAACTTTAACTACCCTATTGATCTCGATTACGCTTCTTAAATTATAAGTTCGGATTTAAGGTATCTACAAAAAATGTTTTATAATTATTATTTATTGTAATATATTTACATAAATGCCTTCATTATTGTAAATGTATCATTATATACACAATTATATAAAAAAATTGGAAGTAATAAATAATTTTTGTACAAATAATTTTAAGACGTTCATTGCATTATGTAATTTTCACTGATCACTCCTGTAAGGCGACGAGTGAATCGATTTTGATTTTTTTATTGAAAGTTAGAGCTTACCAAGTGGTCCCTTTAAAATTTGGTCCCATTTCGACAATAATTTGGTCCCATAGTTTGAAGTCGATATTTTTATTGATTAAAGTTGACATGACTGTGCTAGGCCTGCTGGTCGCTATTTATCTGAAATAAACCATACTTCTGCTATTTTAAAGTACTTTTTTGTGTGTTTGTGTAATTCTGTATAATACTTATTAATTATACTTACTTATTAAATGGAAAATTCTTAGATTCACGAGTTAAATATATTAAATGAAAAACGTACGTTGCGTTATATTTTAGAGTGTGTTTCGTATCTAACCACGCCTAAAATACCAAACAGATTTCAATGAAATTTAGTATATGAATAGACCATTTCCTGAATTAACACATAAGATACGTCATATCCCATTGGGAATCCCGTGGGAATTGGGAATGAGATAACTATTCCACGAAAAGTTCTAAAATATAACGGGATGTATTTTTGTATAATATTTTTGACTCGGGTCGAGAATCGAACGCTGTACATTGTTAGATGAAGTATAACACTATGCTATAATCATACTGTAACTTGCTTAAGAAACTTAACGGTTAACATTGAACAAAATATTAAATTGAGAAAATAAAAAAAAATGTGTTTAATTTTTTTTCATCCACCGAGCCTTTTCCCAATTCAGTTGGGGTCGGCTTTCCAGTCTAACTGCGATTCGGCTGAACTTCGACATTCTTCGTGAAGCGACTGCCATCTGACCTTCACAACCCATGGGCGATATCGAAGTTCTGTAGTTAGACCACGAGGATTTTTAAGGGCTCCAACTACCCCTTACGACTGCCATAGATGTTCGTATGACAACCGGGACCGACGCGACAACGTGCTCTCCGAGACACGGAGGGGTCTCAAAATGTCTTAAGAAATGGTCCCCCATTTTAAGACCGGCCTGACTAGATGATGCTTAACCTTTGCAAATTGAGAAAATTATATCTAAATTTAATCTGATAATACTTATCTATATTTAACGTAGGTACATTATATTTGTATGTTCGTTGGTACATCGCCAGGCGTCAAGCCAGGTACGCCATAGAGCAGTATCAGTGCAAAAATTGTGTCACACATTTTTCTAGGAACGCGTAATTTTTTGATTACATGTAATGTGATATGACATTTTTTTTTTTTTATTTTTCAATATTAAAAAAATATTTTATACTTTTTTTTGATTGTATTAATAAATATTATTAACCTAGGTAGACCTAGGTATTTCAAAAAAATGTTAATTAGCCTGTTATGTACTTATCTTACAATGTCCTCGATTCCCTTAACGCTATATCAGGAAAGGTGTCATTATGTAAATAAAAATTCAAATATTTATTTTTCAAATATATTTCAGTAATCAAAATATAATAATAGGCTTACGTTATTAGTTACAAGTCGTATTTGTGGCAAAATCGAAATAAAATATACGCCACAACAAAAAAAACAATGAAAAAAATTCTCAATTATACAAAGAAAAAAATTTTTGAAGTTATCACAAAAAATATTGTTAAAAATTATTTACACACAGATTTTTGATAGAATGTTAAATATTTATACATAAAGGTGCTTATTCACAAAGTGACGATTTAGCTTAAATATAATAAATAAAACAAATAAAGCACTAATTACTAAGTGAATTTATAAATTTATTAACATTATAGTGCATTTAACACGTTTTTCTTAAAAAACCGTTATAATATTTTTTCGTTAAAAATGATCGTATTAAACGCTTCGTGTTTTTTTTTTATTATTTTATTAACTATTTATTATCTTCAGTAAATCTTTTGTAATTTAAAGTAATATCTGTCCTGTTTTACAAAAATGTGTTTATACTTATTAGAAAATTTTCAGGCGCGACTAGTCGTATAAAAAATACGGCAAAATTTTTTTCTTAATTTTTTAAATACAAAATGTCACGTAAGAACATCCATATTTTTTTTCTTGCGTATTTAACATCCGACTAGTCGCTGTCGCAATGTAGATAATCCAGCTAATTTTATATACAATAGTCTTTTTCAGCTAAATAATGATGTATTTTTTTTATAAAATAATATTTAGGCAAGCATTGACATTCATTAATAGGACTTTATTTATCACAAAAAAACCATTTGAGTCCAACTAAAAGCAAACAGGAACTTGATAATATTTACATTTTTTTAAATATAGTAGGTACGTACAGACAAAAAGATTTTGCGTCAAAAAATTGCACAAATTCAATTAGTCGCAAATTTGTATTTTTTTGTCGTAAATTCCTATTGTTTGTTTTATTAATAGCAAAATTCTTATTATATCACATAATAATTTAAATTAAAATGATCAAGAATATTATGAGCAAATGTATATTTATATAACTACAGTTTGGTCATTATTGATTTAAGATTTGCATTGAAAGCTAAAAAAAAACTAAATGAGCCGCCATGGTTAGTAATAGATGCCAAAAAGAAAAGTCGCTACCGTTCCCTATGTATGCTTAAATCTTCAAAACTACGCAACGGATTTTGAAGCCGTTTTCACCAATGGATAGAGTGGTTCTCGAGGAAGGCTTCTGTGCATATAATTTGACAAGCGGGCGAAGCCTCGGGCGTCCCCTAGTATAAGTATAAATCTTTATTCTTACATACCAACGTGAGGTCTCTCCCCCGTTTACAAGCAATTTTCAAGCCACAGGAACATTAATGACTCATCTTTTTGTTGTTAATAATGTTTCTGACAGAAAATATTACTGTTTTAATATTTCTTTGTAACACAATTTTTGAAAAATAAAATGAAAATAGTTTATATTTTTTTCTTTCCACAATCTAAAAGACCATAAAACAACAAGAACGTCGTGTCGCGTTTAAGTAGGTAATGACATTTTATGTCAAACTACAAATTATTCTTTGACATATTGTTTCAAAATGTTTTATATAAGAAATGGTGACGGCTCTAATGAAGAAAATAGAAAAAAATCTATCCAGGAAAAAAAAAGGATAATTTATATAAAAATGGACGTTTTCGTAAAATAACAAAATGCCTCAGCATAGTTTTAGCTACATTTTAATCTATCTAAATGGTTAGTCTTAGCATACTTACGATGTATACTTTGAAAGCGTCTGTTTACTATTCCATTACAATATGTATTAAAGATATATTGTACACATCATTATGCGGCATATATGTGAAGAAAATACTGATACTTTTCTGTGACGCGATATTTTTGAGCAATTTTTATTTATGTTTACTTAAAATACTCAACAAAAAGCGCTTTTTTATATATCGAACAAAAGCTAAGACTAAATCGTGCGACTAGTCGCGATACAAATCGACCATATTTTTTTCACGTATACAGCGCTTATTTTAATTCTACCTATGTATTAAAAAAGGTCATGAAACGAAATTGTTAAAAGATTGGATTCATACAGTGTTCCCATATGATACATTAGAAAAAATATTTATGACAAAAAAATATGACAACGTTATTGAAAAAACTTTTTTTCTTCATTTATGTCAAAAATGTCATGAAATTACATGAGTAAAGTTATTTATTCAAAACTGTCATAACATCTGTATGTTTCCCCCCAACTCTTTAACCCATTTCTTTATTTTATTTATATATACAATATTAATCACGTCATTTTTCGTTTCATTTAACATTGTTTAGTTCAATTCTAACCTAAAAAATAATTAAAAATATAAATTATTCCATAAAGAGCAAAAAAAATTTTACAACAAATAAAATTAACAAACAAATATAGAAAAAGCTCGCATGAAATAATTTATATTTTTAAAGGGCAACACTCATGATCGTTACTTTGGTGTTGCCAAATTTTCACTAAAAGCTGCCAAGCAACGCCTTGAAATGTTAATAACATACATATTTAATTAATACCATACAGTTTAATGTAATTACTTGAAATTTACAAAAAATATTGTAGCCGTTAAAAAGGTCTGTGAGAACTTACTATTTAAAATGGCAACGATTTGATTTAAACCACACATAATTTAAACGAGATTTAATTAAGTGGCAACACAATTTGGTTATCGATATAGTTATTTTGTTGAAATTTTTTGTTAATTTATTAAATAATGTGAGAGTATTTAATGCTGGACGTATTATAAAGTTTACCAGACAATTTCACAATGTAATGGATTTTAATTGTTTTTTTTTATCAACTTTTACTATATTAGGTTGTATTTTTTTAAATATTTTTGCTCACGAAAAATGTCAAATTGTGACAGACAGAGAAGAATTTATGTCACATCATTTAGGATAACATCAACCGTAGCATGGTGTGTAAGGATGGCTTTGTGTTTCGCCAACGTCAGATCGATCCGGGGTTCTACACTACTGACGTGAACCTACTCCTAACACAATCACTTTTAAGCTTAGCTGAGGGGTTAGGGGGATGTTGCTAATTCTTATTACTGTGAAAAAAATGTCACAAATTTTTGACATTTTTCTTGTTTGACATTTCATAAAAAAATAAAATAATCTGATCATTAAAATATAGAAGTAAAATATAGAAGAAATCATAGGAAAAATTAAGAGCGGCTTGAATAATAGTCCAGGAGCTAAACAACCAATTCAAATCCAATTTTTTTTTGTAATAATTAAAAAAAAAATTAAATTTCAGGGCGTCGTGGATAGTAGCTCAATATGCGGTTGTCTATGTGTCCTCTCTCGCTTCGCTCACATGACGACGTATCAGCTGAGCGAAGCGAGCAGACACAGTACTGCTAGTGTTGGGACCACCAGAGCTGTAGCCCCGCTGCCGAACTTGCTGTGCTGCTCGCACGTACCTGCACAGGGATGGAGTGATATTAGAATATATTACATGTCATACAAAATAACAAAATAATTTTAAGAAAATAAACACGTCAAAAATTGACACAACAACCGACTTCAAACTACCGAAATGGGACCAAATCATTGTCGATATGGGACCAAATTGAAATGGTACCACTTGGGAAGTAGTAGCTTCCAATTTAAAAAAAGTTCGAGTTTAAGAAAGTCTTTTCATAAAATCTAAAAAATGTCACATGACATGAAGTTCAACATCATTTTAGAGGTCTTTGACCATGCTGAGTTGATTGCAGCTGGTCTTGAGTCTCTAACTAATACCGTTCTCGATTTGACCTCGTTTTGACCTTGACCTTGAGATCAGAGGTCAAAGGTCAAGTTCATTTTAGAGGTCTTTGACCATGCTGAGTTGATTGCAGCTGGTCTTGAGTCTCTAACTATTACCGTTCTCGATTTGACCTCGTTTTGACCTTGACCTTGAGATCAAAAGTCAAGTTCATTTTAGAGGTCTTTGACCATGCTGAGTTGATTGCAACTAGTCTTGAGACTCTAACTATCACCGTTCTCGATTTGTCCTCGTTTTGACCTTGATCTTGAGATCAGAGGTCAAAGGTCAAGTTCATTTTGGGGGGTTTTCGACTATGCTAAGTCTATTGGCGTTTACACTGAGTCTCTAGCTCTTACCTTTTTGAGTTGAAAGTTGTTCACGGACGGACGGACGGACATTACTGTTACTGGACACTACAGTATAAGAGATTTTCGTTTCGAAAACTCTAAAATAAAATAAAAAATACAGTCGAATTGAGAACCTCCTTTTTTGGAAGTCGGTTGAAACCGACGACGACATCACAAACAGTTGTACAAATCAGGGACTATTTCCTTTCTAACCTCCTCTACTGTTCTGGGGTTGGTCCCATATAATAGTTGGACCATTAATGCCCTTTCTGGACCCTTTGCCTTCACCTTGTCCGTGTATCAGCAGGTGCCCCACCATGTGAGGGTGTCTTGGGTCACAGAGATGTTGACAAGGACCCTGATCCTCCCTCAGAGGGAAAGAGTTGGGATATGTATGTATGTATGGTTACCGTTAAGTGTAAGGTTGTAAGCCTTGTCCCCCTGCGTCCCGGGGACCACGTCCCTGCGGCAAGATCCCGACACCACAGATACTGACACGTACGGAACCCCGGCTCCATGCAACGTATCTGGAATAATTACGTAATCATTTATAATCATAGTTTATTTAATAATTCAGATATACAATAGGTAGGTATTCAAGAATGTCAAATAACAGTAGTCTATGAAACAGTTACATAAAGGGCTAGTTTCTCTGTAGTGTTATAATACCTGGTTATATGTAGTTCGAACCCCGGGTTGGGTAAAATTTTTAACCTTTGAGTTCATTACAAACAAACAAAAATCTTTTCCTTTATATATTAGTACATAAACATTTCTATAGCATAGAGTTAACTCACCATTACTATATTTGGTAGTGTATATAAAACAGACGGCGTGTGTCCGGCCCGGGCCGGTCGGTCCCCGGGTCGAGACCGGGCCGGCGACCACCATGCCGGTGTTGCCTTCGTGCCAACTGCCGTAGCATGTGTATACTGGAATTTTGCAAAAATAATTAATGTGTTATTTAAGAAAATTTAAATTAATAAAATCAACGTACACACACAAGCTCCCACTCGTACGCACACTCCCTCGCCTACCAACACACAATCACACATGTTCCCGGGGGGATACACAGTCAGATACATGTTACACACAAGTATTAGTCGCGACTCCGTCTGCGCGAAGTTACTATAGTGCCCACCCACTTCTAGTAGCTCTATTTATGCTTAAAACTAAAATTCATCATAATATGTTTCCAATAGAATGTAAACTCTCGAAAGAATTTTGTTAGGTCTTAATGTGTAAAAAGAAGAGTTATAAAAAGAAACCAAAAGCCGATTTTGAGACGTTTCATCTCAAGGTAACGGGTTACTTTTTATTAAATTCCTTCGACCATTTTGGACGTAACCCATTATATGTGTTCCCGGTGACGGCAATAGGCTTGCCCCCTATTACGTGGGACTAAAAATACTAGCAAATCGGGGATATAGGCGTGATATGTGTGTGTGAAACTCACCGGCACTAGTACACGCAGACTGGAACTCGATAGTATCCTGGGAGGGTCCGCAGCCGACGCTGGCCGACTCGTACTGGCCTATCACACACTCCGGGGGCTTGGACTCGCCGTCCAACAAACCGCTCTCATCTGGTGACAATATAATAAATATGTTAGGACAATTCACACAACGCCATCTAGTCTCAAACTAAGCAGAGCTTGTGATATGAGTACTAGATAAACTGATATAAATACTTATATACATTTTTTTTTTGTAAATACATGGGGCACACTAAAAGTTTTGCACTTCTAGCTAATTGGAACTATTTGTATTTCGAATGTTATATTTTTTTAAACGTTGCAACCTTCTTAGTAATAAAAAATAACAATTGGCGGGAAATCATTTTTGTCAATTGTTTTTTATCACACATCAAAGTTCTACGTATGCAACGAAAATTGAATTAAGTCGAAAAGATTTTATTTTATACTTTTAAAAGTTCTCTCTCTCCGTAAGACTGTGCCGCTCGTCTTCAAAATGCTTTTGGGAGAGAAGCACCTTGTTTGAGCACCGTGAGGCGATGGTTTGCTAAATTTGAGAGAGGTCGAGTTTCTTTACATGACGAATTTCGTGAAGGGCGGCCTTCAACTGCCGTCAACGAAAATAATGTGGCTACTGTTAAGCGGTTAATTGAAGAAAACCCGCGGATCCTATAAGACAATTCGAGGACTATTGGGGATTGGTATGAGTCAAATCTAGAAAATTTTACACGAAGAATTGAAAGTTCGGAAACTTTGTTGTCGTTGGATCCCTCATGAACTGACAGCGGAGCAGAAGCGGGCTCGCGTGGAATGGTGCTCACAGATGCTACTGAAGTACGACCACGAACATTCTAATGCTGTTTATGACATTGTCACAGGAGACGAAACGTGAATTAATTGTTTTGAACCCGAAAAAATACAGCAATCTTGTGAATGGGTGTTTGAAAATGAGAACAAGCCAACAAAAGTGAGGCAGGCGAGAAACTTTGGTAAAAAAATGATCGCGTTTTTTTCTCAGCTACGGGTCCTATCTGTACAATTCCACTTGAAGATCAAAAGAGTGTTAATGCCGAGTGGTATTCTACCATTTGTTTACCCAGGGTGTTAGAAAAAGTTCGCGAAAGACGACCCAAAAGCCGCGTTCTCCTACATCATGACAACGCTTCTTCACACACGGCCAACAAAACAAAGTCATTTTTAGATTCCGAAAAAGTACAACTCGTCACCCATCCTGCGCATAGCCCCGACCTAGCACCCTGTGATTTCTGTATTTTCTCCAAAATCAAAGATTTGATGAGAGGTTTCACTTTTACCAACTCCGAAGAGACACACACACACACACACACACACACACACACACACACACACACACACACACATCACAGTGTCATCACACATAGTTTGTCCCGACCGACAGACGAACAAAGTCGCCCGGTCCGTATATATGCTTAGATATCTTTAAAACTACACATTGGATTTTGATGCTGTTTTCACCAATGGTTAGAGTGGTTCTCGAGGAAGGTTTTAATGTTTGAATTGGCAAGCGGGGGAAGCTGCAAGCGTTAACTAGTATATTATAAAATAATTCTATGTATAGCCCAGTCAAGTTAGATATTGAAAATATTTTGAATAGGCGCGACAACAATTCAAATAATCAAATATTTAATGATTTTTAGATAAAATTCATATTAAAATGCTACAAAACAATGATTTACTTTAAATTAAAATATTGAAATTTTCAATGAAATAAAAGATTGAAATCTTGCTATCAGCCATTTTGAACTAAATATTAATTTGCCTGAGATTAAAAGAAAAAATTATAAGCTTTTTGTCCGAGATATTTTTATAAAAAGCTTAATTAAAAATTTACCAACAAAAAACCAACATTTTTGATAATTATCTCTCAATGTGCTAACACTGTCCATATTATAATATTTATAGCTAGGTTTATATATGATGGGTATATAATATATAGTTACTGTACAGTTATATCTCAAATTAGACATTTATTATTATTAATATTTATTTATTTTGTCACTCACTAAACTCTTACACGATCCACTCTCTTCGTATATTTTATCAATTTATTATATTATTTTTCACAACCCCTATCATCTCTCTCCATTTTCTTTCCTCCCTAAGGTTGCCTGGAAGAGATTGCTCTTTAGCAATAAGGCCGCCTGTTGTACATTATTCTTAAGTCATGTGTGACATATTTGTCTCTTTTTGTGTACAATAAAGAGTATTTATCTTATCTTATCTTGAAAAACTTTTCAGTAACACGTGAGCTCAATGTAGACTTTTTTTATTTTTTTTTTTAAAGATTACCAAAATTCAGATCTGTGGTAGTTTATATATAAATTGATCATTATTTTTTAATGTTACCGGCCATTCTTTTTTTTCCGTTGTTCCGCCAATGCAATTTTTTATAAAAGTAGTCTTTCTAAACATCCAGGTACAAATGTAGTTAGTTCCAACCAGGGAATCGAAGGTACACTTACCAATAGTGAGCTGTTGCCGTCTACGGCGACTGTCGGCCAGGGAATGTACGACGGTATACCTTCCCCGCATAGGGCAGCGGGATGGGAACAGCTGGGTTGCTGAAATATGAAATATTTTCATTAAAAAAAAACACAAAACACGACTTCAAATTACCGAAATGGGAGCAAATTATTGTCAGAATGGAACCAAATGTAACTTAATATTTTTTAATATTTAAATTTTGTATTGGTCGTTAGCGCCCGCATACGGGGTACGAGCTATCGACCAAGTTAACTACTAACGACCGAGTTCTCATTCTTTTTTTAAAAACGTGGCTCCATCGATGTTCATCGATGACTTCGCCAATATCAAGGTAATGCTTGATAAGTTGATAGTCCCGCACAGAAGAACTGGTTATTCCTAACTAGCTCCAGGTGCAGGACAATAAACTTGTTCGGTATGTGAGTGTCTGGGAACCCGATTTTTGGAGCGCTAGAGGTAACCTAAAAAGCCACCAGACACGCGCTCAGCAAAAATTGAACTCCTCACCGACCGAGTTAAGGCACACAATGTAAGGGAGCCATAAGGTATAGGGTAGGGAATAAGATATAATTGGAGTTTAAGAATAGGGTAGATGACTGTCAAGTTCCTTTTGCCACCTTCCTTTTATTAAATGTCAAAACGGTAAGGTTCGTAGAAAATTGTATGAAATAGGACTTGGATTTTTACGAGACCCGTGGCAGGTAGCCTTTTAGGTTACCTCTGGCGCTGGGCAAAAATCCAGGCCCAAACGCTCAATTGCAATACCGAACAACGTTTCATGTCCTGCACCTGGAGCTAGTTAGGAATAACTAGTTCTTCTGTGCGGGACTATCAACTAATCAAGCATTACCTTGACATTGGCGAAATCATCGATGAACATCGATGGAGCCTATGACGTCACTTTTAATTACTGTCAAATCAGTAACTATTGGTATTTCAATTCATAATATTAAAATTAATAAAAGAAAAAACAATGGTAAGTAAAATGTTTTTAAGAAAAAACCTTTTAAATTTATATAATAGCATTAATTTTTCGCAGAATTAAAAGGACAACAAAACGTCGACAATTGTTTCGCCTCTAAACGAGGCATTATCAAGACTGTCTCAGAGAGAACTGAACAGAGGCTGTTCTCTTTTTCTATTTCTATCCAATATTTAATAAAAGAAAGTTAATTTGAATATAATATTCGAATATCTTTAGGAATTCTTTATTTAACAAACACATTAAAATTATTTATTTTAGTCGTAGACATCTTCCATATTCCAAATGAATATTAGCTGTAAATAAAAAACACGTTAAACATTTAACACAAAAACCAACTTCAAATTACTGAAATGGGATCAAATAACTGTCGGAATGGGACCCACGCGAGAAGCTGTAGCTTTCAATAAAACAAAAATAGTGCGGTCGGGGGACCCCCGGGAACCTCAGGAACGAAGTTCTTTACGCAACTGCAACGCAACATGGGTTTGGGTTACATTTCGTTTACGAAAAAAAAAAACAAAAATCGTACCATATTTTGGCTTCTTTCAGCACACCGCCGGTTGGGAAGTCGGTTAATAAGTGCCGTGTAAGATAAAGCTACTCACACACTAGCGTGACGTGCTCCCCGCTCGGCACGTCGGGCGCGCACGCGGCGGGCGGCGCGTCCCGCAGCGCGCCCGCCAGCGCCAGCTCCAGCACGCCGCCGCCGCGGCGCCACATGCGGATGCACACGTGGCCTGACTCGCTGGCATTACAGAATATTTTATTTAAATAAATATTCTTCTTCTTCTCTTCTAAACTAGGTATGCAATGCATGCTGCTGTTGCAAAAAACTGAGCGAAGTGTTAAATTTTCGAACGACAACCATTGTGTTTTTCGGTGATTACTCCTCGATGGTATGTCCGATTTTCATTTTTTTTTGTTCTAAACCACCCTCACGCCACACTTTATCACTGTGGTAAGTTTGAAGGAGATCGGTTCAGGCGTTTAGGAGGAGTATGCGGACAAACGAAATACATGAGTCCCTTAATATTGAGCTTCGCTAAATAAAATGAATCGCCGTTTGTTTGTCTCCCTAAAACGCGGAACAGATTTGGCTAATTTTGGTATTAAAATATACGTACACACTCAGGGAAGGTTTGAAAGTAACATTTCGGGCGGTACGAAGTTCGCCGGGACAGCTAGTAATATAATATATTTATTTCGGACATAATCCATATTTTTATTAAATGAAGAGCAAACACGATAGTCTTGGGCAGAACTCGAAACAGCGACTGTTTCCTTTCTTGGAGGAACGTTTTACCCCGCATGCCGCCCTAAACGACCGATGTAAAGAAATCTCCCGTACCCCGCATACTGGTATTAACGACCAATGGCTCATTTGCAGCCATTATACCGGTGCTGCTGAGTGACAGATAAAGGTATTTTTGATAAAGTATATATTTTACGTATAGTATGAGACGCCCAGGACTTTAATTCGCTGTGTAATAACGACTGGCATATAAGAATTTGTTGCTTTTAATAAAAATTTCATAGCAAGGCAACAAGTTTCATTTTTTTTTAATTACATCTTTTTTCTTTTTTATTAAATTCATTCGGCCATTTTGGACATAGTGTGCCTGGCGACGGCAATAGGCTGGCCCCCTATTACGTGGGACTAAAAATATTGACAAATTGTGGGTCCTACCTCTGCCTACCCCTGCGGGGATACTTGTATGTGTGATATTTGTGTGTGTATATTTTACGTTATTTAATACAAAAAATGGATCAAAAAACACAATTTTCAATTTCGAAAGTAAAAAACACAGTCGAATTAAGAACCGGCTACTTTTTGGAAGTCGGTTAAGAGAATACACTCGTATGGCCTCAATCTTATACTACGAGTACTATTATAAAGACGACAGATTTGTATTTTTATGTGTATATTTGTAATGAATAAACTCAAAAACCACTGTGCCGATTTCAAAAATTCTTTCACAATTGGAAAGCTACATTCACCCTGAGTAACATAGGCTAGTTTTTATCCCGGTAATGTGTTCCCACGGGAACCGGGAACGAGTAAACTAAATCACGCGGGCGGCGATCAGCTAGTCAATAACATAATCCAACTCACCATCCCTTAGTGAGGTGAGCTATCAGTTTCACATAATTCTTCTCTTTGTGTTCAATTATTGAGTGACAAACTATTCGTTTCTCTTCCTTTGTGTTGCCTTTTTCTATCTGGAATTTGTGAAAAAAAGACACGTTAAAATCGACTTCAAATTACTGAAATGGGACCAAATAATTGTGGGGATGGGACCAAATGTAAAGTAGTAGATTTCAGTGAAAAGAAATTTCCAAATCGTTTCACCCAGTCCATAGATAAATACGTAACAAACATACAGTCGAATTGATAACCTCCTTTTTTGGAAGTCGGTTAAAAACACTTAAGTTTATAGAACAATTAATATTTTTATATAATTTTTTTTGAATACAATCGAATTGAGAACCTCTTTTTTTTGGAAGTCGGTTGAAAATTGAACAAAACACAGTGTAGTAATAGAACATAGATGTCAAAAAATCAAAAAAATCAAAATATCTTTATTCATGTAGGTCACAAAGTAACACTTATGAACGTCAAAAAAAAGAAAATGCTTCTACATTTACATTTACCGTCAGATTCGCAAGGCAATAGGTAGAGCCTGTGAGTAAAGAACCTGGCAAGAAAAACTCACGGCCACTCTTTTTATTCGCCAGTAAATACAATGATTCTGTTACAACAATAAAAAGAGGGCAAGGGCAGTACGTGACCATGTGTGGACCAAGTGAACTTACAAATTATGAATCTCTGTTATTCACAAAAAAACGTCAAATACTAGTTAAAGGTGCCACATAATCTCAAAGTACCCATACCTTACAATATCATAATAATAATAATTTAACAATAATAAGTGAGTTTCAGCAATAAAACAACATTTCAAACAGAAGTAGCCCCTATGTAGCTCGAGTGATGAGCAAGCAACTCATTGCCATTTCTCTGTATCGTTTAGATAATCCTTAATAGTATAATATGCCTTTTTTAGGAGGTGTGTCTTAACAGCCACTTTGAATTTATTCAAAGGAAGGTTCATAATGTTTAGAGGAATTTTCTTATAAAAACGCACACCAAATCCTGCAAAGGAGTCATGAACCTTCTGTAAACGATAATACGTCCCAACCAATTTATGCTTATTTCTAGTATTTATTGCATCTATATTCTGTTTAACGAACATAATATTCGCTTTCGTCGTATGTATGCTTAGATCTTTAAAACTACGCAACGGATTTTGATGCGGTTTTCACCAATAGATAGAGTGGTTCTCGAGGAAGGTTTTTGTATATAATACTTTGTCAAGTGAACAAAGCCGCGGGCGTATGCTAGTATATTATAATGTTTGTTTACCTTGAGCGTGGCGTTCTTCGTGGTGAAGTGATACTGGTGTGTGTGGTCCAGGCTGTACCATTTGTGGTGTTCAACAACCCAGTTGGGGAAGTGACAGCGGTTATGCTCGTCGTCAACTGTTGGTTAAAACACAGTTATTATTAAATTCGAATTTATTCATGTAAGTAATGTTTTCTTATTAGAAAATATGATTATTCGGTTTATAATGATTCTATTTAGGTAATAGTTTCAAAAAAATACATCGTTATATCTAATATATGAAACCCCGGAAAGTTACCGATTTCCGAGTTATTTTTGCGATGTTTGTCAGTGAATACAGTGAAAAGTATAAAAAAGTATAAATAAAGATACTTTTTATCTCTGTAAATCGTTTTGAGAACGATAATGTACGTAATTATATATTTCAGTGTAATAATAGCTTGACAAATTTGGTGGAAAATCGTTATAAATTGGCCCGTTGATTTTATGTTTCGGCGGGTCGAGTTTTATGTGGTGTTATTATAAACACCTTGAGGTCTTTTATCAAATTATTTACGTTATTAGATAGCATAGGTCCTTGTTCTTTGAAATTCATTTGAATTTTCGTGAAATTCATTTGAATTTTCTTGAAATTCATTTGAATTCTTGAATTCCAAAAAATTCTTGGTTTCCAAATTTATGGACTAATATTTAATAAATAATTTGTTTGCATTATTATTCATTTTTTGATGCTTGATCATCAAATATATATCAATAAAACTATTGCCGTTTACAGAATCGTAAAATATGGTTTGTTTGTAGAGATATTCCTTTTTTTCTACGAGATGGTAAGACAACGTCACGATGTCATCACCCGCCCGTGCTCCCATTTTTTTTTAAGTTTAAAGCGCTGTTTGAAGGGTTAAAAAGGTTTAAGTTAATTTTTCTTTGGGGAGCTTACTGCTATAGAACACATTAGTTATGAAAATTATGCCAACTACAAGATTCTACATCTATATATAGAAATGGGGAATGTCCCCCTTAGCTCTCGAGAACTGCTTATGCTCCAATGATGGTTGACCCCTCTATGGATAGCCCTCGATCTGGAGGCAAGCCAAAAAATCGAAAATTTGACCTAGCCCTAAGGGGTGAAAAGTTATAGGCCAAAACCTATGGCGTGGTGCGGCGCGAAGCACAAGCCAGACACCGTCTAGTAGATAGAAGATACCTACACAAGTAAAAAGAATGCTCTTTTTTTAATTTTCACATTAACCATCACATTCATCGTAACATAAATATTTTCAATTATAAATATAATAACGCCTGATTACCAGAAGGGGTAGGCAGACGCCATATCAAACGTCCACTTTTCACTACTAACGCTTGTCGTAAACTTCTAAGTTTGTATGAACTTCGTCCGTATGGACAGCAAGTGCATCATTAGCAGACCAGGTTGGCTTAGGGCCTTAGGGTGGGGCCCTTAGATAGCGTTCAGTAAAACAATTAATAGTAACAAAAGATCATTTTCTATGGGCAAAGATTAGAAAATTATTTCCAGCGCCATCTAGCGTAGAGTAGCGGAACTATATAACTGTTTAGCAAGAGAAACCGCGTTGTTACGATGTTATCTATTGGTTTTATGTTTCCACGATGTTGAGTTCGATCCCCGGGTCGTACACTACTGACGTGAACCGAACGCACACCTAACACAAGCTATTTTAGCGTAGCTTCGGTGGTGTGGTCGGTAGTGCATCCACTTTCGACTGAACTCAGTTCAATGTCATAATATTGGCGAAATGTGTTCTAAAAGTAAATAGTATTAGTAAAAAATGTGTTACAAAAGTGAATTGTGTGATTGATTGAGTATGAGTAAACACCTCTGATGATGCCATAAGGAGAAACCGGTCAGAGTTTACCGAAAATAAAAATATTTGTGGAATAGTGTACAAGTGAGTTTTTTCAAAAATGTATTATATTTATATTTCCAGCGCCATCTAGCGTAGAGTAGCGGAACTATAAGTTCCACCAAGTGCCGACAATTGAAAGCATAAATTATAATACTGACTGTTAGTAAGTTTCATGGTGCGACTGCCATCGACTGGTGACGTCAGCCCGTTACACGTGGCGTCTCCTGATTGGGCGATACTGTACGTGACAGTCTTGTCTGTGTGACTGCCTTTGTATATGAAACACCTAGAATGTAAACATTATACATTATTGTACAGCCGTTTTTCATGTTTTTGTGTAAAAAGATAAAAAAGCCGACTTCAAATACCGGAATATATCACACACACACACACATATATCACGCCCAAAATTTTCCAGAATTTTTAGTCCCAAGTAATAGGGGGCTTGCCTATTGCCGTCACCGGGCATTATAATGGGTTATGTCCAAAATGGCCGAATGAATTTAATAAAAAGTAGCAGCTATATTGTAATTTAGAAAAATAATTTAAAACCCGTTGCCTTGCGATGAAATGTTGATGAAAGGCAACAAAATCTTACGAGCCAGCCGCTATGGGGGACCAATTACAGTCCTGGACGTCTCGGACTATTAAATACCAGAATGGGACCAAATAACAGTCGGAATATGACCACATGGAAGAACTCTTAAAATTAAAAGAAAAATCAAAATCGGTTCAGCCAGTCACAAGTAAGATAAGATAAATACTCTTTATTGCACACAAAAAGAGACAGATATGTCACAGATGCCTTAAGAATAATGTACAACAGGCGGCCTTATTGCTAAAGAGCAATCTCTTCCAGGCAACCTTAGGGAGGAAAGAAAATGGAGAGAGATGATAGGGGTTGTGAGGTAACAAATATAAAACACCAGTCAAACTGAGAATCTCCTCCTTTCTTTGAAGTCAGTTAAAAAAGAACATAAAGCATCGAATACAATGATTAAAAACGTACCGGGACTATTTAAAATTCCAACAACCAGGACAGTTGTTACATCAACAGTTACAACGCGAGGTTTCAAAGGCCTTTTTTTACAAGGCGTTGTAACTTAAAACGGCATCTTACCGTAACACATACATATTTGTAATCACGTCAATACCACCAAGGGGGCATCCAATTCACCTACCTGTACATATCCTCATCAGTAGAGATGGTGTTCCTCCTTTGGACCTGAGAGATGAGACCCACAAGGTATCTGGTGGAGCCTTCCTTCCACGTCGCCAGACATATCAACTCTTCCACTGGAATTGGAGAAAGAGTACACATTCATCATCCATTCAGCCTTTTTCACAAGCTAGTCGGGGGTGGGACTGTCATCTGACCTCCACAACCCATGGGCGATATCGAAGTTCTGTAGTTAGAGCGCGAAGAGTTTTGATTTGACTGCCATAGATGTTTGTATGACAGACAGGACCGACGACTTAACATGCTCTCCGAGGCACGGAGAGATCTCAATGTCTTAAAAAATGGTCACTCATCCTAAGACCGGCCTGACTGGATGTTGCTTAACCTTTGCAATGTGTTAACATTGTCAGTTACCACTAGACCACGAGCCCCTCTTATACAATACATACGTCACGCCTATATCCTCAAAGGGTTAGCAGAGGTGTATTACACACCCAAACGATGCTGGTCATTGTTGGTCCAACGTAACGTAACAACGCTGAGCTTCAGAGCAACCATCTATAAATAGAGGGCGAGTGTCACCCGTTTTCTTCGTGGCGACTTCTAAGCAGCTCGGATATAAGTTGCCCAGTATAAATATGTTTGCGTTCCAAGTGCGCCAGATTACATTGAAACACCTCAAAAACAAAATCTCAGAACAATAAACTATACACACATTTTTTGCCACACAACAACTTAAACTGGGAAGGCTATAATGACGTTACGTAATCTTCGACTTTTTGACTGTTCTGACTACTAATGATAGCTATCGGTGATTTCTAATATAGGATATATAGACCGGCCGTAAACCGCCAATGCAATGGTTTAGTTAACCGTTGACTCACAGGCTCGCCAATCACCATGGATCACCGTCTTTACAATGACAACTAATCACAGTACTCACCATTGCTCTCTGTCCCCGGCACGTCTGGACACGCCATGTATCTCAGCAACAGTCGTGAGTCGTCAGTACACGACTCGGCACGGGAGGGAGGGTTGGCGCAGTCGCCTGATCCCCTGGAAAGTTACACAAATATTTACTTAATTACAAACATCATCCACAGAACCTGTTCCCAACTCAGTTGGAGTCGGCTTTCCAGTCTAACTTCGATATTTTCCGTGACTGAATTTCAGAAACTGTGATATCAAAGTTCTGTAGTGACGTCCACGAGAATGTTTTAGGGCTCTAACTATCCGTCGACGAATGCTATAGATAGATAGATGGTCTTATTGCAATTGGGGCCGACAGCTTAGTCTGCTCTAATATCTGGTTAAAATTTAAAAATCCGTGCCTGTGAGAGAATGGACTTATCATTTGGAACCAGTTGTTCTTGAGACTACCGCGTACAACTAAACAAGCTCTTCAGTTTTATAATATTATTAACATAATCTTTAAATGATGATATCTGGTATGCAACAATAAGAAGTCGCGATAAATAAAAACTCAGCTAAACCCCTATGGGTTGCATTGTCGTGGTCAGGGTATCTGTTAGCAAGTCCTTATTCTCTCTTGACTTCGTCTCCGACTCTGAGTGGTCAACTCGCACAAAAATCCTAGTGGCGAGTCTGCTTAGGAAACCTTCCATAACCTCTCATTAGAGGTACCAGAAAATTACGGCATTTCTGAGGTACCTGTGAACCACAGGCGAAAGCAGGTGTTCTCAGCTACCTGAAGCGGCCTCTGGGTCCAAAGATTTCTTACCTGTTATATGTGAAAGTGAATGGTGCAGGATGGAAGGGACACTGCTGTGGTTCCGGCCTAGGGTCCTTCTTGAACATTGAGTATAATGGTGCGTCGCCAGTGATGGACTCACACATAGTTGACAGTGAGTCCCTCTGGCCGCAGTACGCTGGAATTAAGAAGGGTGACACATTGAGTTTCAAGTATCCTCGGACTACAAAGTTTGTCCATCTCCAGCCATCTATTTAGTATGTACAAAGGGCGGTCTCTCTTCATCGCATCCTTTAGATAGACATGCCTTATTTTTTCTTAAAGTCCATTACCCTAACGTCCTCTATCGGTCTCTGGTGGTGAGAGATTTCCTGTGGCGCCATCGCTGGATAGACATGCCTAAGTTGATAGAACTGAAATGATCGGCTAACGGTAAATAGATAGATGTGACGAGTTTTTCAGAGTAGCTCGATTCTGGATCTTTCGATTTCTGAGTAGTTTAAATAGGTGGTATCAGAATCTTAGATCTTAGATATCTTAGATCTTTAAAACAACGCAACGGATTTTGATGCGGTTTTCACCAATGGATAGAGTGTTTCTCGGGGAAGGTTTTTGTGTATATAATTTGTCGAAAAATGCTGGCGAAGCCGCGGGTTTCCGCTAGTATATAATATTATACTCACTTTCTTTATACTGCAGTACGTATTTATGTTTCGCATGTATCACTAAACACCTGTAGCATTCTTCGTTCCTGAAAGATGCAAAAGAAAATCTTATTTTAAAAACCGGTCAAGTGCGAGCCGGACTCTCGCACTGAGGGTTCCGTACCAAAACGGCAAGAAAGTGTTTTTTGTATGGAAGAACCCTTAAATATTTATTATACTGAAATTTTTAGTATTAGTTGTTATAGAGGCAACAGAAATACATCATCTGTGAAAATTTCAACTGTTAGATAGTTGAAATTATCACGGTTCATGAGATACCTACAGCTCAAGACTGACAGACGGACGGACAGCGAAGTCTCAGTGAGTACGGAACCCTAAAAAGGGGAAATAAGAAGAAAGATGGTTACTTTTTAACACAGAGAATAAGCTTTAAGCATTGCTATACAACATGGCAATGCCGCCAGCCTTTTGGGAACATTACCAGTCAGCGACAAGGCGGAAGAGTTCTCTGTTCTGTTTACAGATTTTAAGTTTTGATTTGCATAAATACACACCTCTTTCCCAGTGGGGTAGGCAGAGACCACGGACTTCTACTAGCTACGATCATAGCATACTTCTTTCGCTTCCTCAACTTTCATGTTACGGGTACTTTTAACCTGGCCTTTTTTCAAGACCTCTGGGATTTGGTCGCCATAAGTCCGCCTAGGTCGACCCCTACTAGTTTTTCCATTCACACGTTATTATTTTGATTAGATATATTTTTTTAGTGTCAAATCCAACAGTCTAAACCGCCAATGATGCACTTAAAAGTCTGCTGACTTAAAAACTGGCGAACTTGCTCCCTAGCTCGTTCTGCATGCTTGAAATTCTAACGTTTAAGAAACCGCAAGTGGAGCAGCTCGCCGGGCGAGTCGAAACACCGTATCTCATATCTCTTCCACGCGGGCAGTACCCAGGGCGTCCCAGTGTCTAATAATAGCGTAACCTAATTGTTTCTGTGGCGTGGTCGGTAGCGCATCTGCTTTCGACTCCGAAGTCTCGGGTTCGATTCCCAAGTCATCAAATATTTGTGTGATCCACAAAAATGTTTTGGAGTTTTGGTTGTTTTCTATCAGTGTGTTTATTGATCCAAGATTGGAGATGTTTAGATACTTATAGCTTAAAATATTAACATAAAGATTATAAACAGATCACAAAAACTGATGTCATCGGCAGAACTTGAATCCACGGCCTTTCCCTTACATGAGGAATGCTCTGACCACCCATCATAATTTCTAGATCGCGCTATAACGGTTAGCTATGGCTCCATCTACCGGAACTCTGCCGAACTACGGTACCACACCACAGGCTTATGTTACCTATATCTTTATGCCAAATGTCAAGTTGATAGGTTAAGAGATGCGCCCGCTATCGTGTCGCATACATTCTTTATTGAGCCCATCGTTCTGAAGAAGAAGCAAGCGAGCGTCTTAATTATGTCTTTATTTCACTCACTTGTCATAGACTAAGAACTTGTCATTCCCGTCAGTCTCAGCGCAGTCCCCCTTCATCTGCATGTTGGTGGAGTTGATGTAGATTAGACCCGGGATCCCCGACTGGAACCAGCCTCCCGTCCAATTCTCCGGGAAGTTGCATCCACCGCCTGGAATTGAGGAAAACACATTTATACCATCTATAACTCTATAACTCAATATGATGAGACTTAAAATATCGGAATGGGACCAAACAATTGTCGGACACACATACCACGCCTATATCCTCGAAGGGGAAGGCAGAGGTGGGTCCAAAATGGCCGAATGTATTTAATAAAAAGTAGCAGCTATATTGTAATTTTGAAAAAAAATTGAAGCCCGTTGGCCTTGCGTTGAAATGTTGTTTAAAGACAACAAAATCTTACGTGCCAGCCGCTATGGTACAGCCAATTAAAGTCCTGGGCGTCTCGGACTATGCACAATTGTCGGAATGGGACCAAATTAAAATGGGACAACATGGAGAGCAGTTCCAATAGAAAAAAATCACTATAGATTCACCCAGTCGCAAATTATGAGGTAACAAAAGTTGGTAAAAAATAAAAAAAGTCCCCATCGATCGCATGCCTGCTAAAAATGTTATTCAAGGTAAAAAAAACTGTTTTCATTTGGTTTTTTTTGGATAAAGTTTTTAAAAAACAGAACTCTGACGGATTCGCACTTGGTAAAACTTATAATAATACATTTTGAATGAACTCACTTGTACATATTATAAACTTAAGACTAACGGGTCTTTTACGCGATTATTGAGATATATACATACCTCTTTATTACCCGACGTTTCGGCCCTGTTAGAAGAGCCGTGGTCACGGGTGGACTCCACCCGTGACCCCGTATATATCTCAATAATCGCGTAAAAAACCCGTTAGTCTTAAGTTTATAATGTGTACAAAACGCGAAAGTTTAAAGAAGTATTTAGCAAATCACTTGTACATTCCACAATTTTCTTTATTTTTTAAAATCTTGACCGGTTTCGCCCATCATCATCAAACGTATTCACTTTCACACTACATAAGTAATCACTTTCTAATTAATATTACTGAGATATTTAACTCAAATTCATCTTGCAGCTACCCATAGCTGACATTGGACTCCAATGGAGGCCCATTGGACTGGAATACCTTTGATGATGCCATATATTGGGCGAAACGGGTCAGCATTTCAAACAATAAAAGAAATTGTGGAATGTACAAGTTGGCGATCCTAACATAAAAAAACCGCAATTCAATTCTACCCTCAATATATTTTCGTAATTTGAAATTAGTGCAAGGGTTGAAACAAAGGGTGGTAGCCACAATAGATCGCAATCGAAAGTCTAGATTTCAAAGCTAGCGATTGCTATTGTTAGTAGTTATTACGATTAAATTTATTTGTGACAGAATTTCTATGCTTTGGTGTGTGGTGTAAGTTTATTTATTTACTAGGTATGCAATGCATGCTGCTAATTGCAAATGTTGAGCGGAGCAAATGTTTTTATTACATATCAGAATCAGAATCGAACACTTAATAATTAATCGAATGAAAAAAAAGTCTATTTTCATTGTTGACGCACGTGTTTCCATGGCAACCATTTAATCATCTGGTTTTTCGGTGATGTCCAGGACATTTTCGGTGATTATTCCTCCGTGGTCAGCTCTATTTTCATGATTTCAGAGATATGCACTCCCGGGTATGATGTCGACCAGCATGCCAAATTTGGTCAAAATCGGTAGAGCCGTTTCGGGGGAGTGGGTATACAAACGATTTACACTTGTCGCCTAAGATTGAGCTCCGCTTCGCTCCGGTCAATTATTTATGTACAACAGAGAAACATAACACTATACAGGAGCACAAAGAGAACAGTGAGCATAGTACAAGGGCACTGCTTATTCCTAAAGGAATCTCTTCCAGCAGTCTGTCGGTCTATCACCAGGCTTCATTAATTTTCACAGATCATTGTATTTCTGTTCCCGCTATAACAACAACAGCAGAATAAAATTAATGTATGACGGGGACACAACATACGTAATTTGTTATGCCATTTCATAGATAATTGTACGGAACACTTCGTGCTTGAGTCCGACGCTAACTTGGCCGGTTTTTGTCATGGAACCTCGAGGATGCTCGTGACGTAGTTCACAGTGCGATTAGTTTAGTCAAGTTGTAAAATCAGACTTATAACCATTTATAAGTCTGATTTTACAACTTGACTAAAGGTTGAGCAAAGCACAATGCAAGCTGCTGAGTTTGAAGACGTGCAGAGTAACCATTTACTCTGCACGTCTGCAAACTCTGCAGCTTGCATTGTGCTTTGCTATATTTAGAAATATATAAGTAAAACAATGGTAAGTAAAATATTTAAAAAAAAATATTTTAAACTTTTTAAATTTGTAATAGCATTGTTTTCCGCAGAATTTAAAAGACAACAAAACGTCGACAATTGTTTCGCCTCTAAACGAGGCATTATCAAGACTGTCTCAGAGAGAACAGCAAAATTTGTGGTTAGAACATATTTGCTTATAAATAAACGTGTGCAAATTTCATTATCGCGATGTAGGATTCTTTACAATAACTAACGTGGGTAGAAACCTCAGATCATGCTAACTAAGTACCCAAAATAGGTATTCACCAATACAAGACTTTATCTTCTTAATTTTTAATAAATTGTGTAGAAAAGCCAAATGACACATACAAACCAACAACCAACTAATGTGTCCGTCTGTTTACAACCAGATTAAGTAAGGGAGACGTGTGAAAATCTATTTGTTCATTGAGTAAGGTGTCCGCATCTCTTCTAACTATTTCTAGCCTTTCCCAAACACTCAGCTTGAACCCTTTCTCACATAAACGTAAAACTTTAAAGGTGTTACTATTGTTCAAGGGGTGACCAGTGTCAAGGAGGTGCTTCGCGAAGAGGGACTTCTCGGGACAACCGTTGCGGAACGCCGCCGCGTTGTGATGGATGTGATGTGAGAATGTCCAAAAAATATATATTTATTTATTCAATATCGCCTATGGGTTAAAGATTTAGTGAAGGTCAGATGACAGTCGTTTCTCGGAAAATATCGAAGTTCAGTTGGTTTTAATAATAATAAATAACTAGGTATGCAATGCATGCTGCTTTTGCAAAAAACTGAGCGAATAGTTAAATTAATTTAAAAAAAAAAAAAAATTTTTTTTAAATCGAATAGGGCTTCGGAATTTCGAAAATTCTATTCTGGACGTGAAAATTTTACTTTGTTTTCAATGGGATCATTGTTTTTTTCGGTGATTATTCCTCGATGGTATGTCCGATTTTCAATTTTTTTTGTTCTGAACCACCCTCACGCCACACGTTATCAAGTGTGTGTAACTGTGGTAAGTTTGAAGGAGATCGGTTCAGGCGTTTAGGAGGAGTATGCGGACAAACGAAATACATGAGTTCGCTTCGCTCAATAAATGGGGAACGGAAGCGACTTTGTTGTTTACTATGTTCGTATTCAGCTCATGCCTTGTACCGTCACCAGAGCCAATGTATAATACATTTTTTTCCTATTGTCCGTTTGTCTTTGTTTCTTCTAAGGGTCGGTCACCAGGTGTTAGCAGTTTAGACATCTGTATGCACTATGTGCATTCGTTCCTGTAAAGGTGTTGATTGACTAGCTTAGCCCAGAGACAAACTTGGCATTTTAATTTGTAAAACACGTCAAAAATTTACACAACAACCGACTTGACCGAAATGGGACCAAAGAATTGTCGGAATGGGACCAAATTGAAATGGGACCAATTGGGAAATGGTAGCTTTCAATTAAAAAAATCAAAATCGGTTCACCCAGTCCATAGATATGAGGAAAAAAAAATTGATTATCTACCTGAGTTTCTTGCTGGTCTCTTCTCAGGAGAACCAACTTACCGAACCAGCGAAAGAATCATTTTCAAATGGTTATTTATGTACTAAACTTTGTATTTTTATAATATTGCTTGACATAAAATTGTAAAATTTTGACATTCATATGTGCTCTTTATGTGCCTAAACTGAATAAACATTTGATTCAAAGAATCAATTTTTCTTTCTTTGGAAGAAATATAAAAAAAAAACATCGGTCGATGGTCCTGGGCATAGATGAGCCTGCGGCGCCCTGGCCGCTGACTTCGGAACTCAGCGGGGAGGGTACGCTCCCTCTCCCTCTCGACCGCCTCCTTCGCGAGCATGACTTGCTCGCAGAAGGATACGGCTGCGTTCCACCTACTCGCGCTGGAGACCATGGCTTGGAGCATGGTTGCCAACGAGAGGATATCCACGCCTAGACTCACTACGAGGTCCCGGCGCTAACTTGCCCACGCTGTGCACTCCACCAACGTGTGGAGTGTGGTGTCGTCATCTGAAACCTCGCAGTGTTGACACCGGGGTGTGACCTCACGATGGATGCGCAACAGATAGCTACCGAAGCATCCATGCCCGGTAACGATCTGCGCCGCACGATACGTGACGTCACCATGCCGCCTCTGCAGCCACTCGTCCATGATCGGTCTTAACGCTGCGATGACGGTGGTTCCCCACTTTGGTTGCTCAAGTCGCACCCTCCAAGTCTCCATGAGATCCTGGCGGAGTTGGGACCGCTGGTCCTCGATTTTTCGAGTCGCAGCCCTGTGGTCCCCCTCCAGTGCCTCCTTGTGCCATTGAAACAATGACGCAAGGGCTCTCGGTTCCATGCAGGTCCCATGGAGGGGTCCCGGCTAAGAGACATGGTGCCTCTCCGGAGATCGTGCGGTACCCACGTGTGGTTTTGACAGCCAAGGTTCGCAGAGGTCTGTTTAACAGAGTCGCGTTCACCTTGACCGCCAATCTATCCGCCCATACGGGAGCCCCGTATAAGGCCATACTCCGCAGGATCGCCAGGTAATCTTGCGCGGCTTATCGAAAGTGTCTGTACATGAAACAAAATTTAGCCAAAATTGAAGACGCGGTATTCAGTTAGAATCTATATAAAAACCTGCAAAGTGCGAGTCGGACTCGCGCACAAAGGGTTCCGTACTAAAACAGCAAAAGTATCACGTTTGTTGTATGTGAGCCCCCTTAAATATTGATTTTATTTTGTTTTTTAGTATTTGTTGTTATAGACGCAACAGAAATACAGCAACTGTGAAAATTTCAACTTTCTTAGTACCACGGTTCATGAGATACAGCGTGGAGACAGATGGACGGACAAAGAAGTCTGAGTAATAGGGTTCCTGTTTTACCCTACGGAACCTTAAGAATCACTAATCATCGATAAAGTTAATGTATCCTCCAGACAAAAGAGCGACATTCCTCAAAAATCTAATAACGAGAAATTTATTTATGCTCCCATTAATATTATTCAAATCTGCACTCATAAAACGAAAATGTTTTAATTAATACTACGAACGGTAATTTATTACGAAATTAATTACAAAATACCTACCTATTTACCCTCTTTTGTACCCCCCATTTATCCCCTCCCCTTAGGTAAAATGTCATCTTGGAAGGAAGTTGGACAGGTAAATTAATATATTCAATTATGAAAATTATCAACAATTAGTTTTCCGAAATTGCAGCAGCGTCAATAACAATTGGAGTGACAGACGGATATACAATTAAGTTATAAATTATTGTGGATCAAGAGTCTATTGTACTGTGGAATTAGTAAGGAATTATACTGCTAACCTATCTTATTGACAGAGAGATGAGATTACTGAGTTTACGATGCTCTTTCTTAGGCGACTCGTGTATTTCGATCGTGATCGAACTCCTCCTAAACGACTGCACCGATCTTTTTGAAATTTGGCACGGTCATAGTGACCATCACCGTGAGTGCATATATCTGAATTCATAAAGATCGGTCTAGTCGTTTAGGCGTTCGACCCGGATCGACAAACTCAGCTCAATTATTGCAACAGCAGAATGCATTGCATACCTAGTATCTATCTATTCAATCTATCTCTTCAGGGTTATTTTAAAAGTACCCCAGAACTTTAAGGTTCTGTTTCTGAAGGTCATATGTAGCAAGTTTTATTTTACGAGTTTGCAATTTTTTTAAGTCGCTGCTTCTACTTTTGTGCTACTGCTTCGGTGGCGTAGTCCACCCGCTTTCGACGCCGAAGACTCGGGTTGGATTCCCGGTCAGGACATACTTTTGTTATGACATATACGTTTGTACCGAAGTCTGGATGTTTCCTATGTATAATATGTATGTATTTACAAAAACAAATTTATTTAAGTATTTTTATCAGTTTATCTAGTACTTATATCACAAGCTGTGCTTAGTTTGAGGCGTTGTGTGAATTGTCCTAACATATTTATTTTATTTATAATTATGTTTTTCCATACAAAAATTAATTAATCGACATTGGATCGTCTATACACGATATTACTACGCGGCGCTGGCGACTACATTAATACCGTACACAGTGTTACCTACTTTAGACTGCTCAATAAGAGAAGAATAAGTTTTGAGTATATACATCTCGTTACTAAATAATAATACTACCAGGTTGATTTACACATGTCAGTGAAGCCTCAGTCATTCTTTTTTAAAGGCTCCATCGATGTTTATCGATGATTTCGCCAATGTCAAAGTAATGCTTGAATTTTCCCGCACAGAAGAACTAGTTCCTCTGAACTAGTTCGCGGTGCGGGACAAGTAAACGTTGTTCGGTATTGCAATTGAGCGTTTGGGCCTGGATTTTTGCCCAGCGCCAGAGGTAACCTAAAAGGCTACCAGCCACGCGCTCCGCAAAAATCCAAGTCACGGCACACTTCAGTATAACTGCAAAATATTCTTTAATAGGTACATTTTCTATGAACATGTCAGTGTCAGTGATGAGTTAGTGACTGAGTCGTATTTGACACTGACATGTTGGAAAATGCATGAAAGAATATTTTGCACAGATAAATAGAGCTACTAATACCAGGCCTCCGTCACTCCATGTACTTGCGCGCTATAATTACCTACCGCCCGGCCGAGGGGTCTCGGGCCGTTTGCGGACCAAATTCAGTGCGGTTTTCGCAAGCGAAGCGCACGCGCGTTGTTCAATTTTAATAGTTCCATTCGTTCGTACGCGTACCTACGATGCCGTCTGGTGCCTTATGTGCTGTAGATGGGTGCAAATCAAGTAAAAGAAGGGATAAACACATAACACCTAAAATATGAAACAAAGGCCGGGTAGTACTCTTTTTGAAATTTTAAATGACATAAATTTTGATTCTCCCTGCCCTTGTTTTCCAAAACAATATCTCATAAAACTTTTTTAGATTCAGGATTTTTTCCACACTAAAATTTAATAACCGAGAATTTAGAAAGGGTAAGAATTTTATTGAAGAGGCAGCCCTGCGATTGCTGTGGGATCGCGCGGTGCGAAGCAATCACAACTGTACGCTTGAGTATTTAGGCACATTTTAGCATGCAGTGGTTGCTGACGCGACGGAGTAGGCTATTATAGCAGTGGGTATTGGAAATGTTCTACTGAGTGAAGTATCTGTTACGTAGTAACTATTTAGTAATCTGTGCTAATACCCAAGTGGTCTCATTTCAATTTGGTCCCATTCCGACAACTATTTGGTCTCATTTCGGTAGTTTGAAGTCGAGTGCTGTGTCAATTTTTGACGTGTATTTTTATTGTTATGCTACTTTACAAGACCAGCGGATACATTTTTTATCCAATCTCCACGAAACAGTGAAACTTTTTTTTATCATACAATACACAATACAATACAATACACTTTATTGTACACCAATACAAAATACATAACAAAACAATCACTAAAAAGTGATTACTTTTAGGCAACCTTTGGATGGAAAGGTAGAACGTATATCATGAGATTCTCTCATTAGTAGGGGAAATTATGGGGTTTACTTTAGGGCCATATATGGACGACCAATGGTATCAAATGTACAGACACGATGTCTACGGATTTATTAAAGTATCCTAACCTAGCAGGTGATACATATTTGAGACATGTCATGGGGTCTGAGTGCTCGTCACCTTTATAGAGACATTGCTAAACGCTTAATCGGTACTTCTCAAAGAATAAGTATCGCCATCCAACGTGGCAATACAGCCAGCATTCTGGGAACCTTCCCAGTTGGCAATGACGCGATTTTCTAAACCATATTTTGTAATGTAAATATTTTAGTATATTATTTATTTTTATTTTTTTTATTTAAATATATTTATTTTACAAATTTATACTATCAGTTCCAGTGTAAAAGTTGCCAAAAAACCTTTCCAGGTTTGTCCTGGCAACAGGCAGAAATTCACCACCGGGCACAATTATTAGAAACTCATATCATAAAATAGGTAAGTACTTATATAAAACAATAACCCTCGGCCTACAGACGACACAGTTAGAAGAACATCAATATTATTTCAAATAGACGGGTAGATGGAAAAAAAAATATTGCTGGTTAAAGAACATAAACTTGCGTTACTATGGAACGATTGTGCTGCAGTACAATATAAACGAGTATGGCCAGTGTAGTATAGCAATTATAGTTATACCATAGGATACGCATACAGCATGCTCCAAACAAAAGCTTAGTTTTTATCAAGCAGATTAGTATACTAATGATGTAATTACATTTTAGATATAATATCGGAACTAAAAATACACATACATATATTTGCACACCATATAGTACACACACGTACCTACCATAAATACATACAAACACATACACACAAATACATAGATACTTGTATAAAATAATCATAAACCTACCTGTAATATAATATACATAATATACATATATACACACCTTCGGCACTCAAACGTAATGTCTAATATGGATATTGACTTCTGATATTTTGTATATAATATTTTTTTAGTTTTCGTTTGGAGTTCTTTTGGTTCAGTGATTCCCTTAAGAGTACGGGTAATTCGTTGTACAGCCTTGGGATTATATACTCATTAGTTCGTCTACCATAAAAATTTGTACTTCTGGACTTTGTGACCACATTTTTCTTGGTAATTTGTCTGGTCCGAATGTTGCCTTCCATTGGAAAAAGAAATTGTTGAGGGCTTAGAAATTGTTCACTAAGCAAAGCACATTCTACATATTCGTGTACTGGTATAACGTCGCAATATCCAAATAGTCCTCGGTCTTCATATGTTTCCTTTACTTTTCTAGGTACAATTGTTTTTAATAGTCTAATTTGAAGATCATAGATTTTGTCCAGATGTGTTTTAAAGGTGCGACCGTAGCTTGTGATACCATAATTAATTACGGACTCAGCCAACGCAGTATACAAGGTCCGCAGTACTTTAAATGGTAACCTGTACTTGAGTAGGTATAACTTTGCTAACAAAGCTCGTAACCTATCGCATACCTTTTCTACATGTGGTGTCCAGTTGAATCTGTCGTCCACTATCATCCCCAGGTAAGTGGCTTGCTTGACTTGCTTGATGCGCGAGCAATCCCCCGCGCACCCTGCTCCATAATAACGATGTAGACAAGTATGGTTGTGAGCTACCAGTTCAAAATTAGTAGGGCATCGAGTGTTGTGAGCTGATCTGACGTGAAGAACTTGAGTCTTTTCGGCATTTAGCACCAGGCCAGCATCGTGCGACCACATATTTAGCGCAGTAAAGTCACCTTGGAGCTTTTGCAGTGCAGCATCTAGGCTTTTATCCGCTGCAATTAGGCACGTGTCATCCGCAAATTGATATATTTGGCATTCGTTTATGACATTCTTTGCATCATTTACGTAAGTCAGGTAATGTAGTGGACCAAGCACTGAGCCTTGCGCCGTGCCCAACGACACATTTACCCTATTACTGGTGGCATCACCCACCCTGACCTTGTAGCTTCTACCCTGTAGATAGTTTTCACACCAGCCGAGCAGTGGACCGCGGATTCCAGTAGCATCAAGTCTTACAAGTAATTGGTCATGTCTTAGTGTATCAAAAGCCTTACTGTAGTCGATGAAAAGAAGCAGGACGTGTTTTCTTTCATCTAGGTGAGTATTTATTACATCGGTAAATTCTGTAAGTAGTAGACTTGTACTTTTGTTAGGCCTAAAACCGAATTGTGTGTTAGTTAGGATGTTATTTTGTTCATAGTAATTATATACTTCGCCAGCCACGTATTTTTCGACTATCTTATCTATAATTGGAAGCAGGGTAATGGGTCGGTAATTGGTGTACTTGTCCTTTAGACCTTTTTTATATATTGGCCTGACTAGGCCGCCTTTAAGTCTATCTGGGTAGATCCCTTGTTGGATACTAGTATTTATTAGGTTTGCTATCGCCGTTATGATTTCAGTACCGATTTTTTTTATGTCCAATGCACGTATCTTATCTATTCCTGGTGCTTTTTGGGGTTGTAACGTCTTTATTATTTTATATATGTCTTCCTTTCTTGCCTTTTTAAAGACTATACTTTTATCAACAGCTACTAGATATTTTTCTTGTTTTAAAAGTGGCTTGTTGCATTTAGGCACAATATCGTTAACGTTATTTTGAAACTCCGCTGCAAAGTTATTAGCTATTATCTTATCACTGTTTGAAGCCTTACTGAAAGCTTGATGTATAACATCTTCAACGGTTCTACTTATTTTACCCATGAGGTTATTAACTATTGCCCATGACTTGCGTGGATCATTTTTGCTGTGTGAAATTTTGTCAACAATATATTTATTACGTGATTTTTCTATTAGTTTGTGGCTTTTATTTCGTTTTTTATTATATTCAAGTCGAAGTACTCTATTTGTAGGGTCTTTAAGGCATTTAATGTAGTGTTTATCTGTTTCTGTGCATCTAGCTATTAGTTTATTATTAATCCACTTAGTTTGATTTCGCTTGGATGTAGTGCTAACTAGTTTGACGCGTGTTGAACATTTATAGGCTTCATCAAATTTGCTCTGTATAAAATTATATATTTGAATCGGACAATGCATACTGTTCGTTTGATTCCAGTCTACTTTATTTAACTCATTGTCTAATAAAGTATTATCTATAGAAAATATTTTTTTTGGAGCATGCTGTATCTGTCGTACACCCGAGAGCGTAGCAATGGTCATACGATGATCGGCTAGTACAGTACCAAGCGCTGCCGAGTGAATGTCTCCTGTGCAATAGCGAATAAAAATATGGTCGATACAAGACTTAGTCACAGAGCCTTTTAATGTTTCGATTCTTGTGTAATCTGAAATAGCGCACTGGAGGCCTTCACTGGACAGTAGGTTAATGTAGCGGTCTGTTATTATGTTTTTATCTTTTAGGTCCAGATTTAAATCACCTAACAGGATGCAATTCTCGTTAGGGCAGTGCTTATTAAGTAACCGTGGGAGTTCGGTTTTAAGAAATAAGTGTTTACTCTTATCTGGTGGTCTATACATTGCACATACAAAGGTCGAAAAATGTGATGTTGTGATTTTACCTATAATACATTCACTATGAAATGTGTGATGTATTACTTCAGTAAATGTATGCTTTCGGTGCACGTAAACTATTATACCTCCACCTTTGCGTTTTTTTCTCAATTGTAAGTGCATTGCATAGTCTTTTATGTTAAACATACAGCTCAGGGATTCTGATATGTTAACTTCAGTTAGAACAATAACATCAATTTTATCATGATATTTACTGACGTGGTAGGTAAGCTGTGAATAGTTTTTAATTAATGATCTTATGTTTGTATGCAAAATAGTGAAGTTATTTCGATTAGGGACAGTTGAAAAATAGGTTTTCAAATTGGGACAGTTGAAAACCTCGGATATATCCTGAATATCAAGCACTTTAAACAGTAGGGGGCGTATGTGGCTGCATTTAATGGTAAACTGGCATATATCGAGCTTAAGACAGAAGTTCCCTCAGGTCTTCTGCGAAACGAACTGTTTTTATCTTATTATGTATATTGTAATTCTTATTGTAAATAAATGTTTAAGCAATAATAGTATGTATAGATATTCAAATATGTTTAATAAATTAATAATAAGTCTAACTCATGATCGAATACGCTTCGTTTGTCAAAGCTTCGTATAATCTTGTTTTCTACGTCACTAGCGAGGACGGCGTTACGCGGGAGAGTTCGGAGCAAACAAATTGAATTAATTTGTGAATATTTTACATATTGTAAAATTTGTTCGTTCAGGCATCGCGTAGAAACGGCTGGAATTTTGAAACAAAGATGGTTTTAGGCACGGGTTGCTGAAATTGAAGGTATGTTGGAATATAGGATTGGGTTACTGAATGGTCATTGAACTTAGGACTCTGATCAAACGTCCGAAGCTTTCAGAACCACCGCGATGTAATCTTAGTTTTAACGAAGTAAAAACAAAGTCGCTTCCCACTGTCTGTCTGTTTTTATGTATGCTTAGATCTTTAAAACTACGCAACGGAATTTGATGCGGTTTTCACTAATGGATAGGGTGGATCTCGAGGAATGTTTTAGTATATTATTTGTCAAGCGGGCCAAGCCAAGGGGGTCCGCTAGCTAGCTATCAACACACAATCTCATTTAGCCCAAATTAAGCTAATATAAGCTTGTGCTATGGGATGTAGTTAACTAAAAAACATACTTAGAGGTATATAATTCTAAATACATATTATACATAGAAAACACCCAAATTTCGTAACAAACATATATTATATATTATATTATTAAACATTTGCGGATCACACAAATATTTGATTCGTCCCGGGAAAACCCGAGACAGGCGTCGAAAGCGCATGCACTACCGACCACGCCAACGAAGCTGGGAACTCTTTTTAATATTTTAGTTGTTATTTTGAATCGTATCAGATATTTTTAATCTGCTCTCAACACTTTAACATGAACACATCCATTCTAATAAACGCGTCGGAAAATAATATGATTGAGTTTCATTTTCCGAATGTCTAATGAACTTCACTCATTTCCTATACGCTGTTTCTTTCACACTTGCTATTATAGTACGCATTAGAAAGAGATGTCAATATACTCTGCAGGAAGTCCCCTTTTCATATAGGAACCGTTTTTATTCAATTAGCCTTTAATTAATTTTGTAAGTTGCATCATTAAAGTATGTTGGGTGAGTGAATTTGGGGATTGTTCGAAGTATGGCGGCGAGATTGACGGCCAACAACGTGTCTATTTCAAATAGACGGTTGAAGACCATGGTCGTAAAGATAATAAGGGGGTACCGCACGATCTCCCTAGAGGCTGCATGTATCTTAGCCGGAGCCCCTCCATGGGACCTGGAAGCGAGAATCTTTGCGTCATTGTTTTAACCACCCAACCGCGTGACAAGGGCCAGGAAGCCACAGGAAATTCTCTGCCAAAGTCCGCCAGCGCCACAGGAAATACTTCTGAGTGCTCAACTGAGGCGCCGGCAATGGACGTAGGGGCTTAAAAAAAAAGAAAAGGTGAGTGAGTTTCGGGAAGGATTTTTTGTTACCACTTGTAAATTGTAGAACACATTAGTATGAAAATTTGCTTATTGATAGACCGCCGCGAAAGAGAGTTTAGAATATTTTCAAAGAAAAATATCTGCTCCAGCCAAATTCAGTGAAAAACAACTTAAATTCCTATTTTTCTCTTAAATAAATACCAATTAATTCGGCTTAATCCCTTCAAGCCTTTGCTTAGTGACTTAAAAATAAGCTTCTTCATAATACAACAGGGGATCAAGAAAAACAGGTCAAAAAATAAAATAAATACTTATTATTAATTAATTAGTACCGTCATATTTTCCACGCTTTTCAATTAGCTTTCAAAATGGCTGCTATGTTTAAGTCTGTTTACGTCAACAGCGCAAGATGGCGGATTAATTTTTTGGCGCGAATTTAATAAACCCGATTGTTTTTCAGTGGCTTAACTATGAATTTAATTTGCGCAACTACATAATTCAATGAAAAATAATTCCTATTATTGATCGATTCCTATTATTGGGACATAAAGAATAAGATACATGGGTATCAAATTTTGATACTAATTTTCTACGTAATAAGGGGCCCTTAGGGGGCGCGATAGGTGCTAACTCCGTAGACGAAGTTTTGTACAAGTGGGATTTTTAGGGTTCCCGAAGGGTAAAACCCTATTACTGAAACTTCGCTGCCCGTCCATCGGTCTGTCTTGTTCTGTATCTCATGAACTGTGATAGTAAGAAAGTTTAAATTTTCACAGATGATTTATTTCGGTTGCCTCTACACGGGATCTACACGGAAGCTTTTCCAACATGAGCAATACAGATATAATATAAAATTATAATTTGGACAACATTTATTAAATTTATTATGTCTGTAATTTATATACATGAGGATGGTACACAAAAATTAGAAAGCAAAGCTTCTTTCTTGCTACTTTGGATGCCTTTAAAAGATTAAGACACGAACAATAGCTTCCATGACCGCATTCTACCGCCTTTACCACGACGAGTGTTCTGAAGAGCTCTTTAACCTAAACCCACCCTCTTCTTTTAGATCCCGTACAACACGTGCCGGGCAGAGATGCCACCCTGATACTGTGGATAGAATCTTCGCCAGAACTAAGCGTTTCAAGAGATCGTTCCTCTGTAGAACGATCGAGGCCTGGAACGCCTTACCCGCGCATCTATTTCCTCCTACTTACAACCCAGGGTTCTTAAAGCGGAGCATGAAGAGGCACATCAATATGTCGCCAAGTTGAGGGCTACTCTTAATAGTCATATTACACAATCGCCAGAAGTCGCTACGGCTTTTCGTCAGGCGAGCGGCGTCAATTTGGCGAAACTGAATTACGCAACTGCACTGCAACGCAACCCAACCTGGGTTTGGGTTACTTTTCGTTTTACTAACGACGCCGACGCTAAATTTAAAACCGGTTGCGAACCACTGATAAGCGTAACGTGACGATTTCTACTAAATCTCACTACCCACCCGTAAGCCGCGTTAGAGAACGTCGTTCCAATAAAAGACAGCGAACGGTTAGCGTTACCGTTCGCTGTCTGCTTAAACGATAGATTTCCTATAGTGCGCGGTAACGGCAATATGCTTGTCTTTATAACTTGGGGACCAACAACATTACCTACTGGCAAATCGTGAGTGTGTATTAGACATTTGCTTACTCCTTCGGGGACTTCTCGGGGACTTCGGGAGATTATGACTGTCTAAATCGGTATCGACTATCTACGTCGTGGAATCCGGTGATCAGCAAATGTACTCGCCACCTCACCGAACGCCCGCTTGCTGACACTATCAGCGTGGTGTGCCGTAGTGGCTCTCCGAACACAATAGTTAGTGACGACGAAGTGAGGGTAGTTGAACAAACCCGCACTTCACGAAGACGACGATGAGCTGAAGCCAGTCCACCCGTGACCACGGCTCTTGTAACAGAGCCGAAACGTCGGGTAATAAAGAGGGATGTATATATCTCAATAATCGCGTAAAAGACCCATTAGTCTTAAGTTTATAAATCGGTAGAACTTGTGTTTCTTAGATATCAACAACCCTTATCTTACTTATGACGAAACTTATTGGTAATATAAATATTAAAACTGTGTTTTATAATCATATCATCCACCGAGCCTTTTCCCAAATCAGTTGGAGTCGGCTTTCCAGTCTACGATGCGGCTAAACTTCGATATTTTCCGTCAAGCGATTGCCCTTTGACCTGCATGGGCGATATCGAAGTTCTGCAGTTAGACCAATCGGATTTTTGATTTAGAGCGCCAACTACCCCTAACGACTGCCATAGATGTTTGTATGACAACCGGGACCGAACAAAGGCTTAACGTGCTCTCCGAGGCACGTTTTATAATTATATAACTTCACTTAATATGCGGTACCACAATAAATTACACCTCCCTAGACGTTATTACCAGAGACAAAACACATTTTAAACGCAACTGACACTTACGGAGTTATAATTTAATATTTTTATTACAAGTACTCGTACCAAGACATGTCGGGCGCGGTACGGTCTCCAGACTCGGGCTGTGACTCAGGTGTGTTATTAAGACGTTTTTCTTGTCTCTCGCTTGTGCCGTATCATTGCTATGTAGGGATGGGATGTTTGACAATATATCGATATCGAGATTTTAGCCCGGAATGTAGAGAGTTTACGTAAGCAAGCAGCATTGGTTCTGGTTGTTGGAGTTAAGGTTCGGTTTAGTAGTTACAAGCGGACGCCCGCGGCTACACCCGCTTGACAAAACATATACTAACACCTTCCTCGAGTACTAATCTAGCCATCGGTGACCAAATGACGCGGAATTTTCATTCCGACCAAACCCCCAAAGTCCGCTGGGCGCCAATGGAAATACCTCCTGGTGTGTGCCAGAGACGCCCGCAGCAATGGACATGGGAGCGGCCGTGACCTCGCGGAATAAAAAAAAATCCATCGGTGAAAACAGCATCAACATCCATTGCGTAGTTTTAGAGATCTAAGCGTAAATTGAGACGGATAGATAGTGTAAGAGACTTTGTTTTATACTATACACATATTGTACCCGATAACGGCAATAGGGTAGTCATAAGTAGGACGAAAGGTGGCGAAAAGTGAGCATATTATACAGGCGCCTGTCTAACCGTTCTAATGAAGACACGATTTTGTAATGTGACGTGTAAAAAAATCAAACTACATGCTACTGGTGCTAATGGTTACTATTTGGCATAAAGAATAAGCATTGCTATACAACGTGGCAATGCTACTATGCTACCAGCCTTCTCGGAACATTGCCAGTCGGAGACGAGGCGGAGGAATTCTTTCACGCATATTAGAATTTAGATGTAATCTTAGTAGGTATAATTAGAACAGGTAATGTACATATTTAGTTAGTTTCAGCTGTATTGTTCTATAATGAAATAAAGTGATTGATGAGTTAAAAAAAAAACTTAATGCCAAATTTTGTAAAGTTGGTGGCACATAATAATTGAAAATTGTTCTAAAATAGCTGTATATTACGTATTATTGGCTATAGCACTCGCCCCGCTCGTAGCACTGGAAAAACAATATTTGTTATAATTTGATAGATACTATGTAACATACATACTGCCTTTTAAACTTTCTAAAGCCTAACCCAGAGTTTCGCCTCATAAAACCTTTACTTTAATAGCATGTAAAATTATTCCGAACCAATAAAGTGAAGCTATCACGACATATCCAACAAAACAACCTTCACCCTACTAATATTATAGACTAAAAAGTTTGTATGTACGGATATTTGTTAGTCGTTCAAGCGAAAACTACTAAAGAACGAACAATGGGCAAAAATGTATAGTGCTCAGCCCATGGGCGGCCACTGCCATACTATTGTTTTTTGAGTAGGCAAAAGTCATTTTTATTTATATTTGTATGGATTATAAGATAATCAACCCATGATAACTTTTTATCCAAACAGGTTACAGAAATAATCTTTTGTGGGATTATTGTATACAAGTATGTATAATTATTGTATACAAGTCTACCCTCTTCAGAATGCATTATTACCAATGAAGGACAACCTTGATATCCTTGGCATAGACGTTCGTCGAGAGCTCAATAATAAAAACTACATCGAAAGATGTATAGGGCTAGCTTCGCGGAAACTAGGAATACTGAATAAAGTAAAGAGATTCTTTACACCGGACCAGAGGTGTCTGCTGTACAAGACGCAGATTAGACCCTGCGTCGAATACTGCTCTCACCTCTGGGACGGCTCCGCGAAGTATCTGCTGGACGCTCTCGACGCCATGCAGCGACGGGCTATCCGTATTATAGGTTGTCCGGAGGTAACGGGAAGCCTTGAGCCGCTAGCTCAGCGCCGAACAATAGCTTCCTTGGCCGCATTCTACCGTATTTACCACGGCGAGTGTTCTGAAGAGCTCTTCAATCTGATCCCACCCTCTTCCTTCCGATCCCGAACGACTCGTGCCGGGCAGAGATGCCACCCCCACACAGTGGATAGCATGTTCGCGAGAATCGAACGTTTTAAACGTTCGTTTCTCTGCCGAACGATAGTGGCCTGGAACGCCCTGCCTGTGCACGTGTTTCCTCCCACATATAATCCTGGGTTCTTTAAGCGGAGCGTGAAGAGGCACATCAGTAGGTCGTCAAGTTGAGGGCCACTCTCAATAGTAATGTGTGCTGTGAGAGTGGCCCACAATCGCTAGACGTCGTCACGACTTACCACCAGGCGGGCGGCGTCAATTTGGCGAACCAAATATAAAAAAATAAAAAATAAATTATTTGTTCTAAAATACATCGCCTTTCAAATGACCCTAGTTTCATTGATGGCCGTCATGGGCCAGAAATGCCCATTGTCCTTTAAATGAAACCTATATCCCTGTAATATGTTCCCTTGGGAATCGGGAACGGGAACTATGCCAGGCGGGCGGAGACGCGTGTATCAGATATTATAGTACTAAAACAGTAAATATCCATTTTATAGATACTAAACACTGTTTGCATACATTTTCTACAGTGACGTCATGTTGTGACGTCATAACGGAGAGCTATTACCATCAGATTTATTGAACACTAGCTGATTACTGCGGCTCCGTCTGCGTGATATGCTTTTCTTACTGCCCATTCCCACGATAACATTATCAGGATAAAAAGTAACATACAGCACTCAAGAATCCGAAGAGGCCACAAAGGTGGCCAAAGGCCGCCGGGCGCCACTGGAAATACCTTCTGGTGCATACCAAAGGCAATGGACCTAAGAAGGCCGCGCGGACTTAAAAAAAAAACAGCACTCAAGAATTTTTTTTTTAAATCGGTTTAGTAGTTGCTGATCGCATTCAATGCAAACATACAATCAAATCTTTCCTCTTTATAATATTAGTATAGGCTAGTTGATAATCGCGGACCCGACCGTACTGTAGCGTTCTTTTCAATTCAACATAAATGTAGAATTCAAATTCTCTTTTTATCCTTTACAATGTTTTGTTTAATCCCTTACCCCTACTTATCTATATATAGAAATGGGGAATGTACCCCCCCTTAGCTCTCGGGAACTGCTTATGCTCCAATGATGGTTGACCCCTCTATGGATAGCCCTCGATCTGGAGGCAAGCCCCAAAATCGAAAATTTGACCTAGCCCTAAGGGATCAAAAGTTATAGGCCAAAACCTATGGCGTGGTACGGCGCGAAGCACCGCGCAAGACACCGTACTAGTTTAAAAGAACGGTTCAAGTTCCTTAATAACACACATACAAGATCCCTGAGGTCGTCGGAGACGCTGGTGTTGGCAGTGCCAGAGCACTCAACGGCTTTTAATGGTGGGTCTTTCTCCATTAAGGCCGTGCGACTATGGAATGAATTGCCGGTAGTTATTAGACGAGCACCAACGTTGGCGGTCTTCAAACAAATGCTAAAAGATCATCACCTTGGCTCCTGACTACTGTAATCTATTTTTTTCCACTCTATTTGTTTTTATGTATCCTTAATTCCCTATATGGTATAAAATGATCTCTATTTATTTAATAGTATTTAAGTTTTCAGTTCACTTACATACTTTTCTTTTCAGAACTTTTGCATCTTTATTTTCATCACTAGTACGGTGTCTTGCGCGGTGCCTCGAGCAGCACCACGCCATAGGTTTTGGCCCATAACTTTTGACCCCTTAGGGCTAGGTCAAATTTTCGATTTTTTGGTTTACCTCCAGATCGAAGGCTATCCATAGAAGGGTCAACCATCATTGGAGCATAAGCAGTTCTCGAGAGCTAAGGGGGACATTCCCCATTTCTAAATATAGATATATGCCAATACCTATCCACTGTTCACTACACTTCTATCTACTTAGGTCCATCCAAAGGTTACCTGTAAGAGATCACTATTGGTGATAAGGCCGCCATTTTTACATACTAAATGTTAAGTACCTGTTTCTTTTTGTATTGGTTAAGAATTGTTGGAAAATACCGAGTAATTTTTGAGTTTATTCGTTTAGTTATCAGTAAAAATTGAGAACGCTTACAAATTTGTTTAACTGATCGATATCGATAAAGAACGTATCACATCTCTAATCGTAAAGTATCCATCAAAATATGACAAATATTGTTTTTCCGGCGCCACGGGCGGGGGATAGCAAAGAATACTAACTATACAGCCAGCCATTTTAAAACAGTTTTATATTATTATGTCCAACCAACTTTACAAAAGAAGGAATTTAAAATATTAAGAAAGAAATTATAAATAGATCACTAAAACTGATGTGGGACTCGAACCCACGGCCTTTCCTTAACAGGGGGAATGCTCTGACCAGCTGAGCTACGATGACCAATACCGACAACATCGAATTTTTGCTTCATATCATATTGTAACGCCATCTCGTAGCGAGTAATAAGACTACCAAACTCGGCGCCATCTAGTAGCAAATCGCAGTACTACTACGTAACGTCTTTCGGGAATGTTCTGTCAAGGTACTTCTATGTAACGTGTTATCTAGAAGCATCTTGAAGGTGTGGAATGTTCGCGATATTTCTTCCGTGAAAATTCCAGAGTAATCTAGAGTAATGACCGCACTATAAAGGCGGAGCACTTCGGTGGCGGATCATCAGTATTTCCAGAGCGATAATACGAGTTATACCTGCGAGTTCAAGTGCGATTAAAAGTGTTTAGTGAAGCTTTATAGTGAAGTGTAAATTAGTGGTGTAATAAATAAAGTGTTTTGTGGTAGTTTGATCGGCATTTTCCATTCCGTAGAACCCCGGCTCGTAACAATTGGTGTCAGAATTGGGGATTTGGACAATGCCGGTGTTACCGAAAGAAGACACAGAGGGCGTCCGTACCAGGGGTCAGCGCCAGCAGGAGTTGGACAGCAGGCGCTTCGGAGGTAATACGCCGGAGAGGTTGGGTGGTCAGGAGCAGCCAACGGTGGAAGCAGGCCCGCCCACGGTATCTCCAGCGCCAGCACCTCCAGACTTTGCTGCGCTGATGGCGATGCTACAGGAGCAAGCCCGTCGCCAGGAGGAGCAGGCCCGCCACCAGGAGGAGCAAGCCCGTCGCCAGGAGGAGCAAGCCCGTCGCCAGGAGGAGCAGGCCCGCCACCAGGAGGAGCAAGCCCGCCGGTTGGAAGAACAGCTGCTGCGGGACAAGGAGGAGCAGGCACGCCGCCAGGAGGAGCAGGCACGCCGCCAGGAGGATCAGGCACGCCGCCAGGAGGAGCAGGCACGCCGCCAGGAGGAGCAGGCCCGCCGGTTGGAAGAACAGCTACTGCGTGACAAGGAGGAGCAGGCACGCCGCCAGGAGGAGCAGGCACGCCGCCAGGAGGAGCAGGCCCGCCGGTTGGAAGAACAGCTACTGCGTGACAAGGAGGAGCAGGCACGCCGCCAGGAGGAACAGACGCTCCTCATGAAAGATCTTCGAGCGACTTTTGGCAAGGAGATGAATGTGATGAAGGATCAAGTTCATCATGTTGAGAACCGCATCACGGAAGCTGAAACTCGGATTGAAGATGTAAAAAACCAGATTACAGATGTGAGGAAAGAGCTGGGAAATCTGAAAGCTGGAGATGGGATTGCGACTTCCTTACCTGCCGTACCTTCAGCGCGTGGATTTAAAGTACCGCCATTCGATGGGACATCTTCATGGTCAGCCTATAAAAAGCAGTTTGAAGCCGTTAAGAAGGCAAACGGGTGGAGCAAAGCCCAGGCCATGACTGCGCTTACATTGGGTTTGCGAGACAAGGCGTTAACCATCCTAGAAGCTCTCGGAGACGATGTTTCCTACGAGCAGCTACTAGAAGCCTTGGAAACCAGATACGGTGACGCTCACCTGGAACACGTGTATCGTGCGCAGCTGAAGGATCGTGTCCAGCGCTCTGGTGAAAACTTGCAACAGTGGGCCCTGGAAGTTGAGAAGCTGGTACGGAAGGCATACCAGTCGGTACCTGCGCTCATCGATGGGAATCTGGTGCAAGTATTCATCGACGGCATCCACGACCTGGAAGTCAGGGCCGCTGTCAGACTCGGGCACCATGAGACTCTCAAAGACGCCTTGGCTCATGCTTTGGAGGTCGAAGCCGTACGGAAGGATCATCGATCTCACCGTGTCAGGGAAGTTGTAGCATCACCGGCTCGCAACCGTTTCACGAGGTATAGCCCTAGGTGCTACACATGTGGTGAGAGGGGCCACCTTCGATCCAGTTGCCCAAAGCGGACTGCTGAAAGAGAAGAAAGTCGTTCCCAAGAGGATAGGGTGGCTAATGTCACCGCCCAGCAACAGGAGGGAAACGAATAAATGCCAGGACTACGGGGCGGGTGCTGGCTGATTTTAGAAGAGCCCCAAGGGTTTCGGTCTCACAAACCCAGGATGGGAACAGCCTGATCATCAAGGGCGAGGTAAATGGAACACCATGCAAGCTGACAATAGATACTGGAGCATCTCGCACGGTTGTCAGTTCCCGACTTGCAAATCGGTTCCTTGGGGACTCTGCAAACCGTGACCGCATCAACTTGGTAACGGCCACGGGTCAGCGCATACCCGTCCGAGGAGAGAAAGAGATGCAGTTAAAGTTGGGCAATGGAATTTACCTGCATAATGTCATCGTGGCTGACATAATGGATGACTGCATACTGGGCTTAGACTTTATGAGGAAGAACTCTTGTGAGATCGACGTCAAGCAAGGAGCGATGAAATGTGGTCAAGAGGAACTTTTCATGGAAGGAGCGTTATCAGGAAAAGTGTACAGCTTGAAGAAGGTCGTGCTTCCTGCCAGATCAGAAACGACTGTACCAGTTAGTCTCCCTCAGAATTCTGGGCGAACACATCGATGTGTACTCATAGAAGGGATATACAATGAACTTCCATGGAAAATGGCCCGAACTCTGGTAAGAGCCAATGAAGCCTCAGTGGTACGTGTGCTGAACCTTAGTGATAAGGAACACGTGATAGAAAAGAGCACATTGATTGGCACTTGCGAAGAAGTAGATTGGATGCGCCGATGCCAAGAGTTGAGTACTAGGAACATCGTCAACAAGGATGCTAGAAACAACGTGTTGACACTTTTAGAAGACTGTCGTAACATCTTAACGAAGAATGAAATGGACAAGGCTAAGAAGATGTTACTCAAGTACGCCGATATTTTCTCTTCGAGTGATGCTGACATTGGGAAGACTGGATTGGTTCAGCATAGAATCAATACAGGAAATGAGGCACCCATCCGTCAGCGACCAAGGAGACTGCCAGTAGCACGAGAAAAGGAAGTTGAGACCATGATTGAAGGAATGGTAAAAGATGGTGTGATAGAACCATCGTCAAGTCCATGGTGCTCACCTGTAGTGCTGGTGAGGAAGAAAGATGGCAGTATGCGGTTTTGTGTCGACTATCGTCGTCTGAACGACGTTACGAAAAAGGACAGCTACCCTTTACCAAGGATCGATGACACGTTGGACATGCTGACAGGGGTGAAGTGGTTTAGCACGCTAGACCTGAAAAGTGGCTACTGGCAAGTTGAAATCGATCCGAAGGATAAAGAGAAGACTGCATTTTCCACAGGAAAGGGTTTGTGGCAGTTTAAAGTTATGCCATTTGGTTTATGCAACGCCCCGGCTACTTTTGAAAGATTAATGGAAATTGTACTCGCCGGATTGACTGGGGACGCCTGTCTTGTCTATCTAGATGACATTATCATCGTGGGCCGTACGTTAGAAGAGCATCTTCAAAACCTGGAACGCGTGCTTGTAAAGATCCGAAGCGCGAACCTGAAGCTCAGCCCGAAGAAGTGCTCATTCCTCAAACGGCAAGTAAGCTTCCTAGGCTACGTAGTGTCTGAAGATGGTATCCGCACGGATCCAGAGAAAATCATCGCCGTTAAGGATTGGCCGGTTCCAAAGGATAAGACGCAGGTCAGAGCATTTTTGGGTTTGTGCTCATACTACCGGCGATTCGTCCAGAACTTTGCGGATATTGCCAAGCCCTTACACAAGCTCACGGAGGAGAAGCGACAATTCTGTTGGGACGGAAGCTGCGGCATCGCATTCCAGGAGCTAAAGAATCGTCTGTGCAATACACCTATTTTGGGTTATCCTGATGCGGAAAATGAATTTATAGTTGACACAGACGCAAGTGATATCGGACTCGGAGGTGTGTTATCTCAAAGGAAAGGAGATCGAGAGGTCGTTATAGCCTACTTCAGCAAATCCTTATCGAAACCTGAAAGGAATTATTGCGTCACGAGGAGAGAATTACTCGCCGTGGTGAAGACATTGCAGCATTTCAGCAAATATTTACTAGGGCGAAAATTCCTTATACGTACCGACCATGCTGCATTGAAGTGGCTATTACAATTTAAGAATCCAGAAGGACAAGTCGCCAGATGGATTGAGCTATTACAGGAATATGACTTTGTAATCGAACATCGCAGTGGGAGATCCCATGGCAACGCAGACGCATTGTCAAGAAGACCTTGCCCTGAAGACTGTAAGCACTGTGCCAAACAGGAGATAAAGGAAGCCATACCTGTGAAGATGCTTAAAACGGATCTGAGCGACGAATGGAAAGAAAGCCTACAACATGCTCAACAGGACGACGCAGACATCAAGCCAATATTTGAGTGGATTAAAGCAAGTGCTCCTAAACCCATGTGGAGTGACGTCGCTTCAATGAGTTCAATCACAAAAAGTTATTGGGCGCAATGGGACAGTTTAGTTATTCAGGATGGAGTCTTGTGCCGCAAATGGGAAAATGCTCGAGGAGACAGCTGTCATTTGCAAATGGTCGTCCCTAAAGTTAAGGTCCCAGATGTGCTACAGCTCTACCATAATGGATGTTCAGGGGGCCATATGGGAGTAAAAAGGACTCTGTTGAAGATACGTGAGCGGTTTTACTGGATCCACTGTCGCGACGACGTTGAGGACTGGTGTCGCAAATGTACGAGTTGTGCTGCTGTGAAAGGACCTCATACACGGAGCAGAGGTGCACTGAAACTGTATAACGTTGGGGCACCATGGGAAAGGATAGCCCTAGATGTTGCGGGACCGTTTCCTGAAAGTGAAAGCGGAAACAAGTACTTCATGGTTGTGATGGATTATTTCACGAAGTGGCCAGAAGTCTTCGCTATACCTAATCAAGAAGCTACTACGGTCGCAGATAAATTAGTTCACGAAGTCTTCTGTCGTTTCGGGGTGCCTCTAGAAATCCATAGCGATCAAGGAAGAAATTTTGAATCTCAGGTGTTCCAGGAAATGTGTCGGGTCATGGGTACTCACAAAACCAGAACGACCTCTTACCACCCGCAGTCAGATGGAATGGTGGAGCGATTTAATCAGACATTGGAGAGATATCTGGCAAAAGTTGTGGAAAGCAGGCAAAAAGATTGGGACAAGCACATCCAACCGTTTCTTTTGTCTTACCGAAGTGCGGTTCACGAAAGCACGTCAGTGACACCAGCTTATGCGAACTTTGGAAGAGAATTACGGTTGCCTGCCGACTTACTAACCGGTATACCACCTGACGCTCCACGCAATATCACTGATTATGCGAATGACTTGCGCAGCAGGATGAATGACATTTATGAGCATGTCAGACAATCAGGTCAACAAATGTCTGAAAAGATGAAGACCCGTTACGACCGAAAGACAAACAATAAGAGCTTCGATGAAGGTTCGTTAGTGTGGTTACATAACCCAGTCCGCAGTAAAGGGAAGTCTCCCAAGCTGCAAGCTAAATGGGATGGACCATACCGAGTTGTGACCAAGATTAACGATGTCACTTACCGAATACGGAAGAGTCCAAGAAGTGCGCCAAAGATAGTTCATGTGGATCGATTGGCGCGATATTATGGGCCTGACAATGCTCGGGACGAGCATGTCTTAGGAGGGGGCAGTGTAACGCCATCTCGTAGCGAGTAATAAGACTACCAAACTCGGCGCCATCTAGTAGCAAATCGCAGTACTACTACGTAACGTCTTTCGGGAATGTTCTGTCAAGGTACTTCTATGTAACGTGTTATCTAGAAGCATCTTGAAGGTGTGGAATGTTCGCGATATTTCTTCCGTGAAAATTCCAGAGTAATCTAGAGTAATGACCGCACTATAAAGGCGGAGCACTTCGGTGGCGGATCATCAGTATTTCCAGAGCGATAATACGAGTTATACCTGCGAGTTCAAGTGCGATTAAAAGTGTTTAGTGAAGCTTTATAGTGAAGTGTAAATTAGTGGTGTAATAAATAAAGTGTTTTGTGGTAGTTTGATCGGCATTTTCCATTCCGTAGAACCCCGGCTCGTAACAATATTCATAATTTCTACATCGCGCTATTAAGGTTAGCGTTGGATCTGTTGTGATCTATTTATAATTTCTTTCTTAATAAAATCGAGGAGGTTCTCAATTCGACTGTATGTTGGGTGAACCGATTTTAATTTTTTTTAAATGGAAGCTACTACTTCCGAAGTGGTCCCATTTCAATTTGGTCCCATTCCGACAACTATTTGGTCCCATTTCGGTAATTTGAAGTCGGTTGTTGTGACAATTTTTGACGTATATTTTAATTACACATCACAAAGTAACATGTTAGACAGAGACGTCCTTACGTAGGTACGTATTTATCTGTCTGTATGTTTGTTCCGAATAATCTCTGAAATGGCTAGACCGAATTTAACGGCACTTTCACTGGCAGATATCTGATTTTATAGGGAGTCAAATTAAGTAAAATTAAGGTAAGGCTTATAAAAGTAAAGTACCTATAATAATAAAAATAATAAAACCGAAACAGACATTTGTGGATCACACAAATAAGTATTTGATTCGCCCCAGGAATTGAACCCGAGACTCTGAAGTCGAAAGCCGAACTACCGACCACGCACCGAACATGTATATAGCTTCCGATAGCATGATTTAAGTTACGTGTCATGGCAACCTCTGAACACCTACGACTAGTTGTCTCTGCATCACCCAAAGGTTGACTGGTAGATAATGCCTTTGGCATTAAGTCCGCCTTTGTACAGTTTTGTGCATAAGTTTAAATAAAAAAATTACATTACCCTTGAGTGCTATAGGGTACTTTTTATCCCGGTAATGGGTTCCCGTGGGATTTGGGTAGCGAGAAAACTATATCTCGTAACATAACAATATGAAAACCAAACAAATTTGCCAATCACCCACTACTACGTAACGAGTACAATCACAATCAATTTGCGTTCGTCACCCGTCAATGTATACTCGACGAATATCCAATGACGTCTCATTTCGCGAAGCCTCCAATTTGACAGAGGACCGGCCAGCAATGGATAGCGTATGAAAAAATTGGATCGAATTTATGACGAGTTTGAGTGCGATTGATAGTAGCTGTTATCGATTTGATTACGTGTATGGTAGTACGAGTACTCGCAGTTCTGTAGTGAATTAATCTTTGTACATACATACATTGAAACGGCCTCGATGGCGCAGTCCCGATTCCCGGGCCAAATCAAATATTTGTGTGATCCACAAATGTTTGTTTCGGAATTTAGGTATTTTCTATGTATCTTTCACAAAAACACATGTACTTTTCCACTGGTATAATTTTCTTTTTTACTGACCTGTTTCACCTCACGGCATCATCAGACATTATATAATTTCAATAAATCACAGTTAGGACACACATTTAAGACTGTTAACACAACGCCATCTAGTTTTAAACTAAGCAGAGCTTGTGATACGAGTACTAGATAAACTGATATAAATACTTATATTTTTTTTTTTGTAAATATATACATATTATACATAGGAAACACCCAGACTTCGGCACAAAAATACGTGTCATCACATAAAGTTTGTCCCGACCGGGAATCGAACCCAAGACTCCGACGTCGAAAGCGGATGCACTTCCGACTCAAGAGAAGCAGTTAAGTATGTATTTAGAAATATACAACGTGTTTCATATTAGTGTGGTCATATTTGACCCTCGTTACACATGCGCGTTGAGTTAACTATACGCAAGGACAAAATTGCAAATACAAGTTTAGTTAAAACTTTTAAGGTGTCATGTAAATTTAATTGATTTGTTCATTTAATCGATATTTTATAAACCCAACACTACCTAGGGTCAAATTTATTCGTAAGGTTCAGTCCCCTTCGATGAATCGTAAACAACTCTTATTTCATATGCTCCTGGTACAGAATACTATTTTGCATTAATGTTAGGTTGTGGACTTTAAACAACAAAAACTTACCGATTTCATTGTGCATGTCATCCTGGTAGATAGGTAGGTACTGTGTTCCACAATAAACACAACTAACTCACTAATATCACGATACTTAGATAAACATTATTGAATTTAATAAAAAATACACTTCCTACCTAAGATACTAATAAACACTAAACTAAAAAGTAGGTACTAAAGTAACGGCTCGAAATGTTCGCCGCCTTGATCAATGCACAGTTGGGTCCGTCGCATCATGCTGGCAGTTACATTACACAGCATGTCTGGAGTTACACTGCTAAATGCATCAAATATTTTAGACTCCATATCTTCACGCGTGAGACATACCGCACTGTACACTTTGTTTTTGACATAGCCCCACAAAAAAAAGTCAAGTGGTGTGAGATCCGGTGACCTCGGAGGCCAAGGTATGGGACCACCACGTCCGATCCACTGGTTAAACCGCTCATCTAAACACGCCCGTACATCTTTCGCATAATGTGCTGGCGCCCCGTATTGCTGGTACATCATATTTGTGTACAATGTTACAGGCAAGTTTTCAAGTTCGGGTTCTAAGACGTTTCTAAGGAACGCGAGGTAATTTTCACCGTTTAGCGAACTTGGTAGCACGAAAGGACCAATTAAAATATCTCCGATTATTCCCGCCCAAATGTTAACACGCCACTGATGCTGAAAGTTGTTTTCTGCAGATGCGTGTGGGTTCTGATGAGTCCATACATGTTCGTTATGCTGGTTACTGATACCAGCACGAGTAAAAGAGGCTTCATCGGTCCATAAAATACGGTTCGCGAAACTAGGGGATCGTTGTGCTTCCTCTCGGTACCACTGGCAAAAGTTGAGACGTGGTACGAAATCAGCCGGTGTCAGTTCTTGGGTGTGCCTGAAGTGGTACGAATGTTGACCATCTGCTTTTAGCACGCGCCATACTCTCAAATGATTAATTCCCAGAACAATCCCAGCGCGGCGAGTACTTGTTCTGGGATTGGATTGAAAATGCTCGAGAATACTTCTTGCTCTAGTGGTACAACAGATGGTCTGCCTTCTGAGCGGGAACCACGGAAAGAACCAGTGTCATGTAAACGGTTCACCATTTTTCGGAAGCACTCCACAGATGGTAACCGCAGCCGTTCACCTTCGAGTCTATTGTCCACAAATATTTCTCAATAAAGGCGACGAGCTTCACGCAGACTGCCATCGGCTGCCCCGACGCAAAGTATCATTTCATAATATTCACTATTACTTAAATACGCCATGATCGATTAACACAGATTACTACGTACGCCTAATATCAAAGTTTACTTGCAACTGAAAAGAAATTAGATAGTTGTAAGTGTTGCCCAAGTCCAATGTCTTATTTCCTTGAATTACGTCGTAATTTTGGTAAAACTCTAATAAAAGTACCTAGTATAAAATAATTTAAGAGATAAATAATAACATAATTATTATTTACCATAAACACAGGATATTTCCCTAAGACCTATGAAATAAAATAAAATTGTTGAATGCCAGCGCGGCGTCGCATGTATGCATGTATGCATAGTATGCATGTAAATACATTTCGAAACCTACTTAAACCCATTTAAAAAAAAACCGCTTCAAGATCCGTTGCGTAGTTTTCAAGAACTAAACATACATTAGAACAGATAGACGGAAAAAGCGACTTTCTTTATCCATGTAATCTAAGATTAGTAATTTATTACCAATTGCTAAAATGAACAAATATCCAGCATAAAAAAAGCTAATAAAGTCCCCGTTTATGAAGAACATTGCGTTAACTTGCAACACCGGAATAATATGGTTTTTGCGGTAAAATTTACACGTGTTGTGACGTTCGCTATTGATACCTAGTTTCTTCAAAGCGGCTCCAATCAAAAAAGTGGGCGGTTCTCTTTGTAATTTTTAGGGGTCCTTAAGATACATATTAGTGAAACTGACACCAACACCTCCTACTTTTTCTGATATCCTCGTTCAACCATACAAGTTGCCACTTTTAGCGATAATGTTTTATGAACTTTTATGCATCACATTATCATGACGAATCGAGAACCTAAGTACCTACTCTTTTTTAAAGTCGGTCAAAAATAACCAAACACCTTGCAGATCATTTACTTCATGGTAAATGAGTCGAAAGAGAGTTCACGATATGGTAGTGCAGTGACTGGCATCCACGATGTCTCTATCCCGAAACTGAATACCTACATACTACTATACCCACCAGCGTTCTCAACAGCTACAACATAAACTTCTACACAAACAGCAGTTGTATTTTAAATATCTGTGCGGAACCAATTTATAAAAAGTGTAAATTTAAGGAAGACAAGAACATAAATGTTTCTTCTCTTTTCTTCGACAGCAAATGCGTTGCTCCTGGTATTTGAGTAGGTTGACAACAAATTACGTGTGAGTTGTGACATTCACGACAATCACGTGATACATAAATTCATAGAAAAACTTCAAAAATAACTTTGAGTAGGCACTCTTTATTTTGACCCCAAGTTGTGATTTCGAAACTATTTTGTATGATAACTATTGATAAAGTAACTTTATCTGTTGGTTAAAATTTTGAGTAACAACGAGACTGTCCGAATCTATTTCACTGTTTGGCAAACCTACTTGAGGTCAAATCTAGAGTTCATTCTAATCATATGTTTATTTTGTAGTGCAGTCTTAGGGCTTCATTTCAATGAGCTATCGATAAAAAGGAAAATTTATCGACTACGTCATTATAAGTCAATATTTTATTAAATTAATTAAAGACCCCGCGCAATATATTATTTGGGCCCTACCCAATGCAACCTTGAGATATGACCACACTAATATGAAACACGTTGTATACGTATGTTTATCTATACTACTACTCGTATTAAAAAGAGGAAAGATTTGTATTTTTGTGTGTATGTTTGTAATGAATAAACTCAAAAACTAATGTGACGATTTTCAAAATTCTTTCACCATTGGAAAGCTACATTCACACTGAGTAACATAGGCTAATTTTATCCCAGCATTGTGTTGCTACGGGAACAATGAATGAGTAAACTAAATCACGCGGGCGTAGCTGCGGCTATCAGCTAGTCAAAGTATATAGAGAACAACCGATTTCCAAAAAAAGAGGAGGTTCTCAATTTGACTAAATTTATGTTACTTCATATCTTCAGACTGGATTTGAATTTTTTTTTTTAAATGAAAGCTACTGACTACTTCCGAAGTGGTCCCATTTTTATTTGGTCCCATGCCGACAATTATTTGGTCCCATTTCAGTAATATGAAGTCGGTTGTTGTTTTAATTTTTGACCTGTATTTTTTTCATTTGAAGCCCTAACGCCCATTGCCGGTCAGCCAGGGTACCTCGGAAGTATAAACCACAAGTCACCTTTTTTACACCTAAAATAATGTCATAAAATGAATTCACCATTCCGAGTGTCAGTACGTATACGTACAGTTGTCTAAAACTCCTAAAGTGACTGTCAGTAATTGTCAATTGTTTATAACCCTCATTAAATACTTTATCGGTATCGTCTCGGTTACCGTCAAGAAGCTATTTATATGCGACGACACGGTGACGACACGGTCGATGTGTTTTCCTCCGATATTTTTCGTTATGACGTGATTAAAATGGGGCCTGATTACGATAGATAGGACCCACACATAAAAGGTACAATGTTAAAAGCATTTAGGTCAAAAGGATGCTTATGCAAATCAATAAGACTGACTTCAAATCCCTTAAGTACATTATTTGGTGACACTTTACTAGTGGTACACCTTGCCTCACATAAAAAGAACGCCGATGCAGCTGCGCAGTAGATGATTTATCGATCTATATGGCGAACAGCGAGTAAGAGCAAGAGTACCGATGCGCAAACACACCCCTCCCATTCTCGCCAAGCGTTCTTTTTACGTGAACCCCAGTATACGTCCTATCTTAGCACAGTTAAAACTTTAAATAGTAAAGTCAATGTGTCATCGGAGTGCCATGTTATGTGTATATCAGAATACATAAAGACAGACGTAAGCAAAATTGTACAGTGTGGTATCGAAATCTAGACGCTTCGACGTAAAAATATACTAATATAAATAAGTGTCGTGATCGTATCGTTTACTATAAAAGCATCTTAGATCCCTCTCGCCCATCGAGTTTAATTGTAAGGGATACTTTAAAGTTTAAAACTTAAATTAACTTGTTTGCTTACAATATTACAGCCATTAGGGGCCCCCGACAATTGGACGCCCTGCCAGATGCTTTCAAGATATTCTATATATCTCACAGCTAAAGTTATTTGTAACTAAGATATTGGATTACGTTGGGAAAACTGATTGTCTTTCAAATTGGGTTTAGCATTTCAATTGAAAGGTTAAATTTGTATAAATAAGTGGCTATACAAAGATGGAGGTACTAATTGAACAAACACACGTCAAACGTTGATACAAAACAAAATTTATACTTTTAGACTACACAGGAAGCATAGCCTTAAAATTAAAAAAAAAATCGGTTCACCCAGTTAAAACAAACATTAAAAAAAATACAGTCAGTCAGTGTAAAAAAGGTAAAATTGTTGAAAATTATAAAGGTCGATTCACACGTATCAGTGCAAACTAATCTTTCATTTCAGTGTCAGTCATGACTGAGTCGTATTTGACACTGATATGTGGGGACGCGTACATAGAAAATGTATGAAAGATAAATTACTGATACAGAATTGTCGCATGTCGGAGGCTACACTGATATGTGTGAATCGATCTTAAGTGTATTTATTCAATTATGTGTCACAAGTTCTACCAAGCGCCATCAACCGTAAAGACGCAAATTTTTTTTTACTGTTTCTATGGCGTGGTCGTGTGCATCGGCTTTCTACTCCGGAGTCTCGGGTTCGATTCCCGAGTCGAATCATATATTTGTGTGATCCACAAATGTTTGTTTCTGAGTTTGGGTGTTTTCTATGTATAATATGTATGTATTTAGAAATATATACTTAAGTTTGTTTATCAGTTGTCTAGATCCCATAACACAAGCTTATAGCTTAGTTTGGGCTAGATGACGTTGTTTGGAGAATATCTAAAAATATTGATTGATTTTATTTATGGACTGGTGGACACCTACAACTTAGTTCGCGAGGAATTCTTTCAGTCAAACATCCTCGCTAAACGTTTGCATTGCAAACTGCAAAGAACGGACTCAAATGAAATTATTTTTCAACAATTTTTGTAAACTTTTCCATTACTGGTCAGATCCTATTGATCGTAGCGTGATGTTATACAATCTTTCTGTTAAAAACAGTGACTAAATAATATGTTTTTACAATGCAAACCATAGTTCCTGAGATTAGCGCGTCCAACCAAACAAGCTTTCGTGGTCAGTTCTTACCTGAAACAAAGAAAAAATTATTAAATAATATAATTTATTACTGTAGAACCCGAACAGGGTGCGAAGTGTGTGGAGCGGGGTACAAAGAAGTACTCGAAGAGTGGTTGAAAGTAAAAGGTACCTAGTGATATTTATTTACAATAAGAATTACAATATACAAAATATACATAATTATATACTAAAAAGATTTACATTACAAAAATCGTTTAAAAAATCCTCCGCGTCATTGCCGACTGGGAAGGTTCCCAGAATGCTGGCTGTGTTGCCACGTTGGATGGCGATACTTATTCTTTGGGCCAGAAAATAGCCATCAGCCTTCTGGTCCTGAGAAGCATCGGTTAGGCGTTTAGCAATGTCTCTATAAAGGCGGCGAGCACTCGGACACCATGACCCCAGTGTCTCAACCCCAAACGGCTCTAATATGTAATCACCTGCTAGGTTAGCATATTTACGCTGTTTAAGGCCTTAAATATAATAATATTAATAAAAAAAATAGCCTCTGACATCCGGCTTTCCTAAGACCGGACTCGACTCTCGAGTAGGTACGAGTATAAGGTAAGGTAAGCAATGGTGGGTGGCCGTCTAGCCCGTCTACCGTCCTCGAACAGGCCTCCGTCACTCGCTCAAGGCCGCGCGCTATATACCTACCGCTCGGCGTACCTTCGAGAGTACAAACTGGCAGAGGGCTGCCGAACTGCACGTTTCCCGCGCTTACGCTTCGAAATGCAGGAACCACGTAATTATTGTGCGGATTATAGTAGGTATGCAAATGGTATGCACTATTTTAATAATAACAAAATGCATTTTTAACTTGGGTTTCATTTACTTACATTTCCTTTTGTTTTTTGTGCACCGGGATTACGTTATGTTTGGCTAACAAAAAAAAAGCGGCCAAGTGCGAGTCGGACTCGCCCATGAAGGGTTCCGTAGCAGCAAGTAATATAATATTTTAATTTTTACGATTTATGGCGTATTAAAAAAAAACTACTTACTAGATCTCGTTCAAACCAATTTTCGGTAGAAGTTTGCATGGTAATGTACAACATATATATATTTTTTGGGACACATTTTACCACTTTGGAAGGGTCTCAAGCGCAAACTATTCAGTTTAGAAAAAAAATGATATTAGAAACCTCAATATCATTTTTGATGACCTATCCATAGATATTATTTATTTTCTTAAACAAAGGGGAAATACAGAACCCTATTACTAAGACTTCCCTGACCGTCTGTCTGTCTGTCCGTCCGTCCGTCTGCCACCAGGCTGTATTTCATGAACCGTGATAATTAGTATACCTTGAACCGTGACATAGTAAATAATGTATTTATGTTGCCGCTATAACAACAAATACTAAAAACCAGAATAAAATTAATACTTTAGGGTACAACCCATAGAACAAACGTGATTTTTTTTGTCGTTTATATTTTTTGATCAATAAAAAATATAAATCATTATATAAAACTAAAACATATTGGATTGACTAATAAAAAAAATGGTTGATTCGTAACATTTGTTTTATTACAATAATCACCATAGGTACAACCCTAGCGCATTCTTACGATGGCGTCCCTCGCACGGCGACTCTATGACCGCGTGTTTAAGGTACAATTCTCCTCGTTCTGTGCAGCAGCTATTATTATTGAAATTTTGTAGATTAATATAGAGTAGGTATTTTCGCTTTTGTATGGGAGTGATGTATCTGTTACGTAGTAACTATTTATTAATCTGTGCCTCGAGTCAGTCCTAGGAGAGGAGGCCCACATGGACACTCAAGCAGTGGTTGAGGTATCCAGCACACGCTCCTAGTCCCTACTCGTAGCCAGTAATATAACAATAATATCAGTGATGTACAAGAGACGTCATTGACCCGCCGAGAATCGAGTGTAACACGAATTGCTCCTTTCTAAATAACTCTGTATTAGATTTAAGATGAAATATTTTGGAAAAAAGCCGAACTGAGTTTCTTGAGGGCTCTTCTCAGTCTCGTTGCATTTTGGAACCCTCGGTAGAGTCACACCAACTTTTAACGAATCTAAATAATTTTCTAAAAATTTCAAAGATAATAAACGTTATTTTATTTTATTTTATTTTATCTCAACACCGACTTCTATCTTTACCGGTAGCGCCATCTAGTTACGTCTTCGGTACTAATGTGGTAGTACGAACTGGTACAGCGAGTTATGCAATCTATTGATTCTCGGTGATAGTCCCGTTACAGTACTAATTAACTAGTGGTTCTGTGAACCGTAGACTTCGGGAGCTTTGTTTAGAAAATTTATTTTTCAATTTTCTTTATTACTCTTTCATTTTTCATCCAATCCAAAAAATATCATTCACATGTTATCCATTGTAAGCAAGGAGTGTGTGTGTAAAGTTTCATCAAAATCGGTTGATAAATACGGCCACAAACATGATCTGATAGAACCCGTAGATGTAGAGATGTAGAGGTACAGACGAAAGAAATTCTCCCCAGTCTGCAAGTTGAAACGGAGACTTCGGTCGCTTCGATCCCTCAGTCAATAATGCGGCTGTTAAATGACTCGGACTGCAGATTGCAGAGATGGGTAAGGCAGAAGCCTCACAGGCGTTTTGGATCCGTCCGCAATATTTCGCGGTGTAGGGTAGGGTTACAAACGGTGTCGCGTTTTATACGCGGTGTTCTGCTGCGGTGTGATCATTATGCCAGTAGAGTTATGTTCAGTTTAACCTTCATATTGTAACTGATTTATGTCATATCTAGATTACATATTCGTTTGTGTATCTATAAAAATATCTTTCTAAAAAAAATCAGCCAGTAAATACCGACACAGATGTAAATCCATACTCCTAGAAGCGGCATCGCGTGACGCACGGTTGTTACTGCAAACGTTTCCAAGGCATTATTTACTTATTCAAGTAGAGCGACTGTAGCCATCTTACGTACGGCCTTTTGCAAAACAATGATATAAGCGTGGGGTCTAAGAGCTCACGGCACAGCGAACTACACTTTTTTTTTCAAGAAACTATTTGATGCATTTTAAAATAATAGCGTAAATACCAAGCTATTTATGTTCAAATTAAGCAGAGCTTTTGCGATAAGAAATATTAAACAACAGATAAAAATGAAGGGTTTTTTATTTGTTTAGAACAAAATTTGCTTGTCGAAAATTATGAAAACAGTAATGAAATTTATTGTGACATTAAATAACCGGCCAAATGCGGCAAACAAATCACGTCTGTCGTATGGGACACCCCTTAAATATTTATTAATTTTATTTTTTGTTATGTGTTGTTACACCGGCAACAGAAATACATCATCTGTGAAAATTTGAACTTTCTAACCATCACGGTTCATGATATAAAACGTAGTGATAGACGGACGGACGAACGGACGGACGGGAGGACAGCGGAGTCTTAGTAATAGGGTTCCAGGTAAGCACAAACTGTGAAAATAGTTTTGTGGGAAGTTGCATAGATAAGCAGTAATATGTACCTATTAAATAAATCAATAATAAACGAAACGTAGGTGTGTACTAAAAATATGTTTTATTTTGGTAAACTCTCCTAAAAAGTGCCTCCGCCTTACTGTTTTACCGGTCGGCCCAAGGCCACAGTTGCTCTCACGCTCGTTGCCGGGCGTCTCTGGTATGCACCAGAAGGTATGCCCAGTGGCGCCCGGAGTGGCGCCCGGCGGTTACCGGCCGCCCTGGGTTATCTCTGTGGGCGACTCTCATAGTACATGCTACCTAAGATATATAAAGAGTGGCCCTTAACATGGCAACCTAGTGCCTCTTCACGCTCCTCTTGAAGAACCCTGGGTTGTAAGTAGAGAGAATACGTGCGCCGGCAGGGCGTTCCAGGCCTCGATCGTTGTACAAAGAAACGATCTCTTGAAACGCTCAGTTCTGGGCGTTCTGGCGAAGATTCTATCCACTGTATACTCGTACGAATGACATCTCTGCTCGGGATTGACCTACTTATTGTGTGTATTAGTGTGTTAATAATTTATGCAATTAAGATGAAGGAAAGTCAACTACCGGCTCTTAGACTATCTATAAGGAAAAATATCATAAAGTAAAACATTGTCTAAGTTTTGGAAGTTTTCACGCAAAAAATAAACAGATCCGACTGAATAATATAACAATAGAGACTTATATTTGATTCGACAGCAAATAATATACTATCTTACTCGAAGAGGATAGGCAGTAAAGGTCTTTACACCCTTAGGGGTAGACAGAGGCGATTAATACGCCCAGTTTGTAATTCCCACGTAATATGGGGCACGTCTATTGTCATTTCATCCTTATGACTTACTCTAAAGTAAGGCCATTAAGACGACCGAAAAATTGTGAACCAAAGGGGGATATAAATAATTTTCAACCGACTTCCAAAAAAGGAAGAGGTTCTGTACGTTTTTTTTGTTACCTCATATCTGACTGGACTGGGTAAACCGATTTAGAATTTGTTTATCTTCTCTTCTTCTTCTTTTTTTAAAAACGTGGCTCCATCGATATTCATCGATGATTTCGCCAATGTCAAGGTAATGCTTGATTAGTTGATAGTCCCGCACAGAAGAACTAGTTATTCCTAACTAGCTCCAGGTGCAGGACATGAAACGTTGTTCGGTATGAGAGTGTCTTAAAACCCGATTTTTGCGGAGCGCCAGAGGTAACCTAAAAAGCCACCAGGCAAGCGCTCAGCAAAAATCGAACGCCGTTTTTCTTTTCAATTGATCCCATTTTCATTTGGTCCCATTTCGGTAATCTAAAGTCGGTTGTTGTGTTAATTTTTGACGTGTATTTTGTAGTATAGTTGTCAACCGTTTCGTGAGACTCGTGGTCTAGTGGTAACCGACTATGTAAGTAAAGCAACAGCCCAGCCAGGCCGGTCTTAGGATGGGTGACTATTTCTTAAGACACTAGTACGGTGTCTTGCGCGGTGCTTCGCGCCGCACCACGCCATAGGTTTTGGCCTATAACTTTTGACTCCTTAGGTCTAGGTGAGATTTTCGATTATTTGGCTTGCCTCCAGATCGAGGGCTATCCATAGAGGGGTCAACCATCATTGGAGCATAAGCAGTTCTCGAGAGCTAAGGGGGACATTCCCCATTTCTATATATAGATTAAAACCCTCCGTGCCTCGGAGAGCACAGAGTTATAGCTCGGAAGTAATAGCTTTCAATAAAAAAAACAAAGATTCAAAATCATTTCACCCACGTCAAAGATATGGGGTAACAAACATAAAAAAAAACATACAGTCGAGTTAGAACCTCCTCCTTTTTTGGGAGTCGGTTGAAAATGTGTAACTGTACCATGAAACACGCAACGACAGCGTTGACAAAAAATCTCTCAATCGTATTGTAGTCGAGCCATCAGTCACTAACCATTCTTTCTCCCATCTTTGTTTTTATTCTCCCCACCTTTCTTTTATCTATTACTTAAGTTATTTATATATTGTACACTACCCACATTATATCGTATATATCTCTCTCCATCCAAAGGTTGCCTGGAAGAGATCGCTTATTAGCGATAAGGCCGCCCTTTGTACATTAGTTTTAAGGCATGTATGTTATACATTACTATTTATTGCTTGTTTGTACAATAAAGAGTATTTATCTTATCTTATCACTAACCACTAACCACTAAACCAGTGGGGATATTTCAAAGCATTTGGGAAAAACTGTAGGTACGTCCTTCAACTAATGATGATAAACGCAAAAAGACCAAATAGCCACTTATTTCAAATAATTACACCGACGAAAAGTCATGCCAAGTGATAATTAATGACAGGGATATTATTTATTTCATTCAAACACTTAGTGTTGTCAGTATAATGAAAAAAAACCGGCGAAGTGCGAGTAGGACTCGCGCACAAGGGGTTCCGTACCAAAACGGCAAAAAAAAGCTCACGTTTGTTGTATGAGATCCCCTTAAGGAACTGTAAGAAAGTGAAGGAACACTATCTCGCTTCCCTTTCTTAACTATTTGTATGTTAATGTATGTATGTTTATGATAAGTTAATATGTATGTATTTGAGTATTTATGTAGTATTGGATAGAAACAGGCTGTTCTCTCTGAGACAGTCTTGATAATGCCTCGTTTAGAGGCGAAACAATTGTCGACGTTTTGTTGTCCTTTTGATTCTGCGAAAAATTAATGCTATTAATTAATGCTAAAAAGTTTTTTCTTAAAAAAATTTTTACTTACCATTGTTTTATTTATGTAGTTATAGTGTATGTATGTTTATGATAAGTTAATATGTATGTATTTGAGTATTTATGTAGTTATAGTGTATGTAAGTTTATTAACCTTAACAACCGTACCAACCCGCACACACACCACCAAAAGATTGAACTCACTTCTCCATTCCTAGGCCCACTGGAAGAGATCTCTTTAGAGATAAGTGGCGCCATAGTATATAATGTTTCCGATTTCACTATATTGTATATACTTTGTGCACATAAAAAAAAAGGATTTATTATATTCTGCTTTTTCATTATCTGTGAAAGTTTCAATTTTCTAACTATCTAGGTTCATGAGATACAGGGCAAGACAGACGGACGGACGGACAGCAAAGTCTCAGTAATAGGGTTCCCGTTTTACCCTTTGGGTATGGAACCCTAAAAACGAGTAAACGACCATTAACAAAATATTACTCTCACAAAGAGAATAGAAAATACGGGGAATTATTTAAGACAATTCGAAGCTTTTTTATAACCTGGTTTTTAAGATTCCGCACCCAAGGGGTAAAATGGGAACCATATTACCAGGCCGTAGTGGCTCTCCGAACACAATATTTAGTGACGACAAAGTGAGGGTAGTTGAACAAACTGGCACTTCACCAAGACGACCATGAGCTGAAGCCCACCCGTAACCACGGCTTTTGTAACAGGGCCGAAACGTCGGGTAATAAAGAGGATCAGAGAGTATCATCATTCACCGAGCCTTTTCCCAACACAGTTGGGGTCGGCTTTCCAGTCTAATTGTGATTCGGCTGAACTTCGATATTTTTCGTGAAGCAACTGCCATCTGACCTCCACGACGACTGCCATTTATGTTCGTATGACAACCGGGACCGACGGCTTAACGTGCTCTCCGAGGCACGGAGGGGTCTCAGTGTCTTAAGAAATGGTCACCCATCCTAAGACCGGCCTGACTAGATGTTGCTTAACCTTTGCAATGTATTAATATTGTCGGTTTGTATATATCTCAATAATCGTGTAAAAGACCCGTTAGTCTTGAGTTTATAATGGGAACCATATTACATATTACTGAGACTTCGCTGACGTCCGTCCGTCCGTCTATCACCAGGCTGCATCTCGTGAACCGTGATACTTAGAAAGTTGAAATTTTCACGGAAAAGAAAAAAATATATTAAGGGGTTTCTATACAACAAACATGATTTTTTTACCGGTTTGTGCGCGAGTCCGGCTCGCACCTGGTCGGTTTTTATAATTACGTAAAAGTGATACATTTGAAGGAGAGGTTTGACGTTTTGGGAAACTCTCTGAACCTGCTGAATAGACGAAGTTTCGGCAAATATTAATGAACCTACCCGGTTGACGGCAATAGACTCGTGCTAAGTGGAACTGCCTAGGTGGCGCAGTGGTATGTGTATGCGACTGCCCTAGCTAAGGTCCCGGGTTCGATTCCCGGGTCGAATCAAATATTTTTGCGATAATTTTTGTTTCGGAGTTTGGGTATTTTGTGAGCCGTTTGTCTGTGTGTGTGTTCCGGGCTAGCAGCCACAGTTTGTATCCGATCTTCACGAAACTTGGCACAAGTGTTCCTTGATTCAATACAATTTTTTCATCGTGATCTTTTTTGGATTGGGGTGTAAAGGGGGGGAAAAGCTTAAATAATGTTTTTAATTTTTGGGGCCATAAATTCCTCGAGTGGCGACCGCGTACTAGGAGACGCAGCGTGGGTAGAGGCCTGCCACAAGGTGGACCGACGACATCGTAAAGGTCTCGGGAAGCCGCTGGATGCGCAAAGCGCAGGACCGAATGTTGTGGTGTTCGTTAGGGGGGCAGTACTGCACTGCCCCCCTAGCAATGGGTGTCAACCGGCTGAAATGATGATGATGATGATGATGAATGTTTTTAATGCTTGCGAGGTCTACTGTTCGATGTTCGAAAACTCGACAGTGCACCCTATATCAACCCGTCGGGCCAGCGTGGTGTATGTAGGACTTCCCTCTCTTTGGGGGTGCCTATGTCCAACAGTAGGCGTCAAATTCCCCTATATTCGGAGACTCGGAAGTGAGACTGTCGATTAAATGCCGCTTCTGGCAGATGTAAGGTCCAGAGATATGCCTCTCACACACGCCAACATTTCAAGATTGAACAATTTTGCTTTCGTCTGTCTGATTGTATGTGTGTTCAGTCTAGTGCTGAACATATTTTTTATCCGGTCCTTGATTTAAAAGATGTTAAATAACATAAAACATGACTGCTACCGTAGTGTGGTTGGTAGTGCATCCGCTTTCGACGCCGGAGTCTCGGGTTCGATTCCCGGTCGGGACAAACTTTGTGTGATGACACGCTTGATACGCTTGTACCGAAGTCTGGGTATTTCCTATGTATGTATTTACAAATAAAAATGTATTTAAGTATTTATATCAGTTTATCTAGTACTCATATCACAAGCTCTGTTTAGTTTGAGACTAGATGGCGTTGTGTGAATTGTCCTAACATATTTTATATAATTATATATAACAAATTTTTTGGCGTGAGCTTTTTTCATTGCGAAGAAATCGGGTTAAAAAGTTCAAATATTGTTTGTAATTGCGAAGTAAGTAAACAAACTCTAAAAGCTTTATAAGTAAAGACCTTCAGACATAAGACCTTAAGTGATAGCAAAAGAGATAGTACCCAGGTGTATCTCCCATCGTCGGACTAATCCATTAGAAACACATCTGTACGAAACCCACGGGAATCGTGTACAGGGTAACAAAAAGAATACACATACAACAGAAATAGATTCTGTCTAAAACATCATATGGATAAGTTTGATGTTTTGAGAAGTTGTTTCATTGCCATCTAATATTATACATCTTTATTTCTTTTTGTCCGAGATGCCCAGGACTTTCATTGGCTGTGCCATAACGGCTGGCACGTAAGACTTAGTTGCCTTTCATCAACATTTCATCGCAAGGCAACGGGTTTAAAAGTACATAAATAACCATGGGCATGATATGTGTGTGTGTGTGTGTATATTTTACTTTAACACGGGAATTGACACGAAATACGGTTCAGGGTCTCAGATACGGAGGGCAGCCATCGCTACTGACAGTCGCCTGTGACCACGGTGTAACCTGATCGAAACTTCAGGCAATAAAACGTGAGTACTGTACCTATGCATATCTACGCCGTATTCCGTGTTAATTCCCGTGTTAAAGTAAACTATAGATTACTAGCGGACGCTTGAGTCGAATTGAGAACCTCGTCCTTTTTTGGAAGTTGGTTGAAAACGACGACGACATCGCAAGCAGACGTAAAATTAAACATTTCTTGTTTGTAGTGGAGTTTGGCGATTATAAAAGCATATTAGACAACTAAAAATATACGCGCGCCACATCTGCGTGGAATTTGGTCTCCTCTCAGCTTATGCTGAAGTGGGCAGACCCACATTTGCTAGTACAAGTCAATCTTATGGGTATATCGATCGGAAAGCAGTAATTTTTCATCCACAAAACTTTGAGCAATATAAATACACAATAATCGTTCTCAAATCATAATATTTATTGGTCTGCGCCCGTACTAAGCCGTACCTGGTACTTATAACATCATTTTGCAAACCAAATGGTTGATTGCGGATTTTTGGAACATGCAAACTCACGTATGACATACACACACATTACGCATACATCCCAGAAGGGGTAGGCAGAGGTGCATTAAACACCCACACTTTACCCGTAATTTTGTTGATTCCACGTCATACGGGGCAAGTCTATTGCCGTTACCGTGCACTATAAAAAATCCATCCATATTATCCACTTTGTATAGTCCGAGACGCCCAGGACTTTAATTGGCTGTGCCATAGCGGCTGGCGCGTAAGATTTTGTTGCCTTTCATCAACATTTCATGGCAAGGCAGTTTTGGACATAACCCATTAATGTGCTAATACTGAGGATCAAAAATACTGGCAAATTGTGGGTGTATAATGCACCTCTGCCTACCTCTTCGGGGATATAGGCGTGTTATGTGTCTGTCTGTCGGTTAAATATTATAATGGCAGGGTAATATAAATAGATATGATACGTCTGCTTGACTAATGTCAGTATTAGGCAGTCAACAATAATTTACAAACACCGATCTAAAGAAGATGGATGGGGTGGGTTTAATATTATGTATTGAACGTATAATGTAAAATAATGCAGGCATATTTATCTTTAGGAGATACACATTTATATTTATTATCTTACATTAGCCGAAATGTGTGGGAGTTTGATTTTTGCTGAGCGCGTGGCTGGTGGCTTTTTAGGTTACCTCTGACGCTTCGCAAAAATGGGTTCCCGGGATCCCAGACACTTACATACCGAACAACGTTTATTGTCCTGCACCTGGAGCTAGTTAGGAATAACTAGTTCTTCTGTGCGGGACTATCAACTTATCAAGCATTACCTTGACATTGGCGAAATCATCGATGAACATAGATGGAGCCTTTTTATTTTATAACGGCCCGGTAACGACAACGGGCTTGTCCCAAAACTCTAGGCAAAATATAGGTATTTACCTACCTTCTTGACGGTTTAAGCGTGATTATATGAATGTAATTTCGTAGAATGGTTTGCCTTGTACATTTTTAGGCTCAGCCGGTTTCATCCCTAAGGAGGTCAGTACAAGGTTTTTCCATCTGTTGCGTAGTGGGCTCATACCCCAGGGACGGACCGCTTGCCCATCACGGAGGATTTCAACCTAGTTGGTATGTGTTTGAAGTGTCATCTCTTTTTTGGAGTAGGTATACTGAAGGATGTTTTAAAATAAATTAAATATTTTGGACATTCCCACACAACGTCATCTAGCTTAAACTAAGTTATAAGCTTGTGTTATGGAATCTAGACAACTGATAAACATACTTATATATTTCTAAATACATACTTATTATACACTAGCTGATCGCCGCAGCTCCGCCCGGGTGATTTAGTTTACTCGTTCCTGGTTCCCGTGGGAACACATTACCGGGATAAAAAGTAGCCTATATTACTCAGGATGAATGTAGCTTTCCAATGGTGAAAGAATTTGTTGAAATCGGCACGGTAGTTTTTGAGTTTATTCATTACAAACATACACACAAAAATACAAATCTTTCCTCTTTATAATAGTAGTATAGATAGAAAACACCCAAACTCCGAAACAAACATTTGTGGATCACACAATTATTTGATTCAACCCGGGAATCGAACCCGAGACTCCGGAGTCTGACTCCAGAGATACCTATAGCAGAAAATATTGGTCACGTGACCAATTTGTTTTCTTGCCCCCAAGGTGGTCCAACGACATAGCCAGTGTCACGGGAAGCCAGTGGATGCGGGAAGCTCAAGACCGGATCGTGACATTCGTTGGGGAACGCCTATGAGGACCAGCAGCAGTGGGTGTCAATCGGCTGAAATGATGATAATGACGACCAAATTGGGTTCCGTACCCAAAGTGTAAAACGGGAACCCTATTACTGAGATTTCGCTGTCCGTCAGTCCGTCTGTCTTGGGCTGTATCTCATAAACCGTGATGTATTTCTGCTGTCTCTATAACAACAAATACTAAAAAACAGAACATAATAAATATTTAAGGGGACAACAAACGTGACTTTTTACCGTTTTGTTACGGAACCCTTAATGCCGTGAGTCCGACTCGCACTTGGCCGGTTTTTCAATTAATAGATATGTTTGTATTTTACAAGAATCCCTGTTAATACGGGAACTACTCTAATAGGTACACTACACACTACGCCACGCCACGCCACGGAAACATTCAAAAACTCCTACTACTTAGGGGACAGAGGGGATAAGTGGGTCACTATGTTAAACGGTATACAGTCGGGCGAGCTCACGCGTGTCATCCATCCCCATAAAGTGAAAGTCCTCGTTGTACAACGTAACTTAGTTGTTTAGTAGGTATAAGGCGAACGGTACACGTTCAGTAATCAATACATACATACATAATATTATTATAATAAAATTGTAAGTGTTCGATGTCTGTACATCGAAGATATAATAGAGAAACTGTGGCTTTATGAACGCAATAGTACTTAAAACAATGGTTTTTAGAATTTTTGTCTGTGTGTCTGTTTGTCTGAATGTTTGAACACGCTAATCTCAGAAACTGCTTAACCGATTTGAATGCGGTTTTTAGTAATGCGTTGTGGTTTATTCAAATTAACATTTAAGCTTTGTTTTATTTCAACGGTTCATAAATTTATTTATTTATTTATTTAGGTCCGCCAACAACTGTTTACACTCATTCAAGTATACAATAACACTGGAATAGATGAAAGTCTAATGTAACGGTTACTTATAGGTAGACACAACATGCAAAAAGGTTACATTTAAGGGGGATCTTATCCACCATCACAGTAAAAATTGTTAACAATAAAAAACATTCAGAAAAGAAAACAATATCATCTTAGATTTACAATAAAATCTTGAAATAATACAAAAAAAAATACAAAAACAACTAAGCCTGTTCGGGCAAGGAGCCGAAAACCGACCTTTGTCTTCCATATGAGTGGAAATGTACATCCACACACTGGCTGCAACTATTTATTACCCTACACAACCTTGCATAGGGAGAATTAGCTCCGAGAACCGTTCTTCTCAGGGGTGGGCACAGTTGTGTGATTGGTTTGCGAGGAATCCTCGATGGAACACGAAACCTGAAAAGGCCTAACAGTGGAGAGCAGTCAATTTTGTTACTGAGAACTTTAGGGCAAACATAGCATCATTGAATTTGAAACGATCAGATAGACGTTTAATATTAAAATGTTTTAGTCTTCTATCATAAGAGCGAATCTTCTTCGCAACGCCATTAGAAAACGCTAGACGACTCAGAAAGCGTATCTGTACTCGTTCGAGTCTTAAAGCGTGTGCACTACAGTATTCCAGGATGCTCCTAATAAGCGAGTTGTACAATAAAATTTTAGTAGAAGTGTTGCGAAAACTCTTGCACGATCTCAAACGAAACCAAGCATTCGAGAAGCTTTTTTTTATATTATGATCTATATGCGTCGTAAACGTTAATTTAGAGTCAAATATAACTCCGAGGTCTCTAATGGTATCAAGTTCATCAATTTTGGTGGTTTTTATGTAGTAGGCCAAATTAACAAGGTTATGGTTTCTAGTGAATTTTAAAAGCTTGCATGTATCTATGTTTATTTGCACCTTGTTACGGTCGCACCATTCGACGAGTCTATTTATATCCATTTGAAGATATCTAGCATCATCTATATGCCTGATAGTTCTGGAAAACTTTAGATCATCTGCATACAAATATACGTGAGAGTATTGGAAACAATTGGGAACATCGTTAATGAAATAATTAAACAAGATTGACCCCAAATGGGATCCCTGGGGAACCCCAGAAGTTGTATGTTTTAGATAAGATTGATAACCATTTACTAAAACGAAGAATTCCCTGTCAGACAAGTACGATGTCAGCCATCCCAGCAAAGAACCACAAATGCCATAGGCCTGTAATTTTGTGATTAATATTTGATGGGAGACCTTATCGAAGGCTTTGCTGAAGTCAGTGTAGATGACATCCACCTGGTGGCCTGCGTCGATAGAGTTGATCAAGGTTTCCGCGAACGGCACCAAGTTAGTGCTTGACGATCTTTTTTCAACAAAACCATGCTGGTCGACACTTAAATACAATTTCAGATGATTCCGCATGTAATATTAGAGTTTCAAATATTTTAGCAAACGACGATAAAATGGATATGGGTCTGTAATTAGATATTAAATCGATAGCACTAGATTTATGCACAGGGACCACTTTTGCCATCTTCCATTCCGTGGGAAATACACCACTCTGCAAAGAGGTGTTATAAATGATCACGAGTGGGCGGACTAACTGACTAGCGCACGACACGATGAAAGAGGGAGAAACCCCATCAGGACCAGCTCCTTTTGTAATATCTAGACTTTTCAGAACTTTATTAAGGGCATCGGGTGTAATTGAAGGACTACTTAAGGACACGCTATGGTTCTGTAATGACTGTATATATTCCGATTGATATTTATTGTCAGTATTACTGTTACAATTATATACAGAAGAAACATAATAAATAAAAAAGTTATGTCGATCTAAAGTACCACGCAGGCGGAGCTGCGGGCAACAGCTGTACATAATAAATCAGTAACTGGTGATCAAGAAAACTATAACACGCAGGCGGAGCTGCAGGCAACAGCTAGTTACTGATATAACTGTATTAGTCAGGTACAGCGAGTTATTGTTTTGTGTGCAATCAGATGTTTTTTTTAATTACTCAAACACAATTAATAGCAACATCTACCTATTTGGACAAGCTGTGGGGTCTATTAGTTAGACTCATCATCTTGGCTCATTTGACGCCCACTGGGTCCTCTCGCTGGAAACCATGCTTCAAGCCATGGTCTCCAGTGGGAGTGGGTGGAACGCGATCGTGTCCTGCGAGCAAGTCATGCTTGCGAAGGAGGCAGCCGAGAGGGAGAGCGAGCGTACCCTCACCGCCGAGTTCAAAAGTCAGCGGCGAGGGCGCCGCAGGCTCATCTACGCCTAAAATCATCGACCTCCATGATCGGGGCCTGAGGACGAGGACGGTGGGATAGTCACCCGCCGTCCTTACATTAGCACGCTAGAAGGGTCTTAAAATTAAAATTAAATTAAAATAACGTTTATTATCTTTGAAATTTTTAGAAAATTATTTAGATTCGTCAAAAGTTGGTGTGACTCCAAACTGATACAATAGACTGATCGTGTATCGTGTACCTTATTTGTGAACAACGTATTACAGAGCTTCAAACAGACAATTTGTCATCCAGTATCGAGGTTAAGTGTCAAACACGGATGTTCAGGAGAGTGGGAAACAGGCATGGGAACTTACATATCGTTAGAATAATTTAACACTTTACATAACGAATCGAAATAGAATCGAAATACTCATGGTTTTCGCATTAGCTGCCGTCAAAATTCTCAGTATTAGGGTTCCGTAGTTCAATTCTCGGAACCCCTTATAGTTTCGTCATTTTCGTCTCTGTCTGTCCTCGGATTTCCTCTCAAACGGTGAGTGCTAGATACATGAAACTTTGCATGAATATGTTTATTTACTACGAAGACAAAGTGTTACAATAAAACTATAATTTTTTAATTTTTTTTGGGGATACACATAAGGTGTGGATGATTTTTTTTCTCGCGTCAGTCCTATATAATAGTCCGAGACGCCCAGGAGTTTAATTGGCTGTGCCACAGCGGCTGGCACGTAAGATTTTGTTGCCTTTCATCAACATTTCATCGCAAGGCAACGGGTTTCAATTTTTTGTTTTAATTATAATATAGCTGCTACTTTTTATTAAATTCCTTCGGCCATTATAAATGTGGCCGGTGACGGCAATAGGCTTGCCCCCTATTACGTGGGACGAAAAATACTGGTTAAAGTAAATTGTGGGTGTGTAATGCACCTCTACCTACCACTTCGGGATATAGGCGTGATATGTGTCTGTCTGTCAATCCCACCGTGTGGGGTATAATTAGATAGGTCTTTTAAAAACATTGATAACAAAAACATTGGTTATTATTAATTTTTTTTTGCTTTAAGCATCGGTTTGCGAGATAACTAACTTTAAAGAGCACCTTTTTGTTAAACCAGAGTGTCCCCCCTCCCCTCTAAAATCTAAAAGAAATCATGATGGTAGTCCATGTAATGAACTTTCAATAAAAACAATACCTAACAGTTTGTGTAACTTTTAGTTCAAATGGTTATTATGGGTAACTACGGAACCGTATTCTATGCGTGGCCCGACATGCACTTGGTCGGTTTACTTAGCTTAGTTTAGTAACACGATCCCGGCGAGATTTCGTGGACGTCAATGATTTGCCAGTTTTCACCCCAATTTTCTAAGTTACAAATTACCTAACTGTCCCCTGCCTTGTAGCATTTATTTCCTGTGTTCAACAAATTTCCCTAATTTACAGCTTAAACATGGTCCATAAAATCCAAATATCAACAATTATCTACAGACACGACATTAGTAAGTAGTATACTGGTGTTCACGTAAAAATAACGCTGGGCGAGAGTGGGAAGGGTGTTTGCGCATCGGTACTATCGCTCTTACTCGCTGTTATTTTTAACCATTTATGTCCATCCAAAGGTTGCATGTACGAGATCGCTTTTAGTGATAAGGCCGCCATTTGTACATTTTCATACGATTTATTTTTTTAAACTTTTGTACACCAATACAAATGCATATGAAACAATTTATGAGAAAGTACAAATGGCGGCCTCATCACTAAACAGCGATCTCTTACAGGCAACCTTTGGATGGAAATCAATTGTTTAAACTATTATGTGAAATACGATGTTTCTCATATTTATTTGTATTGGTGTACAACAGTCCAAGACGTCCAGGACTTTAATTGGCTGTGCCATAGCGGCTGTTGCCTGATTTTGTTGCCTTTGATCAACATTTCATTGCAAGGCAACGGGTTTCAATTTTTTTCAAAATTAAAATATAGCTGTTACTTTTTATTAAATTAATTCGGCCATTGTGGACTTAACCCATTATAAATGTACCCGGTGACGGCAATAGGTTTGCCGCCTATTACGTGGGACTAAAAATACTGGCAAATTTGTGGGTATATGTAATGCACCTCCGCCTACCCTTTCGGGGATATAGGCGTGATATGTGTGTGTACAATAATGTTTATTCTATTAAGAAAGAAATTATAAATAGATCACAAAAACTGATGTCATCGGCAGGACTCGCGTGGATCCAACGCTAACCTTAATAGCGCGATGAAGAAATTATGAATATGATATGAAGCAAAAATTCGATATTGTCAGTAGTGGTCATCGTAGCTCAGTTGGTCAGAGCATTCCCCCTGTTAGGGAAAGGCCGTGGGTTCGAGTCCCGCCGATGACATCAGTTTTTGTTATCTATTTATAATTTCTTTCTTAATACTCGTATTTTAAGAATCGTTTAAGCAAACTCATTGCTTTGGAATACAAAAATATAAAGTTTATTCTATTCTATTCTATTATATTCTATTCTATTACCGCCATATAAATAGATAAATCGTCTACTGCGCAGCTTGAATGTCAGCGTTATTTTTATGTGACAAGAGGTATACCTACTTATTTGATTCACGTCGTTATTCCCGCAGGGTTAGAGAGATAATTATGTTAACTACGTCCACATTTTGTTTGTCATCAATTATTTGCTTCCAAGTAATAGGACCGATTCCATTGCTGTTTGCGGGCAATTTGGATGTATTTACCAGAGCCTCGGACGTCTGTCAGCGGGAGCACCGGGTTTAGGTTAGGGTTAATAGGGCCCTTTGAATGTTTATAGGGACCCCTTGAGTACTTGAAACTTAAGCTTTGGTTTCCCAGAATAGCGGCGCCATCGTCGTATCGCTGTCGTATTACAGAGCGGTTAAATGACATGACAAGAACGTTGAACCAAACAAATTGGTTCTGTTTCCTAGAGAGCGGTAATTAACAGCACCGTTGTTTACATAGAAAATGTTTATAATGTTGTCATTCACTTCAGTGTGTTACGGGTGTGATTCTACGTAGCACGACCACGGATGATTGTCTTAATTTTCATATAGTACAAATTCGTTAGTAGAAAAAAAGTGTACTTTATTGTACTATAGAATCCTACTAATATTATAAACGCGAAAGTTTGTGAGTATGTAAGTATGTATGTGTGGATGGATGGATGTTTGTTACTCTTTCACGTAAAAACTACTGAATGGATTTTAATGAAACTTTACAATAATATAGCTTATACATCAGAATAACACATAGGCTACAATTTATAAAGATATTGTGTGAATTGTTCAAAATATGACGCGGAGCGACGGGAACGGGAAAAAATCCATATTACCACGCGGACGAAGTCGCGGGCGACCACTAGTAAAATAAATTTATCAATTTTATGGTGAAAAATACTATAAATGTAATTGTACTTAATTGTACTCAATTTTATAGATTATTTTGAGCGGTGGTTTACCTGTTTCAAAGCGTTTTACTTTTTAAGTAAGTAGTCAAAAGTAAATAAAATTACGTTTGGTATTTATATTACGTTTCATATTAAAATAATATTAATTGGACGTAGCCTAGTACATAAGAAAGTAGGTAAATTATTTTATATAGAAGGAACAAAAAAATAAACACTATTATTCTATACACGTATTACGGATATGTTCCACTTATACGATTGCTTACAGTGAACCCTAAAATAGCCTGGAATGTGTTCTATAAGAACAAAAACTGCATATCTTTTTGTGTGTAGAATAATCTGAATGGGAACATTTTTTAGCGCTATCATCATGTCTATGTCGAAAAAGATAATGTCGTTCAAGTTAAAAACATTTGTTGTGATCTTATTACAACATTGCGAGTATACTGCTCTTTCGTCATTTATAATTGACTAAAAGTAAAACGCTTTGAAACAGGTAAACCACCACTCAAAATAATCTGTAAAATTGAGTACAATTAAGTACAATTACATTTATAGTATTTTTCACCATAAAGTTGATAAAAATACCTAAAACGTGTAGTGGTCGTGCCAGAAAGGTACTACAGGGCATGTACGTTATATCAGCGAAAATATCAGAGTACATATATTTTATTCTATAGTACAATAAAGTACACTTTTTTTCATGAATTTGTACTATATGAAAATTAAGATATCATCCGTGGTCGTGCTACGTAGAATCAGCACGTGTTACGGTCGGTATGACGGCACCGTTATTGAGTCGTCCATAAACGTAATTTATGGACGGTCCCTATACACTATTAGGTCACGTGATTGTAATATTTCTAAATCAATATAACATAGTATGAAACAAAGTCGGTCCGTCTATATATGCTTAAATCTTTAAATCAACGCAACGGATTTTTATGCGGTTTTCACTAACAGATAGAGTGGTTCTCGAGAAAGGTTTTAGTGTATTCTTTGTTAAGCTGGCAAAGCCGTGGGCGACCGCTAGTTTGTTAAATAAGACGATCAAGTAATGTCGACACTGCCATATTAAGCCGGTACCTAGCTGTATTTAATATGTCACAAACATTTACAACACTGTTTTTCAAGTCGGTGAGTTTGTCTAATCGAGCATGCATAGATAAAAACTATTCTTTGCAGAATTTGCAGAGCGGGGTGGAATTGTTATCTTACATCCGACTGAACTAGAAGATGGGTAATGTTTTTCATAACAAATTTCTGGTTATCAATAATATATGTGTGTGTAGATAATAATTTAATAGCGAGGTATTAGAATAGTTATAGAAATCTAGCAGGTGATTACATATTTGAGTCGTTTGGGGTTGAGACACTGGGGTCATGGGGTCCGTGTGCTCTCCGCCGCGTATAGAGACATTGTTAAACGCTTAATCGATGCTTATCGGGACCAGAAGGCTGGCTATTTTCTGGCCCAAAGAATAAGTATCGTCATCCAACGTGGCAACACAGCCAGCATTCTGGGAACCTTCCCAGTCGGCAATGATGCGGAGGATATTTTTAAAAGATATTTTGTAATGTAAATATTTTTAGTATATAATTATGTATATTGTAATTCTTATTGTAAATAAATACACTGTTACAATATTAGAATTACAAACCCACATCCATACAATGTTTTAGGGATAATGGACGAGTAACTATTTTGACAGCTTCTTCGGTGGCGTGGTCGGAAGTCGGCTCACGACGTCGGTGTTTCGGGTTCGATTCCTGAGTCGACTCAAATATTTGTGTGATCCACAAATGTTTGTTTCGGAGTTTGGGTGTGTTCTATGTATATTATTTATGTATTTAGAAATGTATAAGTATGTTTATTAGTGGGCTACATCCCATAGCACAAGCTTATAGCTTAGTTTGGGCTAGATGACGATGGGGGACAAAAGAATTGTCTGAATGGAAATTGAAATGGGACAACTTAGGAAGTAGTGCATTCAATTACAAAAAAAATCAAAATCGGTTCACCAAATTCAAAGATATGAGGTAAAAAACATTAAAAAAACATAAGAGTCGAATTGAGAACCTCCTAATTTTTTGGAAGTCGGTTGAAAAAGAAAATCGCTTTAAGTAAAGTAAGTACATAATTTTCAATCTAAATGTCCTAAGTATCTGAACATTATTCATTAGTTCGCGTCCCCGGCCGGCCATATTGTACGCTGATCTAATTCCATTGAGTAAAGCATTGAGTGCAGACATGTACAAAATGGAACTGCTCTGATTAGGTTACAGTGTGCACTGTACGACTCGATTGACGACATATGGAATTATTTTTTTATGATCAAAAATGTTTATTTTAAGCGAAATCGACAGAGTACATATATTTTTTTGAAATTTTTACCTAGTTTGTTACTCTTGAACGGTTGGACCGATTTTAACAAGACTTTCACTGGCGGATAGCTGATGTTATAATGTATAACATACACTACTGTTTATACCCGAAATGTATTCCCGCGGGAACCGGGAACCACTCATAAACTTTTTTACGCGCGCCATTTAATAAGTATAATCTATGAAAACAAAGAATGTCCGTTCAGTAACTTTGGAGATAGACGTATACAGACGGTTAGCATGTTTGTTCCAGCTCTTAAAATAACGGGACTTTAAGTGACAGATAGCTGATGTTATGAGGAGTGACTGGAATTAGGAACACCATTTCGTGTTATTTAGTTTTGTCATTCCCAATTCCCGTGGGAACACATTAACGGGATAAAAAAGGAGCCTATGTCACTCGGGGATAATGTAGCTACATATTAGTGAAAGAATTTTCAAAATCGTTTAAGTAGTTACAGAGCTTAATGCAAACAGACTAATAAACAAGCAATCAAATCTTTAGAATGATATTAATAATAATAATGAGTAAGTAATAAATATGTTAGGACAATTCATACAATACCATCTAGTCTCAAACTAAGCAGAGCTTGTGATTTTGTAAATACACACACACCACACATACACACACACACACACACACACACACATACGCACACGCACACACACAAACACGCACACACACACACACACACACACACACACACACACACACACACACACACACACACACACACACACACACACACACACACACACACACACACACACACACACACACATCTATAGTAGTAGTAAGTATCTATAGTAGGCAGAGGTGCAATACACACCCACAATTTGCCAGTATTTTTAGTCCCACGTAATAGGGGGCAAGCCTATTGTCGTCTCCGGGTACACATATAAGGGATTATGTCCAAAATGACCGAATGTATTCAATAAAAAGTAGCAGCTATATAGTGATTGTGAAAAAAAAATTGAAACCCGTTTGCCTTGCGATGAAATGTTGTTTAATGGCAACAAAATCTTACGTGCCAGCCGCTATGGCACAGCCAATTATGGCCCTGGGCGTCTCGGACACATGGACTCATGGGAAACACCCAGGCTACGGTCACACAAAGTTTGTCCCGACCGGGAATCGAACCCGAGACTCTGTCGTCGAAAGCGGATGCACTACCGACCGCGCCACCGAAGCAGTCAAATCAGTATTGGGTATAGTACGTATAAAATTGAGTACAATTAAGTACAATTACATTTATAGTATTTTTCACCATAAAATTGATAAATTTATTTTACTAGTGGACGCCCGCGACTTCGTCCGCGTGGTAATTTGGATTTTTTCCCGTTCCCGTCGCGCCGCGTCATATTTTGAACACTTCACACAATATCTTTATAAATTGTAGCCTATGTGTTATTCTGATATATAAGCTATATTATTGTAAAGTTTCATTAAACTCCATTCAGTAGTTTTTACGTGAAAGAGTAACAAACATTCATCCATCCATACATACTTACATACTTACATACTCACAAACTTTCGCGTTTATAATTATATATATAGTAGGATTAGTACATAGGTATTTATACATACCTGGTAGGTAGAGTAAAGATAATCAGAGTCGCACGACAAATCGTCATATACATATACAGCCTTATGTTCAATAAGGCATCAATTGAAGCGGCGAGCAGTCGCAGACCACTCGCCAGACATCTTGTAAAGGGCTTTAACTACATTTGCGGTTAGTCTGGGAGAGCTTTTTGTTGGTATATTAGACGACATAGAATGGTATTAAATAAATTATCTCGTTTGAACTACCTGGGGTTTTAATCTGAGTTTTACAGACATTTGAAAGGAAAATGTCAGTAAAATAGATGGGATTATTTTAGTAATTAGTTAGAAAAACTTTTTAATAATGATGTGTGAATATATTCCTGGGATAAACACTAGCCGTTACTCCTTATAACAACAGCTATCAATGCGTGAATGTCCCGTTAAAATCAGTCCAGCCGTTTCTGAGATTAGTCGATTTTTTTAAATGTAAGTACCGTAGTTAATGTAGTAACTATTAATACCTAAGTACCTAAGTAAAAACTGTTAATTTGGAATTTAAAAAAGACAATTTTTTTTTTAAACAAAGTAGCCTCCCCGCTTTCTGTCTGTATGTTATGTGTATGCTTAGATCTTTAAAACACATATCTTTATAAATACCTGTACTTATAATTTATTGCTTATGTCTAATTGGCTAGATCAATTATAAGGATGTATGCGCAACTGGAGATTGGTAGTAGATTGTCGAAGGTTCTCGAACCGCCCTCTCGCAACATCCGGACGTTTCCCACACATGACGTCAGAGGTTCGTTAAGTACACGCCACAGTATAAAACATACATTGTACCACGAGACGTAACTAAACTGATAACAGAACCCGGGACATTCGTTCAGCTACGCACACGGTACCCCACGGTCCTTGGAGACAGTTTCCTTACACCCTTCCATCCTACTCGAATACTTATTACTCTCGGGTCGCTTTTAATTCATAGGTGTCAGCGGAAAATTAAAAAAAAAAACATTTATTTTTAAATGTCTTGTAACATACTAAGTATGCCTCTATTCCGCTGCTTTTTTAGTTATAAAACTGAACGGTTTCAAGACATAATTGACCGAGCGTCTACATTTCGAGATTGGACAATTTTGCTTTCGTCCGTCTGTCTGTCTATATGTGTGTTCCGAGCTAGCAGCCACCGTTTGTATCCGATCTTCACAAAACTTGGCACAAGTGTTCCTTGATTTAATACAATTTTTCATCCTAAGCTTTTATGGATTGGGGGGAAAATGGGGGAAAAAGTTCAAATAATGTTTTTAATGCTCGCGAGGTCTACTGTGCGACAATAGGGCGACCACTAGAGACATAATGAAACTGTCGACCATTTGCCACTATGGACAATTTAATATTTTAGATCTTATATATCTGAGCGGTTTGTTCGATATTATGCTTTCCACCAAGTCGAAGCTAGATGTGGTTCGTATTATTATTAGGTTTAGGTGTACTGAATGGTTCTTGATTTAATATTGTTATTTAGTGAAAAATTATAATAAATAAATAAATATGTTAGGACAATCCACACAACGCCATCTAGCAGAGCTCTCAAACTAAGCAGAGCTTGTGATATGAGTACTAGATAAACTGATATAAATACTTATATACATTTTTTTTTTGTAAATACATACATATTATACATAGGAAACATCCAGATTTCGGTACAAACGTATGTGTCATCACACAAAGTTTGTCCCGACCGGGAATCGAACCCGAGACTCCGGCGTCGAAAGCGGATACACTACCGACCACGCCACCGAAGCAGTCAAAATAAGAATAATATGTTTATTCAATTGGGTTACAAGTTAACACTTTTGAAAGTCAGTTAGTTATAAAGGTTATAGTTTAAGTCTTAATTGCTTCTAAACTTACATTTACTGCCAGATTCGCAAAACAAAAGGTAGAACCTGAGAGACAGAACCTGGCAATAAAACTCACTGCCACTCTTTTCTAATAGTATGAAATAACAATATTAAGTACATAACGAGCTAAAATTTATACATAGTTGTCACAGCAAAGAATAAATAAAAGATAAGTACAATAAACAAGCGACGTTATAGAGTCTCACCTAAATAGTTTAGGTGAGGAGCAAGCAACTCATTTCCATTTCTCTTTATCATCAAAATAATCAGTAATGGAGTATTAAGCCCTTTTCAAGAGATGTACTTTAATTTTCTTCTTCTTTCTACTAATTAAGGGGAACCAAACAGGCCGAAATATAGGCGTGATTATTTGTATGTATAACAGCCACTCGCTGAAACCTCGAAGATTTTTTGTCCGGTTCGAGTAATACGCTAACATCTTATAACTTAGAGCACACATTTCTAAACATATTAGTGTAGTGGGCATCTGTATTCGCGTCACATCCGAGCACATTAGTGAGGCATCAGTCCTCAACTCTCTCACACAGAAACCATCCATCTGAGCAGACAAATTATGGGACAGACGGCTATTTATCTTTTGTATTAGAATTATCGGGATATTTACCATGAATAAGCCGCGCACGAGATGGAACTTTGTCACAATAACTTCGCTAAAAAGTAGGTACAGATATTTTTTTTATCTGTAGATACTTTTTAGCGACCTTAGATAAAAAATACCTAGATTACCGATCAGTGCTTTAAAAACGGCACCACTTCACCTCGGTCGTTGCACACTTGCGCGCTTCAACCGCGCTCCGTACTAAGTTCCTATTCCGCTTGCTGACTCTCGAGGGATGCGACAACGGCGCTGTACATTAATGCGCCTGTATTAATTATTACGAATTATTTCTATGTCAACCATCAATGTACAATCTTGTTTATTTTATAGATGGTATTTGTAATAATTACCTATATAGTATTCGAGTGCCAAGATTCTGCGTTGTGTTTGTACTGAATCCAATATCTATAGTATTTTTGATGTAAGTTAGCGATTGATGATGTCACAAAGCGGTTGTTGTCACAAGGTTCCATCCCTATGGTCTAGTTCTAATACATATGTAAACGACCATGACAGTTTAAATAGCTATTTATCGTCACTCACCTCGAGTGTGGAAGTCATAATATTACTAATGTACATACATCCTAACAATCACGTCTTATATCCTAGATAGGGTACAGGTAAGTTAATATTAGCTTAATGACGTTAAATGACTTAAGTTTACATAAGTTTAATGACGAGCGAGATGACGTCGTGTTAGAATATCCAAATATATTTAAAAAAAAACTAGCAAAATGTGGGTATGTAATGCACCTCTGCCTATCCCTTCGGTGATATAGGCGTGATGTATGTCTGTCTGTAACCATATTACCTATGGAATTATTGAGTTAAAACTGGAGAAACTTTCTAAAAGCCAACACAACATTTCTAATACCCATAAGACTATACTCAAAACTTCACAGCATTTTAAACTCTACTAGCAATAGACAAACAGACAAAACATTTACCAACTGTCACTAACATCTGTCTGAGGTAACTTTATATTTTTAGGGTTCCGTAGGTAACCAAAGGGTAAAACCGGAACCCTATACTAAGACTCCACTGCCCGTCCGTCCGTCTGTCTGTCCCTAGGGTGTATCTCATGAACCGATATAGTCAGAAATTTGAAATTAGCTGAATCTATTTCTTGTGCGAACAATAAATACTAAATACTTAACAGAGTTTTATTGCCAGGTTCTTTCTCTCGGTTCCAACTATTGCTTTGCGAATCTGGCAGTACATGTAAATATAGAAGCAATAATAAATTCTATTTTTATAGCCATTTAATGACCTATACAAATAAATATATCATTTCATATCAGAATATATAAATATTTAATACGTCTGTCTGTCCGTCCGTCGCGTTTTTCAATTTACATACATTTGCATGAAATATTAAAATATCCTTCTAGTTATATTTATTTATTTATTGGATTTTAGGAAGACTATCATCTAAATACATGAACGTAATATAAAGATAGTAACATTCAGCCATTAATACTCGTAAGTCCCCACAGGTGGCGACAAAGTAATATTATAACAAACTAGCTGATCGCCGCAGCTCCGCCCGCGTGATTTAGTTTACTCGTTCCCGGTTCCCGTGGGAACACGTAACCGGGATAAAAAGTAGGTTATATTACTCAGGGTGAATGTAGCTTTCCAATGGTGAAAGAATTTTTGAAATCGGCACAGTAGTTTTTGAGTTTATTCATTACGAACATACACACAAAAATACAAATCTTTCCTCTTTATAATAGTAGTATAGATATATGTAGATATATAAGTTAAGGCTCCTATGCAACAAACGTAATTATGTGCCGTTTTAGTACGGAACCCTTTATGCGAGTCCGACTCGCTCTTCCCCGGTTTTTGAACTTTTGCTTCGAGGTATTATTATATTCATACTTCGAGAGGTTAAAGTTTTTAAAGTAAACTATTGTAGACAAATACATACATACATGTCATGCCTATATCCCCGAGAGGGTAGCCAGAGATTTATTACACACCTTCATTTTACAAGGAGTTCTGTTGGTCCCACGTCATAGGGGATAAGTTTATATCCGTTTAATTAATATATAATTTGAATAAAATAGAAACCGAATTCAGATTGCCGTTATGGGACCAAATAATTGTTCCAGTCGCAAGATATGAGGTAAAATACGTAAAAAAAACATACAGTCTAATTGACTACCTCCTCCATTTTTGGAAGTGGGTTGAAAAGCGACTTCAAATTACCAAAACGGGACCAAATAATTGTTGCAAAGGGACCAAATTGAAAATGGGAACATTTAAGAAATAGTGGCTTTCAATTAAAAAAAAATTGTTCAAAGAAATGAGGTAAAAAATATTTTAAAGTAACAAACAGTCGAATTGAGAACGTCCTCCTTTTTTAGAAGTCGGTTAAAAACTATCTCTACACTTTCAGTCACCAGTCCGTCGTCGCTTCGTCTCCAACCAGACGTCAAATTCCACACCTTGCATACCTATGACGTCACAACCCCAAACCATAACACCCGTATCACAGAATAGGGAATAATAATAATAGTACTTACATACAGAACTTGCACTCCGACGTTAATTAAAGCACATTCTTTTGTTTACAGAGAACATCATTCGAACGTTAGGGTTGTCCAGTAAAGTAAAATATATACCAGCATAATTTGACCAATAATTATTACGTTAATGCCTCAATATCAGCTCTATGGTCAATGCCGTGTCACAAACAAGAGACAAGCCTTACTGATTTACAACTTCAAGTTGTCGCTGACTTTACGTATTTTTTGCGGTTGTTAGGCGAGTGACATAGGCCTGCCCGTATTCACAAACAACACTATTAGTCGCGCGAACGCTATGCGCTGAAATATCAATACGTTTTGACAACGCATAGTGTTCACGCGCCCATTACTGACGATCCCTACGCTAAGGGATTCTGAAGGGACCGTAAACCCTTTCAAATCTATATATTTAATACGACAATTTGTCTGTCTGTCTGTCCGTCCGTCGCGTTTTTCAATTTACATACATTTGCATGAAATACTTTTTTTTTTTTTTGTGGCGATACAAAGTTCGTCGGGATGACTAGTACATTTTAAAGACTTGACCATGTCACTATCTAACGTTGCTAAATCGGTGGTGTACCTTTACTAATATTGACTGCTTCGACGCCGCACGGGCGAACGGTACGGATAGCGAAGTTTTAGTAATAGGGTTTCCATTTAGCCTTTGGGTAGGGAACCCTTAAAACTACCTCATGCTTGAGGGTCTTCCACGTGATATAGGTTTCTCGTTCCCAGATCCCACGGGAATACATTACTGGGATAAAAGTAGCCTATGTGTTATTCTGATGTTAAGAACAGTTTTATTAAGACTGCCTCGGTGGCGCAGTGGTATGAGTACGCGACTGCCGTCCCTGAGGTCACAGGTTCGATTCCGGGTCGAATCAAATTGTTTGTGCGATCCACAAATGTTTGTTTCGGAGTTTTGGGTGTCTACTATGTACTATGTACTATAATAATATGTATGTATTTAGAAATATATAAGTATGTTTATCAGTCGTCTAGATCCCATAACACAAGCTTATATTAGCTTAATTTGGGCTAGATGACGTCATGTGAGAATGTCCATAAATATTTATTTATTTATTAAAATGTTCTAACTGCTAAGATTATGGGTATCATGTAACATCCGTCCTGGCTGACGGAATTTTGATTTAGCCTAATAACGGTAATAGTTAAACTTACTAAGTTGTGCGAACCTCACTCATCATCTGCCTGCCCTTATCCCAATTATTTGGGGTCGGCGCAACATGTTTTCATCTTCCATACATCCCTGTCACACGTCATTTCCACAGTCACTCCTTTCCTGGTCATATCCTCTGGTCGAACCTCACTATTAGCATTAAAAAAACATATAATCAAGAATTGACACAATGACCTACTTAAAATCACCAAAATGGGACCAAAAAATTTAAATGGGAAGCAGTAGCTTTCATTTAGTAAAGATTTCAAAATCGGTTCACCCAGTTTAGAGATATGAGGTAACAAACATAAAAAAAAAACCGACGAATTGAGAACCTCCTTTTTTGGAAGTCGGTTGAAAACGATCAATTTGTGCAAGTTTAAAGTCGACTTGACAAACATTACTTGCGTTAGTACGCCAACCAACTCCCAAGTTTGTTTACGGTATTCGATACTAGATGGCGCTCTTCGATTTAAATTCAAGCTTCACAAGTTTTCTAAACTACATAACATTCATGAGCTCGTATAATGAACCCGAGAAGGAACCGGTTAGGTTTCCATTTTTCGATTTTTCATTCAATTTTTGTAGCTCTGGTCAGAAGATTCGTCTTCTATTCAATACCCAGAGTCTAATTGACCGAGCGAGCGAGCGAAGCGTCTCAGTTGCAACTAGAGGACTGGCCGATTTGGCAATGTTTGTCTGTGTTTTTTATATTTGGTTCGCCAAATTGACGACGTCTAGCGATTGTGGGCAACTCTCACAGCACGCAATACTGTAGACCCTGTAGAGAGTGGCCTTCAACTTGACGATCTACTGATGTGCCTCTTCACGCTCCGCTTAAAGAACCTAGGATTATAATGTGGGAGGCCACTATCGTTCGGCAGAGAAACGAACGTTTAAAACGCTCGGTTCTCGCGAACATGCTATCCACGGTACGAGAGTGACATCTCTGCCCGGCACGCGTTGTTCAAGATCGGAAGGAAGAGGGTGGTATCAGATTGAAGAGCTCTTCAGAACACTCACCGTGGTAAATACGGTAGAATGCGGCCAAGGAAGCTATTGTTCGGCGCTGAGCTAGCGGCTCAAGGCTTCCCGTTACCTCCGGACAATCTGTAAAACGGATAGCCCGTCGCTGCATAGCGTCGAGAGCGTCCAGCAGATACTTCGTGGAGCCGTCCCAGGGGTGAGAGCAGTATTCGACGCAGGGTCTAATCTGCGTCTTGTACAGCAGACACCTCTGGTCCGGTGTAAAGAATCGCTTTACCTTATTCAGTATTCCTAGTTTCTGCGAAGCTAGCCCTATACATATTTCGATGTAGTTTTTATTATTGAGCTCTCGACAAATGTCTTGTCTATGCCAAGGATATCACGGTTGTCCTTCATTGGTAATAATGCATTCTGAAGAGAGGGTAGGGGAAGGAAAGGGGATTTCTTCGCAGTAAATGCACACGCCTGTGTTTTGCGGGCATTGAACTCGACCAGGTTCTCGGTACCCCATTGAGAGATACTGTCGAGGTTACGGTCGAGATCAGCCACGAGTCGTCGTCTCTCCTCCTCAATCTCAGATCGCCCCGCCGTCGGACGAACCGAGTAACTCCCGTGCAGGGTGCTGTCATCTGCATAGCAATGAATGTTCCCGAGGGATAGCATAGTCTCTTTCCCAGTTGGTCCTATTCCCAGATCGTCACATTTACAGTGTGTCCTATTCCCAGATCATCCCATTCCCAGATGGTCCGATTCCCAGATCGTCCCTTTTCCAGTGTGTCATATTCCCAGATCGTCTCATTCCCAGATGGTCCTATTCCCAGATCGTCCTATTTCCAGTGTGTCCTATTCCCAGATCGTCCCATTCCCAGATTGTCCTATACCCAGATCGTCCCATTTCCCAGATTGTCCTATTCCCAGATTGTCCTATTCTCAGATCGTCCCATTTCCCAGATTGTCCTATTCCCAGATTGTCCTATTCCCAGATCATCCCATTCCCAGATTGTCCTATTCCCAGATCGTCCCATTTCCAGATGGTCCCAGGGATGGTAACGCATGACGCAATTTGATATGAATAAAAAATACTAAATTAAATAAATCTAACTACTTTGCAATATTCCGCCACATGCAAATTACCCAAGTCTCGTATTTATTCATGCACAAGTCTGCCCTCCAAACCCCATACTCCAAAGACAATCTGGGAATAGGACGATCTGGGAATCGGACCATCTGGCAATGGGACCGTCTGAAACAGCGTGACGAGTTTGGGAATGGGACGTTCTGCTACCAAACCACGATAAAACCCGAACCCGAGACTCTGGAGTCGAAAGCCGATGCACTACCGACTACGCCACCGAAGCCAGTATAGATGTAATGAATGAATATACGTTTGGAGGTTTCCCTACCGAAAGGGTAAAACGGGAAACCTATTACCCAGACTTCGCTGACCGTATGACCGTCTGTCTTGCGCTGTATCTCATGAACCGTGATAGTTAGAAAGTTGATTTTTTTACAGATGGTGTGTTTCTGTTGCCTCTATAACAACAAATTCTAAAAAACAGAATATAATAAATATTTAAAAGAGCTCCGATACAAACAATTTTATTGATTTTATTGTCGTTTTGGTACGGAACCCTTTGTGCCCGAGACCGACTCGCATGTAACTATCATTCACCAAGTCTTTTCCCAACTCAGTTGGGGTCGCGGCTTTCCAGTCTAACTGCGATTCGGTGCGATGCGATTTATTGTATTTTATTTTTATTTCAACCCATGGGCGATATCGAAGTTCTGTAGTTAGCATGTAACTCTGTAACTAATTCATTTACAATTAATACGTATTCAACGTACAATACTCGTATAATGTCCATTAGTACAATTGTGTTTACACGCGGGCGTACTGATTAACCTGATATACGAGTATTTTATTATTCCGCGTACGAATACTCAATTGTGTAACAGTCACAGGTATCTAATACACACGTAATTAGTACTTGGAGTATTTGTACGTACGTGGTTAAATACTTAGTATTTGGAAGGGAATATTCTAAACTAGTGGTCGCCCGCGACTTCGCCCGCGTGATAATTTGGATTTTTTCCCGTTCCCGTCGCGCCGCGTCATATTTTGAACAATTCACACAATATCTTTATAAATTGTAGCCTATGTGTTATTCTGATGTATAAGCTATATTATTGTAAAGTTTCATTAAAATCCATTCAGTAGTTTTTACGTGAAAGAGTAACAAACATCCATCCATCCATACATACATACATACTTACATACTCACAAACTTTCGCGTTTATAATATTAGTAAGGATTCTATTTTCAACTAAATAAGTTAGTATTAAGCTTATGAAAGTATAATATGTAATATGTAATATATACCAGGGATGGGATATGTCGAAATGGGACCAAATTGACTGCCTCGGTGGCGCAGTGGTATGTATGCGACTGCCGTCCCTGAAGTCCCCGGTTCGATTCTGGCTCGAATCAAATTATTTGTGTGATCCACAAATGTTTGTTTCGGAGTTTGTGTATTTTCTTATGTATAATATGTTCTTATGTATGTATGTATGTATTTAGAAATATATACGTATTTTTACCAGTTGTCTAGATGACGTTGTGTGAGAATGTTCATAAATATTTATTATTATTTATTCATATTTATAAGAACATTGTACCGATCATATTAAGTTCTCATAACGAATACATACTTCGTTAGATACTGGATAAAATTACCGATAAGTACCCCCCTAAGGAGTAAGTAACTTGAAATAGCGTGAGTTTGACAAAAAAGGCAAACAGTTGATGACGTCACACGTAGGCGGGGAACACACTATCGGTCCCACGGGCGGTATGAAAACGCGTGTGTATACTCAACCTAATGATATTGAGGAAGTGTAAACAAGTGTAAATAAAAACCGGTCACATACGGGTCGGATTCGCGCACAAAGGGTTCCGTAAAAAAAACAGCAAAAAAGGATCCTAATTTTATGACGTTTAAATAGATAATAATATTTAATGAATCAAAAAAATTAACGATTTAAAAAAAATGTCAAAAATATATGACATTTTGTTTAATGGTAGTTTGGATGAATTTTTTTTTTTTCATGATGTAATTTGAACGTTCTTTTTTTTTTTGACACATTATTTCTAAAACATTTGTATACCGTATCTGGTAGACCGAGGATCACGCAATCAATCATCATCATCCACCGAGCCTTTTCCCAACTCAGTCGGGGTCGGCTTTCCAGTCTAACTGCGATTCGGCTGAACTTCGATATTTTCCGTGAAGCGACTGCCATCTGACCTCCACAACCCATGAGCGATATCGAAGTCCTGTAGTTAGACCGCGAGGATTTTTGATTTAGGGCTCCAACTACCCCTAACGACTGCCATAGATGTTAGTATGACAACCGGGACCGACGGCTTAACGTGCTTAACGGTCTCAATGTCTTAAGAAATGGTCACCCATCCTAAGACCGGCCTGAGTCGATGTTGCTTAACCTTTGCAATGTGTTAACATTGTCGGTTACCACTAGACCACGAGGCCCCCTAGGATCACGCAATCAATGGTAAACCTTTTTTTAAACCTATGTTCACAAATGAATAAATGAATTAAAAAAATCACGTTTGACAGGAGCCCCCTTAAATGTTTATTATATTCTGTTTTTTAGTATTTGTTGTTATAGACAGAAATACATTTTCTGTGAAAATTTCAACTTTCTAGGTTCATGAGATACAGAGTAACCCCCTGTTGGGTTCAAAACGACCATAATTTCATGGTGTATAGGCATGGCGACAGAGTTTGAAAGCCGGGTACACTTACTATTTGCGTAAAAACCCTTATTCCCTATTTGATATTGTATATGTATATAATAATATATATATATATATATATATGTGTGTATGTGTGTGTGTTTAAGTAAAGTATATACCGGGTCTTCCAATAGGTACGTCCGAACTTTGACAGTTGGTAGCGGCCATCTTGTTGAAGCTACATCTGTCAAATTGGTTGTCATTTATTCATTCTGTTTTGCCAAATCATCATGGATAGCTATAGCATTCAACAACACGTGCAAATGATAAAATTGTTTTATCAAAATGAGTGTTCTGTTCGGGCAACGCACCGCGCGCTACGCCCATTTTACGGTCGCCATAATCGTCCTAGAGGACAACTGACTGTAATTTTCACAGAAAAATTAGCTTCAGCAATGAGGCCCATTTCTGGATGAATAATAAACATATAAACTCATACGAACATATTCCACACATAATGGCATCACTACATCTTTCAAATAAATAAATAATTTCGATAATATCTCACACACACTTTTATTTGTTTTATTTAAATTTAATGATTGGACACGCTTAATGAAAGACCCTTTACCTTCATGTATATATTAAGTATTTATATTAGTTAAGCATATTTACCTACGCCTACCTTTTCGTTCTACAAGATCTATCCATCCATAGGCCAACGCTACACGTCAATAAATATTGTGATAATTATCATGATATTTACTTATGTATCTTGGGCCGGATCACAGCACACCTTACACCATCAATACGTATCGCGTCAGTACTGAAGCGATTTTTGTACGAGGCAGACGTGATGGACCCAAGACGGAGGAAAATTAGAGCTTGTGTGGCAATAATTGTAGCCTTTAAATAAACGAGTAAAAAGAAAGCGATGGATGAAGAATTGGCTACAAAAGAGAGAAAAGTATACACATCTGAATTTTGCATCTGGCATGGATTCTAAGTTGGGAATAAACTCTTTCAAAACAATCTTGTCATGGATTCTTGCTCGTGGCAAGGGGTTCTCCACGGTAGACGCGGTGTCACCGGACTTCCCAGCGACTGGCGCGATAAATATTGACGCGCGACACTACACGTAAGATAAATATCACGATCCAGGTTCTGGGATCAGATCACAAGGATTTCCAGAAATCCAGCGATAAATATTGTGATTCATCCCTTAAAGCCGCATCGCTTAAAGCGATTTCTGCCAGGCAACCTTTGGCGAATGCTACACGCAAGATCCATATTGTTATCCGTCAATACACTACCCTATACGTCAACAAATATCGTAATCCGATAATATATATTGACGGATAACAATATGGATCTTGCGTGTAGCATTCGCCATAGGTTGCCTGGCAGAAATCGCTTTATGCGATGCGGCCGCCCATTGTACTGCTCTTAGACATAGTAAGTTCTGGATACATTAATACTGTGTTGGCGTACAATAAAGCATATATAAATAAATAAATACTTCGGGAATGAATCGAAGTTTAATAAGTTTAAGCCGTTCAATATTTTTTTATAGTACTAGTACGGTGTCTTGCGCGGTGTTTCGCGCCGCACCACGCCATAGGTTTTGGCCTATAACCTTTGACCCCTTAGGGCTAGGTCAAATTATCGATTTTTTGGCTTGCCTCCAAAACGAGGGCTATCCATAGAGGGGTCAACCATCATTGGAGCATAAGCAGTTCTCGAGAGCTAAGGGGGACAAAAATTACATTCCCCATTTCTGCATCGCTCGGTCTGACGTCGTAATTTTCAACCGACTTCCAAAAAAGAAGGAGGTTCTCAATTCGACTGAATGTTTTTATATTTACCTCATAACTGCGAACTGGGTGAACAGATTTAGAATTTTTTTTTTATTAAATTTTGAATTCCGACAATTATTTGGTCCCATTTCGGTAACTTGAAGTCGGTTATTGTGTCAATATTTGACCGTTCAGTGGTTACGGAGTCTATTCACATACAAAGAAACAATCAAATCTTTCTCATATAAAATACTAGCTGATCGCCGCAGCTACGCCTGCGTGATTTAGTTTACTCGTTCCCGGTTCCCGTGGGAACAGATTACCGGGATAAAAATATACCTATGTTACTCAGGGTGAAAGTAGCTTTCCAATGGTGTGATAAATCGGCACATTAGTTTTTGAGTTTATTCATTACAAACATACACACAAAAATACAAATCTTTCCTCTTTATAATAGTAGTATAGATTGATCGACTTCAAGAATTCAACGCGAACGCATCCGCGGGTGTCTGCTAGTTAATCCATACATACAGATAAATAAAATTGAAGTACACGATACAGACATAAGAAAAGGATTTTTTTTAAATTTTGTCCGTCTGGTTGTTGCCGCTTATCTCTGAAACGGCTGGACGGATTTTAACGATTTCACTGGCAAATAGCTGGTGTAATATAGCTTATATATTGATCTCAAGAATGTGTTCTCAAGAATTGGGACCCTTAAAACTATCACACGCGGGCGAAGCCGCGAGCTTCCGTTAGTAATCAATAATAAGCAAAACAAAATACAGACTAAAGAACCCCCGTCGATTCAACTGAGAAACAAAAAGCTATGTTCAAAATACTACTTTATCAGAAATGGGGTGACCATAATTACTATATAGAAATGGGGAATGTCCCCCCCCCTTAGCTCTCGAGAACTGCTTATGCTCTAATGATGGTTGACCCCTCTATGGATAGCCTTCGATTTGGAGGCAAGCCAAAAAATCGAAAAATTAACCTAGCCCTAAGGGGTCGAAAGTTATAGGCCAAAACCTATGGCGTGGTGCGGCGCGAAGCACCGCGCAAGACACCGTACTAGTTTAATATAGAAAGAGGATAATATTATGATAATAATAAAATGGATAGTCTACCTGAGTTTCTTGCTGTTATCTTCTCAGTAGAACAAACTTACCGAACCAGCGAAAGAATAATTTTCAAATGGTTTATTTATGTACTTAATTTAGTATTTTTATAATATTGCTTGACATGAAATTGTAAAATTTTGACATACATGTTTTATTTATGTGTCTAAACTGAATAAACGAAATTGATTCTTTACTAATCTAAGTTTATTTACTAGCGGACGCCCGCGGCTTCACCCACTTGACAAATTATATACATACACTAAAACTTTCCTCAGGAACCGATCTATCCATTGGTGAAACCCGCATCAAAATCCGTTGCGTAGTTTTAAAGATCTAAGCATACATACGGAACGGAAGCAACTTTGATTTATTCTATGTTATGATAATGAGAGATTTGATTTAAAAAAATCGTTCACTTCTTCTTCTTCTTCGAGTCAATGGCTAACAATCTTTCTCTCTTTCTTGCTTTCTTGTTGGTAACTTGAAGGAGCCTCCACGCGGCGCAACTGGAAGTAGCTAGACCCGGTAACGCAGGGCCTAGGCTGACTAATCCTCTCACCACAATGGCTCATCTTCTTGCGACGGCCATTCTTAAACCACGGCCATCTTTCACTAATAAGTAGTTTTATTATTTACTAGTACGGTGTCTTGCGCGGTGCTTCGCGCCGCACCACTCCATAGGTTTTGGCCTATAATTTTTGACCCCTAAGGGCTAGGTCAAATTTTCGATTTTTTGGCTTGCCTCCAGATAGGGCTATCCATAGAGGGGTCAACCATCATTGGAGCATAAGCAGTTCTTGAGAGCTAAGGGGCACATTCCTTATTTCTATATAATGACATAGGTGACTATTTATCCCATTAATGTGTTTACGAAGGAATTGGGAACAGGAAAACTAAACCGCGCGGTAATCGGCTAGGTTATTATAAAGAGGAAAGGTTTGTATTTTTAATATTTGTACCGAATTAACTCTAAAATGAATTATTCTATTTCATATTTTCAGAACCCGATACTTTAAGATCGGGCTTGAACCAGACGGCGCGGCTTTCGCCGAGTTCCAAAGTCAGTGGCGAGGGCGCCGCAGACTCATCTACGCCCAAGATCATCGACCTCCATGATCGGGGCCTGAGGACGGCGGGATAGCCACCCGCCGCCCTTACAAGAAGTCACTCACCGACGCGGGATAAAACCCTACTCCAACGACGCAGGATTCTCATCCCGACCAAACCCCCGCAAACACACAGGTGGCAGGTGGTATTTTATGCACTGTACGTCTTCTAATTGAGCTAAGTGAGTGAAGCAAGCGAAGCTCAATCTTAGACGACTCATGTATTTCGTTTGTCCGCATACTCCTCCTAAACGCCTGAACCGATCTCCTTTAAACTTACCACAGTGATAACGTGTGGCGTGAGGGTGGTTAAGAACAAAAAAAAATGAAAATCGGACATACCATCGAGGAATAATCACCGAAAAAAACAATGGTCCCAAATGTCGTTCGAAAATTTAACACTTCGCTCAGTTTTTTGCAACAGCAGCATGCATTGCATGCCTAGTTTCACAATATTAAAAATATGTTTCTCTCGAACACTATAAAATAATCAGGAAATATCTCAAAACTACCGAAAGCAGGGTCACACTAGCAACCCCTTATAGTGCGCCGATCTCGATTTTTCACGGCACACGCTCAACGGCCCAAGAACTTACTGAGACGGACTGAATCGATGTCGGGGAGTATCCTGCTGTTTTTATATACACCCTAGCGTTGGGGTTCCGCAGTGCATGAAATACATGATGGGGCTGACTTTTGTTTGATGATTTGAGTAGTTTCCAGTAGAATAAAAACAAAAATATATTTAAAAACCGGTCAAGTGCGATTCGGGCTCGCACACGAAGGGTTTCGTAACAAAACGGCAAAAAAAACACGTTTGTTGTATGGGAGCCCTCTTAAATGTATATAATATTCTGTTTTTTAGTATTGGTTATTATAGCGGCAACAGAAATACATCATCTGTGATAATTTCAACTTTCTAACTATCGCGGTTCATGACATACAGCCCAAGACAGACGGGCGGACGGGACGGATAGCGTCACAGGTCTCAGTAATAGGGTTCCCGTTTTAACCTTTGAGTACGGAACCCTTAAAACTACCTCATGCTTGAGGGTCTTCCACGTGATATAGGTTTCTCTTTCCCAGATCCCACGGGAATACATTACTGGGATAAAAGTAGCCTATGTGTTGTTCTGATGTTAAGGACCGTTTTATTAGACTGCCTCGGTGGCGCAGTGGTATGAGTATGCGACTGCCGTCCCTGAGGTCCCAGGTTCGATTCCGGGTCGAACCTGATTGTTTGTGCGATCCACAAATGTATTTTCTATGTATAATATGTATGTATTTAGAAATATATAAGTATGTTTATCAGTCGTCTAGATCCAATAGCACAAACTTTTATTAGCTTAATTTGGGCTAGATGACAATGTGTGAATGACCCAAAAATATGTATTTATTTAAATATTGGATAGAAACAGGCGTTACTTGGCGAAAATCCATGACAAAACAATGGTAAGTAAAAATTTTTTTAAGAAAAAAACTTTTTAGCATTAATTAATAGCATTAATTTTTCGCAGAATCAAAAGGACAACAAAACGTCGACAATTGTTTCGCCTCTAAACGAGGCATTATCAAGACTGTCTCAGAGAGAACAGCTGTTCTCTCTGAGACGTCGACAATTGTTTCGCCTCTAAACGAGGCATTATCAAGACTGTCTGAACAGCTGTTCTCTCTGAGACAGTCTTGATAATGCCTCGTTTAGAGGCGAAACAATTGTCGACGTTTTGTTGTCCTTTTGATTCTGCGAAAAATTAATGCTATTAATTAATGCTAAAAAGTTTTTTCTTAAAAAATTTTTTACTTACCATTGATTTATTTATTTATTAAAATGTTCTAACTGCTAAGATTATGGGTATCATGTAACATCCGTCCTGGCTGACGGAATTTTGATTTAGCCTAATAACGGTAATAGGCTTCCTAAGCTAACTAAGTTGTGCGCACCTCACTATTAACATTAAAAAAACATATCAAGAATTGACACAAAGACCTCATTAAAGTTACCAAAATGGGACCAAAAAATTGAAATGGGAAGTAGTAGCTTTCATTCAATAATATTTAAATTGAATATTTGAGCTTCGTCACGACCTTAATTGAAATCAGCTATTAATTTAGGTGAAAAAAAATTAATTATCGGTCAAGAGGTTGCTGAGAAACGAACATTTTACATTTAATCTGCTCCATGGGAGCTCCGCTCAATAATTCTACTGTAGGTGTGTATGTCCTGAACTCGTCTTAAACGGCTGGACCGATGTCGATGAAATTTTTTGTGTGTGTTCAAGGGGATTCGAGAACGGTTTAGATTCACAATTTGGTTCTTTTTTTTTTGCAGGACAACGTCTGTCGGGTCCGCTAGCGTATATAAATACAGATACAGATTGATAATTTTATTAGAGTATTAGACTCAGGGTACTGAAGACGAATCTTCTAACCAGAGCCACAAAAAATGAAAGAAATTTCAAAATCGGTTCCTTCTCGGAACAAACAAACAAATTTGATCTACGAACTCGTCAATGTTATACAGGTTTAGAAAACTTGTGAAGCTTGAATTTAAATCGAAGAGCGCCATCTAGTATCGAATACTGTAAACAAACTTGGGAGTTCGTTGGTGTACTAAGGCAAAAGTAACGTTTGTCAAGTCGACTTAAACTTGCACAAATTGATCATTTTCAACCGACTTCCAAAAAAGGAGGTTCTCAATTCGACGGTATTTTTTTAATTTTTTTTTATGTTTGTTACCTCATATCTCTGACCTAGGTGAACCGATGTTGAATATTTTTTTTAATTGGAAGCTTCTACTTTACAACTATTTGGTCCCATTTCGGTAGTTTGAAGTCGGTTGCTGTGTTAATTTTTCACGTGTATTTTTCAACCAACTTCCAAAAAATAGGTTCTCAATTCCACCTCATAGGCCTCAGTAGGTACTTACTATAAAGGAACCCTACGAATGCTTTCTATGTTCCGCAGATGAACCAGTCCTCGGTAACACAATTGTGCGGCGTTGTGAATTACAAGTGTAGGGTTAAGGGCACGTAGCCACGCTAGCTGTGTGTCTCCATTGTTGGACGGTACGAGACATAGACAAGGGTAGACTCGCAAACGGCCCAGCATATTTTTTTTTTTAAATTAACTTTGTTTTTTTGTTATGTTATTGCTTTATTTACAATATACATAGTTATATACTAAAAATATTTACATTACAAAATATCGTTTAAAAATCCTCCGCGTCATTGCCGACTGGGAAGGTTCCCAGAATGCTGGCTGTGTTGTCACGTTGGATGGCGATACATATTCTTTGGGCCAGAAAATAGCCAGGCCACGAGAAGCATCGATTAAGCGTTTAGCAATGTCTCTATAAAGGCGGCGAGCACACGGACCCTAAGACCCCTACTTTGCTTTAAAATTAATTCCAAATTACCTAAAATAACTACTTTTCCAAGTTGCCTCACCTACATACATAAGATTTTTTTCCCATATTTTAAATTATAGGGTTTGTAAAAGACCCTCTACCCAGGTCTACGTTGATGTGTTAGACATGGGAGGGACAACAATCTGACAAAATTTCAGATTGCATAGAGGACATTTATAGAGGACCCCCCAACACTACATATTTTATTAATTATATTTATATATATATATAACTAGATTAATAGACTCTGGCCTAGAAGAAGAATCTTCTTACCAGAGCCACAAAAAATACCAAATTTCATCAAAATCGGTCCTTCTTCGAAACAAACGAAATGTCAAATTGACTCGTCAATGTTATGTAGGTTTAGAAAACTTGTGAAGCTTGAATTTAAATCGAAGAGCGCCATCTAGTATCAAATACTGTAAACAAACTTGAGTTATTTTTGTTGACGTACTCACGCAAAGGTTTGGCTCACCAATATAAACTTACACGAATTTAATTTAATATAATCTCTACCAGCTCTGGGTCTAAGAGCATAATAATGGCGAATTCTTTTTTAATTTATTCTTTACTAGCGGACGACCGCAGCTTCGCCCGCTTAACAAATTATATACCTACACACTAGAGAACCACTAGTAGTAGTTTTAAAGATCTAAGCATACATACAACAGACTTTCTTCTTGTTCTTCTTTTGTTTTTAAAAACGTGGCTGCATCGATGTTCTTGGATGATTTCGCCAATATCAAGATAATGCTTGATTAGTTGATAGTCCCGCACAGAAGAACTAGTTATTCCTAACTAGCTCCAGGTGCAGGACAAGAAACGTTGTTCGGTATGTGAGTGTCTGGGAACCCGATGTATGCGGAGCGCCAGAGGTAACCTCAAAAGCGACCTACCACACGCCTAGCAAAAATCGAACTCCAATCGACTTTGAATGTAGTGATAAACATACAAAAATACAATACATACAATAAAATGGCAAATTTGACACAATAAAACAGTGACGTGAAAAGTCAATTTGTTATCGAATAAAATGTAATCAAATCCGATTCAAATTCTATTCGAGTCAATTATTATTACATCAAAGAACAGAAAAGTGCTCCTTTAATATTTTTGACCGAGCGAGCGAAGCGACTACATTTTGCAGCTAGACAATTTTGCTTTCGTCTGTCTGTGTGTGTGGCTAATCTCTACGAAACTTGGCACAAGTAGTGTTAATTGATTTAAAACGCGACCGGCAAATACGCCCGTATTTTATAAAAAATAAAATAAAAAAATACAGGTGGAAGTCCTTATGTTTTTAATATTCGCGAGGTCAACTGATCAACATTTGGACCATATACGTGTTATGGCTAATACCCGAAGTGCGGCTGCACCTAGTTTTAGCCGATTAGAACTAGGTGTAGCCACTTACTCTTGGTTAAACCTAGTACGAGCCGATTGTTTTCGGGTAAAACTAGGTCTAGCCTTCATCATGCCGGCTACAACTAGGTTCGAACTGAACTATTTAGATTAGGTTAATTTCTTCTTGAAACAAAATGGGTAGGTTAGGTTAGGTTAAAACTGTGACCTCCTATGCACGAGCCGAGCGAGCGAAGCGAGCGGTGCCGCGGCAGCGCCCGGCGAGTGCCAGCGACTTGCATTAATAGAAAAAAGAGATTGTTTTTAGTAGGTTACCCGGAACTGAACTATTTAGATTAGGTTAATTTCTTCTTTACGGCTCGTACTAGGTTTAACCAAGAGTAAGTGGCTACACCTAGTTCTAACCGGCTAAAACTAGGTGCAGCCGCACTTCGGGTATTAGCCGTAACATACAAATTACTTAATTTATATTGGTTTATATTGGTGAGCCAAACCTTTGCGTGAGTACGTCAACAAAAATAAGTCAAGTTTGTTTCCGGTATTTGATACTAGATGGCGCTCTTCGATTTAAATTCAAGCTTCATAAGTTTTCTAAACCTACATAACATTCACGAGTTAGTTAGAAAATTTCGTTTGTGTGTCCTCCGATGAAGGACCGATTTTGATGAAATTTCATATTTTTTGGCTCTGGTATGAAGATACGTCTTCTAGGCCAGAGTCTAAGTCTAATAATCAGATCAAGTTATAAATAAAGTAAGAAGTAAAGTAATGAATTAAGGATGGATGGATCAGAAATAATAAATCTTACTTACAAAATTCAATACGATACCCATTCCAGGGTTTGCAGGTAAATAAAAATACCAGTGTCTAGTACCTGCTGTACCAGTTCCTTACATTAATTTGCTCGAAATACGTTTTCGTATTCCTCCATACATTTCACACAGTTCCCTGACGTTACCGCTAGGGGCGCTGGTGTGAAATATATGGGGAATACGACTAGTAGTTCTGCGAACAGTAGATCTCGCGTTATTTTCGGCTCCCTAACATCCTTTTTTTTGGGACGTGGTCTGGTGGCTACTTTCCATGCGCACCAACAGAGGTACCAGCAAAAAGAAAATGAGAAATGATCATTTTCTCCGCATTTCTTCCCCATTTTAAAATAGGGAACACTGACAACACACCCAATTCGCCAGTTGAAACATATCCCACTCGCCCTAGCGAACACTAAAACATCCCCTTGAACATGCAAAAAAAAAAACATTGTTGTCTTATGAGATGAGAAATGATCATTTTCTCCGCATTTCTTCCCCATTTTCCCCCCAATCGAAAAATTCTTTCGACAAAAGTTGCGCCTTGCAACAAAGAACAATTGTGCCAAATTTCATGAAAATCGGCTGAAAAATGCGGCCTGTAGACCGGAACTGACACACATACATGCATACAGACAAACAACGCCAAATCGGCCTATCCTCGAGTTGAAACTGAGACTTCGCTCGTTCGGTCAAAAACGTATTTCAAGCAACTGGTATTAGACACACAGGGTTGGAAACCAGGTTAATAAAATACTCGAGTATTTGATAGTTTATATGGTATACGGTTTGGGACCAAGAATGAATCCCACCCTCCAACTAAGCCTCCTGCTTGCAGCATACTGCTAGGGGTTGAGAAGTAGAGAATTAAGGTTAACTATTTGAGCTGTTGTTTCTTGAAGTTGGGTCTTGAGTTTAGTTAGTGGTCTACCGTAATTAGCTACAAGGGGGTCCCTGCTAGCCTTAGATCAAAAATACCTAGATTAACGATCAGTGCTTTAAAAACGGCACAACTTCAATTCGGTCCCTATCGCTAGTGGACCGACTAACGCTTTAGTCGATTTGCGACCGCACTGGTAGTAAGACGTTTCACGATGACAAAGTTTTCGCTTAAAGAAGATAGCAAAAAACTACTCTTTTAGAGGATGGAGTATCATTCTTTCGACAAGTAAAAATCAGTTCACATTGTTAATTGCTTTTCATGTGCAATAATGCACTGCTTAAGAATATTATGGTTATTTTTAACTGTGCAAACTACGCGCTTGCTCGGTGAAGTGACTTCACACCTAACAAGCGCGCAACTTCACACCGCAATGTTAGAACAAGTCTCATACAGAAAGATAGAGTCGTCATTTATTTATTTTAAATTTTTGATTACTGTTTGATATATTTTTTGAATATATGTTATTTTGTTTTAAGTTTTGCCCATAAAGCAATAAGACAAGAAAAATGGAGGCGTTCATAAGTATCGTAGGTGTACCTACCCATAAATTTATTTGATTGATTGTTTGTTTGTTTTAGGTTACAGGTTGTGTGTGAAAATATAATTGTTGATTTTATTTCATACTAGCGTTTTTGTAATCTTTTATCTATATAATTTATTTTATACGTTTATTTATACGTGAATAAAACAATGTGAATTTAAGTTTATCTTTCTCATCGTAATTCATTAAAAAAAAGGTTTTATATGTAATGTGCTCCACATTCTTTTTATAACTTTAGCGCATGGAATCCGTACCAAGTTCCTATTCCGCTTGCTGACTTTCGAGGGATGCGACAACAGCGCTGTACATTGATGCTTTTGTATTATTTATTATTAATTATTTCTATGTCAACCATCAATGTACAATCTTGTTTATTTTATAGATGGTATTTGTAATAATTACATATATAGTATTCGAGTGCCAAGATTCCGCGTTGTATTTGTACTGAATCCAATATCTATAGTATTTTTGATGTAAGCTGCTAGCCATACTATTACAGCCATGCCAACTTCGTACAATTGGTACAGAATCGGTCAGTCTCAGTCATTAAACTCGTCCGTAACGGCTGAATAGATTTTGATGAAATTTCTAGTGTGTGTTAAGTGAAGATGGTTTAGTTACAATTGAACCCGGTAGATGGCGCTGCTGTACTGACAAATTTTCCTCTTATCTTTTCTGTAACTTCATGTGTATATAAATGAATAAATATGTAAATAAATGAGTCCCGCCATATATTATATTTCTTCTGTGCGTGTGTGCGTAATTAAACTCCGTATAAACGGGTGGACTTTGAGAATGGTTTATTGGACACGCAAGGTGGCGCTACAGTCACGACGAATTTCATTATATTTCATGCCGCAACAGTAGCGCCACCTACCGCACCCAATTGTAAATCTAAACAGTCTTTGAACACATACTCTGTACTCCTAATTGGTTGGACCGATTTTGATGAAATGTATAGTGTAATGTAGAATTGGGAATAGTTTAGATTTACAAAATTGAGCCCGGTAGGTGGCGCCCCGTCAGACTTCCCTGTGCGTCCGTCTGTCTTTGGCTATATCTCATGAACCGTGATAGTCAGAAAGTTGAATTTTTCGCAGATGATGTATTTCTGTTGCCTCTATGTATAACAATAAATACTGAAAAACAAAATATTATAAAAATGTAAGTGCGTGTCAAAAAGCGTCCACCGCGATTCATACCAATGGTCCGAACTTTATTGGTATGAAACAGGAACCACTCATTCTTTTTAGAAATTAACTTTGTTTTTTTGTTACGTTATTGCTTTATTTACAATAAGAATTACAATATATATAATTATATAACTACTAAAAAATTTATACATTACAAAATATCGTTTAAAATATCCGCGTCATTGCCGACTGGGAAGGTTCCCAGAATGCTGGCTGTGTTGCCACGTTGGATGTCGAGAATGGCGAGATGGTCCTGAGAAGCATCGATTAAGCGTTTAGTAATGTCTCTATAATGGTGGCGAGCACTCGGACCCCAATACCCCTTTTTTTTTTTTCTTTTACTTCCGCGGCTCATGGCCGCGGCCGCTCTACCGTCCGTTGCCGGGCGTCTCTGGTTACAAGCAGAACGTATTTCCAGTGGCGCCCGGCGGACTTTGACCACCCCTGTGGTCTCTGCGGGGGTTAGGTCGGGATGAGAATCCCGCGTCGTTGGGGTAGGGTTTTATCCCGCGTCAGTGAGTGAATCTGGTTGCGTGCTATGAAGCAAAGGCCCCGCAGCACGCAACCCTTCTAGCCTGCTGTAAGAACGACGGGTGGCGATCCCGCCGTCCTCAGGCCCCGATCATGGAGGTCGATGGTCTTGGGCGTAGATGAGTCTGCGGCACCTTCGCCGCTGACTACGGAACTCGACGGGGAGGGTACGCTCCCTCTCCCTCTCGGCCGCCTCCTTCGCGAGCATAACTTGCTCGCGAAGGAGGAACCTACTCATGCTGGAGACCATGGCTTGAAGCATGGTCTCCAGCGAGAGGGTATCCACGCCCAGACCCACTACGAGGTCCCGGCGCTGACTCGCCCACGCAGAACACTCTACCAACGTGTGGAGTGCGGTGTCGTTGTCGGAAACCTCGCAGTGTTGACACCTGGGTGTGACCTCACGATGGATGCGAAGCAGATAGCTACCGAAGCATCCATGCCCGGTAACGATCTGCGTCACACGATACGTGAGGTCACCATGCCGCCTCTGCAGCCAATCGTCCATGATCGGTCTCACCGCCGCGATGATGGTGGTACCCCATCTGGGTTGCTCAAGTCGCACCCTCCATGACTCCATGCGATCCTGGTGGAGTTGGGACCGCCGGTCCTCGATTTCTCGAGACGTAGGCCTGTGGTCCCGCTCCAGCGCCTCCTTGCGCCATTGGAACAATGACGCAAGGGCTCTCGCTTCCAGGTCCCATGGAGGGGTCCCGACTAGGAGACATGCAGCCTCTCCGGAGATCGTGCGGTACCCTCTTATTGTTTTGACGGGCAAGGTCCTCAACGGTCTATTAAGGAGCGTTGAGTTGTTGGCCGTCAACCGCGTCGCCCATACGGGAGCCCCGTATAGGGCCATACTCCGCACGATCCCCAGGTACAGTCTCCTGCAGGAGGCGTTGGGTCCCTTTAGGTTGGGCATGAGTCGCGAAATCGCGACTGATGCCCCCGTCACTTTAGGGACCAAACTTCGGAAATGTGGTCCGAAGTTCCATCGGCTATCAAGTACGATCCCTAGGTACTTCATCGAGGGCTTGATGCCGATGCTAACGCCTCCCACATTTATGCTGGAACCTTCAGGTGGACCGTTCCGAGGTCTGTGAAAGCACAGAACCTCGGACTTGTGCAAGGCCACCTCCAGTCCCTCCAGTACCAGCCGCCGTATCCGATCCACGACTTGAGCAACACCCGTCGTGACCTTCAGTGCTGCCTCCTGGTACGTTGCACCCCGTGCCGTGACGAGGGTATCGTCGGCGTAGCACGTTACGCCGACGCCCTCAGGCAACGCACCCAGTCGTAGCCGATGTTCCACAGAAGCGGCCCCAGGACCGACCCCTGTGGAACACCGCACGACACATCTCGCCGAGCTGGCCCGAGCCAGCTGGGGAAAGCTATGGCCCTCTCCGAGAGATAGGCCCCGACAATACGACGGAGGTAGAGAGGCGTTCCGTGATACACGAGCCTAACGCAGCTCCATGGCAAGGTGTTGAAAGTGTTGGCGATGTCAAGAGACACCGCCACCACCACCTTGCCCTGTGAGACTGCTTCCTCCGTCAGGCTCTTCACGCGCATGATCGCGCTCACGGTGGAGCGTCCCCGACGGAAACCGAACTGGTTATCCGCCAGGTCTGGCCCACACTCGTGAGATGCTCCACGAGGCGTTCCGCGATGATTCGCGACCAAACACGATCGGCCGGTATCCGGACGGTGAGTCCACCGGCCGCCCCGCCTTACGGATCAGAACCAGTTTCCCCGTCCTCCACACCTTGGGAAACTGGCCCCTTTCGAGGCATGCGCTAAAGAGCCCCATCAGTCGAGGCCCGAGTTCTTCGAGGGCCAGGACCCATGCACGGCCAGGAATGCCGTCGGGTCCGGGGACAGTGATTTTCCGGCGTTTAAGCCGGAGTACTGCCGCCCCTAGCTCCCCCACCCTGACTTCGGGTACGTCGTCTTCGCTGGTGCTATCCGCGTCGGGCAGAGACGGAGCCATGCGCGGAGGGACGTGCTCCTCCGCCCTCGTCGGAAACAGGGAGTCCATGACCCGCTCCAACTGCTGCGGCTGGAAACTCTGGGTCAGTGGGGGCGCCCTAGTTCGGAGTTTCTCTCTGACCTGTAGGTACGGGCGCTCCCATGGGTTCTGCTGAAGGGTACCCCATTGCTTTAAAAATAATTCTAAATTGTCTCAAATAACAACTTTGCCAAGTTGCCTCAATTACATAAATTAGATTTTTTCCCATGTTTGAAATTATGAAATTTGAAAACCGCATCAAAATCCGTTGTGTAGTTTAAAGATCTAAGCTAGGGAACTGGCGACTTTGTTTTATAATATACTATTAAAATCAAAGAACAGAAAAGTGCTCCTTCAATATTTTTGACCGAGCGAGCGAATCGACTACATTTTGAGACTAGACCATTTTGCTTTCGTCTGTCTGTGTGTGTGACTAATCTCTACGAAACTTGGCACAAGTAGTGTTGATTGATTTAAAACACTCCCGGCAAATACGGGCGTATTTGCCGGGAGTCTATATAGTGTACAGTGGTAGTGTATTTTATAAAAAATAAAATAAAAATACAGGGGGAAGGAAGCCCTTATGTTTTTAATGTTCGCGAGGTCAACTGATCAACACTTGGACCATATACGAATTACTTGATTCCCTTAATAGGCGACAATCGAAACTATAAGTTATTTATTGAAAATATTCAATTAAATTCGTGTAAGTTTATATTGGTGAGCCAAACCTTAGCGTGAGTGCGTCAACAAAAATAAGTCAAGTTTGTTTCCGGTATTTGATACTAGGTGGCGCTCTTCGATTTAAATTCAAGCTTCATAAGTTTTCTAAACCTACATAACATTCACGAGTTAGTTTAAACATTTCGTTTGTGTGTCCTCCGAAGAAGGACCGATTTTGATTAAATTTCATATTTTTGTGGCTCTGGTATGAAGATACGTCTTCTAGGCCAGAGTCTATTAATCTAGTTAAGTTATAAATAAATACAGTAAAGTAATGAATTAGGGATGGATGGATCGAATAAATAATAAATCTTACTTTCAAAATTCAATACGATACCCAATATAATATGCCCATACCAGGGTTGCAGGTAAATAAATACCAGTGTCTAGTACCTGCTGTACCAGTTCCTTACATTGATTTGCTCGAAATACGTTTTCGTATTCCTCCATACATTTTACACAGTTCCCAGACGTTACCGCTAGGGGCGCTGGTGTGAAATGTATGGGGGGGGGGAATACGACTAGTAGTTCTGCGAACAGTAGACCTCGCGTTATTTTCGGGTCCCTAACATCCATTTGGGACGTGGTCTGGTGGCTGACTTTGCATGCGCACCAACAGAGGTACCAGCATGGTACCATGCAAAATGAGAAATGAGCATTTGCTCCGCATTTCTTCCCCATTTTAAAATGGGGAACACTGACAACACATCCAATTCGCCAGTTGAAACATATCCCACTCGCCCTAGCGAACACGAAAACATCCCCTGGCATATATTCGATATTTATTTCTCGGTCTATAGAGGTACCACAGATTCATAAATAGTTACTACGTGGTACTCAGATCAGTTCAAATATAGATTAGACAGTACATGCTATGTATAAATGAGTCCCGCCATATAATATATTTCTTCTGTGCGTGTGTACGTAATTAAACTCCGTAGAAACGGGTGGGCCGATTTAAATTAAACTAGTTATCCCGACGAACTTTGTATCACCACAAAAAAAATATATATAAAAAAAAAGAATATTTTAATATTTCATGCAAATGTATGTAAATTGAAAAACGCGACGGACGGACAGACAGATAAATTGTCGTATTAAATATATAGATACATAGTGTGCGTTTAGGTAAATTTGAGAATTTTCATACTGCAACAGTAGCGCCACCTATCGCGCCCAATTGTAAATCTAAACAGTCTTCAAACACATACATATCTAAATTGGTCCAGCCGTAAACTTTTTGCCGGTTTTATTTAGTTTCAGAAACCGTACATTATATTGGAGGAAGATTTGAAATTATCTTTAAAAATACTTCAACTTGATATCTGACTCGTCAAGTTTGACCAATTTTGTTTTGACAACGTTTACTCGTATACATACGAGTACAGGGTGTAACATTCATATGGGTCAGTGAGGAAAAGTCTGAAATTATAAGATCTGTTCTTAGGAACCGTGTCATCGATTTTAGTAAAAAAGTACTCAGCACGGGAATCGAACCGGAACTTTTGAAAAAAAAAACTGTTTTTATTTAGATATAGATTGTGTAGGTCTTTAGTAGTAAATATTACTATGAACATGATGTCTAATATTAATAAAATGCATTGTTTTAATATCTTTTAGTATATTTTAGTAGATGTTCGACAGTACTTTTTCAATACAACGTTGAATTCGTTTCTGTGCGTACTAGTACGGTGTCTTGCGCGCTGCTTCGCGCCACACCACGCCATAGGTTTTGGCCTATAACTTTTGACCCCTTAGGGCTAGGTCTAATTTTCGATTTTTTGGCTTGCCTCCAGATTGAGGGCTATCCATAGAGGGGACAACCATCATTGGAGCATAAGCAGTGCTCGAGAGCTAAGGGGGATATTCCCCATTTCTGTATATAGATAATTGTAAAAGATTGAGCACCTGTCACATGCAACCCTCAGTTTACAATCATTACCTAGGTATAGATTTTTTTTAATTTTTAAACAAAAAAAATTATCTGCTTTATAAATAAATACAAACAAATAAATAAATAAAATAATTATCGGAATGGGACCACTCGTGGGGAATCTTTTTTTTCAATCAAAATACACGTCAATAATTGACACAGCAACCGAATTCAAACTACCGAAATGGGACCAAATAGTTGTAGGAATGGGACTAAATTGAAATGGGACCAAATAGTTGTCGGAATGGGATTTTTTTGAAATGGGACCAAATAGTTGTCGGAATGGGACTAAATTGAAATGGGACCAAATAGTTGTTAGAATGGGATTTTTTTGAAATGGGACCAAATAGTTGTTGGAATGGTATTTTTTGAAATGGGACCAAATAGTTGTCGGAATGGGATTTTTTTGAAATGGGACCAAATAGTTGTCGGAATGGGATTTTTTTGAAATGGGACCAAATAGTTGTCGGAATGGGTTTTTTTTGAAATGGGACCAAATAGTTGTCGGAATGGGGTTTTTTTGAAATGGGACCAAATAGTTGTCGGAATGGGGTTTTTTTGAAATGGGACCACTTGCGAAGTAGCTATTTTTTTTCTAAAGTTTCAAAATCTGTTCACCCAGCCGAAAGATATGAGGTAAACAACTTAAAAATATATATAGTATATATATATATTAAATATATATATTATATACATAGACACAAGTCACGTCTTTATCCCCGAAGGGTTAGACAGAGGCGCTGACTACGCCTGCATTTGGACAATTCTTTAACCCTCACGTAACAGGTAACGAGCCTATTGATGTTTCCAAGGAGCATATTTGCCAGAGTTCATTTGCCAGTAGGTGCACCACAAGTCCTCACGCCCAGGGGTTTAATTTTCTGTGCCATAGCGGCTGACACGTAAGATTTTGTTGCCTTTCATCAACATTATATCGCAAGGCAACGGGTTTCATTCAGTGTGCGTATGTGTGTGCGCGTGTGTGCGTGTGTGTGCGCGTGTGTGTGTGTGTGTGTGCGTATGTGTGTGCGTGTGTGTGTGTGTGTGTGTGTGTGTGTGTGTGTGTGTGTGTGTGTGTGTGTGTGTGTGTGTATGTGCGCGTGTGTGTGTGTGTGCGCGTGTGTGCGTGTGTATGTGTATGTGTGTGCGTATGCGTGAGTGCGTGTGTGTGTGTGTGTGTGTGTGTGTGTGTGTGCGTGCGTGCGTGTGTGCGTGCGTGTGTGTGCACCATGTGCACGTGAGGATGACTTGGATCCTGGAGAAGTTGGTAGGACATCTTAACATCCTACTTCTTTTTGAAGTCGGCGCTTAAACTATTTATTTATTTATTTTATTTTTTATTTTATTTATTTATTTATCTTTATCTTTATAGTATTAACTTTATTTATTTATGTACAACACACAGGGAAATATAAACAATAAGAAGACAGAACAGTGAGCTGTTAGTAAAAGGGCGCTACTTATTCCTAAAGGAATCTCTTCCAGCAGGCCAGAGAGGAGATGTAAATATGACAAGGCAACATGTGTGCAGTGCAATAAAAATAAACTTACATAAACTAACGGTGCATTATAATATATACATAAATAAATACATACTGTACAATAATATACTTAAATATAGAGACTACAATAATATTATTACCCGATATATATAACTAAGATATAGAGGAGAGGTAGTGTGCTTTCACTTTCTTTTTAAATAGAGTAAGAGTTCTACAGCATTGTATGTCCGGAGGGAGAGAGTTCCACAGCCTGACCGCATGAACGGAAAAGGAATAGGAATAAAAATCAGTTTTGTGGGAGGGATAATTTAGGCGGTATTTGAGGTGGGACCTACACAGGGTACCGGTGCGTTACTATTCTTCAAATATTAAGCAAGACATTATAAGAATGCTCTGACCACTGAGCTACGATAACCAATACCGACAACATCGAATTTTTGCTTCATATCAGACTCATAATTTCTTAATAATATATATGCTGTATATATAATGCCGTCGGTTAATAATGTCGTGTCGTATATAATAATGTTTACGCGCGCTCACGCGCACTGCTATCGATCGTTCCTCTGAAGAAAACAAATTAGCCAGCCCGACCCGTGCTGAATAGATAATAACCAATGCACAATGTATCCTTCCCCTACAAACCTCACTAACTCTGCCTCGGTGGCGCAGTGGTTTGAGTAATCCCAGGTTCGATTCCAGGTCGAATCGCTATGTATGTATGTGTATTTAGAAATATATAAGTACTCGTATGTTTATCAGTCGTCTAGATCCCATAGCGCAGGCATTATATTAGCTTAATTTGGGCTAGATGACGCTGTGTAAGAATGTCCAAAATATAAAAAAAAAAGTTTGAACCCCAAATATACAATATACATTTTTAGGGTTCCGTACCTTAAAGGGTGAAACGGAAACCCTATTACTAAAACTTCTGTGTCCGTCCGTCTGTCACCAGGCTGTATCTCAGTTACTCAGATGATGTATTTCTGTTGCCTCTATAACAAATATTAAAATAACTTTTCTTTTAAATCAAGCTTTTATCATCATAATATTGCATTGTCACGCGACTTACATACGCGGGCAAGGTTTCAGCTCAATAGGAAACCGGGAAGTGTGTTAAATTAAATTGAGCGAAGTGAGCGAAGCTCAATCTTAGGCGACTCATGTATTTCGTTTGTCCGCATACTCCTCCTAAACGCCTGAACCGATCTCCTTCAAATTTACCACAGTGATAACGTCTGACGTGAGGGTGGTTTAGAACAAAATAATTGAAAATCGGACATACCATCGAGGAATAATCAGCGAAAAAAACAATGGTTGTCGTTCGAAAATTTAACACTTCGCTCAGTTTTTTGCAACAGCAGCATGCATAGTTTACAAGATTTGATTACACACGGACATCGGGATAGGTGAAAGTAATAAAAGCTTGTAAAAAAACAGAATAAAATATGTAAATATTTATTTACATATAACAAACGTGTTTTTTTTGGTACGGAACCCTCGTATCGTCCAGAAATGTTAATTTCTCAAAATGCCACCTTCTCAAAATACCAACCCCCTTTGTGCGCGAGTCTGAGTTGCATGTTGGCCAGTTTTTTGTAAGCATATAACTCTTGATAACATTCTCCAAAAATTCAACATTAGTGGTCACCCATATCGTCGAACAGTAAACATCGCTAACATTATAAACCAATATGGGACCAAAGGCCCAAATATGTTTCGATGTGTAATTCTATTGGGGACGAAACAGGGATTTCGCCCCCAATCGAATCAACTCACTTCGCGCGGGCTTCTCAATTTTCTTAACATTCCTTCTGAAAAGGGCTGTGTTTGCGGTTCATATAGTAAAATAGTTGTATTTCTCCCTATTACATGTAATCAACAAGACTACGTTTTGGTAAATAGTGTGCTGGCTAGGCGGTGCTTACCTGAAACAAAAAAAATAACATTAAAAATCTATAATTTTCTGAACACAATAAAATGTAATCACAGGAAAATGGAAAAGCTGGCCATGAGTTATAAATGGATAATTTGGAGTGTGGGGCGGCTTTTCCACCATAGATGTAATATGCAACGTTGCTTGCTATGGATGGGTTTGATATCCACCAATCATATTCATTCACACATAGCACATCCTCGCAGCATAGCTGGTGAAAAAGTTCACTCTGATCACGATAGATGGCGCCAGTAGCAAAATTAAACCGCGCTATGGTTTTGTACCCCTAATAATTTATTGATATTGGATAGGAATATCTTTCTTAATAATTATAACCACAGCTGTGGAATAGCGCTCTCTAGTGACTCTAGTGTAACGTAACAGACAGTAAAACAATGGAAAATTTGATGTTGAATTTTTAGATAATTGCAATTTTAATTTTTTTATTTATTCATTTATTATCAGGCTACGACAGAAAAGTTACAGATCTTATATTAACTTATTCTACGGCCCATAGATACAGCATACCTTAAAACTAAAAATACATATAATTATATCTTATAATAGAACACTAAACTCTAAATGATTTCGCTAACTAGAAGACATGTTAAACGTCGACATATGTTTCACCTACTCACGAGGCATTATCAAGACTGTCTCAAAGAGAACAGCTGTCTTCTATTTAGCGAAATCATTGCCATTATCTAAAAATTCAACATAGAAAGAAAGAAAAAAGCATTTATTACTCCACTTAATAATATAAAATAACAAACACAACGAAAACAATAACAGCTTAGTATATATAACAATAAATAAAATAATAATAATACATAATATATGTGGAGTAAATGGCCGTCTCTCAGCGTTATGCTGTCTGCGTGGTGCAAGGCAGACATCGCTGGTTTTCAGAGACGGCCTGATGGTAGAAAAACAAAAAAAAACAGAGAAAATAAATACTATAACATCGAAATACAAGGAAAAATAAAGAATAAAGAAAAAGAGACACCTATATAACATTATAAGTAAAGAACATCAAATTTTCCATTGTTTTATCATGGCCTTCCGCCAGGTAACGCCTGGCTCCATTCAGTATTTAACAGACAGTACCTACTAATCCACGCAACGTATGTGCAAGAAGTCTTCTGTTTCTTCTTCTTTTAAAAACGCGGCTCCATCGATATTGATCGATGATTCGCCAATGTCAAGGTAATGCTTGATTAGTTGATAGTCCCCACAGAAGAACTGGTTATTCCTAACTAGCTCCAGGTGCAGGACAAGAAACGTTGTTCGGTATGTGAGTATCTGGGAACCCGATTTTTGCGGAGCGCCAGAGGTAACCTAAAAAGCTACCAGCCATGCGCTCAGCAAAAATCGAACTCGCGAAAGAAGTCACCAGTGTCTGCTTATAATAGGGTAGGTGACTGTCAAATCAAATCAACTTCTTTTTATTGAGTAACTCTCAACTATTATTGTTTTATTGGGGTAACTCTCAACGGGTGACTCAAATTATTTTTGTTACGATTTATGTTAAATTGTTTCTCGGCGAATACTCGGCCGATTTCGGATTTTCTTGCACTCATCAAATTTTGAATTTAAACTAGCTTCGCTCAAATATATGCTGCAGCGTAACGGTACGTTTCGCGACTGCGGCGACCTAGTTAAATCTCAAAACGATACACCTCATAGAATTTTTTATGAAAAACTCAACAATGACGTCACTATTATGTAGCGTTAAATCTGTAACTATTAGTGATTCAATTGATGATTATAAATAAATAAAACAAAGATAATAAGATTGAATACAATATACGTACATACTTTGGGATTCTTTATGTAGTAAATACATTTAAATTATTGATTTTAGTTGTAGGCATCCCCTATTCCCTATTAACCTAGTACATTACTGACAGATTGGCTGGTAAGGAAGTGACGTCACCGCGAAGCCATTTCCCGCCGCCATTAACCAATCGAACCGGGAAATAGTTCCAATACAAGTGCTGCCGATGTTGAACTTAGCAATTACAGTTACGGAATTGCTCGACTGACTTTTGTATTATAAGTTATAGCGTTAACCGACTAGAGAAAACGTCAGTTATGAATTATTAAGGTCGATTCACACATATCAGTGAAGCCTCAGTGACGCCTTAGTTCCGGCACAGTTCAGTCATCGTTCACCGAGCCTTTTCCAACTCAGTTGGGCTCGGCTTTTCAGTCTAACTGCGATTTGGCTAAACTTCGATATTTTCTGTGAAGCGATCTGACCTGTGGAGGTCCATGGGCGATATCGAAGTTCTGTAGTAAGGGCTCCAACTACACCTAACGACTACCATAGATGTTCGTATAACAACCGGGACCGACGGTTAACGTGCTCTCCGAAGCACGGAGGGGTCTCGGTGTTTAAGAAATGGTCACCCATCCTAAAACCGGGCTGACTAGATGTTGCTTAACCTTTGCAATGTGTTTGTCGGTTACTATTAGACCACGAGCCCCTCAGTTCGGCACAATTCAATATCAATACAAAATATTCTTTATTTGATACATTTTCTAACGCATCCCCACATGTCAGTGTCAGTCCTCAGTCACTCCCTTCCTCGTCATATCCTCTTTCATGCATTTCTCCATCCATCTTTTCCTGACCCTACCTCTACTTCTAAAGCCTCTATATACTTTGCACCTTTCTAACCACATTACTTTCCTCTCTAACTACAGAACTTCGATATCGCTCATGAGTTGTAGAGGTAGTCGCACCATGGAGGTTCAGTCGCATCGCAGTTAGACTGGAAAGCCGATCCCAACTGGGTTAGGAAACGGCGTTTTCACATTGGACGATATAGTCACGATAAATATTAAAGTTACTGCTGCTACTTACGATATCGTGACATTCATTTTCTAAATGTACCCACTAGTTACAGCTTATAACACTATCGTTTGTTCACTTCTAATTAAAGCACAAATGTAGTAAATGTACCTACAATATACGTGGGGCCTGGAGATCCGTAACACAGGTTTCGAAACCCAGTAGAGACTCCAGCTCTCGCAAAGGAATAAATTAACACAAAAAAAGAGTTGGGCGTTTTCACAAGGCACGATATTGCGACGATATCGTAAGTAGCAGCAGTAACTGTAAGGTATCGTTCACGATATTGTGCACGATATCGTGCAAGGCGTTTTCGCCCAATGATGATGTGTTTCCTCTCTTTTTATAAAATGTCCACACCATGTCGCTAAGGGTCCCAACTAGTCTAACAAATAGTTATACAATGTGGAGAGTGCGGACCCCACCAATCTCGTTCAACAGGCGTAAACATCGCAAAATAACACAGCTGGCTCGATTAGTTATAAATTAAAATATCGAAACTCCACCTTAAGCTATTTCCTTTAGTCCAGGAGCTAGAGGTCGGAAAATGTGATCGAAGAATTTCAAACGTATTTTCTATCGGCATTTATATTATAATACGATATTTTTGTTTGTCAGAGACGCCCAGGACTTTAATTGGCTGTGCCATCGCGGCGGGCACGTAAGATTTTGTTGTCTTTAATCAACATTTCATCGCAAGGAAACGGGTTTAATTTTTTTTTTTCAAAATTACAAATAGCTGTTACTTTTTATTAAATTCATTCCGCCATTTTGAACATAACCAATTATATGTGTGCCCGGTGACGGCAATAGGCTTGCCTCCTATTACGTGGTATTATAAATACTGGCAAATTGTGTGTGCGTATGTTCAACACGCACCCACAATTTGCCAGTATTTTGAGAGAGGCAGAGGTTCACCTCTGCCTACCCCTTCAGGATATAGGAGTGATATGTGTGTATTTTTGTTTTTTACGTAGGTACTCTTGGCAACTGAAGTTTAATAATGTTCCTTGATTTATAAGTTATAATTAGTTATAATATGATTATAAATCTTTATAAGATATTTTCAAATGTTTTTCCATTCAAACACCATTAACTTCACAACGTGCAACGTAGTTATAACAATTTCATGTCCATCCAAAGGTTGCCTGTAAGAGATCGCTATTTATTGATAAGGCCGCCATTTGTACATTTTCTTAAGTATTTTGATTTCCCATATATGTTTGTATTGGTGTACAATAAAGTTTATTGTATTGTATTGTATAACTTATAATAAATAACACACAGATGGTGTTAATACTGTCTTTATTTTATTTAGAAATGTTTAGATATATGGATGTGTAATGCACCTCTGTCTACCCCATCAGGGATAAAGACGTGATTCTATATCTGTATTACATATCGATCAATAGGAGCAGCGTAACAATGAAAATTTTTGTCAGTATATGGGCCGTATATTAATTTTATAACAGCTGTTAACTTGTGTAACGTTGCCAAAAATAGAGAATTATTATTAAAACTTTTGAATTGAGAACATCAAAATATCACCACTAACTCTTGGCCTACTAGTCGGTATTCCCGTCGCGGTCGACCGATTCGACCCGGATCGCAAATGAGATACCCGGCCTGAATGAAGAACAGGGTTAATTAGAACCTAGAATATCGCGTTGTAATTATAATTTTGTTTGTTTATGACTCTCTATATACCTACCTATTGTTATTTGGATGTTCATAATTATAGTCCGAGACGCCCATGACTTTAATTGGCTTTGCCATAGCGGCTGGCACGAAGATTTTGTTACCTTTCATCAACATTTCAACGGGTTTCAAACATTTTTCAAAATTATAATAAAGCTGCTTATTTTATTAAATTCATTCGGCCATTTTGGACATAACCCACTTTCTAGAGTGCCCAGTGATGGCAATAGGCTTGCCCCCTATTACGTGGGACTAAAAATACTACCACTGGGGGATATAGGCGTGATATGTGTGTGTGATAATTATTTTGTATTGATACAATTGTAAGTTAACAATATAACTAAACTTTATTTCTTTACTAATATTATTAAGTGGACTTGTGTATACTTGTATACTTGCACTAAATAAGCTCCTCTAATTATTTCACGTAATAAGCTTTAGTGAGTAAAATCACGCTTCGATCAATAGGAGCGGAGTAACAATGAAAAATGTTGTACAAACCAAGTTACCACACTGACGAAGTCGCGAGTAGGTATATTATGTAGGTATATGTATTTCACTATATTATTTTCAATGCGAAAGTTTGTATGGATGGATGTTTATTGTTCTTTCGATCGAACTTTGATTCGGATCGAGCTCCGCCCGCGTGTAGCTGTTTACATGCAATGTAGGTTTTAGAATATAACTCTAGAATTATGTTACGTTACACAACACCGATAAACGCGTAAACCATGGAACAGATTTAGTAGAAAACGACTATATTTAAAGAATAATAATAATAATAAGCTTGTCAAAATTAAATACACTAAAAACTTGCACACTTGACTTTGGTCCGTGTGCCTGTTTTCGTACCCCTATGTTGTCATAGGGAGTATTCTATAAGAATTACCATAAATAATAATAATAATGTTGGATATTCTCACACAACGTCATCAAGCCCAAACTAAGCTATAAGCTTGTGCTATGGGATCTAGACAACTGATAAACATACTTATATATTTCTAAATACATACATAATATACATAGATAACACCCAAACTCCGAAACAAACATTTGTGGATCACACAAATATTTGATTCGACCCGGGAATCGAACCCGAGACTACGGAGTCGAAAGCCGATGCACTACCGACCACGCCACCGAATAGATTAGGTGTTGTTGTTGCCACATTAAGTAGGTTCTTTTTAACCCGGTGAGAATTGGGAAAAAAATAATTGTTAAAAGTATGGGATCCTAACAATATCTCTGGGTGCCTGAGATCCTCGTCCGCCCCGGAACCAACAAGGTGAATAATTTACATGACTATCTATTACCTGCCGAGCGCAAGTGCTCCTCACGCAGGACTTATCTCTTTGCCGCAATCACCTTCCGAGCGAAGGTGGCAAAGGCGGCTCAACATTGGTAGCTGCCGGCCATGGATTGGACGATGGCAGGCAGCAATACATCATTACAGACAGTGTCCACGATGACCGATCTCTGCGCGTCCCAGTTGTGTGTGTGTTCAAAATAAATAACTATTACATCTTCAAATAAATGCTGAATGGTGTCGAATCCAAAATTCGTAACGAAAAACCGTTTAAAATCTGTACTAACAAGTTTATTAGTGTAGAATTTTTCGCTCCCCCTCCCCTCCCCCAGTTCAAGGGCGATTGAGGCGTTATAATTGAATACTGACGCCGCCAATCGTTGCCCAAAAACCGATATGTGAGTAATTGTCAAACGATGTTGTTTTGAACACAATTTTGTTAAGAATTTCCTTGTGATTGGGTAGTTCAGCTTCAGTGATTTGATTACGGTTCTTCAAATACAATTTTATTTTCAACCGACGACGAAAAGGAGTTTTTTTTATGTTTGTTATCGCATATCTTTGGACTGGGGGAAACTGAACCGACTTTGACTTTTTTTTTAATTGGAAGTCTTCCATTTGAAGAACCGTAATCAAATCACTGAAGCTGAACTACCCAATCACAAGGAAATTCTTAACAAAAATGTGTTCAAAACAACATCGTTTGACAATTACTCACATATCGGTTTTTGGGCAACGATTGGCGGCGTCAGTATTTAATTATAACGCCTGAAGCCCACGTCCGCGTCCTGCACTGCAGTACCCATTGCATGACTAGGCTAAGTTTTATTGTGTTTATTTATCTACCTACCTATATTATATTATATGTAATTTAAAATGAGTTAATTGGATGTAATTTTATTTGAGTTTGAATTAATGTGATCAATTTTCTTTAATTTAACTTAATGTTATCTGTTTAGATTTAGATTTATTTTATTTTATTTAATCTGGTTTGATTATTTTTTTGTTTAATTTAATTTATTGTTGGAGTTTACTCCTTAAGAATCGATTTTCATATATAAGGCGCCCGATATGAGAAAAATCCGAGGGGTAAAACCTACTAACAAGTAACGAAAATCGTGTCACGTTTTTGGTGCGCACCTCTAGTGCGCAACTTTCTAATTTGTTATGATTAGATACTCGTACTTAAGGAGTAAACTCCAGTCGTGCGTCGGAGCTGACACACACACTTTTTTTTCAATTTAATTTGTTTATTTTATTTCAATTTAATTTGTTTATTTTATTTCAATTTAATTTGTTTATTTTATTTCAATTTAATTTGTTTGCTTTGATATGATTTAGTTTTGTTTAGTTTTTCTTTTTATGTTTGGTTTGATTTTATAATTTTAATTTATTTTATACCGATATTATTTGCGCATGTGGTGTTAGCCTATAAGTAATTGTTACACTTACTTATGTTGATTATTGTTTTTAATTGTAATTTTATCAGTGTAATGATTGTTGACTAACCTAATAAATAAATAATAAATAAAATCAAAGAAAATGTCCAGGACATCAGCGACAAACCAGATGATTAAATGGTTGCCATGGAAACACGTGCGTCAACAACGGAAATATTTTTTTTCATTCGATTAATTCATTTAAGTGTTCGATTCTGATTCTGATATGTAAAAAAATCATTTGCTCCGCTCAACATTTGCAATTAGCAGCATGCATTGCATATGAAAACTACAAGCGGGCGAAACCGCGGGTTTTAGCTATCCTGATATAAAAAAACATAAATCTCCCCTTATTTTTACAAAATAATAAGAGCATAATGAAATGTCGAAGTCGCTCGAGTGGTTATGTATAATTTCCAAATTCGAGCACAAAGAGCACCTCGCTAGGGTTGATACGAATAATACGAAATAATAAATAAATTGCGGGTAGACAAATAATAGTTGATTCTGCTATTGTTGTCTGTGATGTTCGATTTTTGAATTTTGAAAGATGAGTGCGCACGTGACGGTTTTTGATTGACATTTATATTATGTCAGTGATATTTTTTTTCCTAGTATAGATAGTCCGAGACGCCAAGGACTTTAATTGGCTGTGGCCGGCACCTAAGAATTTGTTGCCATTTTGACATAACCCATTATAAATGTACCCGGTGAAGGCAATAACAGGCTTGCCCCCTATTACGTGGGATTAAAAATAATGGCAAATTGTGGGTGTGTAATGCACCAATGCCTACCCCTTCGGGGATATAGGCGTGATATGTGTGTGTGTGTTTATTTTACGTAGACGTGGAATTAACACAGGTCATTCAAGGAACCACTCCTTGAATACATATACCAAATCGTTTTAAAACTGTTCCAACCATTTGAGCGTGAAGTGATTACAAACACTCCTAGACCATAGAGCAAGCCTATTGCTTATTAGGATTCCGTACCCAAAGGGTGAAATAGGAACCGTATTACTGATACTTCGCTGACCGTCTATCTTGCGCTGTATCTCATGAACCGCGATAGTTAGAAAGTTGAAATTTTCACAGATGAGATATATTTCTGTTGCCTCTATAACATCAAATACTAAAAGAGAGAATAAAATCAATATTTAGGGATGCTCCCATACAAGAAACGTAATTTGTTTCACCATGTTCATAGATAATGGTACGGAACCCTTCTTGCGCGAGTCCGACCCGCACTTGGCCGTTTTTTAGCAACCGAAATACATCATCTGTGAAAATTTCAACTTTCTAATTATCACAGTTTATGAGATACAGCGCACCCTTTGGGTAAGGAACACTCAAAATATTACAAAGGGGTAAGATGTTGAATTTTAATAGTTTATAGTTTGAGACTATAAACTATAAAAATTCACAGAGAACAGGCTGTTCTCTTTGAGACAGTCTTGAGAATGCCTCGTGAGTAGGTGAGACATATGTCGACGTGTATAATGTCTTCTACTCGTATTTAGCGAAATTAGTGCAATTATATAAAAATTCAAGATCTTACCCTATTGTTTTATCATGGACTTTCGCCATGTAACGCCTGATTCCATTCAATACTTAAAATATTGTTTTTTCCGGGCTCTTTGGGTTTTGGCGTCCGTGGGTTAGCAGGTGCACCATGTACAAGTGAGTATGACTTAAACCCCTTAGAGCTTAGTCTACAACTTTGACTGCTTCGGTGGCGTGGTCGGTAGTGCATCCGCTTTCGACGCCGGAGTCTCGGGTACGATTCCCGGTCGGGACAAACTTTGTGTGAAGACGTTTGTACCGAAGTCTGGGTGTTTCATATGTATAATATGTATGTATTTACAAAAAAAAATGTATAATTTATATCAGTTTATCTAGTACTCATATCACAAGCTCTGCTTAGTTTGACGACACCGCACTCCACACGTTGGTGGAGTGCTCAGCGTGGGCGAGTCAGCGCCGGGACCTCGTAGTGGGTCTGGGCGTGGATACCCTCTCGCTGGGGACCATGCTTCAAGCCATGGTATCCAGCGGGAGTAGGTGGAACGCGGCCGTGTCCTTCTGCGAGCAAGTCATGCTCGCGAAGGAGGCGGCCGGGAGGGAGAGGGAGCGTACCCTCCCCGCCGAGTTCCGTAGTCGGCGGCCCGGCCGCCCCAGACTACGCGACTACGCCCAAGACTATCGTCCTCCACGATCGGGGCCTGAGGACGGCGGGATCGCCACCCACCGTCCTTACAGAAGCAGGCTAGAAGGGTTGCGTGCTGCGGGGCCTTTGCCCCATAGCACGCAACCAGATTCACTCACTGACGCGGGATAAACCCAACCCCAATGACGCGGGATTCTCGTCGACCAAACACCCGCAGAGACCACAAGGGTGGTCAAAGTCCGCCGGGCGCCACTGGACATACCCTCTGCTAGTAACCAGAGACGCCCGGCAACGGACGTTAGAACGGCCGCGGAATAAAAAAAAAAAAAAAAACTCTGCTTAGTTTGAGACTAGATGGCGTTGTGTGAATTGTCCTAACATATTTATTTATTTATTAACTAAATTAGCGTATATTTAAACCACTGAACCGAAACCAATTGAAATTAGCCGTACACCGGTACAGTGCACAGCTAAATACTGATATTTATTGTGTGCATACAAATTGAGCTGTCAGCAAGACTTGCGCTTCGGGCTGTACAGCTTTGCCCAGGGTTCGAATATGGAATGTAATTATTGTTTTGTTTTAACTGCCTCTTTGCTACGGTGTTGGTTTTACAAAGTTATGGACTAAAATACGTTTAATAACAATTGAAAGCTCTTTTTTATTGACGCCATTTTCGAAGTGTTTAAAGTGGGTATCGAATGGATACAAAGCATTTTATGTGTTTTAAAAAGGATACTAGCAATTGCAAATGCTATCTAGTTACTAAAGTTTTCCGTTAACCCCTCCTCCGCGTGGCTGCTGTGATAAAACCCAGGTCCAGACGCTCAATTGAAACTCGGGAAGTAATAGCTTAAACTAGGTATGCAATGCATTCTGCTGTTGCAATAATTGAGCTGAGTTTGTCGATCCGGGTCGAACTCCTAAACGACTGGACCGATCTTATGAAATCAGATATATGCACTCACGGTGATGGTCACTATGACCGTGCCAAATTTCAAAAAGATCGGTCCAGTCGTTTAGGAGGAGTTCGATAACGAACGAAATACACGAGTCGTCTAAGAAAGAGCTTCGTAAACTCCGCTCAATAATAAATATTTCAAAGCCGGGTCACCCAGCCTAAACATTAAAAAAAACAGTCGAATTGAGAAACTCCTCCTTCTTTGAAAGTCGGTTGAAAACGCGGGCCATCAGGATTTAAACCTGATATATTATGTAGTCAGTATTGTATAAATTTATAGAATAAAAGTATGTACCTATTACTCCAAATATAAATGCAAGCTATTTAAATTCATACGCCTCAAGGGCCTCCTACCCCTTTTTCGACCGTCACTCAATGTATTAGAGCCCCACGTTCCGCCAATAACTATAAAAACCGACCAAGTGCGAGTGGGACACGCTCACAAGTGGTTCCGTACTAAAACGGCAAAATAATCACGTTTGTTGTATAGGAGCCCCTATAAATATTGAGCAGAGCAAATTTTCTTAAATTTTTTTATGCTCTATTTTCATGATTTCAGAGATATGCACTCCCGGGTATGATGTCGACCAGCATGCCAAATTTGGTCAAAAGCGGTCGAGCCGTTTCGGAGGAGTTGGCACACAAACGATTTACACTTGTCTAAGATAGAGCGTCCCTTCGCTCCGCTCAATTATATTTTGTATTTGGAACGAAGTTCTCTAACACGGCTTACGGTTAGTGCGATTTAGTAGAAATCGTCACGTTACGCTTATCAGTGGTTCGCAGAAGCCAAAATATGGTCAGCTTTTTTTTTTAATTTAGCGTCGGCGTCGTTAGTAAAACGAAAAGTAACCTAAAGCCAGGTTATGTTGCGTTGCAGTTGCGTAAAGAACTTCGTTCCTGACGTTATTTGTTGTTATAGAGGCAATAGGAATACATCATCTGTAAAAATTTCAAATTTCTAACTATCGCGATTCATAAGACACAGCTCAAAACAGACGGACGGAAGTCTCAGTAATAGGGTTCCCGTTTTAACCTTTGGGTACGGGACCCTAAAAACACTCGTCTAGACATGTTAAAATTGCATGAATTACATATTGAGAATGCGTGTTAAGGGGTAACTTTACCCTCTTGATAAGGTACAGTGCGTTTTTATATGATATGTCGTTTCTTGGAGAGTTTCTTAGAAATAAATGAACAGTAAGGTTAGATTATTGAATGACATTCTTGTAGATTTGTTCAACCCAAGACTATTGTTTAAAAAGTTAGTAATATTGTTTATTAGCAGACTTGGCAAGCCACCACGAACCGCTATTTAACCGAGCGAGCGGAGTGCAAGACCATACTGGAAATTTTGCTTTCGTCTGTATGTGGGACTAGCTTACACAGTTTTTATCCGATCTCCACAAAACGTGGCACAAGGTGAAAGAAAGAAAGAATATTTTTATTGTTTCATCACAACTTAACACTCAACGTTACACAAAGAAAAATATAACTTATCTGTGGTCATGATGGCCACAGACGTGAAATTGACGTAAGTGACACGGTCGTGGCAGTGTTACATTTATTTCCAAGAAACTGTCACAACACAAGTGTGGTTTGATTTGACATTGACACTTATGAGTGACGTATGTGTAATGTAAGGTGTTTCATGATTTCAAAACAATTTTTTCATAGAAAGCTTGCGAGGTCTAGTGTTCGACCATAATATGGGGGACTACTAGAATAAACTATACATAGCTTCCATTAATCTTGTACAGAACCCAACTGCTGAATCTCTATAATCTTCTTAGCCAAGTAATATTTCAGCTAACATTGAATGTGACACTTCCATAACCCGCTTCAAATCTAATTGGAATCGATACGTTGAGTTGAGATGATTACTTGTACTGACCTTATTTGTTTTAATGTCCTCACTCCAGAGGGTACTCGATAAGACATTCTTTTTTAATTTCGGACATTCTCACACAACGTCATCTAGCCCAAACAAAGCTATAAGCTTGTGAAGAGATCTAGATAGTTGATAAAACATACTTATATTATTTTTATACACATAGAAAACACCCAAACTCCGAAACAAACATTCGTAGATCACACAAATACCTATCAGATTCGGCCCGGGATCGAACCCGAGACTCCGGAGTCACACCACCGCAGCAGGCCTTACGTACCGCCTTGTTTCGGAATTTACCAATGAAGTTCTTGTGACTTTAGTTGAAGTTTTAGGTACCTTTAAACTGGGCGTCAAAAAGGTATCACATACATTCATACATAGTCATCATCGAAGCCCACTACTGGGAATAGGCCTCGAAGAACGCAAGTCGACGAAGCAGTCTTATTAGGACAAGACTTGACAAGACTAATTTGGATCGCACTAGGATCTTAGGGTCCAAAGCCTCCGCTTGATGACATAAAGACAAGACTCAGGTAAAAATTTACCCACAGTAGCCAGATATGGTTATAGGCTCGTTCCCTATTACGTTGGTATTTAGAGAAATGTAGGCGCGACAAATGCGTCTGATGGGTATCCCTTTTGGTCAAGTCATTGGATACGAAAGTTCCATGGTAACATTGATGTATCTATCATACATAACATAGTATAAAACAAAGTCGATCGATCCGTATGTATATTTTTGTACATAATAATATTTTTGGACATTCTCACACAACGACATCTAGCCCAAATTAAGCTAATATAAGCTTGTGCTATGGGATCTTGACGACTGATAAAAATAAGCTACATTTCATCCCGGTGTGTTCCCGTCCCGTGGTAATCAGCCAGTAAATTTTAATTACAGGCTTTTATTTACGTGTCCCGATTGCCGTGTGTAATCAAATCTTGTAAGTTAAATTTTACACACTTCCAGGTTTCCGATTGAGCTGAAACTTTCATTTTCTTACTATTCTTAAAATCTTTTTAATATACATTTATTTACAATAAGAATTACAATATACATAATTATATACTAATCGATGCTTCTCAGGACCAGAAGGCTGGCTATTTTCTGGCCCAAAGAATAAGTATCGCCATCCAACGTGGCAACACAGCCAGCATTCTGGGAACAGTCGGTAATGACGCGGAGGAGTTATTATTTTGGGTGCAAAGGGGCTCTACCAACATCTATAGGGCCCCAGCGACCTCACCTGCTAGTGGCGCACCTGCTGATAAACGGACGAGGCTCGTTAATTTACGGTACCTATGGAGTGGCTTCGGCCCCTACGTGGGTACCAGGTGGTACAACAGTGTTGGTCCGGGGGGGTACCACCGTGCAGCTGTGCTAAAGCCCCCCAAGTAACCCAGCCCAGGCTGGGTTGCGTTAGGGGTTCAGCAGCTGCACCGCCGGGCCCGGGGCGATGTATGGTGCAGCAGGCATGGGACCAGTGGGGGCGAAACGGAGTCTAGTGTGGGTGGTGTGGGTCGATTCGCCGGCCAGGGAGACCCTTAGCAACGGCGTTGCCGCGGCCGCCCGCAACACAGTCATGGGGCCCGCCTGGGGCCAACCACCCCAGGAGGCTGCCCCACATGTTGCGCATAATCCTGATGTGGGATCGCCGCTCCGGGTGGTAACCGGTGTGGGGTAGCGGCGGCCTTGCATCAGGGGGGTTTGGGAGCCCTTCCGTCCGGCGGGTCGGCTCCGACCTAACCACACGGTTCTAGACAAAGCTAGCCCCTGCGCTTTGTCACTTACTGCTGCACCAAATGTCGCCCTGTCTTCACGCTTCTTCTTCAAAATCTACAATGGCAGTGCAACAAAAAAGAAATAAACGTTACACAGCGGCCCTAGGAAACCCCACAACTTCACATTTCGAGGTGGAGTTCACTAACGTCCGTGGACTCCATGCGAACCTCGATACCGTCCACCACCACCTTGAGACGGCACGGCCCGCTGTGATGTTCCTCACGGAGACACAAATACGCCGCCCTGACGACACGTCTTACCTGTGTTACCCCGGCTATGTCATCGAGGAACAATTTCGAGACAAAGCCGGGGTGTGCGTGTTCGTTAGGGCGGATGTTTGCTGCCGCCGGTTGCGCTGCCTATAGAACCCCTCCAATTCCGTCCTTTGGCTGCACGTAGACCATGGCTCTATGAGCCAGATCTACGTGTGCGTCTACCGATCCCACACAGGGGATTCTGAGACAACAAAGCTCTTCCAGTACCTCAGCGAGACGGCTGATGAAGCGCAGGTGCGGTTCCCGAACGCTGACCTAGTGTTTCTGGGGGACTTCAATGGCCATCACATTGAATGGCTGGGGTCCCTCAAGACTGATCATGCGGGTAGAGCCGCCCATGCGTTCGCTCTCTCCCACGGTCTGACCCAGATGGTATGCGGGATCACCCGGATACCAGACAGGTCAGATCACGCGCCCGCTCTGCTGGATCTACTGCTGACGAGTCGCCCAGCCCAGTACAGTGTTTCGGTAGGAGCCCCACTGGGTAGTTCCGACCACTGTGTTGTTCACGCTGGCATGAAGGTGTCACCTCCTGCACGTCCTGTGCAAACGTCACGACGACTATGGCACTACTCGTCAGCGGATTGGGACGGTCTACGCGATTATTTTGCGTCCGTCCCCTGGAGCCAGCGCTGCTTTGTAGGAAAGGCTCCTTCGGATAGTGCTTCTGCTATTGCTGGCGAGATCAGTTTAGGGATGGATTATTACATCCCTTTCACTGATGTCGCCAGTATCCGCAGAGCCCGTCCCTGGTTCGGGCGAGATTGTGCCAAAGCTGTTCGACAAAAACAGTCGGCATATCGCGCCTGGATCAGGGCCCGGGCTGTGCGCGACCCAAACGTGGGCCACCTCAAAGCAGCGTACAACCGGGCCACAAAGTCGAGTAAGAGGGCCTTTAAGAGAGCGGATGCCCAGCGCGTCGCGCGGCTTGGTCAGGAGCTCACTTCCCATCCCACGGGCAGCCGTGGATTCTGGCAACTGGCCAAAGCCGTGCAATCTAACTTTTGTCAGCCCTCGCTGCCACCGCTGCGTTACCCAGATGGAACACTGGCTCACAAAGCCCAAGAGAAAGCGGATATGCTCGCAGACCTCTTTGCGGCTAATTCCCGGGTCGACGACCGTGGCCTGCAGCCCCCCGCCATCGCCAACTGTGGCCACACAATGCCTGATATTGTTATCAGGCAATGTGATGTACGGGCAGTGCTGCGGTCACTCGACACGCGGAATTAGCCGTGGCCCTGACGGCATTCCGGCGGTGGTGCTACGAAAATGTGCAGCTGAGTTGTCTCCAGTATTAACGCGTCTGTACCGCCTGTCATACTCTTCAGGGCTCGTGCCGGAGGTCTGGAAGGAGGCGAACGTACAACCGATCCCCAAGAAAGGGGATCGGTCCGATCCAGGCAACTATCGACCCATAGCTGTCACCTCAGTCATTTGCAAGGTGCTTGAGCTCCTTATAAATAAGCAGCTCATGCAATTCCTAGAGGATCACTCGCTAATCAATGATCGACAATACGGCTTCAGGCCAAAGCGATCAACGGGTGATCTTCTGGCATTCGTAACGCATGTCTGGGGTGGGGCTATGGAAAGGCACGGCGAGTCCTTGGCTATTAGCCTGGACATCGCCAAAGCCTTCGATAGGGTCTGGCATGCTTCGCTCCTTTCCAAGCTTCCGGCATATGGTCTACCTCCTCAACTGTGCAGCTGGATTGCCAGCTTTCAACGGCAACGAGCGCCGAGTGCGGGTCCTCTGCGATGGCCAGGCTTCTCGCTTCTTGCAAGTGAATGCCGGGGTACCGCAGGGGTCCGTACTATCACCAACTCTCTTTCTTCTGCATATCAATGATATGCTATCCCTCGGGAACATTCATTGCTATGCAGATGACAGCACACTGCACGGGAGTTACTCGGTTCGTCCGACGGCGGGGCGATCTGAGATTGAGGAGGAGAGACGACGACTCGTGGCTGATCTCGACCGTAACCTCGACAGTATCTCTCAATGGGGTACCGAGAACCTGGTCGAGTTCAATGCCCGCAAAACACAGGCGTGTGCATTTACTGCGAAGAAATCCCCTTTCCTTCCCCTACCCTCTCTTCAGAATGCATTATTACCAATGAAGGACAACCTTGATATCCTTGGCATAGACGTTCGTCGAGAGCTCAATAATAAAAACTACATCGAAAGATGTATAGGGCTAGCTTCGCGGAAACTAGGAATACTGAATAAGGTAAAGAGATTCTTTACACCGGACCAGAGGTGTCTGCTGTACAAGACGCAGATTAGACCCTGCGTCGAATACTGCTCTCACCTCTGGGACGGCTCCGCGAAGTATCTGCTGGACGCTCTCGACGCTATGCAGCGACGGGCTATCCGTATTATTGGTTGTCCGGAGGTAACGGGAAGCCTTGAGCCGCTAGCTCAGCGCCGAACAATAGCTTCCTTGGCCGCATTCTACCGTATTTACCACGGCGAGTGTTCTGAAGAGCTCTTCAATCTGATCCCACCCTCTTCCTTCCGATCCCGAACGACTCGTGCCGGGCAGAGATGCCACCCCCACACAGTGGACAGCATGTTCGCGAGAACCGAACGTTTTAAACGTTCGTTTCTCTGCCGAACGATAGTGGCCTGGAACGCCCTGCCTGTGCACGTGTTTCCTCCCACATATAATCCTGGGTTCTTTAAGCGGAGCGTGAAGAGGCACATCAGTAGGTCGTCAAGTTGAGGGCCACTCTCAATAGTAATGTGTGCTGTGAGAGTGGCCCACAATCGCTAGACGTCGTCACGACTTACCACCAGGCGGGCGGCGTCAATTTGGCGAACCAATAATAAAAAAAAAAAAAAAAAAAAAAAATTAAACGATATTTTGTAAAGTAAATATTTTTAGTCGCGTAGCTATACGCGGCGGCGAGCACTCGGACCCCATGACCCGTCTCAACCCCAAACGGCTCAAATATGTAATCACCTGCAAGGTTAGCATATTTACACCGTTTGAGGCCTTCAGCCGATGCAGCAGAGGCGCCGGCACATCCGGATGTGCTTGGAAGGTGTGAAGGTGCTAATGATTTTATTTAATGTCATCTTCAGAAATCATTTATAGTTGTAGTGAAGTGAAATATGTATCTCAATAATCTTGGGATTACGTGCGATGTCACGCGGTAACACCGGATTATCCCGGACAACTGTGTATTACGGACTTATCTAGCTACGAGACAAATTATTTGTGTTTCTCCGGGGCCAAGGGACAAATACACTTTTGTTTAATTTGAGAATTAGTACGACATCATTTATAAGGGTTACCTACCCAAAGGGTAAAATGGGAACCCTATTATTAGTAATAGGGTTCCCATTTTACCCTTTGGGTTCCCATTTTACCCCTTTGGTTGGACTATTACTATTACTAGTCCGAGACGCCCAGGACTTTAATTGGCTGTGCCATAACGGCTGGCACGTAAGATTTTGTTGCCTTTCACTAACATTTCACCGCAAGGCAACAGGTTTAAATTTTTTTTCAAAATTACAATATAGCTGCTTATTTTTATTAAATTTCTTCGGCCATTGTGGACAAAACCCATTATAAATGTGCCCGGTGACGGCAATAGGCTTGCCCCCTGTTACTTGAGTCTAAAAATACTGGTAAATTGTGGGTGTGTAATACACCTCCGGCTACCCCTTCGGGGATAAAGGCGTGATATGTGTGTGTGTATTACTAAGACTCTGCTGTCCGTCTGCCAGTCACCAGGCTGTATAGTATGAACCATGATAGTTAAAAAGTTGAAATTTACACAGATGATGTATTTCTGTTGCCGATGAATATAACTAGGTATGCAATACATTCTTCTGTTGCAATAATTGAGCTGAGTTTGTCGATCCGGGTCGAACTCCTAAATGGCTGGACCGATCTTTATGAATTCAGATATATGCACTCACGGTGATGGTCACTATGGCCGTGCCAAATTTCAAAAAGATCGGTCCAGTCGTTTAGGATGAGTTCGATAACGAACGAAATACACGAGTCGTCTAAGAAAGAGCTTCGTAAACTCCGCTCAATAAATGTTTAATGGGGCTCAGACAATAACAGTGTTTTTTTTTTTTGCCGTTTATGTACGGAACCCTCTGTGCCCGAGTCCGACTCGCACATGGCCGGTCTTATTTATTTAACTCAAGTTTAGGGACAGTAACTTAGAACGGCGTACACACACAGCTGCCGCAGGGGCAATCTAGGGTTTATGGTGGTCGTGGCGATACGAGTATCCGGAAGTATTTCTACATTACAAGAATAAATAATTATAAATATTGTTAGACATTCTTACACAACGTCATCTAGCCCAAATTGAGCTATAGACTTGTGCTATGGGATCTAAGACAACCGATAATCAAAATTAAGTATTTCTTATACATAGAAAACACCCAAACTCCGAAACAAAAATTTGTGGATCACACAAATATTTAATTCGACTCGGGATTCGAACCCGAGACTCCGGAGTCGAAAGCTGATGCACTACCAACCACGCCACCGAAGCAGTTATATAATTGTCAACTTTGTGTAAACAATTTGTAAAAACACAAGAGATTAGAGAAGTTACAGTTCAACTTGACACCGCGTTTAAACTTCGGGAAATTACCCACGAAGTTTTCTGACGAAGTTGTGACATGGCGATAATTTAGGTATGGTATTCTATAGTTGACATCGTGGAGTACATCACAACCAAGACCAAGAAAGTCGTGAGGGTGGAGCCTATGGAGTCGCGTCACAACGTGAACTACAAGTCGTTCGTGGCGCGCGTGCCGTCGACGGCTCTGAAAAACCTTCATTGATGCCTAAGCAATATTTATATTATTATGTATTCTTAGTTTTAAGGTATATATCTATAGGCCGTAGATTAGTTTATAAGATCTGTAACGAGTCTAAGCTGCCTGAAATAAAAGTTTAAATAAATAAATAAAATATAGTAAAAGAGCATCTTAAGCTGTCGGTCCCGGAGGTCATACGAACATCATATTTGTAAGCCTAAACGACAAATCGATTGATCTAACTACAGAACTCCGATATCGCTCATAGGTTGTGGAGGTCAGATGGCAGTCGCTTCACGGAAAATATCGAAGTTCAGCCGTGAGCAGTAAGGGTGAGATTTATATAGCATGCTTGGACTTAACTCAAGCTCGGATAAGCAAAAACTTAGCTAAGCATATGCTAAGTGCAATCTTTGATTTGGAATTAATAGTCTGACTTGGCTTAGCTCGACCTAAGTTCTAAACACATGGTTATAAGTGTAATTTTGCCATTTATATGTAATAAACTGTAACAACCTCTATAATAATAATAAAGAATAAAAAAGAATATTTATTTTAGTTTTTCGTAAGTCACCGTTTTTGTGACCTTAAGACTTGTCTTAGCTTAAGCTAAGACAAGTCTAAGGTTTAATTAACGTCGGAGTGCAAGTTCTGTATATAAGTACTATTCCCTATTCTGTGGTACTATTCCCAATTCTGTGGCTAAGCTAAGTCCAAGTACGCTTTATAAATCTCACCCTAATACTGGAAAGCCGACTCCAACGGAGTTGGGAAAATGGTCGCTGGATGATGATCATTGTAAAATTTAACCAATATGGATGTTATTTTTAAATCTGCTCTGTACAAGAAGAATATATTATTTTAATATGTCGTTAACATGCCTACCCCAGTTTTTTTCAGTGTAGATTGATTATGCATTCAACAGAATAAATGAAAGAAATTGTATCTGATTTAGATGAAATAACAAGGGTCATGTTGTGTTGTAGGCCCTGTAGGTATAGTAGTTAGTTAATACTATCAGGCGTTACTTTTCGGAAGTCCATAGTTAAATAAAATAAATCTAACTACTTTACAATATTCCGCTACATGCAAATTACCCAACTCTCGTATTTATTCATGCACAAGTCCGCCCTCCAAACCCACTTAGGCCGAAAGAATAGAGAAATAATTTTGAAAATAGAATAAATATGAGAGTTGTGTTATCGTGCAAAAAATAATAAAAAACCTCGACACGTGTTTCGCCCCCAACCAGGGGCATCATCAGGAGATGTCGATGGCTCGGCGCACGGCGACCGAATAGTTAGTACCAGTAATAGCTCATATGGATTCATTTTTCTATATGAAAATCATAAGAGGGAAGATTTGATTGTTTGTTTGTTTGCATTGCATCATCATCATCATTCACTGAGCCTTTTTCCAAATCAGTTGGGGTTGGCTTTCCAGTCTAACTGCGATTCGGCTGAACTTCGATTCTATTTTCCGTGAAGCGACTGCCATCTGACCTCCACAACCCATAGGCGATATCGAAGTTCTGTAGTTAGACCGCGAGGATTTTTGATTTAGGGCTCCAACTACCCCGCGGACCGCGGGACCGCGGCTTAACGTGCTCTCTGAGGCACGGTTTATTTGCATTCAATATGCTATATTAATTGGATACATTATGCCTGCTATAGTGCTATATATATATTATTTATTTACCTTTTTTAGGGTAGCGTAGTTCAAGTATTGAAACCCTTATAGTTTCGTCATGTCCGTCTGTCTGTCCTCATTCTACCGTCCAAACGGTTGATGTTAGAAAAATGAAACTTTGCATGGATAAAATCATGAAAAATTTTTTTTTTTCGGAGTAGCTGCCGTACCTACACGTAATGTGGGGAAGATTTTTATTTTTCGCGTCTAACTCACAGTGTGGGGTATGATTAGAAAGGTCTTTTAAAAACATTGAAAGGTTTGATTAAAGAATCCTTCTGCGAGTTATTCAACTTTAAAGCCTATTTTTTTGTAAGAGTGTCCGCCCTCTAAAAGCTAAACGGCTGGCTCAAATAAATCTAAAAAAAATAGTCCATGTACTGATATAAGTTCGGGAGTTATAGAGACTATAATGGATTACTACTGAACCCTAACGTGAGATATTAAACAAAAAGCGCATTTTTTCGTTGACTTTTAGTACTTTAAAGGTGGCGAATCTGTAAAAGCTTTAGAGGCTTGCTCGAACTTGGAAAAATTCATGATGGTACTCTATGTAATGAACTTTAAAGGAAAACCGATTAGATAACTCTGTTACTTCAGGAGTTTTAGAGGCAATTAGGTATGCATGGCAACAGAACCCTATTTTATGCGTAGCCCGACACGCACTTCGCCAGTTTTATTTATGAAAAGAATATATACATACATACATATGGTCACGCGTCTTTCCCATGGGGGTAGGCAGAGACTATGGAATTCTACTTGCTACGATCCTGGCATACTTCTTTCGCTTCTTCCACTTTCATAACTATCTTCATGCACGCTCTCCGGTTCTGAGTACTCTTGACCTGGCCTTTGGTCAAAACATCTCCAATTTGGTTGAAGTAGGTTCGCCTAGGTCGACCCTTACCTGCCTGTCCTTTCACGCCCGCCTTATGTATCTGTTTCGTCAATCTTCTATAGATAAGAAGATAAATAACAATATATAGACAAGAAGATAAATAGATATTAATATATTTAATTGTATTTTGTGTGTGTATGTGTATGAAAATATCCGAGCAAAGTCACGGACGTTAGCAAGTTAAACCATATTCGTAGAAACTCGGCCGGATGCGTTCCGGTAACTAAAGCCCAACTTTTAACATGCAAGTTACGAATCGCACTAAAACATTTCCATTTAAACTGGGAAAGGAAATAGCGGATTTTATTGAAAGTTAACGTTAAATATATGAATAGTTTTATTTGTTTTCTGTAAATGAAATAAGGATAACTTTATCAAAATTACAACCCTTTGCCGTGCTGTACCTTGCCGCGATGACGTCACTCAGCGCCCTTTAACTCCGCGGCCCAAGGTCGCGTCCAATCTGACGTCTCTGGTTCGCACGCAGAAGGTATTTCCAGTTGAGAGTAATTGACTATTATATACTATATACTTCGGGTGCAAAGGGGCTCTACCAACATCTATAGGGCCCCAGCGACCTCACCTGCTAGTGGCGCACCTGCTGATAAACGGACGAGGCTCGTTAATTTACGGTACCTATGGAGTGGCTTCGGCCCCTACGTGGGTACCAGGTGGTACAACAGTGTTGGTCCGGGGGGGTACCACCGTGCAGCTGTGCTAAAGCCCCCCAAGTAACCCAGCCCAGGCTGGGTTGCGTTAGGGGTTCAGCAGCTGCACCGCCGGGCCCGGGGCGATGTATGGTGCAGCAGGCATGGGACCAGTGGGGGCGAAACGGAGTCTAGTGTGGGTGGTGTGGGTCGATTCGCCGGCCAGGGAGACCCTTAGCAACGGCGTTGCCGCGGCCGCCCGCAACAGTCATGGGGCCCGCCTGGGGCCAACCACCCCAGGAGGCTGCCCCACATGTTGCGCATAATCCTGATGTGGGATCGCCGCTCCGGGTGGTAACCGGTGTGGGGTAGCGGCGGCCTTGCATCAGGGGGGTTTGGGAGCCCTTCCGTCCGGCGAGTCGGCTCCGACCTAACCACACGGTTCTAGACAAAGCTAGCCCCTGCGCTTTGTCACTTACTGCTGCACCAGATGTCGCCCTGTCTTCACGCTTCTTCTTCAAAATCTACAATGGCAGTGCAACAAAAAAGAAATAAACGTTACACAGCGGCCCTAGGAAACCCCACAACTTCACATTTCGAGGTGGAGTTCACTAACGTCCGTGGACTCCATGCGAACCTCGATACCGTCCACCACCACCTTGAGACGGCACGGCCCGCTGTGATGTTCCTCACGGAGACACAAATACGCCGCCCTGACGACACGTCTTACCTGTGTTACCCCGGCTATGTCATCGAGGAACAATTTCGAGACAAAGCCGGGGTGTGCGTGTTCGTTAGGGCGGATGTTTGCTGCCGCCGGTTGCGCTGCCTAGAGAACCCCTCCAATTCCGTCCTTTGGCTGCACGTAGACCATGGCTCTATGAGCCAGATCTACGTGTGCGTCTACCGATCCCACACAGGGGATTCTGAGACAACAAAGCTCTTCCAGTACCTCAGCGAGACGGCTGATGAAGCGCAGGTGCGGTTCCCGAACGCTGACCTAGTATTTCTGGGGGACTTCAATGGCCATCACATTGAATGGCTGGGGTCCCTCAAGACTGATCATGCGGGTAGAGCCGCCCATGCGTTCACTCTCTCCCACGGTCTGACCCAGATGGTATGCGGGATCACCCGGATACCAGACAGGTCAGATCACGCGCCCGCTCTGCTGGATCTACTGCTGACGAGTCGCCCAGCCCAGTACAGTGTTTCGGTAGGAGCCCCACTGGGTAGTTCCGACCACTGTGTTGTTCACGCTGGCATGAAGGTGTCACCTCCTGCACGTCCTGTACAAACGTCACGACGACTATGGCACTACTCGTCAGCGGATTGGGACGGTCTACGCGATTATTATGCGTCCGTCCCCTGGAGCCAGCGCTGCTTTGTAGGAAAGGCTCCTTCGGATAGTGCTTCTGCTATTGCTGGCGAGATCAGTTTAGGGATGGATTATTACATCCCTTTCACTGATGTCGCCAGTATCCGCAGAGCCCGTCCCTGGTTCGGGCGAGATTGTGCCAAAGCTGTTCGACAAAAACAGTCGGCATATCGCGCCTGGATCAGGGCCCGGGCAGTGCGCGACCCAAACGTGGGCCACCTCAAAGCAGCGTACAACCGGGCCACAAAGTCGAGTAAGAGGGCCTTTAAGAGAGCGGATGCCCAGCGCGTCGCGCGGCTTGGTCAGGAGCTCACTTCCCATCCCACGGGCAGCCGTGGATTCTGGCAACTGGCCAAAGCCGTGCAATCTAACTTTTGTCAGCCCTCGCTGCCACCGCTGCGTTACCCAGATGGAACACTGGCTCACAAAGCCCAAGAGAAAGCGGATATGCTCGCAGACCTCTTTGCGGCTAATTCCCGGGTCGACGACCGTGGCCTGCAGCCCCCCGCCATCGCCAACTGTGGCCACACAATGCCTGATATTGTTATCAGGCAATGTGATGTACGGGCAGTGCTGCGGTCACTCGACACGCGGAAAGCCAGTGGCCCTGACGGCATTCCGGCGGTGGTGCTACGAAAATGTGCAGCTGAGTTGTCTCCAGTATTAACGCGTCTGTACCGCCTGTCATACTCTTCAGGGCTCGTGCCGGAGGTCTGGAAGGAGGCGAACGTACAACCGATCCCCAAGAAAGGGGATCGGTCCGATCCAGGCAACTATCGACCCATAGCTGTCACCTCAGTCATTTGCAAGGTGCTTGAGCTCCTTATAAATAAGCAGCTCATGCAATTCCTAGAGGATCACTCATTAATCAATGATCGACAATACGGCTTCAGGCCAAAGCGATCAACGGGTGATCTTCTGGCATTCGTAACGCATGTCTGGGGTGGGGCTATGGAAAGGCACGGCGAGTCCTTGGCTATTAGCCTGGACATCGCCAAAGCCTTCGATAGGGTCTGGCATGCTTCGCTCCTTTCCAAGCTTCCGGCATATGGTCTACCTCCTCAACTGTGCAGCTGGATTGCCAGCTTTTTAAACGAGCGCCGAGTGCGGGTCCTCTGCGATGGCCAGGCTTCTCGCTTCTTGCAAGTGAATGCCGGGGTACCGCAGGGGTCCGTACTATCACCAACTCTCTTTCTTCTGCATATCAATGATATGCTATCCCTCGGGAACATTCATTGCTATGCAGATGACAGCACACCGCACGGGAGTTACTCGGTTCGTCCGACGGCGGGGCGATCTGAGATTGAGGAGGAGAGACGACGACTCGTGGCTGATCTCGACCGTAACCTCGACAATATCTCTCAATGGGGTACCGAGAACCTGGTCGAGTTCAATGCCCGCAAAACACAGGCGTGTGCATTTACTGCGAAGAAATCCCCTTTCCTTCCCCTACCCTCTCTTCAGAATGCATTATTACCAATGAAGGACAACCTTGATATCCTTGGCATAGACGTTCGTCGAGAGCTCAATAATAAAAACTACATCGAAAGATGTATAGGGCTAGCTTCGCGGAAACTAGGAATACTGAATAAGGTAAAGAGATTCTTTACACCGGACCAGAGGTGTCTGCTGTACAAGACGCAGATTAGACCCTGCGTCGAATACTGCTCTCACCTCTGGGACGGCTCCGCGAAGTTTCTGCTGGACGCTCTCGACGCTATGCAGCGACGGGCTATCCGTATTATAGGTTGTCCGGAGGTAACGGGAAGCCTTGAGCCGCTAGCTCAGCGCCGAACAATAGCTTCCTTGGCCGCATTCTACCGTATTTACCACAGCGAGTGTTCTGAAGAGCTCTTCAATCTGATCCCACCCTCTTCCTTCCGATCCCGAACGACTCGTGCCGGGCAGAGATGCCACCCCCACACAGTGGATAGCATGTTCGCGAGAACCGAACGTTTTAAACGTTCGTTTCTCTGCCGAACGATAGTGGCCTGGAACGCCCTGCCTGTGCACGTGTTTCCTCCCACATATAATCCTGGGTTCTTTAAGCGGAGCGTGAAGAGGCACATCAGTAGGTCGTCAAGTTGAGGGCCACTCTCAATAGTAATGTGTGCTGTGAGAGTGGCCCACAATCGCTAGACGTCGTCACGACTTACCACCAGGCGGGCGGCGTCAATTTGGCGAACCAAATATAAAAAAAAAAAAAAAAAAAAAAATTGAGTAAATTGAGTAACGTTTAAATAACGTACTCGTAAATAAAAATAGCACGTCAAAAGTTGGCCACTATAAATTCCCTGGGAGTTCACCAGAGGCGCTCGGCAATCGACGTTGGAGCGGCCGAGGCCTTGGACCGTAGAATCATAAAAAAAACAGGATCTATACCTAAACTAACATTTAAATTCAATTTCATTAACTTTATAGATACCACGAGAATTAAATAGAGAAGGTATTGTTTGAAACTAAAAAAATACGTATACCATCCCAAAGCGGATTTCCAAACGAACTGTGATTCAACTGAACTTCGATATTTTCCGTGAAGCAACTGCCATCTGACCTCCACAACCTATGGGCGATATCCAAGCTCTGTATCTGGAGTTAAACCGATAGGATTTTGTTTAAGGACTCCAAATACCCATAGATGTTCGTACGACAACTGGGACCGACGCCGACGGCTAACGTGCTCTCCGAGACTCGGAAGTGTCTCAAGGGTCACCCATCCTAAGTTCGGCCAGGCTAGATGTTGTTACCAAGTCGATTACCACTAGGCCACAAGTCCCTCACTACATATACGTACAGTTATTAAATTTTATTTCCCATTCTATTAGTCGAGTCACCATACGCCCGATTTATGAGTTTTACAGCCACATAGATACACAAATGCACTTTACCGCACCATAAATTATTTTGTATGTTATATTTATACGACCGTACGCCAGTTTTTAGATGAAATTGTGACTATTTGTTATATATATAGATATGTATGATTATTGTGATTGATGATCTACTCTACTTTATATAAAATACACGTCAAGAATTACGGAAATAGGACCAAAGAATTGACGGAATGGGACCAAAAAAAACATTTCAAAATCGATTCACCCAGTCCAAAGATATGGTAACAAATATTAAAAAAAAACATACAGTCGAAATGATAACATCCTTCTTTTTGGAAGTCGGTTGAAAAACTGCATCAAAATCCGTTGCTTAGTTTTAAAGCTACAAAGCATACATAGGGACAGACAGTGGGAAGCGAGTTTGTTTTAAACTATGTTATTAAGATATACTCATACAAACAAACGAAAATAATACGAGCGAAGTTAAAAACACGAAATAGTAATAAGATAAAACGAATTATCGCGCAGTTTCTCAAGCTTGAAACTCACTGGTCCTTCACATACGACGTTTGCCACGGGGAATAGCGACACACTGGTCCTACGTATTACGACGTCTGACGTTTACGTTATCTACGCGCTATGACACTTTCAACGTGTGTGACAGCGTCGTACGCGTGGGATAGCATGGGAACACGCGACTCTATGAGACACACGAGGACGCTGAGATAGCGTGGTGAATGACCAGTGTATTCGTTACCATACAAATTGTATAAGCCAGATCCGGTTCAGATGTCATAATATTTAGTTATACGTCGCATGTGAAGGACCAGTTTAACCGTACCTTTATTTCTAACCCCAAAAATCTTGTCAAATCGTTTTAAATCTGATAACTAACCCACAAATTAACACGGGACCCTAATACGAGTATGATCAAAAACCCGACTTGAAAAAAGTTGATGGATATCTAAACAAAAACACAATAAACAGCGTGATTGTGCAGAATAGCATCTGTTGCCGGCGAATGGATATTGAATTTCTACGTGTTTTGTTACACTATACTCTTACTTACTCGATGATTTTCCACTATGTGATAGTATGAATTAGAATATTGTACTGGCAACACCTACGGTACCCCCCTTCTGTCTCAGAGGAGGGGATGCCGGTGGCGAGCTCAGACTATCAGACAGAAATTATTCATTCTGTCAGCGACTTTGGTAGAGATACATGGGGCACACTAAAAGTTTTGCACTTCTAGCTAATCGGAACTATTTGAATTTCGAATGTTATATTTTTTTAAACGTTGCAACCTTCTTAGTAATAAAAAAAAAACAATTGACGGGAAATCACTTGTCAATTGTTTTTTATCACACATCAAAGTTCTACGTATGCAACGAAAATGGAATTAAGTCGAAAAGATTTTAGAGCGATGATATTTTATGATTTTAAAAGTTCTCTCTCTCCGCAAGACTGTGCCGCTCGTCTTCAAAATGCTTTTGGAAGAGAAGCACCTTGTTTGAGTACCGTGAGGCGATGGTTTGCTGAATTTGAGAGAGGTCGAGTTTCTTTACATGACGAATTTCGTGAAGGGCGGCCTTCAACTGCCGTCAACGAAAATAATGTGGCTACTGTTAAGCGGTTAATTGAAGAAAACCCGTGGATTACCTATGGGACAATTCGAGGACTATTGGGGATTGGTATGAGTCAAAACCAGAAAATTTTACACGAAGAATTGAAAGTTCGGAAACTTTGTTGTCGTTGGATCCCTCATGAACTGACAGCGGAGCAGAAGCGGGCTCGCGTGGAATGGTGCTCATAGATGCTACTGAAGTACGACCACGGACATTCTAATGCTGTTTATGACTTTGTCACAGGAGACGAAACGTGGATTTATTGATTTGAACCCGAAAAAAAACAGCAATCTTGTGAATGGGTGTTTGAAAATGAGAACAAGCCAACAAAAGTGAGGCAGGCGAGAAACGTTGGTAAAAAAATGATCGCGTTTTTTTTTCTCAGCTACGGGTCCCATCTGTACAATTCCACTTGAAGATCAAAAGAGTGTTAATGCCGAGTGGTATTCTACCATTTGTTTATCTAGGTGTTAGAAAAAGTTCGCGAAATACGACCCAAAAGCCGCATTCTCCTACATCATGTCATTTTTAGCTTCCGAAAAAGTACAACTCGTCACCCATCCTGCGCATAGCCCCGATCTAGCACTCTGTGATTTCTGTATTTTCCCCAAAATCAAAGATTTGATGAGAGGTTTCACTTTTACCAACTCCGAAGAGGCAGTGATAGCGTTCAATCAGCACGTAGAAAACATGCCTTCAGATCTGTCTCCTGTATTAAAAAATGGTTCGATCTCATGAAAAAATGTTTAAAATGTAAAGGAGAGTATTTTGAATAGCAATAAACGTAATATTTTGGTTTTAACATGTTGTTTTTTTAAGTTACGCAAAACTTATAGTGTGACCTACGTATGTTCTCTGGATTAAGTTAGATTGTAACATTATCTTACTTGCACAGTTGATAGTTTATAATGTAATAGTGTAAGACTAAAACGTGTTAGATAATTGAATTAATAATGGACCGTTTGATGTGTATAATGTAGACGAATATTTTAATGATAAAATGCATGGTCACCCTAATCTTCTCTACACACAATACAAATTGTAACACAATGTAAACAAAACTATATTAAAAAAGAAAATGGATAATCTACCTGAGTTTCTTGCTGGTAACTTCTCAGTACTACAGAACCAACTTACCGAACCAGCGTAAGAATCATTTTCAAATCGCTCGCTCGGTCAATTAAGTACCTAAATAAGGTACTTAATTGACCGAGCGAGCGAAGCGTCTCAGTTTAACTCGAGGACTGGCCGATTTGACGTTGTTGGTATGTGTGTCAGTTCCGGTCTACAGGCCGCATTTTTCAGCCGATTTTCATGAAATTTGGCACAAGTGTTCTTTGTTGCAAGGCGCAACTTTTGTCGAAGGGATTTTTCGATTGGGGGGAAAATGGGGGAGAAATGGGGGAAAATGCGAAAATAACGCGAGTTCTACTGTTCACAGAACCACTAGTTTAGTATTTTTATAATACTGCTTGACATGAAATTGTAAAATTTTGACATCATATGTGCTCTTTATGTCTAAACTGAATGACCGAAATTCATTCTTTGATTTCTTAATCTTCACAAAGAATGTAGCTCCTACTCGTATTTTGAATAACAATATTTTGATTTGATTTGATACATATCGACACAGCGGTAAAGGTCAAACTATAATATTTCACATGCCAGTCCAAAATTCAATTTACCGCAAAACCCAAGGCAACAAGAGCCAGTAATTAAAACACCAAAGCGATGGGTTCAATACTCATAACTCACTGTCAAGGTATGCAACGTTAAAATGTCAAAAACACAACTACCGCGCCGCTACTATTTTGAAATCCCCGGACGTTTGGTTTATGTCCTAAGTTTTGATTTATACGGTGACATGGAACTGTGTATTTTCTATTTACACAGATAACACGTCTGTCACCCCGTTGGTCCCACGTAGAGGATGAGACACTAACCGGGAATTTTATATATTTTTTATACTTTCATAACTTTCACTCATAAATGATGGTTATCTAAACGGTACTACATACATAATATCACGTCTCTCCCCAGTGGGGTAGCCAGAGACCACGGATTTCCACCTGCTACGATCCTGGCATACTTCTTTCGCTTCCTGAAGTTTCATGTCTTCATGCATGTTCGCCGGTTACTGTTACTTTTACAGCCACCGCACACTAGACGACATGTCGCCGCGTCTACTCGCAGCGTCTTGTTGCGGCGCTGTCGTTTGCATTTGGCGTCTTGTCGTCGCGACTAGACGCGGCGCTGTCGCTAGCGTCGGCGACTAGTCGTTACGACAGACGTCATGCAGGAAGCGATCATTAGTAGCGGAGTATTCGAGAGAGACGGTTGTTGTTCATCTTGTGAGTTAATAAGGAACCTCTAGTTGCACTTGCCTTGGTGCTTATAATGCAAAGGAAAATAAACACGTGCACCTTCCTCAGCGCTCACAGCGTGACTGTCTGACTGACGACTGCGGACTGACGCAGAGCTGTCGCGCGACTGTCGTCGTGTGTGCGCGTGCACGGCGCGTCTAGACGCGGTGACAAGTAGCGAGCGCGCGCGACTCCGCGACTCTGTCGCAAAGTGTGCGATGCTTTGAACAAAATCTATGAAATTGACGGCCGCAGCCTGTCGCCGCGTCTAGACGCTGAGCTGTCGCTGTCGCGTGTCGCCTAGTGTGCGCGTGGGGTTAACCTTTTTATCTAAGACATCTGCGATTTGGTCGCAGTATGTTCGCCTTGTTCGACCCTTACTAGCTTGTCCATTCACACTCGCTTCATTTGTCTGTTTTGTCATATTCCTGTAATCCATCCTCTCTACATGTCCGAACCATCTAAGCATCCCTTTTTCCACCTTGGTTACTACATCTTCTGACATACCACAACGTTCTCACACTGTTTCTTATTTTGTCCATCAGAGTCACACCAGCTAGGCTTCTCAAACTTCTCATTTCGACCGCATTTATTCTACTCTGAAGCTTCTCCTGCCACACCCAACATTCACCACCATACATTAGTGTAGGTATAAGCACTCCTCGATGCACAGCCATCCTTGCCTTATGAGACACGTTCTGGCTATTCATAAAGCTATTCTACTAATATTATAAACGCGAAAGTTTGTGAGTATGTAAGTATGTAAGTATGTATGTATGTAAGTATGTATGTATGTATGGATGGATGGATGTTTGTTACTCTTTCACGTAAAAACTACTAAAAACTATTAATATTAATATATATATTAATATTATAATATACTAGTGGTCGCCCGCGACTTCGTCCGCGTGGTAATTTGGATTTTTTCCTGTTCCCGTCGCGCCGCGTCATATTTTGAACAATTCACATAATATCTTTATAAATTGTAGCCTATGTGTTATTCTGATGTATAAGCTATATTATTGTAAAGTTTCATTAAAATCCATTCATTAGTTTTTACGTGAAAGAGTAACAAACATCCATCCATCCCTACATACATACTCACAAACTTTCGCGTTTATAATATTAGTAGGATACATATCTAAACGGTAGTAATAATATTAAATTAAAATTAAATTAAATATTCATTTATTTCAGGTCTTATATCCAGATTATACACAAAATTATGTCAAGTTTACAAGTGGTCAGATCATTATTATTAGTTTTTTTATATAACACCCCGACGGAAACCCGAACGGGGTGTTATAAGTTTGACGTGTGTGTGTGTGTGTGTGTATTTGTAAGTCTGTCTGTGGCATCGTAGCTCCCAAACGGATGAACCGATTTTGATTCGGTTTCTTTTGTTTGAAAGATGGGTTAGGGGAGAGTGTTCTTAGCTATGTTTTTTATAAAAATCGGTTAAGCCATTTCAAAGATATTAGAGGTGAAAGTGGTGATGAATTTAATGTGTTCAAATATACCCGTGTTGGGTATCAAATGAAAGGTCATAACTTATACATCACGATACCGCAAGTTTTATGAAAATCGGTTTAGCCATTCGAAAGATATGAGGAGTGGAATGTATTTCTAATTCTGTAACCACACTCCGCGCAATTCGCATTAGCTCTGAATAATTGTTGATAGACTATACGTATGTTGATATTAAATAACGAATTATGTGAGTCGCGGGTTTTTTAAATTTTTAATTGAATTACTTGTTTTTAAATTAAACGTTCGATAACTCAATGAAGTTTCGCTGGGATTGCACCAATCGTGATCAGAGGTTGATCAGTTCAATATTATCAAGATTAAGGTCAATTTAGATATCAACTGCAAGTGCAGCCGGTCAACCGCTGTAGTAAATAAAAAAAATCCTGCTACAAAAACGCCCAGTTTGCGGCAAAAGGCTCGCCTGTTACGCAGGAGTTAAAATCAGACAGACATACATCCATCAAGCCTATGTCCCCGATACTTTACCGATACCGACACTTTCGGTAATTTTGTTGGTCCCACGTAGTAGGGGCCAAGCCTATTGCCGTTACCGGCTCCTTTAGAAAATCCATAAGCACTAATTGAAAAAAAAAACAACTACAATGAAAACAATGCAAGCTGACAGTTTACACCAAGACGCTCGCATGTTATGCTATAATTACAACAAAAAACATACCATTACATAACTTAAGAGTAAATAAGTCTAGCCTCCACACAATGATACATCGATGCAACTCATCGACTCTTGACCCAGAAGAGTTTCACAGTATACCTGAACTGACAACTGCTTCTTCTTCTTCTTTCTTTGAAAACGTGGCTCCCTCAATGTTCATCGATGATTTCGCCAATGACAAGGTAATGCTTGATTAGTTGATAGTCTCGCACAGAAGAACTAGTTACTCCTAACTAGCTCCAGGTGCAGGACATGAAACGTTGTTCGGTATGAGAGTATCTGGGAACCCGATGTATGCGGAGCGCCAGAGGTAACCTAAAAAGCCACCAGCCTCGCGTAAAAAAAAATTGTACTTCGACAACTGCTTAGCTAGATTCCAATAAGGAACCCATTGTACAGTGTCAATATGTCATAGAACTAAATAGAATCTCTGCAGTCCAAGCGAGTTAGTGGCGAATAATACGCCTTTGCCTACTTCTTCGGGAAAACAGGCGTGATTATAAAATATGTATGAATTATTCATGTGGCTGAAAACAAGTGCAGTAATAAGAGCATTTAAAAAGCGGAGATTTATTGGCAATAAAACTCAGCGATGTGGACATTTAAAGGAAATTCTGATTTATCACTTGCACCGTCGCCAACGCTTAGATGTGACAACTGATGATTTAATTATGGTGACAGAATTAACCATCTATATGGCGGAAAGGTCTGATAGAGGCGTTCTATAAGACTATACACATACACACACACATATCACGCCTATATCCCAAAGGGGTAGGCAGAGGCACATTACACACCCAATTTGCCACTATTTTTAGTCCCACGTAATTGAGAGCAAGCCTATTGCCGTCACCGGGCGCACATATAATGGATAATGTCCAAAATGGCCGAATGAATTTAATAAAAAGTAGCAGCTATACTGTAATTTAGAAAAAAAATTAAACCCGTTGCCTGCGGTGAAATGTTGCTTAAAGGCAACATAATCTTACGTGCCAGCTGCTATGGCACAGCCAATTAAAGTCCTGGGCGTCTCTGACAAAATTTCAGCTATCATAATAACATAGTATATAACAAAGTCGCTTCCGTCCGTATGTATGCTTAGATATTTAAAACTACGCAACGGATTGTGATGCGGTTTTCACCAATGGCTAGAGTGGTTATCGAGGAAAGTTTTTGTCTATATAATTTGTCAAGCGGGCGAAGCCGCGGGCATCCGCTAGTATATTACAATTGCAATCTAAATATTTAAGAAGAGAAGAATCAAACTCACTAGTTATATCCCGGCGAACTTTGTATCGCATCAAATATATTATATTTCATGCATATGTATGTATTATTAATTATAATTGAAAAACGCGACGGACGGACAGACAGACAAATTGTCGTATTAAATATATAGATTGCTTTCAAATACCTACAGTAATTTATAAACAGCTGTTATTGTTTTGTTTTGGTCCAAAGCGATCTTCCAAGTGACATTTGCTACTTTTTTCGGTATTTCTTTATCCTTATGTATGACCCAACGCGGGATTCTCATCGCGACCAAACCTCCGAAGAGGTCACACAGGTGGCCAAAGTCCGCCGGGCGCCACTGGAAATACGTTCTGGTGCATAGCAGAGAGGTCCGGCAACGGACGTAGGAAAGGCCGCGGCCTGGGGCCGTGGAATTAAAGAAAAAGTGAAAATTACATTATTTGCGAAACACAATAATACACGTTGATTTATTTTAGTAAATATACTTTACACTTAAAAAATACTACTTTTTGTGGGTTCTTCGGTGATAGTAGATATACGAGTAGATAGTACGCAGCAGACGTAGCCGCGTGCGTCCGCCAGTTAGCAATAAGAGATTCAACAGTGCATAACATCAAGTCAATCAATTAGATGACTTGCAATATTACATATAAACTGTGGGGACGACATGTCGCCATATGTCGTTAACTTGATCTACGCACTGGGTATAACAACGCTGCGTCTCACCACAGAACGCAACTGGCCAATTGTCTTTTCAGTCGCGACAGAGGAGCCACATATCCAGATGAATGGAAGCGAAATTTATGACAGAGAGTTATCCAGGTTACAAAATGAATGTCAACATTTTGGCTTTCATAGCTATGGCTCGACAGACATAACTACACTGTGGCTGCAAATTTACAGTTTGAATGCAGTAAGTAGAAACGATTGATGTTGGCGAGGCGTTCCTGCGCGTTGACTGTCGGTGGAACTTCACACCAATTGCGCACCAACCCGGTTGTTTAGACCCTGTAGGCGACGACAAGTGAGAGACTACCTAATTGAACTATTATCTTTTTTATACTTTTAGTCAGAGATCTCAAATATGAGGGTTGGATAAAATCTATAAGATCTCATTAAGATTTTAGACAACGAAGCTTTACCCTAACTGCAAGTGGTGCTGTTGATTAACGGACGAGGCTTTGGCAATCATAAAACGCCTATTGCGGTTACCGGACACTACTCCGAACGTAATTTCAAACATCCAGGACAGCTATTACATACATACAATCTCTGCAGCCCAAGCTCATGTCCGGGCAATGTATGTTACAATAACAATACCAGAAGTAAAATAAAAAACGTAGAGTTTATATAACCTAGTGCGTAAATCGTTAAACAATGCAACATTTTCTAATACGTTAGAAGGGGTCAAAAACGCTCAGTCACAATAGTTTGGCTGATAATTGATTGAACTGTTGCCTTTTGTGATTTGACTGAGGGATGTAGGTTCGATTACCGTGTAGCGAATGTTCTATTGTGATATGTAGTGCTACATCTTTATGTAAGTGCTTATTTCACTCTTATCGCCAAATGGTTAGAACAGGGCAATTTGAATTTTTCCTGTATTTATAATAGGTATATCAATATTCAACTATAATGCTTCGGTAGCGTGGTCGGTAGTGCATCCGGCTTTCGACTCCGGAGTCTCATAGAAATAAGAATTACAATATACATACTAAAAATACGAGTATTTACAATCTACAAAATATCGCTTAGAAAATCCTCCGCGTCATTGCCGACTGGGAAGGTTCCCAGAATGCTGGTTGTGTTGCCACGTTGGATGGCGATACTTATTCTTTGGGCCAGAAAATAGCCAGCCTTCCTTAATATGTAAGTCATTTGTGTCTCAGTAAAACAAGTAACACAGCAGTAAATATACAAGATTGGTGAGAACACTAACGATATTAATGTTTAATCGAGACCGGCCGATCGTCGACCATTAATCAAGGAGTTCATTCCCGGGGTGGGCCACAAGACGTAACGTTGTGGGGTCGTCGGAGAAATAATTCGACGCGACGACATATTGTCGACCGCCACGCTTCACGGAGTCTTTAGGGTTCAGTAATGTGCTACCTTTAACAGTTTTATCGCATACAGATGCTTGTTGGTTATACATGTATGTCAAAACCGTCATGAAGAACCTAGCAAGTAATAATAATGCTAACTATACACGGTAGGTTCTCTGTAGGATTGAAGAATTACCATGTAACGTTGTTTTGAGTTTCTGATATTTCGGCACTGATGCAAGCGCCATGCTCACGGAAGAAATCTTCATCATGGCATGGATCATGATCATCAAACTCAAACCAACTTTACATAGTTAATATCCCGATAATTCTAATAGTAATTAAATAGTAAACGACCGTAATAGTTTAAATACATTTTGAAGTTATCCTCTTTTACTCATTTAAGTTTATTTCTGAAGTCAATGAATGACCTTTATTCTCAATCCTTATTGGGGTTGGGTTTTATCCCGCGTTGGTGAGTGAATCTGGTTATTACTCTTCTAGCCTGCTTCTGTAAGGACAGCGGGTAGCTATCCCGCCGTCCTTAGACCCCGATCATGGAGGTCGATGGTCCTGGGCGTAGATGAATCCTTATGGCCTCGGGTAACCTACACATTGTTAATCCATACTTCACATCGCTGTCTGTCCTATGTATGCTTAGATCTTTTAAACTTCTTCTTCTTCTTTGGCCTCGCCTTTTCCTGTTACGCGGGGTCGGCTTTCCTGGTACTGCGGCGCCACTCATTCCGCTGGTATGCGTCGTCATCTGAAAGCCCCAACCGCTTCATGTCCTTACGGACATTCGTCATCCACGTAGTTGGGGGCCTTCCCCTCCCTCTCTCCTTTGTAGCCATGGAAAGGCACTTCTTCACGACATGGTCGTCTGGCCTTCGCTGTATATGACCGTACCATCTCAGCCTAGACTCGGTGATTTTTTCTGCAATTGGTGCAACCTTAAAGGTACCTCTTATGTGTTCATTGCGTACCCTGTCTCTAAGTGTAACTCCGCCCGCCCAGCGCAGCATTCGCATCTCGGCCGTGTGTAGCTTCTGTACATGGCTTTTCCTCGCAGCCCATACCTCGCTGCCGTAAAGGAGAGCTGGTCTAACAGCTGTTTTATAGACCTTGCCTTTTGTTCTAATTGGCATTTTGCTATCGCACAGTACTCCTGTAGGAGCACGCCATTTACTCCATCCACAGGTTGTCCGATGAGCTATATCCGCTTCAATGGATCCATCCACCGAGATAACGGAGCCCAAGTACTTGAAAGTGTTTACTCTAGGTAGAGATGTGCCATCTAGCCTGACGTCCGCGTGCGCTGAGTTATCCGGATCGAAGTTAAAGACCATGTACTCTGTCTTAGTTCTACTGATGCGCAACCCATTCGACTCAAGTGCCTCCCTCTATTGCTCCAAATTGTCTTGTACATCTTGAAAGTTATTGGATATTAGTGCTACGTCGTCGGCATATAAAAGGTTCCACGGAGTGGGTTTTTGTATTTTTGCAGTAAGAAAATCCATCACGATGTTGAATATCAAAGGGCTCATGGCGCTTCCTTGATGAACACCCACTCTAATATCGAAGCTGTCTGATGGCCCAGCTGCACTTCGCACATATGTCTGGATATCTTTATACATGTCTGCAATTAGTCTTTTGTACATTTCTGGTACATTTTTTGCTCTCAGTGCCTGCCATATTATGGACCTTGGTACACGGTCGAAGGCTTTTTCGAGATCGATAAATACTATCCATATGTTTTGCTTATTAACTTGAGCTTTTTCGATAATTGTACGTACCGCATGGATGGCATCAGTAGTTCCCCCACCAGCCACAAATCCAAACTGATTTTCTGTCAGAGTGATATGCTTTAAAAGACGCTTGCTTAAATCTTTCGCTTAGATCTTTTAAACTACGCAACGGATTTTGATTCGGTTAATTTTAATGGATAAAGTGGTTCTTTAGGAAGGTTTTAGTATATGAATTTTCAAGGGGGCTATTATAAAGAAAAATATAATCTAAAATTTATACGGAACCGTCTTCATACATTCTATAATCGTCACAGCAGTTTCATCTAAAAACATTCGTTCTCTCCCCATATACAAACGTGCGTGCGACACAACCATTACGCCATATCCCCGAGGACGTTACACAGAGGGTAGACAGGGAAATTACACGTTTTTAAACGATACTACCAAATAACACGACCGAGATATATGAGAACGGTGTAATTTAATAAGTAAAATGGTAGATAGTGTGTGAAATAGATACATACAATAATAAGGGGTGCATTGGAGACATACTAAGAGCTTAGAGGTTTAAGCCAATGTTACTTACAAGTGGCGCACCTGTCGAACAATAGACGAGGTTTTGGAAAATATTGAAGTTCTCGCGGCAACAACATTAATTTATGATATTTGACTTATTTGAGCGAAGTTGGCCGAATAGCTCTCCGTACATACTCGTACATATAATACAATACATTTATGACTGCTTCGGTGGCGTGGTCGGTAGTGTATCCGCTTTCGACGCCGGAGTCTCGGGTTCGATTCCCGGTCGGGATAAACTTTGTGTGATGACACATACGTTCGTACGAAAAAAAAAATACAAGTATTTATATCAGTTTATCTAGTACCTACTCATATCACAAGCTCTGCTTAGTTTGAGACTAGATGGCGTTGTGTGAATTATCCTAACATATTTATTATTATTAATTTCATACATAAGTAAATAATTATGCATAAATCACTTTTTTTTGACCCACATGTCTCATGAGAAACTCAAATTCGTTTATTTTTTCATGATCACGAAAGATTCACTATTAATGAATTTTATAAAGCGATTGAATTACTGAATTTATATTTAAAAAGCGTCTTCGTGAGCTCCTTACTAAATGCTACTAGTGCATTGAGTGTTAACATCACATTGACATTGCTTAATACATATTTGTACTTGATTATGACATTACATTCAATATAATTTAACTTTTTGACTATTATATATTGTTGAAATGTGTTATTATTGTAATTTTTTATTATTTGACATTGCCATTGACATTTCTGTAGTTTAAGTTAACTGTACTTAGGAATTTATCATTACTTAGATCCAAGAGTTAATACCCTTGATCAGTAAATAAATGATTTGATTTGATTGATAAAGTAAATATGAGGCTTAACAAAAATAACTATTTCGATACACAGAAAAACACTTAGGAAAGTACAGGTATGTCTATACACCTATTGCAGAAATGACAGGTTCAGTAGCTATCGAATATGATTGATCACGAGGTAAACTTGCCTTAAGCAGCCTACACACTAGTTCGTCCGGCGCCGGGGCGTTAGGAATCGTCCCACCAACCCGAATGTCTTACTAAAATTATAAAGAAAAAAGATTATGTTGTTTGTTTAAATTGCTTCGTAACTACTGAACGGATTTTGAAAATTCTTTCACTGAGATGTAGCTACATTATCCCTGAGTAACATAGGGTACATTTTATGATGAAAATTATATTATGCGAGTGGAACCGGGGTGATCAGCTAGTACTCAATACGTAAGTAAGACGAATATTAAACAACAAGAGTTACTTCCATATGTCAACTTTATTATTCAGACATATTTAGTAATTTCCTTAAAACAATCCCCGTGACACATCAAGAGCATAATTCGCTTACGTCTCTAGATAGACACGAGCTCCGAGTCTAGCCATACGAACATGTCAGTGTCGAGTTATGTCGATAACCAATAATATCGTAGATAAAACACGGAAAAAATTGACACAATCAAATTACCGAAATGGGACCAAATAATTGTCGTAATGGGACCCCAGTCCAAAGATATGAGGTAACAAACATAAAAAAACTGTCCTTAAGATCTTCGTGATGAATCTTACAGCCAAATCCTAGGACTCAAACCAAGCCTCGTTCTGGTAATATGTAACATCGGTCCTGGCTGTTGGAACAGACTGGCAATAGATTTTGTGCCCTGTTACGGTATTAGGCGTGCCCCACATAATGTAGGACCAACACAACATCTGGCAAACCTTCAGAGTACCCCTACAGTATTAATACAAATAAGTAGAAATTCTTAGCTCATTGTGCCGCTTTCTCTCTTAACATAAGTATTTTGATGTTCCCAGTGAATTATTCACAAATTCATAATTTTCACCCCCTGAAGCCACCCCATCTAGCGACCTCCGTACGCCCAACATGGATACGAGCACTACGTTTCTCAAACTTTTCTTTATTTCTGGATTTTGAGCATTAAAATATTAAGAAAGAAATTATAAATAGATCACAAAAACTGATGTCATCGGCGGGATTCGAACCCACGGCCTTTCCCTAACAGGGGGACTGCTCTGCCAACTGAGCTACGATGACCACTACCGACAACATCGAATTTTTGCTTCATATCATATTCATAATTTCTACATCGCGCTATTAAGGTTAGCGTTGGATCCACCTACCGCAGTTCTACCGAACTGACGGTACCAGTGTATCGTGTTACGATATTTAGACACTGAATTTTTAGATGAATCCTTACCAAATCCATATATTTTTGTATTTCAAAGCAATGAGTTTGCTTAAACTATTCTTAAAATATTAAGATTTGAGCATTAGTTTGTACGTGTCAGCTCAAATCAGGTGGAAAAAAGCTCAAGCACTTTTTAAGTGGTTAATTAAATTTCAACTTTATTATATTTAGACCCAAGCTGAAAATAGTTTGCAGCATCGGATAAGATTTTAATATTGTTTGCTTACAAGATATTTTTTTTTTATAAATATTTTCACACAACGCCTTCTAGCCCAAACTAAGCTATAAGCTTGTGATTTGGGATCTAGACAACTGATAAACATACTTATATATTTATAAATACATACCCAAACTCCGAAACAAACATTTGTAGATCACACAAATATTTTTTCGACCCGGGGATCAAACCCGAGACTCCGGAGTCGTAAGCCGATGCACTACCGACCACGCCACCGAAGCAACATGACTGGTTTTTACAAAAATTGTATCTTATCTTACTATTTGTATTTTTGAAACTTCAGGACCGATTCCATAGAATAAAAAAGAATATACTTTACTAGCGGTCGCCCGCATGACAAATTATATACTAAAACCTTTCTCGAGAACCACTCTATCCATTGGTACCAACCGCATCAAAACCGTTGCGTGGTGATCTCTAAAAAGAGATCTAAGCATACATAGGGACGGACAGACAGCGGAAGCGACTTTTATACAATGTTATGAGTGTTCATTAATACAAAATAATCAGAAGTGAAATTAAAAATAGATAGTTATTGGCTTCTGGAAAGATTGGAACTTCTGTGTTTTTCTTTAAGTCATATTAAAGAAAAATACAGAAGTTCAAAACAATCTTTCACATCTAATATGAAGCTGCATTGTTCCAGAGGCTATTTTATATCCCGGTATTGGAATAAAAATATCTATTTACGCGGGTTAACCCGCATGAACTAGCTAGCTTTAAATAATTTGAGCACCGCTGTCCTAAATCATTTGAAAGGTAATTTTATTTGGCAAAGACAGTGAATGCGCGTCGTGTCGCGTCGGCCACACTAACTCTATTTTCTCACGTCTCTTATTCTCTGCCTAGGCTTGTTATACACCACGGCCGTTTTTTTCACCGGACAACGGACAGGCGAGGAGAGGTCGCAGTGCATTCGGCGCAATTTGTTTGACGGACCTGTTTGGTGCGTAAACACGTTCATTGTAAGCCATGGCTTTCATGAAAGGAACCATTTTCAAATGGTTATTTATATACTTAATTTTGTATGTTTATAATATAGCTTGACATAAAATTTTGACATTCATATGTGCTCTTTATGTGCTTAAACTGAATAAACGAAATTGATTCTTTGATACACCACTGGTGAATCCGGTAAAAACAACGGTTGTCCGGTGAAAAATACGCTGGTCTAAAAGAGCCCTTAGTGTATATCCAACTTTATATTCGTACATAGACAGGTAAGTAGTAAACAATTCGAATTACTCAGATGTTTTGATTCAATTTCTTCTCAGAAATATTACTTTTCGTATAATCATTCCTATACCACAGAATAAATAAATAAATAATAAATATGTTAGGACAATTCCCACAACGCCATCTAGTCTCAAACTAAGCAGAGCTTGTGATATGAGTACTAGATAATCTGATACTAGGTATGCAATACATTCTGCTGTTGCAATAATTGAGCTAAGTTTGTTGATCCGGGGTCGAATTCCTAAACGACTGGACCGATCTTTATGAATTCAGATATATGCACTCACGCCAAATTTCAAAATGGTCAGTAGTTTTTGAGTTTATTCATTACATTCATTACACACAAAAACACAAATATTTTCTCTTTATAATAGTATAGTATAAAAAGCCTGTTATTATGCATGAAAATTGGTTAAAATATATTCAAAAATGCTTAAAGATTGGCGGAAAATGCCAAATTAAATGATACATTTTAGAAACCCACAAAGAAGAAAAATAATATTTAAGATTTTAAAATCAGCATACAATTAGTAAGGAATCATTTGATAGGCAGTACTAGCTTTAGTAACGTTACATGACATTAAAATTATTTCATATTATTGTAAGTTTTTGTGATGATGATGATGAAAAAATAATGAAAATGTACCGATAATATGCATCATCACTAGATCTTAGGTGAAATATGCTACTACCGTGAGGTTGGCCTAAATATGCAAATGCATATAATGCGGTCTCTAGTCAGAAGTCATTACAACTTTGAAATCCAAAATAGGAACCGCAATTTGATTACGTACAATTTTTTTCTGTTTCTCTAACTTCTGCTTTGCTAACTTTATTCTACACGCCCGATTATGACGGCTCTTAGTCAATAAATATATAGCTTTATCATCCGAATATATTAAAGCTACTTCTTTGCTATTGTCAGACATATAATATGTAGCGCCATGTATGTTATTGATTTCTGCAATTATTTCGAGTCTTTCTCGTACTTTATTTTGAAAATACAATCCATCTTCGGCGACAAACAGAACTAATCCAGAAGGTACATAATAGTTCTGTGTAATCTGTTTAATTTTGATAGTAGCATTTAATAGATAAGCGTCTTTATCATACGTCTGAGCTTTAAATAAACCGCTGTTATTAGAAAAATACATGGATTTCGATGTTGATATGAAAAAGTTATCAACATTAGTGTGTTTTAGGTTAGGTAATATATCAAATTTACCGGATTTATTTGTGAAAACTCTACCTTCATCCATTGTTACATAAAAAAAGTATTTTTGAATGTTAATATTCCATATAAATACTTTTGATTCCGCGTGCAATTTCGCTGTATGTGATGCTCTATCATACTTATATATGCCATCGGCACCACCGAAGTATATGCGGTCGTCGACCCGATCATATCCTATAGCACGACCTCCTGTAACTTGGTCAATATCTGTACAAGTCTTGAGTGTTAGGTCACACACTCGTATAACACGTCGCATTATGTCCTGGTTTAAAACTCGATGACTGAAGAATAATTCTGATGTAGTTCTGTGGAACATTAAAATCTTATTATACACAAGGCTTCTTCTTCTTTTTTTAAAAACGTCGCTCCATCGATGTTCATCGATGATTTAGCCAATGTCAAGGTAATGCTTGATTAGTTGATACACAGAAGAACTAGTTATTCCTAACTAGATCCAGGTGCGGGACAAGAAACGTTGTTCGGTATGAGAGCGTCTGGAACCCGATTTTTGCGGAGCGCCAGAGGTAACCTAAAAAGTCACCAGCCACGCGCTCAGCAAAAATGGAACTCTATACACTAGGCTAGTCTCCTGACAATCCAAACCACACTGTCAGTTGTTGTGACACGACCGAGTCACTTACGTCAATTTTACATCTGTGGCCGTCGTGACCACAGATAAGTTATATTTTTCTTTGTGTAACGTTGAGTGTAAAGTTGTGATGCAACACAACAAAATTCTTTCGTACTTTATTTCTTTCTCCTCGTTCCAAATTCCCAAGGGAATATATTACCGCGAAGAACACTCAGGGATAATATAGCCATATATTAGTGAAATCATTTTCAAAATCGGTTCGATAGTTTAGGAGACTATTCAATTAAAAACACGTCAAACATTAACGCTAAAACAGACTTCAGACGGGTCCACTCGGAAAGCAGGAGCGTTCAATAAATTAAAAATCAGTTTAACAAGTCGAAAGATGTGAGATAACAAACATAAAAAGAAAATTAAAAACAAAAACACAGTCGAATTGAGAACTTCCTTTTTATAAGTCGATTAAAAACCAAACTAATCTATCCTCTTTGTGATATTACTATTGTCAACACACAAGCCCTAATTCTCGAAGGGGTCGTTCGTAACGCCTGCGTTTCGTCAGTGCCTGTTATTCATTCTAAGTCCTGTCATCCTGTCTCATATTATTATTTTCAATTTTTCCATCCAGCAAAGACATATTTGATCGAAGATCCTTGCTTGTCATAATCGTTTAGGCTGAGCTGGTGGCTTTTTAGGTAACCTCTGGCGCTCCGCAAAAACCGCCTTCCAGACGCTCACTTGCAATACCTTAACATTGGCAAAATCATCGATGAACAATGGAGCCACAACCTAAGAAAAAGAACAACCTCTTACCTACGTATCAATAAGTTGATAGGTTGGTTAAGAGCACCAAATAGTAATTGCTTCTCGTAATACTGCCCGTTTAGTATTACTCCGTCGCATATGAGAAGGTTTTCTTCAAACGATAACGAACTTTTCCACGCTAATGCCAGTATAAACAGACAAATTGTCCAAAGAAACATAGTGAATTAGAAACTTCTACTCCAGACTAAGGTTTGTCTGCTAAAGATGGGGGACGACACCCGACGTACTTGGAGCAGACGCAAATGTGGCGAAAGTCCACCGATGTCCTGAGGTTATCCTTCCAAGGACGTAAATTGGACAATACAATGAAAGTTAGGGGATAATTAAAAAAAACTTCGGTTTTTCGTCGACGTCAATTCGATACACAACTACTGACGTAAGCCCACTTCTAACACAAGGGTTTTGTTTTTTTGCACTTTTATATTTGCGATATGTATCCTTCAAGAAAATAGCCGCATGTAGAACTGATCCATATTAAGTTTATAGTAATACTAATAATGAGTCAACTCGGAGACGGCTGTCAGCAACTATGAGGCGCTGTACGAAGGAGCGCGGGGCAGCTGCATATTCAGGCGGCTCGAGTGCGTACCGGAATAAATTGCAAGTGTTTTATGCAAAATTTTAATTCAAGGAAGTATTTGTCTTGATGATAAGAAATTCACCATGAATTGAAAATAGATTGCGAAACGAATTCAATTACTAAAGACAATTTCTAGCAATTAGTTATGCTTGGAAATTAACAAAACTTTTTTTATTACATGATGAACACACACACTTGCACAGTATTCCACGACTTTATTGTTGTTTTTTTTTAACCTTTGATAATGCTGAAAAGCGAAACCAATCAAATATTGTTGTGGAATCGTGTGCAAGTGTGTTTGTTTATCATGTATTACTTAGGTTCCACCAAGTGCCGACAATCGAAAGTATAAACTACAATTTTTTTTTCCAGCCTCATTTCGTCAGTCACATCAGATTTACTTACTAGAACTTATGTCTGGCAGGATGTGCCTCGCGTGCAGATAAGGACAACTGAAGCCTTAGATATGTTATTAGGGTTCCTTAGGAGTAGTACCAGGTAAGACTGATCCACGGGAACGGAATAAAAGTATAAGCTCTTGTAATATTCTCTTGGCGTATCACAGGCCACAACCACAGCCATGGTCTCCAGCGCGAGTAGGTGGCACGCGGCCGTGTCCTTCTGCGAGCAAGTCATGCTCGTTAAGAAGGCGGCCAAGAGGAAGAGGGAGTGTACCCTCCCCGCTGAGTTCCGCAGTCGGCGGCCAGGGCGCCGCAGACTCATCTACGCCCAGGACCATCGACCTCCATGATCGGGGCCTGAGGACGACTGGATAGCTACCCGCCGTCCTTACAGAAGCAGGCTAGAAGAAGGCATACACAGTGCTGCGGGGCCTCAGCCTCAGCAACTGTAAATATCTTCTAGTGTGTACCAGAGACGCCCGCAGCAATGGACATGGGAGCGGTCGCGGTCTCGCGGAATTAAAAAAAAAGTCCACATCCACGACCCACTCAACAAGCGTGCACGTACGCAACGGCTGCCCCGGGTTCCTTCGTACGGCGCCTCACAGTTACTGTTTGGAGCCGCCGAGTTGTCTCACTTAGTATTTATAAAACAATTCTTTGTAAGTATTTTATAAGTAATTGCAGAAAGATTGACTTACTAACACTGCTGACAACTCCACAATAATTGACATTTAGCTTACCTGAAACAGTAAAAGAAAATTATAAATAATTAAATATTTTTGGACATTCTCACACAACGTAATCTAGCCTAAGTCTTATTGTTTTTTAAGTCCGCGTAAGCGCGGCCGCTCTTGCGTCCATTGCAGGGTGTCTCTGGTATGCACCAAAAGGTATTTCCAGTGGCGCCCGGCGGTAGCCTAAGCCCTAAACTATGGGATCTAGTTTACTGATAATAACATACTTAAGTAAATTTTCCTAAAAATATACATATTTTAAAACACTAAAAACTGCAAAACCAATAGGTGTTTGTGGGTCACACATATATTTGATTCGACCCGGAATCGAACCTGGTACCTCAGGGACGGCAGTTAGCATAGTCATACCACTGCGTCAAGTGATAATAATTGTCGGAATGGGACACTTAACATTCAGACGTTCAGCCATTCGCAAGTTATGAGGTAACAAACATGAAAAGAAAAAAACATTAGACGAACTGAGAAACTCCTCTTTTTTTCGATGTCGGTTAAAAACAATGTTAGCTAACTCACGTGAGCCAATAATGAATCAAGTTGAAACATTTGAATAGTCGACACGGCACAAGTTTTGATTGTTTCCACACTGGTTCGATTCCCGGTGTGGCTTATATTGTGTTGTTTTATATAATATTGAGTTAATAATAAAGTATAACTTGTCATGTTAGATTTATTGTTCGTTCGTCGTTGGCGACGTGGTTGTGTTAGTTATAATTAATAATTATTATAAACTAACGGATAGCTCCGTCCGGAATATAGGTCCGGAACCATAGACCTCCATCCTATAAACTAGCAGTATCAAATAAAAATTGTGTTGTACTCGAGTCATAGCACTGTGAGAGGATACATTGCAAAGGTTAAGTAACATCGAGTCAGGCCGATCTAAGGATGGGTGACCATTTCTTAAGAAATTGAGACCCCTCCGTGCGGTTGTCATACAGATATTGTGTCCCTTCGTCCAGCATACTCACCATGGAATCCTGATATTTCATGAATGCCAAAAAATAGTGCTGAAATAGTGCTAATTAGTGCTCAAAGGAAAAAAATAGTGCTCTTATACTTAAGAACTTACAGCCATAGTTCGATGAGTATGCTGGACGAAGGTTTCGCCCAGCATACTCACCTCCGTTTGTGGAATCTGTGTACGCTTCAACCATAATTCATACTTAAAAAAATTGTGCCCAAATAGTGCCAAATGGTGCCCAAAAAGAAAAAACGGTGCTCTAATAACTCCGGAGTTATAGGCTTCGTTAAGTGAGTATGCTGGGCGTAGGTTCTACGCCCAGCATACTCACTTCACTACGCGAATACCGAACGAGCTATAGGTACAATTTACGGCTTAAAAAATTGTGCTTGAAATAGTGCCCAATATCAGTCCAATTTTTGCTTGACTTTTGACCTAGAACACCATTAAATTTAATTGTAAACTTTTACATAACATTAGATTTAGTACAGTCGAGTCCAAAACTTTCTAATAACTTACATTTTGTATGACAATTTTTTAACCCCCGACGCAAAAACGACGGAAATTTGACGTGTCTGTGTTTATGTTTATTTATTTATATAAATCTTACAAGAAACACACATACATATGAATTGCAATAATACGATGCAACAAAAACTCCTTCGAGTATTACCGTGCATTCGGGTCGTCAATCTTATTAATTCTAATGTAGGTATTCTAAGCACATTTTTTTTTGTTAAGCACCTAATGAATATTATCATGGGAGGTAGAACAATATAAAGTTGGCCCATATCGGTGACGAGTGAGTCGACACCACGCTGGACAAACGCCGCTGCCACTTCGAGCAACAGCCACACATAGATGTTACCATAGTACAGCGCATAGCTGTGACTATACAGGATGCTCCATCACTAAAAAGTCACATTTAGTAATTATTTATTTTAATTTGCAAGAAAATATTTTTTGAGATTTCGTTTTAAATTTTTGTTGGTGATTCTATCTTTGAGGGACAGGAAGTTGGTTTATTAAATGGGGTACATACTATTATATATACATATTTAAGTGTTCTTTTCCCGTACAGGTTCGTATAGCGAGGTAGTGAAAGTTTCTTATTAGTGACACTACGGGTTACACGATTAGTGTCCTCCGATGATTTAGTGTTTTTAAAATTCTCATTGAAATACTCTTCGTTAAGTATGTTCAATTTCACTTTCTCATGTATCGGTATTATGTTGCAGAACTGGAAGAGTTCATGATAGTCATTTGTGTAATTCTTTTTTATATTTTCAGGAACAATTTCTTTTAGGATTCTTAATTGAAGTACGTATATTTGGTCAAGGTGGCTTTTAAATGTCCTTTCGTAGCTTGATATCATTCACCGAGGCTTTTCCCAACTCAGTTGGGGTCGGCTTTCCAGTCTAACTAGGATTCGGCTGAACTGATATTTTCTGTGAAGCGACTGCCATCTGACCTTCACAACCCATGGGCGATATCGAATTTCTGTAGTTAGACCGGTCGGATTTTCGATTTAGGGCTCCAACTACCCCTAACGACTGCCACTGCTTAACGTGCTCTCCGAGGCACGGAGGGGTCTCAGTGTCTTAAGAAATGGTCACCCATCCTAAGACCGGCCTGAGTCGATGTTGCTTAATCTTGGCAATGTGTTAATATTGTCGGTTACCACTAGACCACGAGCCCCTCAAGTCCGAGTCCTTCCGTAGCTTGATAATCCATATGAAATTATGGATTCTGCTAGCGATTTGTAGAGAATGAGGAGGGTTTTATAATAAGGAACTTTATATTTAATTATAGAACTAGACACTATGCAAGTATCGTCTGCAAATTGGAACATGTGTGTGTCTGTGGCATCGTAGCTCCCGAAAGGATGATCCGATTTGGATTTTGTTTTTTTTTGTAAGGTGAATTAGTCGGGGTGTGGGGTATGGTTTTAACATGTTGTTTTTTTAAGTTATTTTAACGACTACCTCGGTAGCACAATGGTACTATGTACGGACTGCCACGCTCGAGGTCTGCGGGTTCGATTCCCGGGTCTGGTGGATAATGTATAATTCTCTTTAGAATTTTACCCAGACAATTATCCCAGAGTCTGGAACTTGTGCCCGGTAAATGGCAATAGGCTCGCCCTCTATTACATGGGACCTAACATAGCTGGCGAGATGTGGGTGTGTTTGCACACCTCTGCCTACCCCTTCGGGGATAAAAGCAATATGCTATGTATGTTTTTTAAGTTACAAAAAACTTATAGTGTGACCTACGTATTTCCTTTTTACAAATTTACAAGATCTCAAATAGATCTAAAATTAATAAAATAGGTAGGTACCTATTTCATTAATTTTATTGGCTGCAATAAGACTATTAGTGCCCAGACATTTTTTTGGGAAATATTTCACACTACATGAAGTAATACGAGTAGATTTCATTTACGATTACAATTTCATTTATTTATAAAAAATAACAAAAAAATAATTAATAAAAATTAAAATAAATTAAATTAGCATTTAATCGACAGTTTTTGATATGTGAGAAAATACCACAATTATTCGCAATCACATAACCGCCCACAATAAGAATTTTTAATATGTTTATCTTAAAACATGATTGTGTGAACGACTGTACCTCATTTAACGTTAGTATGTAGAAGTTTACAATTACATTTAATGGTGTTCTAGGTCAAAAGTCAAGCGAAAATTGGACTGATATTGGGCACTATTTCAAGCACAATTTTTTAAGCCATTTATTGTACCTAAAGCTCGTTCGGTATTCGCGTAGTGAAGTGAGTATGCTGGGCGTAGAACCTACGCCCAGCATACTCACTTAACGAAGCCTATAACTCCGGAGTTATTAGAGCACCGTTTTTTCTTTTTGGGCACCATTTGGCACTATTTGGGCACAAATTTTTGAAGTATGAATTATGGTTGAAGCGTACACAGATTCCACAAACGGAGGTGAGTATGCTGGGCGAAACCTTCGTCCAGCATACTCATCGAACTATGGCTGTAATTTCTTAAGTATAAGAGCACAATTTTTTTTCGGTAGAGGTAGTTGGAGCCCTAAATCAAAAATCCGACCGGTCTAACTACAGAACTTCGATATCGCCCATGGGTTGTGGAGTTCAGATGGCAGTCGCTTCACGGAAAATATCGAAGTTCATCCGAATCGCAGTTTGACTGGAAAGCCGACCGTAGGGGTCGGCTTTCCAGTCAAACTGCGTTGGGAAAAAGGCTCGGTGGATGGCTCGAGTCATCGCAGTCAAAGATGTGGAAAATTAAAAAATATTAATTTACGTAATAAATGTGTAAAAAATATTGTAGAAATTAAACAAGTTTATGTGAAAATACGCTTAATTGACTATTTGAGTTGTTGCCAACCGCCAACAACGAAGTGAGCAATTTCTCAGTAGGTACTACTCTTCGTGTCTATGTATTGAGAGTCTTTGTTTGGAACGAGGTTCTTTAACGCGGTCTACGGGTAGGGCGATTTAGTAGAAATCGTGACGTAACTAAATGACGTATACTGTGTGTGTGCGTCTTCGTTGGTCCCACGCACGTAAGGAGCGATCCAATTGCCGCGTCCGGGCACTTAGAGTATTCTTTCCTTAAGGACTTGCACCCTAGACGCCTCTGTCTACCCCGTCAGGAACACGGCGCAGACGTATATTCTCAATAGACATACCTATGTGAATATTACGCTCGCTGACCGTCTGGCGTCCATCTGAACGTATCGTCAGAAACAAAGGGTCATCAACCGCGACGTGTTATTTTTCTTTTTTTTTGTGTAAAAATTAAACCAACTCTTTCATTCTGTCGTTGGCACAGAGTAGTGCTGATGTTCAGAGAAATTAGTAAGATAAAAAATCATTTAAAAACACGTCAAATAATGACACATAGACCGACTTCCAGTTACCGGAATGGGACCAAATTGAAATGGGACCACTTCGGAAGTAGTAGCTTTCAATTAAAATTTCCCCCAAAATCGGTCTTCCAGTCGAAAGATTATGAAGTGACAAACATAAAAAAAATACAGTCGAATTTGAGAACCTCCTCCTTTATAGAAGTCGGATAAAATACGCTTTATTAGACAACGACACAGGGAGCCCATAGGGAACATTGACAATTCAACAGTAAGTCGTTGTGTCTGCCAAATTATCACACCCTACTAGGTATGCAATGCATGCTGCTGTTGCAAGAAACTGAGCGAAGTGTTAAATTATCGAACGACAACGATTTATTTTTCTATGTTCAAACTTGTTTTTAGCTGCAAAACGTTTGAAAATCTATTTTTCGGTGATTATTCCTCGATGGTATATGTCCGATTTTCATTTTTTTTTGTTAAACCATCTCACGCCTGACGCCACACGTTGTCACTGTGGTAAGTTTGAAGGATATGGGTTCAGGCGTTTAGGAGGAGTATGCGGACAAACGAAATACATGAGTCGCCTAAGATTGTGGTGTGAGGAAGTCAAGAACTACAGGGCGAAACATCTCGGCAACCCGGAAACCGTCCCTGAAGCTCTGCACAACCTGCGGGGCCTGCTGGCGTTCCTGGAGGAGATCGGCTGGCTCGTGTAAACGAGTAGAAGAGTCCTACCCGCACGCAAAACCCGAGCAATAGACGTGGAATTGCGGAGACCAGCCTGCGTCGACAAGTACAAGTAAGTCGCCTAAGATTGAGCTTCGCTCAATAACCTATGTCGACAGTCGATTCCAATTTTGTAACGAACCTCCGATAAGTCCTCCTCCTTTTTTATAGGTTAATTGAAAAGCGAGTGAAACTTCTACATTTCGTGAGCATACAGGTAAATTTTACTTTCGTCTGTCTGTCTGTATCCGTTCCGGGATAGCAGCCACATTTTTTATCCGATCTCGACGAAACTAGGCACAAGTATTCCTTGATTTAACACATTTCTTTGTATCTGTTGGGTCACTACGACCTCTGACCCAAACTGCTCTATGGAGTAGTTAAATCGAGTTTGAAATTGGCGTGCGGTTCTAAACGGGTGTATTGAAACAGCACCACCGCCCCTCACCATTCATAAAGTGTATGTTTTTACCCGACTGTGACGAAATAGGTGTATCTTTATAAATGTTTCCATAGATACATTGAAGGGGTAGGTGAAAACATTTTTTATTCGACTGTTTTTTTTTATGTTTCTTACCCCTCGACTGGGTGAAACGTTTTTGATTTATTTTTTTAATTGAAAGGTTCTGTATCCCGTGTGGTCCAATTTCAATTTGGTCCCATTCCGACAATTAGTTTGTGTGTCATAGTTCGAGACACCCAGGACTTTATAGGCTGTGCCTAGCGGCTGGCACGTAAGTGTTTTTTTCAAAATTGGTGCATTTTTTTTTCAAAATTACAATATAGCTGCTACTTTTTATTGAATTAATTCGGTCATTTTGGACATAACCCATTCTATGTGTGTGCCCGGTGACGGCAATAGGCTTGCCCCCTATTGCGTGAGACTAAAAATACTGGCAAATTGTAGGTGTGTGTTGCACCTCTGCCTACACTGATATAAGGCCGATATGTATGTGTGTCATAGTTTAACGTGTTTTTTCCTTGAAACCTCATTTTAACAGGACCTACTTAATTGATTTCTTACACGTAATAGGGAGTGAGCTTTGTAGTTGAAGCCCTAATGGTTTGTGGAGGTCAGATGGTAGTCGCTTCACAGAAAATATCGCGAATGTTCAGTCGTGCAGCCAGCAGTTAGACTGGAAATCCGAATCCAACAACTGAGATGAGAAAAGGTTCAGAGGATGATGAATAGGAGGGGCGAGTGTTTGTCGCGAACCTTTAAATGCCAGTGACTTTTCTGTTGATCGGCAGCTGCAGTGTGGCAGGCTTGTGCCCTTAAAAGCTTTGTAGGGGAACCCATAGTATAAGTATATGCACATCATTGCACGTACTAGATCGCACGTAATAAGGCCCACGTGCATGGTATTTCTCTGCGAGATTGAATCAGAAATGAGACGATCCGTAGAAATCGAAGTTGCTGACCAGACCAAAGGATTAGTAAGTGGCAGTGGGCCGGCCACATAGCACGAGGCTCCTACGCTCGATGGGGCAAGTTATTCTCGAGTGGAGACCGCGTACTGGCGAGCGCAGACCGACGACCTAGTAAAACGACTGGTGGAGCGCCTTATATAAAACCAATAGCAATAATAAAGGTATATAATAATAATAGCAATACCTATATTTGCAAGTGAGACAGTGACACCTGATGAACTTCCGACAACTATTGCTATATTGCAACGGAAGTCATCGATGTTGGCTACTGTCATTCACTCACGGACATTCGTGTTCATCTTTCAACACTCGAACGCTAATATCGCTAAGTAACGCTTGTCAGTTGCATTTGCAATTTGAACTTTCGCGAGTCGCGTCAATTTCGACACGCTTATTTTTGCCTACTGTGATTTGATAGTGTGTAATCCTTGTACTCGTCAAAGACTCCGTCGAAGCTACTGCCTACGGCTTGAAAAAGAAGAACGTTGAGATACGCCCAAGTACCCTGGTGCCGCAGAGGTGATCCAAAGGTCAGTGTAGCATAGTTTGTTTGACGGTCTGATGGTCTTTGGAGACGCTGGGTCTCGTTGGATGCAGGTGGCAAAGGACTGGTCACACTAGAAACTCATTGGAGAGGCTATGTTCAGCAGTGGATAGCGATAGGCTGAAATTATGATGATGAATAAGGGCTAAGCTTATTGCCGGTGGTGGCAAGCTTTAGTTAAACTTTTGCCAGGAGCTCGCCGGTTGATTGGCAGATGCACCATAATAGGCGAAGTTGATTTGAGCCTCTAAGTGGGACAAATATCCCTCCAGAATTACATGCGTGATTACATGTAGAGTTCGCGAGGAGTATGCGGAGCTTTGCATTTGTGTGAGTGCAGTGTACGTGAACGTATATCTGACACTGTTTTCGTGAGCACTCACATAAATACAATGCTCTCAGCTTAGGCCTCGCGAACTGTACCTACGTGTTTAACAGAGAGTCTTGAGAGCCAGTCAATGGTCATATAATCTGTCTATATATAGAAATGGTGAATGTAATTTTTGTCCCCCCTTAGCTCTCGAGAACTGCTTCTGCTCCAATGATGGTTAACCCCTCTGTGGATAGCCCTCGATCTGGAGGCAAGCTAAAAAATCGAAAATTTGACCTAGCCCTAAGGGGTCAAAAGTTATAGGCCAAAACCTAGGGCGTGGTGCGGCGCGAAGCACCGCGCAAGACACCGTACTAGTATAAATAGAAATGGGGAATGTAATTTTTGTCCCCCCTTAGCTCTCGAGAACTGCTTATGCTCCAATTATGGTTGACCCCTCTATGGATAGCCCTCGATCTGGAGGCAAGCCAAAAAATCGAAAATTTGACCTAGGGTCAAAAGTTATAGGCCAATACCTATGGCGTAGTGCGGCGCGAAGCACCGCGCAAGACACCGTACTAGTTTTAATAGTAATATCAATTCTAACAACTTCGTAAAACGTCCCATATGATAAACAAAAAATACAACCAAACAACAAGAATAGGTGACAGAACTCAATTTCGCGGTATCGATCTCTTGTACCGATAAATGTACGGAACCATCCCATATATAAACCACAAGTAACACATTCAATTACAAACCATAAAACTATATAAAATAAAGTTCATTTCACGTAACAACATTCGTTCACTTACTGCCATATCACTGACAGGTAAAATAGATTTAAATCACGTACTTCAAAGGAGTGTAACCTTTATTTTGATTACATTAAAGTTTATTTTGTTTTGTTAACTGTTATGTGATGTAAGTCGTATTGCTACGTCGCTACTCGATTCCCCTTCAGTCGGTATTGTAAACAAAACGCCTATTATAATGGGTCATTGTAGTGTTGTTCTTTTATCGATAAAAAAATCGATCTTACGATAGCGAGTTGATTGGATGTCCGATTTTTTTCGGCAATTTTGATCGAATTTAGTAAGAAGACAGCTTGTGGGAATAAATTAAGTCGTTTTTTAGGGTTCTGTACCCTAAGGGTAAAACGGGAGCCCTATTACTAAGACTCCCCTGACGGTCAGTCCGCCCGTCCGTTCATCTATCACCAGGCTATCTCGTAAACCGTCATAGATAGAAAGTTGAAATTTTCACAGATGATGTATTCCTGTTGCAGTTATAACATGAAGTACTAAAAACAGAATATAATATATATTTAAGAGGGCTCCCATACAACAAAAAAGTTTGATTTACCGTTTTGGTACGGAACTCTTTGAGCGCGAGTCCGACTCGCCCTTGGCCGGTTTTTTATCCCAATAATTTATTACCGCGGGAGACTTGATATATTTTTTCCCATTATGTGACGTAATAGTATGGATATCCTGGTCGTACAAAACTTTGTGCCTTCTGCTAATATTGGTGCGTTAATTGAGTGCTTTAGTCTAGTGTTTATGCCGAGGATTGGGTGTTTACTATGCATCTAGTGTATTGTTTTACAAAAACATTGACACAAAAATATTAGGCAACAAACATAAAATTCTTCTGTCTTCTGATGGTGATCAATCCAACTTGGATAGGATAGGTCAGCTTAGATTTCTTAAATAAATAGTCACGAACTTAAAATGCTGCAAAAATTTTTATATTTTGAGGTAATTATTTGCTGCTCAGTTGGTATTTTTGCTTAGCATAGGGATTTTTTAGTACAAAACGAAGATTTTTTGAGTAGTTAAATATTACCGTATAATAAGCATGTTGTTTCAGCAGCTATCTAGTTCTTATAATACAAGGTGTTCTTAGTTTAGGACTTAGGGTATTGTTTAGAAATATATCTACTAAAAATATATTTATTCGCTGATGCACGCGGCTTCGCCCGTCAAACCGGTACGACGATAAGTTTACCTGATAACCCGTTTAGATAAATCAAACAAGGCATTTGTATACGTTTACCTCAATCCATGTAAGAAAACCAAATCAAAATCTGTTCAATAACTTCTAAGATTAACAAATATTACAGACAGACAGACAAGTATGAAAAGAAAATATTTTAGGAGCTCTTTAATATCGCAGTCACCGATTTTCATACACGATTCAGATGCTCCGCAAACATCGGTTAGTAACTAAATAAAGCCGCGATCTTTATTGAAATTGAATTACTGAACATATTGTATTTAGGTACAGCCTAATACATACAAAGACATTCAAATACACCCACCCAATGTTATTACAACCTCAAATCACCATTAAAACTTTCATAATATTGTTCTTTCATACACAAAGCGAAAGAAATTCTTTCACAACTCCGGCCAAGTCAAACAAGTTACAAGCAATAATTAAACGTAAACTTTTATATTATTGTAGAGAAATGGCGTGTGTCAAAATAAGAGAGCTCTCTCTGCAAACTCAGTGGGTTGTTATTTTAACTGTAAAGTAAATATGTTACATGTAGATCGAGTTAAACACGAGTTGGAATTAGATTTTTGCAGGAAAAATAAAATGAGTTTGTAGTGGTTGTTGGGAGGTTCTACTTATAATTTATTGCTTATTTCTAATTGGCCAGTTTAATTATAAGGAGGTGTGGCGTATGCGCAACTAGACATTGGTAGAATATTATCGAAGGTTGCCTAAGATTCTCGTCCCGCCTTCTTGTATTATCTATTATCTGGAAGTTTTTTACATATGACGTTAGTGATTCGTTAAGTACGCGCCACAAGTTCTGTATGTGTACTGGGATGATTAAATGTGGACCTTATACTAACTGATTACCAGACTCCACCCCCGTAATATAGTTTTTGCGTTCCCAGTTCCCACGGGGAACACATATCATGGGATAAAAAGTAAGCTAAACTAAGCATTCGCTGGAACGCGGGTGGTTACATCGAAATAATAAAAACGGAGCTGGCGGAATCTCAACCTAACCTAAGATAAAAAAAAAACCTTTTCAACAAAGGCGCGAGCCAATAATTAACTTTCAAATGCTGCATTTAAAAATTTAAATTTCGCGCATGTGGCAGCAATCAAATTTTTTTAGCACTGTTAAAGGCCTGTTTCTTTAGTGCTTAGTAACTCAAAAACTATAAGAGCCACATACACCAAAAACTATAGAGCAAACCACAGGCTTATGTTATATCTTTATGCCAAATTTCAAGTTGATAGGTTAAGAGATGCGCCCGCCATCGTGTCGGCATACATTGCATACATTCTTGATTGAGCCCATGCATCGGTGTGAAAGCTCCGTCTTAATTACTCCTTATAACATCGGCTATCTGCATAGACAGATAGATGAAAATTTTATAAATAGTGATTTTTACGGAAGTTATATAGTTAAGTTTCATATTCCTTTATAGATCAAGATCCCAGGTTCACCAGACATCAATTATTTTCTGACGACAAAATTTATATATACTTAATTTGTGTTAGTATGTCTATGTAGGTACTATGATATGCCTAAAAGCTAAATTGGCCAGCAAACAAAATTTCTACGTAAAAAAACATTACATAATAAACGATATCTGGTAAACTTTGGTCGCAATCTTATATATATATAAATATATATATATAAAAGAAAGTCGTGTTTGTTACAACACTTATAACTCGAGAACGGCTGGACCGATTGCCATGGTTTTTGATTTGTTGGATTTGTTTCCGTCACGAATAGCAGAATACATCTTAAAAACAATGAAATAGATGCTGATTTGTTTATTACATGTAAAACATTAGTTGTACAATCCTGTCAAATAGTGTAACAACTTTTTTTTTTTGGAGCTTATGGCCTGGTTGCTGAGAACTTTAAGCAAAAAATTTTTTTTTTTTCTGAAGACATGTGTGCGTTCAGAAATTTATTTTTTGTAAAATGTCTACAAAGTTCAGGTAGTGTTATATTTGTTTGTTTTAGCCATTAATTTTCGAAAATTATTTATTAATTATTTAACTGTTAATTCCAGAAAATAATACCTAAGATTTATTCTACAGTAAAAACATAAAATCATCGGAAAGGAACAAAATAAAAAAGAATAAAAAATCAGTTGGTAAAGGTTATAAGAATAAGGAAAAAAAATCTACAGGTTAACAAAAGTGTAAATAATAAATAAAAATAAATAAATATTTTTGGACATTCTCACACAACGTCATCTAGCCCAAATTAAGCTAATATAAGCTTGTGTTATGGGATCTAGACAACTGATAAACATACTTATATATTTCTAAATACATACTTAACATACATAGAAAATACCCAAACTCCGAAACAAACATTTGTGGATCACACAAATAATGCGATTCGACCCGGAATCGAAACTGGGACCTCAGGGGCGGCAGTCGCATACTCATACCACTGAGCCACCGAGGCAGTCTATTAATGTATTTTTATAGGTTGTATATGATTTTTCTTGATAAGATATTCATACGTAGTGGTTATATACTCTTTGAGCTATTGTCTATGTCTCGAAAGTTGTCACTGTTATTATATTTGGTGGTTTTATGCGAGTGCACATTTTAATAACAATGCCGCGTCCTAGAAGATCTAATCTTTCTCAGCGAAGCCGTAATGCAATTAGGCAACGGAATATCGCGAGTCAATTATCTGATGGAGAACGAGAAATTGCACGAGAACAGCGCCGCGTTAGTATGGAGCAAAGAAGGGGCTTAATTCGTGCTTCTCAAACACAAGAGCAAAGAGAGGCAGCCCGTGAAACGGCTAGGTTAGAAACGAGAAATCGTCGAGCTTTTCGTACAGATGAACAGAGGAATAATCTTCGAAGTGCAAGAAGAAATGGTTCAAGTATTGATTTGAATCGAGCAGCGTTTCTGTATGATTGCACCATCGACTACAGTTTGCATCGTTTAGTTTGCATTGGTCCAATGGACGTTGTTTGCCAGCATTGTGGAGCATTGAAGTTTGCTGGTGAAACGCCTGGTTTGTGCTGCCTTAGTGGTAAAGTGAAATTGCCATTATTGGTCCCGTCACCAGAGCCATTGTGCTCCCTGCTTTATGGCGAAACACTAGAATCACGACATTTTCTAGCGAACACTCAAAAATACAATGCCTGTTTCCAAATTACTTCATTTGGGGCGGAAATTATCGAAGAACACGGATATAATCCGACATTTAAGGTAATTTACGTTCAAAACTTTATTTTCTATCATTGTAAAAAAAATCTGGAATGTAGTTTGTTAGATTTCTGTATTTGTCTCTGAAATAAAAATGGCATGTTATTATTTGAAAAAAAAAGTGTTTGTAAAAAAAGTGTTTGTAAATCTAACTATGGTTTTGACTTTACAGAATCAAGGCCAGATTTACCATCGCATTGGATCATTGCACCCTATAGAAGATGCACAGCATAAATTCTTGCAAATATACTTCATGGGCAATATGGAAGAACAACTTAACCGGCGTCAAGGGACCAACACAGCTACGAAAAGAGCAATTCTCAAAGATCTGCAGCAAATGCTTCATGAACATCATGCATTGGTCAGGCTGTTCAATACTGCTTTAGAGCGCATGCCAAGTGATGACTATAAAGTTGTGATCAGAGCAGATAAAAGACCAGCTGGAACACATGAACGCACATTTAATGCTCCAACAATCGATGAAGTGGCAATCCTGATTGTTGGTGAAAACTTGGAAACACGTGATATTGTACTTACACGACGCAATACTGGGCAACTACAAAGAATATATGAAACACACCGTTCATATGACGCGTTACAATACCCGCTGATGTTTTGGCAAGGAGACGATGGATATCACTTTAATATCAAAATGATTAATCCATTGAATGGTAAGATCAATATTGTTGTTTTCGAAAAAGCGATGGTAAGTAAAATGTTTTAAGAAAAAACTTTTTAAAATTTGTAATAGCATTAATTTTTCGCAGAATTAAAAAGACAACAAAACGTCGACAATTGTTTCGCCTCTAAACGAGGCATTATCAAGACTGTCTCAGAGAGAACAGCAAAATTCGTGGTTGTAACGTATTTGCTTATAAGTAAACGTGTGCAAATTTCATTATCGCTTTGTCATGGATTTTCGCCAAGTAACGCCTGTTTCTATCCAATATTGTTGTTTTCATTTTAACTTGATATGCATTTTATTCTGTTTGCTTTTAGTACTCAAAAAAGTTGTAATTTCTAATTTAGTAGAGAGTAGCTGTAAGAGTCGTTAACCTATTACGGGTTCTAAAATACAATTTTTACTGCATTTGTTTCAGGTGAGGAAACTACCAAGAAGGTTAGTTCGATGAATTATTACGCATATCGTTTGATGATTCATGAAAATTCTGACAATTATTTGTTGCGATTTCGTCGACTGCTTCAACAATATTGCGTTGACATGTATGTTAAAATCGAAACGGAGCGCCTGACTTTCATTCGGTTGAATCAAGCTAAATTGCGTTCGGAAGAGTATATCCATTTACGCGATGCAATTAGCACAGAAGGAGATTCAGAAAATGTTGGTCGATTGACTATTTTAATGGCGACATACATAGGTAGCCCGCGTCATTTGCATGAATATGCGCAAGATGCAATGACATATGTTCGTAATTATGGTCGGCCAGATCTATTCATTACATTTACATGTAATCCGAAATGGATAGAAATTATCCAATTGCTGCTTCCCGGACAAACATCAAGTGATCGACACGACACGTGTTTTCAGGCAAAAAATTCGGTCACTAATGTATTACATTGTTAAGCAACACGTCTTTGGGAATACTCGATGCTGGATGTATTCAATCGAATGGCAAAAACGAGGCCTACCGCATGCTCACATTCTGATTTGGTTAGTCGAAAGAATTCGGCCGGATCAAATAGATGACATCATATGTGCGGAGATTCCTGCTCCTGAAACCGATCCAGACCTACATGATGTTGTAGTCACGAATATGATTCATGGACCGTGTGGCACTATCAACCGACAATCACCGTGCATGGTCGACGGCAAGTGTTCCAAACGGTATCCACGAAAATTGACGGCAGAGACCATTACAGGCAACGATGGTTATCCATTGTATCGGCGTCGATCGCCCGATGATAATGGTAGCACTATCACAACTAAAGTGAAAGGAAACGATTTCGTAGTTGACAACAGTTGGATTGTTCCATATTCGCCACTTCTTTCCAAAACATTCAAAGCACATTGTAATGTTGAGTATTGCAATTCGGTCAAGTCAATTAAATACATATGCAAATATGTCACGAAAGGGAGCGACAAGGCGGTTTTTGGTATCCAAACATCCAATAACAAAGATGAAATCACGCGCTATCAAGTTGGTAGATATGTGAACTGCAATGAAGCAATTTGGCGTATATTTTCATTCCCTGTTCACGAACGTCATCCCACTGTTTTACATTTGGGGGTGCATCTAGAGAACGGTCAGAGAGTATATTTCACAGCGTCGAATGCTGCTCAACGTGCCGAAACACCTCCAGCGACAACACTGACCAGTTTCTTTGCGATTTGTCAAAGCGATCCGTTCGCACGAACTTTGCTTTACTCAGAAATGCCACGTTATTACACTTGGAACGCTACATCGAAGAAATTTCAACGTCGGAAGCAAGGCGATGCAGTTCCTGGTCATCCAGATATGCGTTCTACTGATGCTCTTGGTCGTATTTACACAGTTCATCCGAAGAATGATGAATGTTTCTATTTGCGGTTGTTGCTGGTACATGTTCGAGGGCCAACATCATTTGAATCACTACGAACTGTTAATGGTATCGTGTGCCCCACATTTCGTGCAGCATGTCAAGAGCTAAATTTGCTTGAAAACGATACTCATTGGGACACGACAATCGCTGAAGCAATTATTTCTGCATCTCCAAGTCAGATACGCACATTATTTGCTATCATCATTTCAACATGCTTCCCATCGAACCCACGTGACCTGTGGAACAAATACAAAGATAACATGTCAGAATATATTTTACATCGAATTCGCGTCAGCTCAAGAAATTCCGATCTTGAGGTGAATGAGGAGATCCATAACCAGACTTTGCTCTTGATCGAAGATACGTGTTACCTTATGTGCGGCAGTTTGTTAATTACGTTAGGAATGCCAGCGCCAGATCGCGGAATGAATGACGCATTTAATAGAGAATTGGAACGTGAACGTGAATATGATCCACATGAACTAATCCAATCAGTTCAAACGAATGTACCTCTGTTGAATCCTAAGCAGAGGGAAGTCTATGATACACTGATTAGTGCAATTGATGATGGAAATGGCGGCTTATTTTTTTTGGATGCCCCCGGAGGAACTGGGAAGACATTCCTCATGTCATTGATTTTGGCCACTGTACGTGCGAGATCCGAAATTGCGGTAGCAATTGCTTCTTCTGGAATAGCGGCCACATTGTTAGACGGATGTCGTACGGCTCACTCAGCGTTAAAATTGCCATTAAACCTTCAAACTACTGAACAACCGACATGTAACATTTCGAAACACTCCGCAATGGCCAAAGTTTTAGTAGCATCAAAAATCATCATATGGGACGAATGCACAATGGCGCACAAACGCGCATTGGAAGCACTAGACCGAACATTAAAAGATCTGCGCAATGACTCGAGATGTTTTGGTGGTGCAATGATTTTATTATCTGGCGATTTCCGACAAACACTACCAGTCATTCCAAGATCTACTGCTGCCGACGAAATAAACGCTTGCCTCAAAGCATCAAATCTGTGGCGATATGTAAAGAAATTTCAACTGTCTGTAAATATGAGAGTTGCATTGTTGAACGATCTATCTGCTGATGATTTCTCGAAGCAATTGCTGACTATCGGTAATGGCCGTGTTCCTGTTGACAAATCGAGCGGTTTGATTTCATTTCCTCCAAATTTTTGCAATTTCGTATCATCAAAAGACGAGCTTATCAACAAAGTATTCCCGGATATCATTGCTAACCACAAAAATACTAAATGGTTAAGTGAGCGAGCAATTTTGGCCGCTAAAAATAAAGATGTAGATGACCTCAATTTTATAATTCAAAATCAAATCGTAGGTACTCTGTATTCATTCAAATCTATCGACTGTGTAACAAACGAAGAAGAAACCACTAAATTTTTAAGTTTAAACTAAATTTTTAAGTTTAAACTAAGTTTAAAAATTCAGTTGGATAACCAACTGAATTTTTAAACTCCTTGGATGTGCCTGGTTTACCACCGCACAATTTAAAACTTAAAGTTGGCTCGGTAGTCATCAAACTTAGAAATTTAAACCAACCAAAACTGTGTAATGGAACGCGTTTGGTGATAAGAAAACTGATGAGCAATGTGATTCACGCGTCGATACTTAAAGGAAAATTTAAAGATGAGGAAGTTCTTATTCCAAGGATTCCGATGATCCCAACGGATATGCCCTTTGAGTTTAAACGAATTCAATTCCCGATTCGTCTTGCCTTCGCCATGACGATCAACAAATCACAGGGCCAATCCTTGACTATTTGTGGCCTCAATCTAGAAAATGCATGTTTTTCTCATGGTCAATTGTACGTGGCATGCTCACGTGTCGGCAAACCATCCGCTTTATTTGTTCTTGCGCCTGACCAAAAAACAAAGAATGTCGTTTACCACAAAGTGCTTGAATGAAAATCCTATTAATGAATTAATCCGAGTTTTTTTTTCCAATATGGACGACATAGTTTTCAATCATTTTTTTCTGACATGAGTTTGAAGTACTTAATTATTATTTTAATTTTTTTTTATTTTTATTCTCATTCTGTATGTATGTTTTCATCATCATTCATCATAATAAAATACTTTTTAGTTTCTATCTATATAAATATATTATTTTGTATCATTGTTTTACGTTCATCAAAGCCTAAATTAGTTCAGCTAAAAAGTAACACGACATTCATTGACTGTTAGGCGGTACGAAGTTCGCGGGGTCAGCTAGTATAGAATAAAAAACCGACACTTAATTTTTAGGGTTCCGTACCCAAAATGTAAACCAGGAACCCTATTATTGAGACTTTGCTTTTCGTCCGTCTGTCACCAAGCTGTATATCAGAATATCATGCTTAAAAAGTTAAAATTTTCACAGATGATGTATTTTGATGATGTAATCAACAACCGTAATTTTTTGCCGTTTTTGTACGGAATCCTTTATGCGCGAGTTTCACTCGCACTTAACCTGTTTTTTTCTAACTCAAGCTCAAATAATTCTGTATAAAAAAAAATATGTTTAGACATAGGTACCAAGTTTGTAGATTTTATCGACAAAATCATTAGTCACATCACTATAATAAAAAATACGTAATAGGAGCCGTTAGTTTATGATGTATGTATGTGTTGTACTACGTCATACAAACGGCATGTATCGAAAAAGAGTAAGTAGGTACGAGTACCTACAATTAATTTTGTCACGACGTTTATTTCAACTTCCTATATTCAATTTATTACACTAAAATAACACAATTCGTTGGTTTTCACGCAATAAAAATGTAATCTTGTTATAAATTAAGGGTTTTGGCAATTAATATTACATACTCGTAGCCTTACGGACTCGTGGCTAAGTGGTTACAGGTTAGGTTAATTAAGGTCGGTATTAGGATGGGTGACCATTTCTTAAAAAGCTGAGACATATCCTTGCCTCAGAGAGCACGTTGTCGCGTCGCACTATGGGAAAGTTTCGTATGTTTCGTCTCAAAACTCTCAAATCTCTGTTGGTTTTCATTCAAATTAGCTGTAATTTTGACCATATATTCTTGAATATATTTAGATTATTTATAATAAAACTGATTTTGATTCTTTTAAATATTTATCTTAATAATAAAGAAGAAAAAAATAAAGCTTAGAAAACGCATACAGTATTTGATTTTTTAATTTTCTTTTACACAAAATCGTATATAATTATATATAAATATAATAAAAACAAATAAATAGGTTTTAATAAAGTAACCTCTCAAATATTGACAGCAAGGAGAGCTTTGGCTTCGTCGAATAGTTCTCTCGATATTGTTTCCGAATGTTTCTTAAACTTGAAATATACCTATGGATCAGAAGTGTACAATAAGGCATGAAACACATCTTCTTTAGTAGCCACTACTAGTAATGGTTATGCTTGAATCAGGAGGATAACACATTTTTTTTTTGCTTCAGCTAGGGTTGCATAAGACGGAAATATATTGCAATTTTTATCCGCCAAACTAACTCGTAATTTCCAATACTGTTCTTTACTGAGGTCTAAATCAATAAATGTCCTTAATGCCTCTTCCTTCGGAAAAGGTGTTACTTCTTCGGGGATTTCCGTTGCGTATTTAAGTATTTTTTCTTCTCATTTTTTTGTTGTAGTTCTTATTATGTTAACGATAGCGGCCTCCTCTGTCTCACCCATAGATCTTAACTCCTGAGCATATGAATTGAGTACACAGTTGAATCCGTGCTCTTGTATTAATTCCATATTTTTTCGCTTCTTTGTTCGATCTGAACAATCATCGTAAGGTTTTGAAGGTCTGCCTCCAGTACTTCCAGACGAGCTAGGTTCATCAACAGAGCCACGACACTAGGGGAACACTAAATAGGCCATCTAGCCATTCAGCGTTTTTACTTTCGAAACGATCTTTTACTCGGTACGCTTTTCTCCAGCGTTGATTACATTGAGTCAGCAAATTTCTTTGAATGTAGGAGATCACAGTTGCCTTATTATCTTCTGACAAATTAATTGTCTTTCTAAGTAGGCTTCTATAGTCTGCCCAATAGTGTGCTAATGGTTGGTTAGAGGGCAGAAAGAAGAAGAAAGAAGCTTAACTAACTAATATCCAAAAATGATTGAATTTGTTTGTAATAAACGAGAATTATTCTCTCTTATTAGTAGTTTTATTTTATTATACGCAAATATAAAAAAAATATTTACGTATCAAAATAAGGAGATTATAAGCATTCCAAAAATGTATAAATACTTGTAGACTTCCATCAAAAGTTTACGAGTAATGTGACATTGAACTGGGGCAATATATTGACCCGTAGTGATGCCTCTGAATGTGAGTTAGGTTTGATGCTGATTTTTATATTATGTTTAACAATTACAATAAAATAAATTATGCAAATCGCAAGATAATGTATTAGACTATATAAAATGATTAATTAAATTACTTGTATTCGACTTTCGCTTAAAAAGGTTTTGAGACGGCGTTGTATGGGGCTTTCCCATAGTGCGTCGTTCGGTCCTGGTTGTTTAACGAACATCTGTGGGCCTGTGGCAGTCGTTACGGGTATTTGGAAAACTAAAAACAAAAATCCTCGTGGTCTAAATACAGAACTTCGATTTCACCCATGGGTTGTGGAGGTCAGATGGCAGTCGCTTCACGGAAAATATCGAAGTTCAGGCGCGAGCAGTTCGACTGCGCTGGGAAAAGGCTCCGTGAATGATGATTGAGAAATAAAAACCATTAAACATTGGTCTATTTTGTCACAACATTTAATTAAATTCCTATAGGTAGGTAGTACGGTATGGTTTGTTGTTTACGCAATAAATATGTGAGCTTGTCATAAATAAAAGCGGTTGGCAATTAATTTTAGGTTGCTGATAAATATTTGAATGCCTAATTTTCGGTCAATTCTACACCATGTGACGATGACATTGAAAGAAGAGTTAGGGCAGGAAATCAATTGAATGGGGCTCTGCATAACTTTATGAACAGTCAGAAGATTTCTCGAAGAGCTAGGCTGGCTGTTCATAGAGGAGCGCTGGTCCCTAAACTTTGTATGGCAGTGATTGTTGGGTTTGGCAGAAGAAGGACGAAAGTAAAATAAATGCAGTGGAAATAAGAAGTTTGAGAAGTATGACTGGGGTGAAATTGGTCAAGAAAGTGAGGAATAGCGTGATACGAGAACGTTGAGTTGTGTCAGAAGATGTATATTTAGTAAGATAGAAAAAGGGATTTTTAGATGGTTCGGGCACATAGAAAAGATGGATGAAAGAAGATTGACGAAACAGATAAGGCAGGCGTGGTTGGCCAGGCAGGTAAGGGTCGACCTAGGCGAACGTACTTCGACCAAATCGGAGATGTTTTGACCAAATGCCAGGTCAAGAGTACCCAGAACCAGAGAGCGTGCATGAAGATAGTTATGAAAGTGGAAGAAGCGAAAGAAGTATGCCAGGATCGTAGCTAGTGGAATTCCATAGTCTCTGCCTACCCCCATGGGAAAGAGGCGTGACAATATGTATGTATGTATGTTACACCATAATCGGGTACTTACACATATAATAAAACTAGTTATATCATCTGTGGCGAAACTAGGAATAGTTTTTTATTGCCCATTTCCCTGGGGAACATATTTCCGGGATAAAAAGTAGTTTTAAGTTATTCGGTTATAATCATAACATAATATAAAAACAAAGTCACTTCCGTTCCCTATGTATGTTTAGATCTTTAAAGCTACACAACGGATTATATATACACACACATACACACACATATCAAGCCTATATCGATAAGAGACAACAAACAGACATTTCAATTTTATTTATTTATAGTTGAATCTCCTAGAAAACTATGAACGTCAAACATTATGAATTTTAACACGATCACTTTTATTTAAGTCGGATATTGTACATTTCACAGATCATCCTACCATTTGATAGATAGCGTTGCCAAATTAAAATTAGGGTGGCATTGTAAATTGATACCGTACTGTCTTGTTTGTTCGAATTTATACTCTGTTGACGAATGGATCCTGTTCCTGTTGATTGAATAAAAAAAAGAAAAACCATTCGCAAAAGTGGTCGGAATTTAGAACGCGAAAACTATAAATTGATTAAAAAAATTATATAAACAAGAATCAATCCGTTTGTTTTTTTTTCAAATGAACAGCTTTCACTAAAGGCATATGGACTTACACAGTAAAAATTGACACACCAGCCGGCTTCGACCACATCTCCGACATCGGACCCGGTTGCCATACGAACATCTATGGCCGTCGTAGTTGGATCCCTAGAAAACCCGACTAGTCTACTACAGAACTTCGACCTCGCTAATGGGTTGTGGAGGTCAGATGGTAGATGATTTAAACTATACTATACAATATTTGCATAATATAATTTATGCTTTCGATTTATCTTCTTTTTTTAAAAACGTGGCTCCATCGATGATTTCGCCAATGTCAAGGTAATGCTTGATTTTTCCCGCACAGAAGAACTAGTTACTCTGAACTAGTTCACGGTGCGGGACAAGGAAACGTTGTTCGGCATTGCAATTGAGCGTTTGGGCCTGGATTTTTGCCCAGCGCCAGAGGTAACATAAAATCTCTGCCAAAACCCAAGTCCCATACTTTCGATTGTCGGCCTCCGTAATATATTTTTTTTTTTATATGATGTAACTTTATTTAGTTACACCTACATGTTTATAATTGTAAAATGTATAGTGGGTACTCAGTATTTGCCAGTATTTTAGTCCCATGTAATAGGGGGCAAGCCTATTGCCATCATCGGGCACATTTATAAAGGGTTATATCCAAAATGGCCGAATGAATTTAATAAAAAATAGCTTCATTGTAATTTTGAAAAAAAAAAAAATTAAACCCGTTGCCTTGTGATCAAATATTGAGTTAAGGCAACACAATCTTACGTGCCTCTCACCTCTGCCTACTCCTTCGGGGATATAGGCGTGATATGTGTGTGTATGTGTATGGGTACTCAGTTCAATGTCATAATATTAGTAAAATTTGTAGTAGTATTAGTGAGTGATTGAGTATGAGTGATGAACCTCTGATGATGCCATAAGGCGAAACCGGTCACATTATTACACGGTTTAGTGAACATAAAAATATTTGTGGAATAGAGTACAAGTGAGTTTTTCTTTTATCAAAAATGCATTTGCATAATAATCGCAATTAATATATTCATTTCACCATAAAGTGTACACTTAAAAATTGGTTTCACCTTACCCCTGTGTCCCCTAATTTTTAATCTGGTAACCCTATACTACTCCATTACGAGATTGAAAAGGGGTTGCCATCAATATATCACGCGCAATTATATATTTACAATAAACATTATATTTAATACGATTTGGTTGCAATTTGGTTGAGGGTAAGTTGATGAAACACACACAAATAAACATATGTATTCCTGTTTCCCCGAAGGGGTAAGCAGAGACATCATATACGCAAAATTTTAAGCTTTATACTAATATAATCATCATAACATAAAACAAAGTTGCTCCCGTTCCATATGTATGCTTAGATCTTTAAAACTACGCAACGGATTTTGATGCGATTTTCACCAATGGATAGAGTGGTTCTCGAGGAAGGTTATTGTGTACAGAATTTGTAAAACGGGCGAAGCTGCAGGCGTCCTCTAGTGCGTGAAGACATGTTCTAATTGAGCGCACTTATCTCAAGACCTAGGTACTGAATTAATTTCAAAAATTCTTAAGTTATGAATAGTCTGTTAACGCCACGCTAAGACCGATAGGAGCGGAGCAGCAATGATTTTTTTTTGCAAATACGGGATTCTAGTAGAAAAAAAAGTACACACTTTCTACCTAGCCCCTAGACAATCTGGTTTATTCCGAACCTGAGCCAGACGCGGGTTAGGTTAGAAACTTGAAAAAAAAAATGTAATATTTGTTCCGAACGTAACCCTCTTCCTAACCTGACCCGACGTCTCGTTCCTATCATATTCATAACCCGAATTCCGCAGTCATTTTCTCGGTTAGGTTAGGTTATCTGCGCAATTCGGGTTATGTATGATAGGAACGAGACGTCGGGTCAGGTTAGGAAGAGGGTTACGTTCGGAACAAATGTTAACCTAACCTAACCCGCGACTGGGTCAGGTTCGGAATAAACCGACAATCTATCCGTGATGATATGTATGTATCGGTGGTCATAAAATGATTCATACATCTTTTATTTCCATTTACTACGACACATAAAGTTAAGGTTTTCTTTTGTACCCGCATTCGATATCACTCGTATGATAGTAGCGTTTTATACGATGTTCGCCGACACAAAGAGTCAATGCAAGTCTTAAAAGACGAAGATCGTAAAAAGTGCGTTAAAATACGCCATTACTTTAAGGGGCGAGCCTTTTTATAGAAAACTAGTGGTCGCCCGCGACTTCGTCCGCGTGGTAATTTGGATTTTTTCCCATTCCCGTCGCGCCACGACGCTTAAAGATAAACATAAAAGATCAAAAACACACAATATCTTTATAAATTGTAGCCTATGTGTTATTCTGATGTATAGGCTACATTATTGTAAAGTTTCATTAAAATCCATTCAGTAGTTTTTACGTGAAAGAGTAACAAACATCAGTCCATACATATTCACAAACTTTCGCGTTTATAATATTAGTAGGACTACGTAATCACCGCGGCTGAGCCCGCGTAGTTTTGTTTTCCCATTCTAAATTCCCGTGGAAACACAGTTCTGGGATAAAAGGAGCCTATGTCACTCAGGGATAATTTAGCTACCTATCAGTGAAAGAATTTTCAAAATCGGTTCAGTAGTTAAGGAGCCTATTCAATGCAACCCAACATACGAACAATCAAATATTTACTCTTATAATATTTTACGAGTATTAGCCGAGGACGGTCGATCAGACAGACGGACGGACATGATGAAACTATATATATATATATATATATATAAATGGGGAATGTCCCCCTTAGCTAACGAAAACTGCTTATGCTCCAATGATGGTTGACCCCTCTATGGATAGCCCTTGATCTGGAGGCAAGCCAAAAAATTTGACCTAGCCCTAAGGGGTCAAAAGTTATAGGCCAAAACCTATGGCATGGTGCGGCGCCAAGCACCGCGTAAGACATCGTACTAGTAAGGAAGAGACCATGAGGAAGAGGTTTGGCCGAAAGGTGTCGTGTATAAACGCTTTCGCGGCACGTTACGTAACGCGAAGTATCACACGACACCCGTCTAATGTAAATACAGCGTTAGTGTTTATATTATAAGATAATTATATTATTATGTATTCTTAGTTTTAAGGTATGTATTTATGGGCTATAGAATAAGTGAATTACAATCTGTAACTTTTCTTGTGTAGCCTGAAAATAAATTATTTAATTAAAAAAAATGATGATTCAGAGATTTGAACTACGGAACTCTACAAGCCCAATCTTAGCGCCATCTAGTGTTATAAAGAAACAAACAAGATTACACGTCAGTGTTGGCAAGAGTACGCTTAAAACAAAACATCCTTTATTATGCCAAAGTGTTAACAAGTAACGGAAACAGCGGATAACATTAATTAACGGTTGCATTTGATGCTGTAAATACGTGGCATAGATTATATTGAGAACAGAAAGTCTAAAAGATCTTATTCATCGTTACCTACATTCGGTAAGCTTTTTTTTGATCCATAGCCGCGGCCACCCTTGCGTTTATTTCCGGGCGCCCCGGGGTCGCAATAGAAAGTATTCCCCATACCGCTACCAGTCAAAGTCTCTTCAAAATCGGTCCCAGAGCCGAGATGTAAAGAAACTACAAGACAGACAGGAGGAAAAAAAAATTTTTTTACGTAAGTTATGCGTTTAGTGAAAGGATGTTAATTTGTTATTACAAATATAGACACTTGACACATAATTTTTTTGTCATTTATAAAAGATAAAATGGTTACTGTGAGTTATCCTTAAGAGATAGACATATGCTATCACGGACTTTTTTGTAGACTTTTCTATGATGTACAATACTGTAGTACATTATTTTGATCTGTCTCGTAGGGTTTCGTCAGCGTTTGCAATGAAAGCGCAAAAAAAAAGTGTTTATTTACGACATTACATTAGAAACCTCTAAAATAATCGGTATTACTCTAGTATGTTACACATGTATTATACATTAAAACCTTTCTGTTGAATTACTCTATCTATTAAAAAAACCGCATCAAAATCCGTTGCGTAGTTTTAAACATCTAAGCATACATAGGGACAGACAGACAGGAAAAGCGACTTTGTTTTATATTATGTATAGATACATTATCCATTGAGCCTTTTCCCAACTCAGGTGCCTCGCGGCTGAACTCCGATATTTTCCATACAGCGACTGCCATCTGACCTCCACAATCCATTGGCGATATCTAAGCAGAACACATACATACCATTCAGCTAGAAAATTCTACTCTATGCACAGCATATGTATTGACGAATATATTAGTGAGCCAGTTAGCACTTCCCACACATTCCTGGATTAGCGGTTTACGAAACATAACTCTTGTGTAGCCGAAGTCTGAGTCATCTTCACCCTGGACGTGGTGTAGACCGAAGGAAGGTGCATTATACACTCAAAGTTTGCCAGTGAAACTGGTTTAACGTAATAGTGGGAACGTAAGTCTATTTTGAAATAGACTCTCAGCAGTCTGAGCAGATTCCTTAAATATTCTTGAACTTTGACTATTCCTGCCAGAGATTCATATTTTAATAGGTGTATCGCATGTAGGTGCCGATGACTTACACGCCGATTACACTTTGATTAGTGTTAAGTGTGAGTTCATACATGGCCCACTTGCAGCTATTAAGTGATTAGTAAAATCAGTTGCGCTCACTAAATCAAAATCAAAATATCTTTATTTATGTAGGTCACAAAGTAACACTTTTGAACGTCAAAAAAATTAAATGCTTCTACATTTACATTTACCGCCAGATTCGCCAGGCAATAGGTAGAGCCTGTGAGGAAAGAACCTGGCAAGAAAAACTCACAGCCATTGTTTTTATTCGCGAGTAAATACAATGATTCTGTTACAACAATAAAAAGAGGGCAAGGGCAGTACGTGACCATGTGTGGACCAAGTAAACTCAAAAATTGTGGATATGGATGGATACTCGTTAAAGGTGCCACATAATCTCAAAGTACCCATACCTAACAATCACACTTAACACTTACAAAAATGTTAACCAGTCTTGAGGCCCTGGAGACGATGATCCTTTGTACCCAAAGCTACTGTGTGCAACATCACGCATAAAACAATACTAGGTACACTGGTAAAGGTGCCTCATCCAATAGGCCAAAAGATATAGGGACATTTTAACGTAGGACATTTTTACGGCAATTTCCCTTCTTCCAGTGGCAACATGAACCACTCTAACACCAAGTTCACTTAAACTCGTAGTTCTTTAATGAGGTATCACTGCGTATACTCGTAATCTGTTGGCAATAGTAAACAGAACCACAGATGCATTGACCCGATACTAATCGAATTAACTCGCTAGAGAAGCCCTGAGTCGCTGAAATTTTATCTTGAAAGCATATGGATGGAAATTCGTGGCAGTCATATGGCGTCTATTGTGATTATTGTTGCCTCCTGAGGAGTTCCTTCAAGGTAATATTTTGATAAGATATTCGTTGATGACTCGAGGTGGGATGAGGATCTCCCTGTTAGTGGCAATGTGCTCGCATACTATTATAAATATGAGACGAACAGGGTATTGGTGAACTGTGAGCGTGTGGCGTGATACGAGTAACATGCATGCATGATATGTAGAAAACAGAAGATGTACACCCATTTGATCTCGGGACTTAATCGCATTAACTATACTATTCATAATACTAAAACCAATCATTCAGACGCAATGCCTGAAAAAAACGAACATACTTTATTAAATCCGAAACTTCGTAAACCCACTATCAGCCACGAAGCAGCGATAAACTCCGCGGTAACCCAACTCACTTAGAACCACTAATTAGAAAACCGCTCGTTATATTGTCCCGTATGTTTCTAAGGCCAAGAACAATAAGGTCGGTGTCACGTTACGTACACAAACCACATTTTGATGGACAGTAAATACGGTTAAGTTTAAAAATAAAATGCCAAGGAAAGGGTTTTATCGTTTTCAATTCCCACGGTAACACATTACTGGGTTAAAAGTCAATTAAGGAACAATCTATACTAATATTATAAAACCGGCCAAGTGCGAGTCGGACTCAAGCACGTTACGGTTCCAAGAGGTTCCGTTACAAAACGGCAAAAAAACACGTTTTGGAGCCCACTATTTATTTTTATTTGTTGTTATAGCGGCAACAGAAATACAACATCTATGACAATTTCAACTTTCTAACTATCACGGTTCAAGAGATATAGGCTGCTGACAGATAAACGGACGGACACCAGAGTCTTAGTAATACAGTGCCCGTTTTACCCTTTCTGTACGAAACCCTAATAAAGAGAGATTTCATTGATTGTTTTTGCATTGAAAAGGCTCCAAATTTACCGTATTTTTTAAATTCTTCAATTAGGTTACAAGGTAACACTATTAAAAGTCAGTCAGTTATAAAGGTTATAATTAATATCCAAAATTTCTTCTTAAGTTACATTAACATCCAGATTCGAAAAACAATAGGTAGAGCCTGAGAGAAAGAACCTGGCAATAAAACTCACGGCCACTCTTTTCTGATAGTATGAAATTACAGTACATTAAGTAACGAGCTAACATTAATTTATACATAGCTGTCACAGCAAAAAAAATAAAAACAAGTACAATAGACAAGCGACGCTATAGAGTCACACCTAAAAAGTTTAGGTGAGGAGCATGCAACCATTAATCATTAATGGAGTAATATGCCCTTTTCCCATTTATCCCGGTTATTTATAAAATACTCGTACTTAATATTACTGACAAATTGCGGGCGTATACACCATTACTGTCTCTCTTTTCCACCTTAAAGACTTCTTGAAGTACTAAACCCTTCCAAGGCCGTGGCAGTCCATTGTCAGGCACCTCAGGTGAGCACCCGGGAGAATTTCCAGTCGCGCTCGGCGGACTTTGGCCACCTGTATGGGGTTGGGTCGGGTTTTATTTCGAATCGTTGGGGTCGGGTTTTATCCCGTGTCGGTAAGTGATCATGGAGGTCGATGGTCTTGGGCGTAGATGAGTCTAGCGACGACGGAACTCTACGGGGATGGTACGCTCCATCTCCCTCTCGGCCGCCTCCTTCACGAGCATAACCTACTCGCAGAATGACACGGCCACGTTCCACCTACTCCCACTGGACACCATTATTATTAAACCCCTCTCATACTACACAGGTCAAGAACTCGTTTCCTGTATAAACCGTTAAGTATCAAATTGTGGGAACAGGATTCAAGCTTTTATTGAACATCTTTATTGACATTAATGACATATAATCACGCCTATTTCTTTTAAGGAGCAAGCAGAAGTATTTCCTAATTCTCACGGGAACACAATATATTCGAGAGAAAGTAACCGTTAGTTATTCTTATGTTTAAGCTATATTATTGTAACTTAAATATTAATTAAAATCTCTTTAGTAGTTTTTGCGTGAAAGAGTACCAAAAATGAATTAATACTTTTGCGATTATATTATTAGTAGATGGCAATACTGTACTGTAAGGGACCTAAAACCTTTATGCTAGGTTTTCATAAATTGACAACTCTCTACAAAAATATGTTAAGTATTTTTAGTCCAACATAATGGGGGCAGGCCTATTGCCGTCACCGGGCACACTTATAATGGGTTATTTCCAAAATGGCTGAATGAATTTAATAAAAAGTAGCAACTATATAGAACTCGTAATTAAAAAAATAATAATTGAAACCCATTGCCTTGCGATGAAATATTGATGAAAGGCAACAAAATCCTACGTGCCAGCCGCTATGGCACAGCCAATTAAAGTCCTGGGCGACTCGGACTATAACAAAAATATGCACATACAGGCAGACAGACAGTCGAAAGAAACCTTGATCAGTTTCGAAATACAGAAGCTTCATACATTTTTGAAAAAACTCACTTGTACACTATTCCAGAAATATTTTTATTTTCGCTAAACTCTGCCCGGTTTCGACTTATGGCTTCATTTTTTTTTCAGTAATGTTTTTTTCAAAAATGTATTACTATAAGTTTCACCCATATAGCAACGCGGTCGTCGAAGTTCCACCAAGTGCCGACAATCGAAAGCATAAATTACTATATAGAAATGGGAAATGTCCCCCTTAGCTCTCAAGAACTGCTTATGTTCCAATCATGGTTGACCCCTCTATGGATAGCCCTCGATCTGGAGGCAAGCCAAAAAATCGAAAATTTTACCTAGTCCTAAGGGGTCAAAAGTTATAGGCCAAAACCTATGGCGTGGTGCGGCGCGAAGCACCTCGCAAGACACCGTACTACTTATACAGAAGCCTCAGTCATTCGGTCTATAAAAAAAAGTTCGCGACGTCTTCAGAAACTTCTCCGTTATTGATCCGTATTATGTGAGTAAAAGAAAATGGTAAAGAGCTGGTACATACGCTTCTTATAAAATCATAGAACAATATTAAAACAACGTAGGTACACTTAAGTGATAAGCACCAGATGTACTGGAAGACCGCCCGGGGCTATCGTGTCGCTTCATTTTATATTCTAAGCGCAAATTTGATGAAAAAAATACAATTCTCTTACATTTTTTCTCGTGTGTTTAGTCTTCCACTCCTTGTGTTTGAGTGTGGTACAAGTCATAGAAGACAGTTTTATGAACGTTAATGCGCTGTTTTAAAAAAATCCACACACATATCATACAGACCCGCATTTTGCCAGTATTTTTAGTCCCACATAATAAGGGGCAAGCCTATTGCCGTCACCGGGCACACATATAATGGGTTATGTTCAAAATGGCCAAATGAAGTTAATAAAAAGTAGCAGCAATATTGTAATTTAGAAAAAAAATTGTGGCCTGGCGATGAAATGCAACAAAATCTTACGGGCCCGCCACTATGGCCCAGCCAATTAAAGTCCTGGGCGTCTCGGCCGTTTTAAAAAAAGGTTGTTTTTTACATACATACATACACACACTCACGCCTCTTTCCTGTTAGGGTAGGCAGAAACTATGAAATTACACTTGGTACGATTCTGGCATACATCTTTCGCTTTTTCCACTTTCGTAAGTATTTTCAAGCATGTTCTCCGGCTACGGGTACTCTGTTTCGTCAATTTTCTTTCATCTGTCTTTACTACGAATCAAAGAATCAAAGAATCAATTTCGTTTATTCGGATTAGGCACAAAATGGAAATACGTTCTGCTTGTAACCAGAGATGCCCGGCAACGGACGTTAGAGCAGCCGCAGCCTTGGGCCGCGGAATTAAAAAAAAAACACATAAAGCGCACATATGAATGTCAAAATTTTACAATTTTACGTCAAGCAATATTATAAAAATACTAAAAAGTACATAAATAACCATTTGAAAATGATTCTTTCGCTGGTTCGGTAATTTGGTTCTCCTGAGAAGATACCAGCAAGAAACTCAGGTGGATTTAATTACATTTTCTTTTTAATATTGTTTTGTTTACATTATATTGTATTGTACGAGTGGCTCACAACAGAAGATTAGGGTGACCATGCATTTTAATCTATCTAAGATATTCGTTTACATTATAGTAGCCTTTCTTCATCAAACATTTTTTCACTACTATTTTAAACTTATTAAGAGACATGTCAACCAAATCCTGAAGAATTTTATTAAATATTTTTATACATTTGCCTACAAACGAATTACCAACTTTATGAAGTCTAATTTTTGTCATTGCCAGTTTATTTTTATTTTTATATAACATATACATAGCATCACGCCTTTTTATTTTTATTTTTACATACATATAATATGTTGTCGTAAACATATTGAGAAGCAACTGTTAAAATATTAATTTCGTTAAAAAGTTCTTTCAGCGAGCGTTCTTTACGTGTTTTCAATGCCTAGTTTACGCCTCCGTGTCATCGCTGATTGAAAGGTGACTGGATTGGTTTAATTTGAGCTTATATATGGCAAAAACGTATATTTAAACAATCCAGCCCGCTAACGTCTTATAACTTGGGACCAACCATATCTTACACAGTAACTACCATTTTTTTCTTAACAAAGTGTATTTTTCATTACATATTTCTCAGAACTGACATCTTACCCTGGAACCGCACACCACCAAAAATCAACATTTAGTCACGTTGTTTGACTTTATGTAATTAATTGCTATGAATAAGTCATTTTATTTTGACAAATTGAACACAGCTCTGACTGCAGAGATTCTATTTAAGGTCACCAGGGGCGAATGCGACTATAAAAAATAAAGTTTTAACTTTGCCTCCCTGCAGCATAATCTACATAAATAATAAACGTAATGCTAATACATATACCTAATAAAGTATATTTTAATGAACAGTTTCGACATATAACACAGTACCAACAGGCTCAGGTTTTTCAGTAATTAACGTTATTGTTACATGAGATCAGTAAAAAAGTAAAATTAGTTACTTTAGCCCCCTAGTTGCATTCGCCCCGGGTGACCTTAGTGGCTTGTAACATCTGTCCTGGCTGTTGGAGTTTTTGTTTGAATTACAGAGTGGATATAGATTTTCTATAGCTCCATCTATGGCAGTCGTCACGTGTATTTGAGAGCTAAAACAAAATCCTCGTGGTCTAACTACAGAACTTCGATATCGCCCATGGATACGAGTAGTTATACTGCAAAGTCGACTGCAACTAGGTTGGAAAAAGCTCTGTGGATGAATAGGCTTGCCCCCTATTACGTGGAAGCATAAAATTTACTGGCAAAGTGTGGGTGTATAATCCACCTCTACCTGCACCTTCGGGGATATAGGCGTGAGGATATGTATGTAGAACACAACGTCATCCTAGTCTCAAACTATGCAGACCTTGTGATATAATTAGGAAAACAGACACTAATAACTACTTGTAAATGTAATTATACTAAACTAGCGGAGACCCGTGGCTTCGCCCATTTGTCAAATGATATTATAAATGTTAACGTAAGAACCTTTTTTTAGTTACAACGAGTTCTTACTAGTTACAACGCGTTGTAAATTAAAACCGGATCTTACTAACATATATACAAAAATGTTCCTCGAGAACCACTCTATCTATTGATGAAAACTGCAGCAAAATCCGTTGCATAGTTTTAAAGATCTAAGTATACATATGGAACGCAAGCGACTTGGTTTTATACTATGATATTATGATACCTACATACCAATTTGGTTGCAATAATGTGATCGACCTTTACCAGCTTGTCCATTCTCACTTGCTTTCTATTCTGTCTTATTAATCTCCTGTCATACATCCTTTCTACACATCCGAACCATCCCTCCATTTTCCACCAAGGTTACTTCATCTTCTGACACACTGTAAAGTTCTCTTATAGTACTGTTTCGATCGAACTGACGTCAACAAAGGCCGAAAGCACAGAATGAAAGAAGAATCAAAGAATCAATTTCGTTTATTCAGTTTAGGCATATATGAATGTCAAAATTTTACAATTTTATGTCAAGCAATATTATAAAAATACTAAATTAAGTACCATAAACCATTTGAAAATGATTCTTTCGCTGGTTCGGTAAGTTGATTCTACTAAGAAGATACCAGCAAGAAACTCAAGTAGATTATCCATTTTCTTTTTTATTAAGTATTATTCGTCTACATTATAATAGCCTTTTTGCCGAAAGTCACAAAATTAAAAATATCCAGTTCAATCTAACTACACCGATCAGTTCACACCGGTGCAAACTAGTTTTCGGGGGCGGCCATATTGGAAAAATTACCATTTCGCAGGCGTCGTACGTGAAAAATCAATTATTAAGTTTTGTACTGACGGCGAAGTTGGGTTGGATTATCGTTGTGCTGCCTACCTTGGGGGATCGATAGACAACACACCATACATATAGGTAATCACGTCGCTTTTCTTTTAGGGTAATTAGAGACCATTGAATACTATTGCTTTGCGAATCTAGCAGTACAAGTACTTACTGACGTTTGTAAGAGCCATTTAATGACCTATACAAATAAATAAATCATTTCGTTTCATTTCATATATCCACTACCTACGATAGACATACTTCTATCGCTTCCTCAACTTTCGTTATCGTGTCTGTCAAATAATTACACTCTGTTAGATACCTCAATATTTATACATAGACCATGTCTAGCTCCACGTTTTTTTACCAGAGAGTGTGGATCTCGCCCGCAATGCGTGTCGATGTCAGTGTCAAATTTCACACAATAATTAAATGCGTTTGATGTAGCGCGGGGCGCTCGCACGCGCCACCGGTTGCTAGGGTTCGCTACGTTGACATCGACACGTATTGCAGGCGACATCCGCAAGCTGCTGGTGAAAAAACGCATGACAGGAAAAGGGCTCTAACGGGAACGCAGAGGTGTATTAGCTACACTTCAACACTTTACTAGTAATTTTGTTGGTCCCAGGTAAAAAAGATCAAGTCTTACCGTTACCGGGCATCATTGAAAATACATACCCTGTAATTGAAACAAAAAATCCCAACAGTCAGGACAGATGTTACGTATACTGAATTCTAAAAAGTAAAGCACTGTTTATTAAACAATGACCTGATTCATTTATCGCGAATATTCGTTCGTACCTGGTTCCCAGAAACCAGTGAGTGAATAATAACTGATAACGTCTTATACACATTATATAAATGATATGCGTAATCTTGACTCACAAATATGTTTAGACTGCGAAGATAACAAGACGATAAAAATTATTAAAGAAACGTATATACCTAATTTGTTGCGTCATGATCATGAAGCACTGTTCAAATTCATCGGACAGAATTCTCATTAGCCGATTCCTGAATCTACCATTGAGATTTTTGCGGGTGAGCGGACTATTCTCAAATCAGCCAATGAGAGTTCAGTCCGATGAGGTCTGTCCGATGAATGTGAACAGTGCTGGACTACTAATGACTGCTTCAGTATGCCGACAACAGCCTTAACAGGACTGAACTCTCAATTTACGTTTACATTTTACATTTATTTCGGTATATATTTATGTAAGTAAGTCTTTTAGTTTCTATAGTCAAGTGTACCTTATATGCACCTACTCAGTCGATCCTCTGCATCACCCTAAGGTTGGCTGGTAGAGAATGCCTTTGGCATTAGGTCCGCCTTTGTACATATTCTTGTGCATAAAGATTAAATAAATAAATAAATTTGGTTGAACGTAAATTGGCCCGTACGACAATGATTAGATTATTTCAACTTAAGAACGTCGTACTACTATAGAACGTCGTACGGCCAACTTACGTCATTCCACTTGCTACGTTCTATTGAACACTGTTGGTTTTAAACCGTGTAGCCAGCAAAAATCTCTGTTTCAAACAGCCGTTTTAAACCGCATATTTCTCCCTTTATGAAATCGACTAATACGCCTATAATATTGAAAACCTGAATTCGATCTCCGGGTTTAATTTTTTTTGTTCAGGATCCAAATCAGGTGGTGCTTGTCAACCATCTTCTTTATTGGAAAAAGGATGATTTTAATTTCAATAGCCTCTTGTAATGAGAGCAACATATTTGTTTTCTCTGGCAAGGAACAAGACCAACATCTTCGCCAGAGAAAACGGAAGAAGTGGTTGCATTAGTTGGCATGATCTTTGCATTTTGTCATTTATTCCTATTTGTAACTCACAATCGAATTCTAAACAACGAGATTCGAAGGACGGCCAGGGTAACAAAACCGAATGTTGTGGCGTTTGTTAATCAAAGATAGCTATATAACCATCATCATAATATATTCTCTCAGTAGCAATACATTTTAAACTACCCTCATTTTCAAAATTCAATAATCTCCACGTTGCTTATATAACAGGTATTATCTTGGGAATCTACTGGAACATAGAAATACTTAGACATGTATGAACAGGCAAATACTATTTAATCTTAACGTAACACACCATAAGATGTTAATTATTCACAAACAATATGAAAACAACATCTTGCATGTTTAAGGGTAAGTGCCAAGTTTGCTGATAGTTTGCGAGCGTAGTTTTAGTTAGCTGGCCTTTTGAAAACGTTACGTCATAAATAGGAGTTCTTCGATATCAAAGCAAAGACCATCTAGACCTACATTTGCTGTGTTAACATATTTACATTCTACACTGACCGGTGTCGCCTCGCAGCATCATCAGAGACTTTAAAATCACTAAATAGTATCAAATGTATTACGTTATGTGCAGCATGTTCCGCAAAGTGGACAGATAAATTATAAACAGTTTGCAGTCCAAAGTTCGCAGCAAACATTTAGCAGTACACATAACAAGATCGCCATGTGCGAACAAGGTCTTTACAAGTTTAACATGTTAGGTACATCGTATTACCCAGGATTATTTGTTATTACGGTATCCGAACATGTTTGCTTACATGTTAACATCTATTCTCAATAGACCTTCAGGCGTCATTTACAGTTCGTTAAATATAATCACAAAGGGTAAGCAGTGCTGTATGTTGTACATTTTACTAGTTAGTTGGTATCAAACTCTCAAGTAATAGGGACGAAATCTATTCCCCCTTTTTTTTAATTCCGCGAGACCGCGGCTGTTCCCATGTCCATTGCTGCGGGGCGTGTCTGGTACACACCAGAAGGTATTTCCAGTGGCGCCCGGCGGACTTTGGCCACTTGTGTGGCCTCTTCGGGGGAGCATTCCTCCTGTAAGGTAAAGCCGTGGGTTCGAGTCCTGCCGATGCTCATTGCTTTGAAATATAAAAATATACTAGTTGGTGTCGGCTTATCAGTCTAACTGCGATGCGGCTAAACTTCGATATATTCCGTGGAGCGACTGCCATCTGACCTCCACAACACATCAACGCTCTGTATTTAGAGCAGTCGGAGTTTGTTTTAGAGCTCCAAATTCCCGTAACGACTGCCCATGTTCCTATGACAACCGGGACCGACGGCTTAACGTGCTCTCCGAGGCATAAGTACCAGGGAGAAACTTAATTAGGTTAGATATGAGAAGCACCTACTTTCAGCTTTCCAGGGAGTATTTACACGGACTTACCTGAAAAGACAAAATTATAAATTAAGTAAATTATAAATTAAGGATTTTTATTATCGAAAATTTTGGCAAACCTCTTTCTTTCACCTTTTTTCTTTTATTACTTGAGCTATACATAATTTATCCGCATTAATCTATACAACTATTATAAAGAGGAAAGATTTGTACTTTTGTGTGTAATAAACTCAAAAACTACTGTGCCGATTTAAAAAATTCTTTCACCATTGGAAAGCTACATTCACCCTGAGTAACATAGGCTACTTTTTATCCCGGTAATGTGTTCCCACGGGAACCGGGAACGAGTAAACTAAATCACGCGGGCGGAGCTGCGGCGATCAGCTAGTATCTTATATTTCTCTTTCCATCTCAAGACTGCCTGGAAGAGATAGCTATCGCGATAAGGCCGCTCATTGTACATTTATTTTAAGGCTTGTGTTTTTCTTTAAGTCCGAGATGCCCTGTGCCATAGCGGCTAGCACGTAAAATTTTGTTGCCTTTAAACAACTTTTCATCACAAACGGGTTTAAGTATTTTTTCAAAATTACAATATGCTGCTACTTTTTATTAAATACATTCGGACATTTTGAACATAACCCATATGTGTGCCAGGTGACGGCAATAGGCTTGCCCCCTATTACGTGGGACTAAAAATACTGGCAAATTGTGGGTATGTAATGCACCTCTGCCTACCCCTTCGAGGATATAGGCGTGATATGTGTGTGTGATCTTTTGTTGTTTCTGTACAATAAAGATTACTAGTACTAGTTATCTCGGCGAACTTTGTATCGCCTCAAATATTAAAAAAAAAAAATAGAATATTTTAATATTTCATGCAAATGTATGTATTTTTAATTATTATTGAAAAAACGCGACGGACGGACAGACAGACAAATTGTCGTATTAACTATATTATTGATTTACTTTATCTTATCTGAAAATCATAATAGGTACAATAATATGTTGTATGTTTGTACAAAAGCTTTAGCCACCTTTTGAAACTAAATTATGAATGTTGAAATAATAGAACATTGTTAAGGGATAAAAGTCTCCACCGCAATTGGAAATTCTTCCTAGTTTCACCAGAGACACTCAGAAATGGACGTAGGAGCGGCCGCCGGCTCTGAGGATAGAAATTATAAATCACAACAACTATATGTCATCGGCTAGAATCGAATCTACGAGCCTAACAAGGGGAATGCTCTGCCACAGTGCGCTATGACCGGTAGATTTTCGGTTACCTATATAGGTATATAATAATATTTATAACTAGCTGTCCCGGCGATCTTCGCTTATTAATTATTTATATATTATTTTAGATTGTCCGGAGGTAACGGGAAGCCTTGAGCCGCTAGCTCAGCGCCGAACAATCGCTTCCTTGGCCGCATTCTACCGTATTTACCACGGTGAGACTAAGAACTCTTCAATCTGATCCCACCCTCTTCCTTCCGATTCCGAAATACGCGTGCCCGGCAGAGATGCCACTCCCACACAGTGGATAGCATGTTCGCGAGAACTGATCGTTTTAAACGTTCGTTTCTCTGCCGAAAGCCCTGCCTGTCCACGTGTTTCCTCCCACATATAACCCTGAGTTCTTTAAGCGGAGCGTGAAGAGGTACATCACTAGTTCGTCAAGTTGAGGGCCACTCTCTATAGTATTGTGTGCTGTGAGAGTGGCCCATAATCGCTGTGTCGTCACGACTTACCACCAGGCGGGCGGCGTCAATTTGGTGAACCCAATATAAAAAAAAATCTAAAGATCCGTACAACTAATTTTCTTCCAAAAGATCCTTTATCAATAACGAACACAAAAAAATGAATTAGCGAAATGGGTCCAGCCGTTCTCAAGCCATTAATCTCTTAACCAACCCGACTTTGCTTTATGTACTTTTCTATCTAAATATCTCGTAGATTTTCGGTACCTAATATAATTATATTATTCACAAGCTTTATCAATTCCTTTGATAGTTAACATAATATCAAGCATATAATGTTACGTCTCTTTATGTCTAGTTAGGGCAAAACCCTGCGGGGGTGTTCCTTTGAAGTGATTTTTGCTATGACCACTTGTAATGAGGGACTAGACATCATTGTCTTGTTAACTTGGGGATTTACGTTTTGTATTTAACTAGTGGATACCCGCGGCTTCACTCGCTTGTTAAATTATATACACAAAATCCTTCCTTGAGAACCACTCTATCCATTGGTGAAAACCGCATCAAAATCCGTTGCGTAGTTTTAAAGATCTACATGCACACATACATACAGTGAGGTGAAGATTATGATGTTGTAACATACAGTCTTATGATGTAAAAAATTGTCCAACTACCCTCGTTTTGATTTGATTTTTAATCAACTTCCAAAAATATAGGAAGTTTTCAATTGGACTGTATATTTTTATGTTTGTTACTGTAGTATATAATACTTGGTACGATATCAAGTACTAGGTACGGTAGTGTGGTTACTTACTAGGCGTGGGTATCAGTTGTCGGGGACAGTCTTATACGAGCATCCGTTGAGTGAACACGTCTACCGCATGGTGATACGCTGCCGACATTGAATGCATCTTTGTGTTGCAGAAGAGGGCTGTCCGGACTATCTATGGTATGGGGTCTCGGGAGTCATTAATAAGAGATAAGTGTAAACATTCTTACAGTGTATTCACAGTATATTTATGAAATGTTTATTGTATACCCACAAGAACAAAAGTAAATTTATGAAAAATAGTGATAATCATAATCTAAACTTAAGAAATAAGGATAAACTGGCTGTTCCTAAATTTAGGCTTCATAAAGTGAGTAATTCTTTTGCGGGGAACTTTATTCGAATGTACAATACATTGCCAACCGAAATAGCAAATTTATCTGTCAATAAATTTAAAAAACTAATAAAAAGTAAATTGTGCCATAAAGCTTATTATAGTATTAATGATTTCTTAGATGACAAGGCTGCCTGGTTGTAACACGAATTGCTCCTTTCTAAATAACTCTGTATTAGATTTAAGATGAAATATTTTGAAAAAAGCCGAACTGAGTTTCTTGAGGGCTCTTCTCAGTCTCGTTGCATTTTGTAACCCTCGGTAGAGTCACACCAACTTTTGACGTATCTAAATAATTTTCTAAAAATTTCAAAGATAATAAACGTTATTTTATTTTATTTATATGAGGCATAATAGGATGCTACAGTTACCCATGCAGTGCAGGTCCGAAATTCGTTGTTTTGTGTTTTTATCTCATTATCTTTTTGACTGGATGAACTGATTGTAAAAATGTTTCTTTTAATTGAAAGCTGCTGGATCACGAGTGGTCCCATTTCAATTTGGTCCCATTCCGGTAAATTGAAGACGGTTTTTGTGTCAATGTTAGACATGTTTTATATATTAATTTAGTAGCAACTCCACGGGAACACACGCGAGTCTATAGTACTCTTATAATATCAGCTATCAACAGTGAAAGATAAAAGCCTATTCCCAACACCGTTGTGGTCGGCTTTCCAGTCCAACTGCGAATCGGCTGAACTTCTATATTTTCCGAGAAGCGACTGCCATCTGACCTCCACAACCCATGGGCGATATCAAAGTTCTGTAGTTAGACCGGTCGGATTTTTGTTTTAGGGCTCCAACTACCCCTAACGACTGCTATAGATGTTTTATGACAACCAGGACCGACGTCATAACAACGTGCTCTCCGAGGCACGGAGGGTCTCAATTTCTTAAGAAATGATCACCCATCCTAAGACCGGACCGGGTAGATGTTGCTTAACCTTTGCAATGTGTTAGGTAACATACCCGGTTACCACTAAACATCCAGACAACTGGTAACCATACTTTTATATTCCTAATTTCATACATAACATAATAATATATATTTTTTATTTACAATAAGAATTACAATATACAATATATACATAATTATAGACTAAAAATATTTACATTACAAAATATCGTTTAATAAATCGTCCGCGTCATTGCCGACTGGGAAGGTTCCCAGAATACTGGCTGTGTAGCCACGTTGCATGGCGATACTTATTCTTTGGGCAAATGTCTCTATAAAGGCGGCGAGCACTCGGACCCCATGACCCCAGTGTCTCAACCCCAAACGGCTCAAATATGTAATCACCTGCTAGGATATGATATATATATATATATATATATATATAATATATGATAATATACGTAAAAACACCCCAACTCCGAAAGAAACATTTGTGGATTACACAAATATTTGATTCGACTCGGGAATCGACCCGAGACTCCGGAGACGAAAGCCGACCACGCCACGCCCGAAACAGTCGGAAGAAAATGTAGGCGATTTTGGGAAGAAAGACGTGAATCGAATCTAATCGTGAGTCTAGCACGCACATTAGCGTGCTAGACTTATATGTACTTGTGCCTGAACACATAAGTCTAACTAACACACAACTCAAGTAGCAACACTGTGCACGGTACTTAACATTAAGCCTACTTTAAATAGTAAACAATGGCAAGTATCAAGATTGTTGCTGCGTGACTGCCGCGTCGCAGGCTGGCTTATCTGCTCATAGTATGCTGAGGACAAATATGGAAAGGGCTTTGGGCTTTTCGCTACTACTGTTGAAGACGATACGTTGTTATTTAATTGACATTGTAAAATGTATACTGTACGGTTTTTAGAGATTTTACTAGCGAACGCTCAGGACTTTCATCCATTTGGTATTATAGTCCAAGACGCCCAGGACTTTAATTGGCTGTGCCATAGCGGCTGGCACGTAAGATTTTAGTGCCCTTCACCAATATTTCGTCGCAAGGCAACGGGTTTCATTTTTTTTATATTACAATATAGCTGCTACTTTTAAGTAAATCCATACGGCCATTTTGGACATAACCTATTATATGTGTGCCCGGTGACGGCAATAGGCTTGCCCCCTATTACGGGGATCAACAAAACTACCCTCGAGCTCGACTTACATCGACTTCTATTAGGCGTGATTGTATGATTTTGATAAACTTGTAAAGAATATAAAATAACGTTAGGGTTTGAGACACTAGGGGTCATGAGGTTCGAGCGATCGCCCCCTTTAGCGAGACATCGCTTAACGTCTGATCGATCCTTCTCAGGACTAGAAGACTGGTTGTTTCTTGGCTCAAAGAATAAGTATCGCTATCCAAACGTGGCAACGCAGCCCGCATTCTGGGAACCTTTCCAGTTAGCAATGCCGAGGAGGACACAATATTTTGATAATATTATTATTACCGAATTTGGCTAGGTAGAGGTGGGAACACGTCGCATGGTGAAAGTGAGCAAGTCTCAGTCGCCTGTGATATATTCCCCACTTTATCACATCGGGTCCATAACCCGGCCGGTGAATCCATGGAGTGCCTAGCATTAAATCTCATCTCTATATACTACAGAATGCTTAATATGAAATTAAATAAATGTTTCTATAAAACAAACGACAATTAAGTAATTTTTAACCAAATATCAATGACAGTCGAAACGATCGTAAATTAAATTTCACTTAAGTATAAATCCAATTTGATTGTGCCCACAACTGGGCTATCCCACCCCTCCGGAAATACCGCACGACCGCTAACTGCGTTCGGAAACAATAAAAATTCTAACTAATCTTTTTAAATTTGTTACTTCAAGTTTCGTTCAGACTACGCTATAAGATATATCAATATAGTAAAGATAATTAAGACGACATGCTATACTATAGACTTAGAGCATGGCATGCACATGACGCTATTATTATCTTAAGGGTTATATGTATTTATTTAGTACGATGGCGGGCGGTACCGTAAGGAGCGATACAGCGCAACCAGCACAGCGCATCGCTCAATTATATACTTACAGCCGTATTAATAAACAAAGAGTAAACTTTACATCGAACTTTAAGTTTGAAGTAACCAAATTCATTATTAATAAATGTCGGGCAGCAAGGAAGTAAGCTAGTTCGATTGTTGTTTCGCAGTAAAATTTAATCCCAACCGTCCCCTAGTATAACTTGTGCGTATGACTAAACTAAACATCTGATATTTTTCTCATTCATTTGTATTTTTATTTCTAGCCGATTTTATGCCTTTTTTATTTTGGTTTCGCTAAATTGACGTCGCCCGCCTGGTGGTAAGTCGTGACGACGTCTAGCGATTGTGGGCCACTCTCTATAGTATTGCGCCCTCAACTTGACGACCTACTTATGTGCCTCTTCACGCTCCGCATAAAGAACCCAGGATTATATGTGGGAGGAAACACGTGCACAGGCAGGGCGTTCCAGGCCACTATCGTTCGGCAGAGACACTAACGATAAAACGTTCGGTTCTCGCGAACATGCTATCCACTGAGTGGGAGTGGCATCTCTGCCCGGCACGCGTTGTTCGGGATCGGAAGGGAGGGTGGGATCAGGTTGAAGAGCTCTTCAGAAAACTCGCAGTGGTAAATACGGTAGAATGCTGCCAAGAAAGCGATTGTTCGGCGCTGGACTAGCAGCTCAAGGCTTCCTATTACCTCCGCACAATCTATAATACGGATGTCGTGATACTACTTGTTCATTGACCGTAGAAAATGTAGATAATTTATTTAGTTGATCATTTGAGGGTAACGGATGAGTTAGAAGACTATTTTATTATCAGGATCAAGAAATGAAAAATTACTAATTCATTCCGTACGAGCAGCTTTTATTAATGAAAATTTTGTAATAATTAGGTAAGTAAGACTAAAAACAAATGTGCCTAGGAGAGCACGTTGTCGCGTCGGTCCCCGTTGTCATACGAACATCTATGGCATTCGTTACGGGTATTGGAGCCCTAAATCGAAATCCAACCAGTCTAACTGCAGAACCTCGATATAACCCGTAGGTTGTTGAGGTGAGATGGCAGTCGCTCCACGTAAAATATCGAAGTTCAGCCGCACCGCAGTTAGACTGGACAGCAACTGAGTTGGGAAAAGGCTCGGTTGATGATGAAGACATACTTACAAATAAATAAAATATCAAGCTTTACAACAAGGTTTTATTTTATAATTTAACATAATTTTTAAGGATTTTTATAAAATGTCTTGAGCTTCATTCCAGTTGTGCACATCTGAGTTCTTCTCTTTAAATTTCTATTTCTTTATTGAATCTTTTAATTTCTATTTCGATGGCATGGTTTTCTTCAGCTATCTCCATGCGTCTCTTGTGTTCCAATTCTTTTAATTGTTTTGACTGGGCCAAGTATTTTGAAAATCTACATCCTAGAAAAACAATGTACAATATTATTACCTACATATTTCCCATATTACACATATTTACTAAATAAATATGTATATTATTATCTATAATGTCACCATGGGCTAAGGTACAGGGCTTATTATGGTTTTTTGTAATGGGGTTTATTCCATCCTTGCCTGAATTTGTCTTACACAGACAAATCTGGCTTACGACTTAAACAAAACTGTTTTCTCTACAATGAGCCAAACACAGTGGTCAAGTCACCATGTGCATAATAGACAGGTTTGTTGCAATGCGCATTTCCAATATACCTAATATATTTTAATGAACCGATAGTATGAGAGGCTCGTGGTCTAGTGGTAACCGACAATGTTAACACATTGCAAAGGTTAAGCAACATCGAGTCAGGCTGGTCTTAGGATGGGTGACCATTTCTTAGACACTGACCATTCAGCCGAATCGCAGTTAGACTGGAAAGTCGACCCCAACTGAGTTGGGAAAAGGCTCGGTGAATGATGATGATGATGAATGAACCGATAGTATTTTTTTAGACTGTCGTATCATTTGTATGCGCTCACTAAATGTAGATAGATGACGTTTAAAACTCACCAGGCAAGGTCCATCGGAATCATATTTATTCTCATCACTAATTAACTCTGCTGGATTTCATAAGTTGGCTACCTCAACATCGGCTTGACTGGGACTTGAACATTAGATCCACCGCCAGTTTTAATAGTTTCCCTTTTGTAGCCACCAGATGCTTTCTTGCATTCATTATCATTCCCTTCCATTATATCTGCAGCTGACTCAAGTCTCGGGTTCTCAAGTTCAGTTCTTTGAATCTGAAACAAAGTAGCATTATCATCAATACTTTAATTTATGATAATTTCTATCACAATAACGGTCATAAAATACATAATAATACTCTGTGACAAAAAATATTAAAAATCCTTTATGTATATCCCACAATCCAGTTATGTTTTATCTCATGAAGTGCAATGTTGTAATGTTGTAATGAAGTAATCAGTAAAGTAAACTGACAAACTACACGCAACTACTATAATTGTGAGGAACTTTCTTTTATGTACTTCAAACCATGCGTTGCCCTTCGCCTTATTGGGGTTCGCTTTTAAAGACTTATACGTATTTTGAGAATAATCTTTCAAAATAAGACTTACCAATTTCTGTAGTCTTGCTCTGTATAATTTCAAATTGAAAAAAAATCTTCGTAGGTACACACTTTTCTTCATACGTTTTTATTCCAGTGTACAAATATTTTACGTTTGTGAGCCATCTTGTAAAATAAGATATTAACAATATCCCACGATTCATGGACAATGAAACAATAACAAAATAACAAAAATAAAAAGACAAGTACGAAACGATGACAGTTGAGTGACGTTTCATTTGACAGCTCCCGACTGATTACTTGTTATTTTAGCATACATTGCGTTTTTTTTCGACAATGTTGCCACAAGGAACGCGTAATCCGAGCTGTAAATAATGTATAGGTTCTTCAACGTTGCTTCGAGTTTATTAATAAGGTTGTTACGTCACACTTAAACACAATTACATTTAGAACTAACTATTTCGGTGTAAACATAAGAGTATCCATTGATTAGGTCTTTTTTATTAATAAGACTGTTAGCGTATAACAAGCCCGTACTATATGTATAGTATAGCGTAGTCTGAATGACGCTTTACTCGAAACATTTTCAGTTCGGAAACTATGAGTGAAATAATTCATTGGAAGTGTATAAAGAATTTCGAACGAACCGTTTGAAAAGAAAGTGCGTTTGACAGTTGAAAAGTTATGGCGGGCTATTTAGGAAATGGCCGCGAGACAATATGGCGTTTTGGTTCATATGTTTGTCGATGGGTTAGTATGCTTTGATGTTATATTTAGGTATATAATGACTAGCTGATGCACGCAGCTCCTCCCGCGTGTATTAAGTATCTTATTTGCATCGAAAACACACGGATTTTTCAAAAGTTTCGAGTGGAGACCGCGTATTGACCAAGTACCAGATGGACTGAGAACCTAGTGATAAGCGTCATACTAACAACTAACTAGGTATGCAACGCATGCTGCTTATTGCAAATGTTGAACGGAGCAAATGTTTTTATTACCTACATATTATCAGAATCAGAATCGAACACTTAAATTAACCAATCGAATGAAAAATTGGTTTAGGTTTCAGAAAATAGTCATGAAATAGTCGTAAGGACATGCCAAATCTCAGAAATAGTCCTTGAAGGGTTCCAGAGACATAAAGGTAACCTGATGAGGATTACGGCTTGAACATTTGAAAACTTCAACTTTCTCCGGAACGCCTGCGATTTTCGGTTTAAAGTTTATGCCAAAAAATAGTCGTAAAATAGTTGTATAAACTACTATAAATTTGAGCTGCATTAATTTGACAAAAAAAAGTTTTCGTTTGCCCTTCATTTGTATGGAGTACAGTCGTGTACAAAATTGGTAACTTCATAGACTACTAAATTATAAATACTAGACGACCAAAAAAAAAAACCTAAAAATAAACAAATTCATTTTAAAATCAAAGAAACAATTAAAATATCATAGAATCTTAATCAAACAGTGTAAAAATGTTAACTCTAGTTTAAAATTAAGAGAACAAGCTAAATTATCTATGTTAGAACTTAAACCAAGTCATTTAAAATATTACACTGACACACAACGCTTAGAGTCACAAATAAAAAATTTGCAATTTGAATTAGAGTATGTAACTAAGAAATATGAATGGTCTCTAAAAGACTTTAATAAGTGTTTATCAAGTATAGATAAGGTACTCAAAACATCTAATTATAATACTGAGCGCCGTAATACCTTCATAAATAACCACTAGTGCAACATCAACTGCACAAGCCCTTCTCAATCTTTGGAGCACCAGGCTTCTACTTCATTAGTGTATGAATTGTGTGACAGTGTAAAAAGTAATAGTCATACTGGTTATACTAAACTCATTTTATTTAGTGATGATATTGGAACTGATTTTGGTTCTTTTCTGATACAACAATTTAATTCAAATTGTTATTCAATTATTAATAACTGTTATCCAGGTGCATCTTTAAATGAAATTATGCAAAAGATATTAGAATATAATTTTGACTCAAACAGTAAAATAATTATTTTCTGCTCAAACAGGGGTAAAATTAACAAAAAGATACTTTGACAAAATGCAAAACTTATATGTTGAACATGTAGTAATGTTTACATTTACATTACCATATATAAAAGGTGTGCCAGACGTGGAAAATTCTCTTAGATATAAGATAAATTTACAACTCAATTTAACTTGCCAATATAATAATAAATTCCATGTAATTGACTTTAATTCTGTTTTTAAGAGAACTGTATATAAATACAATTTGTCAACTTCTGACAGTAAGTTTAACGATAACAAACATATTGTTTATGTAAACATACGTAGGTATTTTCTACCAAAGCATTATAAGAGACAAATAGCAAGTTTGCTATTCAATTATTTTTACACTTCGGCCAAGAACTTGGCTGACAAAACTGCTTTTATTGAGCAATGTAGATTTAGTGTTAAGACTTTGGAATCTGTTCCAAGTAATTTAAATTAAGTTCTACGACAACAGAGGCAATATTACCCTTTAGCAGACATAGTCAATTAATTGAATTAAATTTAGTTACAAATATTAATTATGTTAAAAAATGCCCTCCAAATCAAACCAAATCAAAAAATGTAAATTATATCAACATAGGGCATCAAAATATTGGTTGTTTAACACATGGCAAAGAGTTAGAGTTGGAAATGTTAATGAATACAGATAATATTGATATTTTTTGTATTACTGTATAAACCTGGAACCTCACCCTTTTGCGAATTTGAGGAACTTATTGACCAATATTCTATTCTATTATTATATTAATGCCAATTTTCTATTATTATATTATTCTATGTAAACTTGGAAAAACTAATAAGTACCTAATAGTATGTGGTGAGTTTAATGTCGATTTACTTGTTAATACGCCTATGAGTTCTAATATTTTAAATTTATTTAAATCACACAATCTTACAAACTTATTTTTGGAGCCTACTAGATATTGTGATACAATATCCACTTGCCTGGATAATATATACAGCGATATGTTGCCAGAAAGTAAAAGTATTATAAAAAAGCTAGATTCAGACCATTGTGGGCAAATAGCATCTTTTAAAATCACTAAAGAAAAAGTTATAAAACGTAAAATATTATGTAGACCAAAAACTGGTGACCGCTTGGAACGTATGAGGGTTGGACTTTGCAATAAAATTCCATTCTTAGACACTGGCTTAGATCCAAATGTAATGTATAAATTATTTTTTGATTCTTTTTACAACGAGTTCATCTCCATAATAATCAAGTCTAAGGAGGTCATGATTAGTGATAGTCCTACTTTCAGTGAATGGGCCACTGAGGGTATACACAAAAGTAGACAAAAACTTTATGAACTATAATCAAAAAGACAGCTTAATAGATCAGTTGAATTTCTAGATTATGTTAAAACTTATTCAAAAAAGTTTAAAGCAGATTGTTTAGCAGCTAAATCAAAATATATAAGTGATAAAATTCTCAATAGTGCTGACAAAGTTAAATCTACTTGGAAAATTATAAACACGGAAATAGGTCAACAAAAATTAAATGATAATAATTTTAAACTTAATATAAATGGTAAAATAACTACATCAGACTTCGAGGTCGCTAACGAATTTGAAAATTTTTTCTCCCGAATTCCTGTAGATTTGACAAAAACCCTAGGCTCTTCTACCCCCATTGCAGAATCTTTGTTAAAAGCAAACGTTCCTTGTTGTAACGTTATTTTAAATTCAGTAAAGTTAACATAAACACGTCTTAAAAACTTTTAAATCTATCTTTTAAATTTATAATCTAAATATCAAGAAAAAAGCTGACCTCTGGGGCATCTCTGTGTATTTAGTAAATTATTTTATTGAAATGGTTGCTCCTGAACTAGTAATAATATTTAATAATTGTGTTTATAGTGGTGTGTTCCCTGGTTTAATGAAATCTAGTAAATTAATTCCCGTTTAAATCGGGTAGTACTTCAGATCCGTCCAATTGCCGTCCCATTTCTGTACTACCTACATTTAGTAAAATTTTTGAAAAAAATATTCTTAATCAAATGCAAAATCATTTTAACGTTAATAAACTATTACATACAAAACAATTCGGTTTCACTAGTGGTCGGTCCACCACTGATGCCGGAATTAAATTATTAGAGTGTATATACAGGGCCTGGGATGAGTCATATGATGCTTATGGTGTATTCTGTGACTTATCTAAGGCCTTCGATTGCGTTCAGCACCAGACTTTAATTAAGAAACTTGATCATTACGGAATCCGGGGGACGGCCTTGAATTTCGTCTATTCTTACTTAAGTGATAAGGTCCAGAAAGTAGTGAACAGTCACCTGGTTCTCCTGTAGCAATGGGGGTACCGCAGGGTTCAATTTTGGGACCTTTTCTTTTTCTAGTATATATTAATGATCTCCCTCACCTCATAAGAGACGACCACGAGGTAGTTTTGTTTGCTGATGACACTTCTTTAATATTTAAAGTTAACGTGGACAGCGCAAACTTGACGATGTAAACATTGCCCTCTCTAGGATAGTCCACTGGTTTTGTGCTAATAATTTATTATAAAATGAAAATAAAACTAAATGTGTAAGATTCACCTTACCTAATGTAAGACTTGTTAAAACCAGTGTTAAGGTTAGGGATGATATAATAGAGTTGGTCGATGACACTGTCTTTCTGGGCATAACGTTAGACTCCAAATTGCAATGGGGGCCTCATATCGGGAAAATTTCGGCCAGGCTTAGTTCAGCAGCCTATGCTATCAAAAAGATCCGACAACTTACAGACATTAAAACGGCGCGTCTTGTCTACTTCAGCTACTTCCACAGTATCATGACATATGGCATACTACTGTGGGGTAACGCTGCCGATATTGAATGCATCTTTGTGTTGCAGAAGAGGGCTGTCCGGACTATCTATGGAATGGGGTCTCGGGAGTCATTAAGAGATAAGTTTAAGCATATTAACATCCTTACAGTGTATTCACAGTATATTTATGAAATTTTATTGTATACCCACAAGAACAAAAGTAAGTTTGTGAAAAATAGTGATAATCATAATCTAAACTTAAGAAATAGGGATAAACTGGCTGTTTCTAAATTTAGGCTTCATAAAGTGAGTAATTCTTTTGCGGGGAACTTTATTCGAATGTACAATACATTGCCAACCGAAATAGCAAATTTATCTGTCAATAAATTTAAAAAACTAATAAAAAGTAAATTGTGCCATACAGCTTATTATAGTATTAATGATTTCTTAGATGACAAGGCTGCCTGGTTGTAACACGAATTGCTCCTTTCTAAATAACTCTGTATTAGATTTAAGATGAAATATTTTGAAAAAAGCCCAACTGAGTTTCTTGAGGGCTCTTCTCAGTCTCGTTGCATTTTGGAACCCTCGGTAGAGTCACACCAACTTTTGACGAATCTAAATATTTTTTTTATTAAATTTTAAAGATAATAAAAGTTATTTTATTTTTATTTCATATGATATTATTGTGAAATATTCCGCGTAATGTATAATATTACTTCCAATTAGACGTTTTGCATGCCAACTGTTATAATTAAACAAAAAAAAAACAAACATTTATAATTTGTATCCTTATTTATTACAATCGAATAAATCTCAGTACATATATGTTTATATCACAGCAATTAGTTTTGATCACAATTATCACAGTTAGTTCAATATCTGTTGGTGTTGGATTAGTTTAAATTAAGTTCCTATTAAAGTGTAAACAATCATAATATCTTGTCATTATCCTAGAAACTTACTACTACAAAAAAGTTTTGATCATAATAATCACAGTTGTTTCATTGGTATAATCACAGCAATGTCATAAAAAGGATACAAATGCAAGGATACAAATTATAAATATTTGTTTTTTTTTTGTTTAATTATAACAGCTGGCATGGAAAATGTCTAATTGGAAGTAATATTATGTATTAAGTGGAATATTTCACAATAATATATGAGGTTACCAATTTTGTACACGACTGTACTCCATACAAATGTAGGGCAAACGAAAACTTTTTTTTTTTCAAATTAAAGCAGCTCGAATTTACAGTAGTTTAAACGACTATTTTTTGGCATAAACTTTATACCGAAAATCGCAGGCGTTCCGGAGAAAGTTGAAGTTTTCAAATGTTCAAGCCATAATCCTCATCAGGTTACCTTTACATCTCTGGAACCCTTCAAGGGCTATTTCTGAGATTTGGCATGTCGTTACGACTATTTCATGACTATTTTTTGGAACCCAAACCAATTCGATAGGCTTTACCGTTTGCTTGCACCAGAGATGAGGATTACAGCTTGATGTTCAAGGCATTATCCTCATTAACTTATAGCTATAACGCCGAAACTATAATACGACAATTTTTTTTACAGGTACGACTATTTATGACTATTTCATGACTATTTTTTAGCGTTGTCAAAATTCGTTTTCATTGAGATTTCAAATATGAGGAATACAGCTTGAAGCACGGTTTTTCGGTGATGTCCAGGACATTTTCGGTAATTATTCCTCCGTGGTCAGCTCTATTTTCATGATTTCAGATATATGCACTCCCGGGTATGATGTCGGTCAGCATGCCAAATTTGGTCAAAATCGGTCGAGCCGATTCGGAGGAGTTGGCACACAAACGATTTACGCTTGTCGCCTAAGATTGAGCTCCGCTCAATTAGAGAGGAATCCTATATTTGTGTGAACCACAAATGTATTTAGAAATATATAAGTATGTTTATCAGTTGTCTAGATCCCATAGCATAAGCCTAGCTTAGTTTGGGCTAAATGACGTTGTGTGAGCATGTCCAACAATATTAATTATTTTATTTATATTTCATTATTGTATGACACTAGTGGAAAAACGCTAGGAAAACCGCTGTTAAACATGCGCCTCTGTTAATGCCATCAAGGCCATAAATATTATTATTAGAAATCAATATTTTATTCCACCAATAAAGATATAGTAACAGAATACATAGAGGGAAAACCGGCGGGAACGAGGGTAGACATGTATTCGCCGTCCGTGTTCTTGTCAATCATATCGGACACCGCGGAAAATTCCGTAACTCGATAGATGTATCGGAAGGAAAATATTTTCCGATAACATTTCACACGTAACTTATTAAAGAAGCCTTTTTATATGAGAAGCTAGCTGAATACGGCATCTCCGCCCGCGTGATTGTTCCCAGTTGTTTGGTTCCCATCTCCCACGGGAATACATCACCCGGATAAAAATTTGCTTATACCACTCTGGGATAGGGTTAATCCTGGATACATGCCCCAGATGGATAGAATCCCCACTTTCAAAAAACCCTAGTTCACTAATTCCCACCTAATAATTAAGAGTGTCAATACGAAGCTTAGACACCCCTACCTCGAGTTCAGCAGGGTTATGTTACACCCTACTGAACCCGAGGTATGGGGTGTCCAAGCTAGTGCACGTGTTTTGCTTGTGTGTGTGATAATTATCTCAGCAGCGAACGCAAAAAATACGAAAAAGTTTAGAGCTAAGTATTGGCTGTTGTATAACTTTATAAGGACTTATAAACTCTATTATCTTTCTATTTGTATCAATACAATGGTTCATTAAGTGTACACTTGGGTGTAAATAATCGCTCTTTTGTACACTTATAAAATCAAAGGGCATCTATCATCAAAAAGGATAGTTATCCCGATTTTTCGAGGTATAGATGCCATGAAGAATGGATGACCATTTCTCCACAACCAATAGCAAAGTCGGTTTTAACCACTTTAAGTGGGCATCTATCCTGGATTTACCCTACTGTAGTTACACGGAAAAAATCTTTCACAAATATATTTTATCCCTGCTGCTATTAGGTTACATTTTATCCCGGTAAATATGTTCCCATGGGAATTGGGGACGAGGAAACTATGTATATCACGCTGGCGAATTCACCAGCAATCAGCTAGTCGTCATATAAGCTAATCCACGCGAACCAGTGAAAAATAGCGCTTTTGACCACACGACTGAAGTCTCTTGCCCCGTTTTTTAGGCAGTACCGTGTGATATACGAAACGAAACATTCTATCACTATCTTCTTCTTCTTCTTTCTTTAAAAACGTGGCTCTATCGATGTTTATCGATGATTTTGCCAATGTCAAGGTAATGCTTGATTGTTGACAGCACAGAAGGACTAGTTGTTCCTAACTAGCTCCAGGTGCAGGACAAGAAACGTTGTTCGGTATGTGAGTGTCTGGGATCCCGATGTTTGCGGAGCACCAGAGGTAACCTAAAAAGCCACCAGCCACGCGCTCAGAAAAAATCGAACTCCTATCACTAATTTATATCTCCCTCTTTACTTACTTCAAAAAATATAGGTTTATTTATTTATTTATTTATAAATCATTGCAAATATGGGTTACATCAGATGTTAGCAGTAATTCACAGACACACCATACTTTACCATAATACTAGGCATGCAATTTTCGAAGGTGGCTCAATCGGGAGTACAATTTCTGGATAAGTACATAATCTTACCTTATTATAATCAATTACATAAAATGTTGCAAAGTTCAAAATTTAAGTAAATTAAAATGTCATCTTATTACATCAATTTCCGATTGTCATGTTACATTTTAGTCTATTCATAGTTTAATGTCAAAAAATATTACAAAACAAAAGTCAAATTCTTATATCTAGCTGACACTGCCATCCAGCAAGTATTCAGTCACTGTGTAATAGGCTTTTTTTCAGTAACAACGACGACAGTTCTTTCTTAAACTGGTGCATATCTCTACAGCCCAGTATTGAATCTGGCAACTTATTATATAGCTTTGGTGCCATACCTAAGAAACCCTTACCATAAACCATTTTTTTGTGTGTTCTGGTGCGTATTTTATTCTTATGACGAGCACTCTTTAATGTGTTAAATAGGTTAAAGTTCGACTTCACAAATACAGCCACCTCATAAATATATAGGCATGGCAATGTTAATATGCGTAATTTAGGGAACCACATTCTGCAACTATCAGTGGATTGCAGGCCACATATTGCTCGTACACATTCTTTTTGTGCCCTAAATATAATTTCCGCATTTGTGGAGTTACCCCAGAATATAACGCCATACCGTAATGAGGAGGTAACATAGGCGTGATACGATGTCAATACTGTCTGTCGGTCAGCTACCCTCGATAACTTACGTAGTGCATATGAGTATTGATTAAGAGTCCTCCTATTAAATTTTACCGTTTTCGCTGATTTTACAGATGTGTTTTACACTGAAAATACTGTATTTTTATAAGTTTTAATGTATAACATGAAATATTATTTCAATAATGATCTAATAAGTGAGCTACTTTCTTATTTTTGTCATTAAATTTTGATTAATCGACCTAAAACAATCGGTAGTTTTTCGTATCTTTTGCTGGAAGAGGTCTAGAATATCACAAATTCACTAATCGTTTTGACGTCTAAAAAGTATTACAAAAATACAGTGTATTCTTGTAAAAGTCATCTATCAAATGTATGGATTACTTTTTATCACTTTCATAAAAAAAAATAGAGTAAACAAATATTTAAGTTAGTCAAATTTTAGAGAAAATGGGCAATGAATTGGTTCTTATTTCGGCTACATAAAACTCTCGTTCATAAAATTAAAACAACATAAATAAACCTTGGTTCAAAATCAATCCATTTCCAAAAAAAAAGATAGCTAAATAATAAAAAATAGGCTGTAAATAATCTTTTAAAAACACCTAAATTTCGCTTTATAATACTCGACGCATGCCTCAAGTAAGCAGTCCGCGCCAAGCGCTTACAGGGAGAGGACGTGTCGCTCTGCGCGCCAAAATTCGACGCCGTCTACAGACGAATATAGCGTGGCGTGAGATTTTGATACTTTGGTAATATTAGTTATTATTTTGTGATGATTAGGCTTCTTTTTAAATACAACAAGTGATTATGTAGAATGTATTTATCATTGTTTTTGTTAAAAAAAGCTGTTATATTTTATAAAGCTGGATTACTCACTCACTGACACAATTTTATTGTTCTCCTTGATGGTGGAGGGGAAGGTACCTATGTTTTTTTTGCAGAAATGTAAAGGGGGTTCGGGGACCTAGGGAAAATTCCGAGTTTTTTAGATTTGCCCTCCAGTCCCCCAAGGGGGGCTCCCGAGTAGAATCAAACTGAGTAACAATTTTATAGAGGTAGTTTTTTATTTTATTTTTTTTGTATTAACCCAATAAAAAAAATAAAACGCCAATTTGACGCCACCCGCCTGGTAGTAAGTCGTGACGACGTCAAGCGATTGTGGGTCACTCACAGCACACTATACTATAGAGAGTGGCCCTCAACTTGACGACCTACTGAACCCAGGATTATATGTGGGAGGAAACACGTGCACAGGCAGGTCGTTCCAGGCCAGTATCGTTCGGCACAGAAACGAACGTTTAAAACGTTCGGTTCTCGCGAACATGTACCTACTGTGTGGGAGTGGCATCTCTGCCCGGCACGCGTTGTTCGGGATCGGAAGGAAGATGAGATCAGATTGAAGAGCTCTTCAGAATGCTCGCCGTGGTAAATACGGTAGAATGCGGCCAAGGAAGCTATTGTTCGGCGCTGAGCTAGCGGCTCAAAGCTTCCCGTTACCTCCGGACAATCTATAATACGGATAGCTCGACGCTGCATAGCGTCGAGAGCGTCCAGCAAATACTTCGCGGAGCCGTCCCAGAAGTGAGAGCAGTATTCGACGCAGGGTCCAATCTGCGTCTTGTACAGCAGACACCTCTGATGCAGTGTAAAGAATCGCTTTACCTTATTCGCCATACCTCATTCCTAGTTTCCACGAAGCTAGCCCTATACATCTTTCGATGTAGTTTTTAGTATTGAGCTCTTGACGAACGTCTATGTCAAGGATCTCAAGGTTGCCTTTCATTGGTAATAATGCATTCTGAAGAGAGGGTAGGGGAAGGAAAGGGGATTTCTTCGCTGTAAATGCACACGCCTGCAATGTGCTGTCATCTGCATAACAATTAATGTTCCCGAGGGATAGCATATCATTGATTTGCAGAAGGAAGAGTTGGTGACAGCACGGACCCCTGCGGCACCCCGGTATTGTTTCTCGATACATATATACATAACCGGGGCAACACAGGTAAGGCGTGTTATCAGGGCGGCGTATTTGTGTCTCCGTGAGGAACGTCACAGCGGGCCGAGCCGTCTCAAGGTATGGTGGACGGCATCGAGGTTCGCATGGAGTCCACGGATGTTGGTGAACTCCACCTCGAAAAGTGAAGCTGTGGGGTTTCCTGGGGCCGCTGTGGAACGTTTACTTATTTCTGTTGCACTGCCATTATAAATTTGAAGAAGAAGCGTGAAGACAGGGCGACATTTGGTGCAGCAGTAATAAGTGACAAAGCGCAGGGGCTAGCTTCGTCTGGAACCGTGTGGTTAGGTTGGAGCCGACCCGCCGGACGGAAGGGCTACCAAACCCCCCCTGGTGCAAGGCCGCCGCTATCCCACACTGGTTACCACCCGGAGCGGCGATCCCACATCAGGATTATGCGCGAGAACATGTGGGGCAGCCTCCTGGTGTGGTTGGTCCCAGGCGGGCCCCATGACTGTGTTGCGGGCGGCCGCGGCAACGCCGTTGCTAAGGGTCTCCCAGGCCGGCGAATCGACCCACACCACCCACACTAGACTCCGCTTAGCCCCCACTGGTCCCATGCCTGCTGCACCATACATGGCCCCGGGCCCGGCGGTGCAGCTGTTGAACCCCTTACGCAACCAGCCTGGGCTGGGTTACTTGTGGGGCTTTAGCACAGTTGCACGGTGGCACCCCCCGGATCAACACCCGGTACCCACGTAGGGACCGAAGCCACTTCATAGGTACCGTAAATTAACGAGCCTCGTCCGTTGATCAGCAGGTGCGCCACTAGCAGATGAGTTCGCTGGGGCCCTAAATATGTTGGTAGAGCCCCTTTGTATAGAGGAGGTCAAATGATTTTGATTAGGAAAAAAAATTAGCCCTCGCCCCCCCTTTGAGAGTGCAACGACAGAGGAAAGGTAGAGGAGTTTTGATTACGGGATCATACGAGTATAGAGGGTCTTTTCTTGAATTTAAGGAGAGAAAAAAAACACCCACCCTCCTAGCCCTCTTTTCACCTCCCCCACACAAGACACTATTATTATAAAATGAAAAAAAAAAGATCAAAACCATGTAATCGCCGTACCTACTGGCTGACCACCATCGGTAACTCCGGACTCACGCACAAAATGTGTCAAATACCTAATTCCGCCCGTTTCGATTCTGCATACGGACTCTTAAGACGTTTTCGAACAATAATGGTATGCGTTTTCCACGACATGTCTTTATCAAGTTCAAGTCCCAGAAACTTGGTTGACTTGGATTCTTGGATTATCTTTCCTTCATAATGTATCCGGGGCGTCTCATGCTGAGTCCTCTGTTCAAACGTCATTATTTTAGTTTTATCTAAGTTAATTTTCAGGTTATGTCGCGTAAGCCAGTCAATTACTTTAGTGAGAAAACTTATATCAGTAGCAACGCAAGCCAAACCATAAACTAAATTGTAAGCGTCGAACCAAAAAGATAAGGGGTATTTTTTAAAAGTACGGCGACCATCTTGCTAGGTTTCTATATAATATTTCAGTGCACAATTGTATTAGCTTACAATAGGCTTTATCTATGAAGACTTACAAGTTCTAGAATTTTCTATACTTATTAGAGGGCTTTTTAAGTGAATTTCACCCCTTTTACTGTAGTCAATTAGGTTATAAAGCAACTAGCGGTCAGATAGACAGACAGACGGACGAAAGCAAATCGTCCAGCCTCGAAATGTAATACGCTTCGCTCGCTCGATCAAAAAGCCCTGACTTTTAGAATTTAGGTTCGTAATACAAAACAGTTTTTGATATTTTATTGTTTACTAGGGGACGCCCGCGGCTTCACCTGCTTGACAAATTATATACACAAAAACCTTACTCGAGAACCATTCTATACATTTGTGAAAACAGCATCAAAATCCGTTGCGTGGTTATAAAGATCCAAGCATACAACACTTCGTGCTAGTTTAATTCGTGCGAATTGACTACTAACGCACATATAGACCGGAAGCTACTTTGTGTTATATGTTATGATAGCCAATCTTTAGCGATAAATACTTTATTATACACACGCCTATATCCCCGCAGGGGTAGGCAGATGTGCATTACACACCCACAATTTGCCAGTATTTTTAGTCCCACGTAATAGGAGGCAAGCCATTTTGCCGTCACCGGGCACATTTATAATGGGTTATGTCCAAAATGGCCGAATGAATTTAATAAAAAGTAGCAGCTATATTATAATTTTGAAAACTAAATTTGAAACCCGTTTAATATTAGAAAAATGGGAAAAAATACAAGATACGTAATAATTCTCTACCAACCATGAGTCGTGAGTATTTGCCATACATACATATTCACATACAATCACACCTCTTACCCGTTGAGGTAGACAGAGACTATAATATAAAAATAATATGTAAGCTAATGAAATCCTTGTGAATAAGCACCAAACAGTGGCATATAAAGAGCCTGTATTTACCGATGCCAAGCATCATGCGTTGTTAGGGCGTGTACACAACGTACGAACAAAGGGCGTAAGGCGGCGTACACACCGCCACGTTATCGCCTTGGGGCTGGGTTATAGGGAGGGGATATTGTCGATAAAATGGTAACTAAGTTTTTTTTGCGTGATTCACATTCTTTATGGGACACTAGCGGACACCTGCGGCATCGCACGCGTGAAATAGTTTTATGGTTACGAAATCCCGCGGGAAGACATTCCCTGGATAAAAATAGCCTATATTACACCTTATTACATTAGCTATCTGCCAGTGAAAATCCCGTTAAAATCGGTCCAGCCGTTCCAAAGATTATCAGGCACAAACAGACAGACAAAAAATTCAAAAATTGCATTTTTTTTGTGTATCCTATCGTATGCATTGAGTAGAAACCTGGTAATTTTAAATTACACACATACACTTCAATTTTATTTATGTTTATGGATAAGTATTGTAAAATTTAGGTGCGTTAAAACAGTCTTTTTTTATTATATTCCAAATTATTTTATCGGTAAAATTGAGTAATCGACTTAAAAATCGATGTGTCAAATATTCTAGTATTTTAATCAGTTTGTTTCGTTCCATTGATTCGATTTTAATAATTACTATCATTCACTGAGCCTTATCCCAACACAGTTTGTGTCGGCTTACCAGTATAATTGCGATTCAGCTGAACATCGATATTTTACGTGGAGCGACTGCCATCTGACCTCCACAACCCAAGGGCGATATCGAATAGAATTACTACATATTAGTTATATAAAATTAGGAAAATTAAGGTTTCAATGAAAGTAGGTGTCAAAGAATATATTTTCATCGATGTCAGTTTTAAATCGGCTAAATCGTGAAATACGCAAAACGTACAATTAAAGTTTCCATTAATACTATTGACGATGTAACAAAACATATTTTATTTTATTTTATAAAAAATATATCATACAATCGTAACTAAACAAATGTTACGTGGGACTATCTAAACCTTATATGGTCCCACGTAACATTGTTTAGTTTATCAAGCAAGTCATATTTAAGTCATACATTTAATATCACACGTTATTAGAAGGTATAATTTTAGAATAGGTAATGTACATATTTAGTTAGTTTCAATTGTATTTTTTTATATCACATTAATTTTGACTTAGATTAACTGTACAATTAAATATCGATATTATCGAGTTACATCACTACAACACAATTGGTTAACGCTCGGATTCGCCAAATAATCCTGGGAAACACACAATGCGGTGTCCACGCGATCGCTCTTATGTAGGATTTAGAGGTGGTGACCATACTTTTTGTATTACATACGACAAATGCGGATAAAATAACTTTTGTTACTGCCATAAGAGGATTTGTGTTAACCTATTTATTTAATTGGGTCCTTAAGATATAAAGATGTTCGGTTGGACATCTTTTTGATAGAATCGACGTATGTTCTATGTATTTTGTTGGAACATACATTTATTTTTAAATCCGCGAGATCGCGGCCGCTCTTATGTCCATTGCTGCGGGCGTCTCTCGTATACACCATATATTTAGGCACATTGAAACAATTTAATTTCTTTTATATATTTTTTTTTTAATTTAGAACAATTCACACGACTCCATTTAGTTTCAAACTAAGCAGAGCTTGTGATATGAGTACTAGATAAACTGATATAAATACTTATTAAGACGGAGCGTAGCGGAGTCTTCTCTAACATGGGCCCAATCGAAAATGTATGTAAAACGATACCGGTCGCAATTTTAAACCTATCGACTTGAAATTTGGCATGCAGATAGATCACATTAACGTGCTTTGCTGGGGTTGAACGACATTGGTCAAATCGGCATTTCGTCCAATATGACAATGGTCAAAGCTGTAGTTCGTCGAATCGTCTGTTTGTCCAATTATCTATAATAATTTGCCAAATACGCTATTGGTCAAGTTATTTTAGTACAACTAACCACAAAAATGAAAGTACCGCAGTAGTTTTAATTATTTATTCAATTCATATTTATTTACAGAATTCATACCCAACACAACTGTTTTAAACACTGTAACGTGTCTGATTTTCCACGCAATAACTTTTCTATTATTTTTTCTATTTTTGTATATTTTATGATGTTAGATGTTTTCCTCTGCTTCTCATCTTCTCTTTTGACTTTATTTAAATAATATTTCACTTCCTTTTTTAAAATAATTATATATATGTAAATATTATGTTTTTCTTGAACTTTAATCCCTAATCTCCTATGCCAAGCCTCGACCGCATTAGTAGTACGATGGCGTTCATTTGCACAACACCACATGTCCTGAGAAATCCTTTTTTGCCATTACTCACAAAAATATTTTTGAAATGTTTCCGCCCTGTTATCATTTTCTGGCATCATCTCAAGTATAGCTAACCATCCTTCAGGAATATACTGATAGGGCAGTAACGCTAGATTCGTAGTCTAACAATTTTGTTCAGATTGTCGTCAGCCATCATCCCAAGTGCTTTTGCTTTTTTATAAATTGATTGGTTAAAATGGAAAAAGCAGCCTTTGGCAAGCACATCAGGGAAAATGCCTTTTGCCGCGTTAATTATTGCCATTTCGTAATCATATTTTAGAAAATGCACATCAAGCTTGAATTGGAAACGCAAAACCGAGAATAATCTCTCATAGGTTTGCTGAGTTTTATTAGGCATGAGACAAAAAATATGGGAATATTATTGGTGCTTGCTCTTGTACTGCCCACGTCTACTTGTACTGATAAAATTTGAAAAATAGGCCGCGGTACGGTTGTAAAAGTGCCATCTACAAAAATCAAATCCGTATTTAATGCTATTTCTATACCGCAAACATACAAAGGAGGTAACAATTGATCCAAAGTTAACCTCAGAATACTTCAATTCTATTTTACTACATTTTAATTAACCAATATTATTTTTAATAAAATATGCGTAAGTAAAACATTTTTCATCTCTCATGCTCTGAAAGTGGGTCATTACTTACCTAATATGCGGGTTGAAAGTTATACATGTCGGCCCTAGGGCGGAAAAGTAAAAAAAAAATCATCAGCATATCTTGAGGCGATGACATAAAACGTATACAGCCAATGTTCGATAGTCAATACAACATTCTGGTTTTTGAATGATCATAAACAAAAAAAGAGTTGGGTTACAATAAAATAAAACGTAAATAGCACAAACAATAATTATTTGGACAGTTATACCTTAAAATACTGAGTTTTTTAGTATTGACTTTTAGTGGAGACTCCGACCAAACCTGACTAAAGCGACCGTAACGCGTCAAACCATAAAAAATACTCTATAGCGCATCCTAAAATATGTGCGTAAGAAAATAACTGAAGTAATTAAAAAAACTGAAGACCATTTCGTATGGAAAAATATAACTAATGACAAGGCGGCATGACCAACAGACTTGCCTGCCCTAAAAAAAGTGCGAATGAAAAACAAAAATTTAAAAAAAGGCGGGAAGTACTATACTTGATACGTGATCAATCTCTATTGTTATATTTGTTATATTTGACTTTTATTTGCTTTCCTCGTATTCGAAATGAAAAGTAGAGTGTTTAACTCGGGTGAAAACACCCATTTCTGCCTCGAACTATTGGCGCTCTCACTACGTTCGAGCGCCAAAATATCTCGTCAGGAATGGGATGCTTTCTTCCCTTGGTTAACAATCTACTATTGTTCAGAAAAATTTGTATACATACCAAGTTAAATTTTTCCCAAAAATATTTAAAAATGGTCATAATTTGGGTACCTATAACGGGCGCCTTCTTTCTCCTTTTGTAAGTCTCAACTCAGTTCTTTCAACAAATTATGTAATTCAAAATGCATGTTTTCATCGACAGTACATAGACTTGACCAATAGCGTATTTGGCAAATTTCATAGTTGGACAAACAGACGATTTGACGAACTACAGCTTTGACCATTGTCACATTGGACGAAATGCCGATTTGACAAATATCGGTTTGACCAATGTCGTTCAACCCCTTTGTTGTATAGTTTTTGGTATAATTATGTGGCTTTTATAGTTTTTGAGTTGTTAATTACGTTCTCCGTCTTATTTATTTCGACGTAACCGCCCGCGTTCCGGCGAATACCTAGTATACTCGTACAACATATTATACATAGGAAACATCCAGAGACACCCGAGACTCCGGCGTCGAAAGTGGATGCACTACCGACCACGACACCGAAGCAGTCAATAATTATTTAACGCATAACTTCACGCGAGGTGTATTAGTTGCAGCATCTTACTGGATACGTTATGTGTCTGATACTATGAATGTAGTTACTGATGATTGGAAAAGAGGGGCCGAGAATTTTTATTGCCAGGTTCTTTTCTCTTTGGCTCCACCCGTTGCTTTGCGAATCTGGCTTTAAATGTAAATTCTTATGTGCTGACGTTAATAAGTGTTATTTTATAACCTATATTAATACATATTTTTGAGTTTGGGTTGTAGATATACAACTCTTTACTTGTAATAATTGATCCCATCTTATAGGGTGTGAACTTGTTGACGCTTTAAGGGATTTTTTATGTAGGTTTGCCAGAACCTATCTCCGCTTGAAGGTGTAACATAACCCATTATAAATAAATGTGCCCCATGACGGCAATAAGTTTGCCCCCTACTACGTGGGACTAAAAATACTGGCAAATTGTGTGTGTAATGCACCTTTGCCTACACCTTCGGGATATAGGCGTGATGTGTGTACCTGTTTTTTTATTGCAATCTGGTGCTTCTTGCGTTTTTCGGACTAAAAATTGGTCGTATTCCGTCAATTTAAAGTCGTACTTTTTTTTTTCTAAAATTATATCCTTTTTGGTTTTTCATATGTACGAAATAGTAGAAACCCCAAGTATACCTAAATAATTGAACGAAAAAAAAGGACTTTAGAATAGAGGGTAGGCACAGAACAAATATTTGTCCACTAATTTATAATTTCCGAACGGAAAAGTTGGCATTTCATTAAGGTGCCGTGTCAACACGAACAACGAGATGATAGAAAAAAAATATACGACAAGTTCATAACGACGTGGGGTTCCGTAGATAAATTATATTTAAACAAATAAATTACGGACGCCCGCGGCTTCACCCGCTTGACGAATTATATACACAAAAACTTGTCTCGAGAACCACTCTATCTATTGGTGAAATCCGCATCAAAATCCGTAGCGCAGTTTTAAAGATCTAAGCATACATAGAGAACGGAAGCAACTTTGTTTTATACTATGTTATGAAGATGATTATGATGCTTAGTCAATAGTGGTATCCTGTTCTATTGGTTGATCATCCCTTCTGGAAAACTAGTGTCTTGCGCGGTGCTTCGCGCCGCACCACTCCATAGGTTTTGGCCTATAACTTTTGACCCCTTAGGGCTAGGTCAAATTTTCGTTTTTTTTGGCTTGCCTCCAGATCGAGGGCTATCCATAGAGGGGTCAACCATCATTGGAGCATAAGCAGTTCTCGATAGCTAAGGGGGACTTTCCCCATTTCTATATATAGACTAATAGCTGGTGGCGATAAACGAGGCGAGCGGCGAGGCGATTGAGTGTCCACACGATGTTTCTCGCTATTCTCCTCGCTATTTCTCTCGCTACTCGATTCCAATACTGCCGTGCTAAGCGCAAAAGCGGTATCTCAAAAAAAAACGAAAAGTAGATTTTTATGCCATCGAATATCTTTAAAAGATTCTCTATCTATTGAACTAAGCCTTTTAGTGCTATATTGTCCAAAACATATAGAAAAACACTATATAAAGATTCCCATATCCCAGTTTTACATTGAATCCACTTTATTAGAGGTATATCAAATTGGTAAATAGCCGTATATTTTAAATAGCACTAAAAAGATCAGTAATTTTTCTAAGCCAAATATACTCAAATTATCTTAATACTTACTTTCATTGGGATACCGCTTTTGCGCTTATCACGTTAGAATAGGTGAATCAATTTTGATTTGTGTTTTTATTTGAAAGGTTTTTTTTTATTGAAGCAATTTGGTCTCATTCCGACAATCATGTGGTCCCATACCATTTTCTATAATCCCCAGTAATAGGTTCGCGTATTACGTGGGACCAACATAATTACCTTGCAAAGTGTGAACAGTATATAATCCACCTTTGCCTACCCCACCACTGGAATGGACATGGGAGTGGCCGCGGTCTTGCGGAATTAAAAAAAAAACCTCTGCCTACCCCATCAGGGATATAACCGCTACCATCATATCACTCATAAACATCCTTCTAGAACCGTTTCGCTAACGCATGGGTATTCTATAACACCACGGAACCCTAAAAGAAATAAATTAGAAATGACGGCCGCCGTTGTATTCAGTGTCAATTTAATTTAAGTGTTTGACTGTTTGAGAACCGCAGGGCAAATTGTCGAGTTATTCCTGTAGGGAAAATATACTTAATGTAATTGTCTGTCTGTGTGTTTGAAATGTTAGATATTATACATAAAGACACTCAAACGTCGGGCTTCAGGGATAAAAAATAAATATGTTAGGACTATTGACCACAACCCTCGGTACATAAATAAATATTTACGGACATTCTCACACAACGTCATCTAGCCCAAATTAAGCTATAAGCTTGTGCTATGGGATCTAGACGACTGATAATTGTATATGTCTAAATACATCCCCTTTCACTGATGTCGCCAGCATCCGCAAAGCTCGCCCCTGGTTCGGGCGTGAATGTGCCAAGGCTGTCCAGAAAAAAACAGTCGGCGTATCGCGCCTGGGTCAGGGCTCGGGCGGCACGTGACCCGAATGTGAACCGCCTCAAAGCAGCGTACAATAGGGCCACTAGGTTCAGCAAGAGGGCCTTCAAGAGAGCGGATGCCCAGCGCGTCGCGCGGCTTGGTCAGGAGCTCACATCCCACCCCACGGGCAGCCGTGGATACTGGCAACTGGCCAAAGCCGTACAGTCAAATTTTTGCCAACCCTCGCTGCCACCACTGCGTTTTCCTGATGGATCACTGGCTCACAAAGCCCAAGAGAAGGCGGACATGCTCGCAGACCTCTTTGCGGCTAATTCCCGCGTCGATGACCGTGGCCTGCAGCCCCCCGCCATCGCCAACTGTGGCCACACTATGCCTGATATTGTTATCAGGCAATGTGATGTACGGGCAGTGCTGCGGTCGCTCGACACGCGGAAAGCCAGTGGCCCTGATGGCATTCCGGCGGCGGTGTTACGAAAATGTGCTGCCGAGTTGTCTCCAGTATTAACGCGTCTGTACCGCCTGTCATACTCTACAGGGCTCGTGCCGGAGGTCTGGAAAGAGGCGAATGTACAACCGATACCCAAGAAAGGGGATCGCTCCGATCCAGGCAACTATCGACCCATAGCTGTCACCTCAGTCATTTGCAAGGTGCTTGAGCTCCTTATCAATAAGCAGCTCATGCGATACCTGGAGGATCACTCGCTAATCAATGATCGGCAATATGGCTTCAGGCCAAAACGATCAACGGATGACCTCCTGGCATTCGTCACGCATGTATGGGTGAGGCTATGGAAAAGTACGGCGAGTCCTTGGCTATTAGCCTGGACATCGCCAAAGCTTTCGATAGGGTCTGGCATGCTTCGCTCCTTTCCAAGCTTCCGGCATATAGTCTACCTCCTCAACTGTGCAGCTGGATTGCCAGCTTTTTAAACGAGCACCGAGTGCGGGTCCTCTGCGATGGCCAGGCTTCTCGCTTCTTGCAAGTGAATGCCGGGGTACCGCAGGGGTCCGTATTATCACCAACTCTCTTTCTTCTGCATATCAATGATATGCTATCCCTCGGGAACATTCATTGCTATGCAGATGACAGCACACTGCACGGGAGTTTCTCGGTTCGTCCGACGGCGGGGCGATCTGAGATTGAGGAGGAGAGACGACGACTCGTGGCTGATCTCGACCGTAACCTCGACAGTATCTCCCAATGGGGTGCCCAGAACTTGGTCGAGTTCAATGCCCGCAAAACACAGGCGTGTGCATTTACAGCGAAAAAATCCCCTTTCCTTCCCCTACCCACTCTTCAGAATGCAACATTACCAATGAAGGATAATCTAGACATCCTTGGCATAGACCAGTCTTGTTTGGGCCGCGTTTTGATGCGGACGCGTGTGCTGACTAATACCTACTCGTAATAGTGTAGCGCGGCGTCAGCCGTTGCACGTATCGCGATGAGTTCGCAACTCGTCCCAAATGCGTTACTGGCGTTCCTGCAACAGAAGCTGGATGTGATGGACGAGCTGTCGGCTATCCAGATCTGTTCGTCGAGTTTCAGCCAGGAAGAGATAGCTGCCTCTAAGCGGCTACTGTACAGCGTGCTCAATAAGAGCGACCAGATGGTGTCCCGCAGGCGTGACGGGACAACGAAAAGCATACAAGACATCATCACGCTGCTTAAGTCAACCGATCCCGACGACGTGCCTACGTTTGTGGCCCAGGACTTATCGAAGCTTCCTCCGGTCACATTCGACCACGTCGACGTTACCTGCCTTTTAAAGGACATAGTGTCCTTAAAGGCGAGCTTGGCGGACGTCCAGACGAGGTTGGCAACGACCGAGGATATCGTTGTGAGTTTGCGTAAAGAACTTATTACTTTGCGCGAGTCTACAGCGGTATCTAGGTCACCACCTAACGTCAACATAAACATGCGTCGTGAAGCTGACCTCAATGCGAGTTACGCGTCAGCAGTTTTGTCGCCGTCATAGAGTGCTGAGCGCACAATGCCCCGCACTGCACCCGCCCCCTACCTGTAAGGCCGCGCGAACCCCGCGCCCTGCTCCGCTACCCGTACCTACAGCCCCCATGAAACGACAAAGTTTCGTCACCATCAGCGCAACGACCGCTCCACCGAAGCCATTACCACAGAAGGTACCGGATGTGGCTACTGATGGTTTCGTGACAGTGCAAAGGAAGCGCCGATCACGAACCAAAGTGAACCGTTGCGGCACCGATGCAGCGCAGTCCAGCCCAGCGCTGCAGACCGCAATACCGAGTACACCCGTGTATGTCTCCCGCCTACACTACACCACTAAGGCGGATGACATCGGACAGTACGTGCGCAAGAAGGCCAACTTCACGCCGAGAGTGCAGCTGTTGGAGGCGAACCGTAACGTCAGTTTCCTGTCGGTCGTGGTGCGAGTGCCCAACACTAGACTGAGCCTCGTCATGGAGGAAACCTTCTGGCCACAGGGCGTGGTGTTCCGTCGCTTCCGCGGATCGCTACCACTGGTACGCAAAAAGACCGAAGTGCGATAGTGAAGTGTGTACTAACAATAGTCTTAAGATTCTATTACTAATATACATTTTGTAATATCTATATGTATTCTTAGTTTTAAGGTATTTATCTATGGGCCGTAGAATAAGTATATACCAACTGTAACTTTTCTATATGTTGCCTGAAATAAATAAAAAAAAAAAAAAAAAAAAAAAAAATAGACGTACGTCGAGAGCTCAATAACACTAAAATACATTGAGAGATGTATTGGGCTAGCTTCGCGGAAACTAGGAATACTGAACAAGGTAAAGCGATTCTTTACACCGCACCAGAGGTGTCTGCTGTACAAAACGCAGATTAGACCCTGCGTCGAATACTGCTCTCACCTCTGGGACGGCTCCGCGAAGTATTTGCTGGACGCACTCGACGCTATGCAGCGACGCGCTGTTCGCATTATAGATTGTCCGGAGGTAACGGGAAGCCTTGAGCCGCTAGCCCAGCGCCGAACAATTGCTTCCTTGGCCGCGTTCTACCGTATTTACCACGGTGAGTGTTCTGAAGAGCTCTTCAATCTGATCCCACCCTCTCCCTTCCGATCCCGAACAACGCGTGCCGAGCAGAGATGTCACTCTCGTACCGTGGAAACCGTCTTCGCGAGAACTGAGCGTTTTAAACGTTCGTTTCTCTGCCGAACGATGGTGGCTTGGAACGCCCTGCCCGCGCACGTGTTTCCTCCAACATATAACCCTGGGTTCTTTAAGCGAAGCGTGAAGAGGCACATTACTGGGTCGTCAAGTTGAGGGTCACTCTCTATAGTATTCCTGTGTACTGTGAGAGTTGCCCACAATCACCAGACGTCGCCACAGCTTACCATCAGGCGGGTGGCGTCAATTTGTCGACCTAAATATAAAAAAAAAAAACATACATATTTTACATAGAAAATACTCTAACTCCGTAACAAACATTTGTGGATCGCACAAATAATTTGATTCGACCCGGAATCGAACCTGTGACCTCAGGGACGGCAGTCGCATACTCATACCACTGCGCCACCGAGGCAGTCACTATGACAACATATCTTAGGGCCCTAAAGGTATCCGCCCGGCGCTATAGGGAATTCTCTCGAGTGCGTACATGGGGCGTCTGCCAATGGACGAGGGGTGGCCGCAGAATAAAAAGAAAAAAGCCATATTGGATAAAACTCTTGCCCTTTTCCACATTTATTTATTTTATACTGACCGCGGTTTCGCCTCACGGCATCGTCAGAGACTTTTTATTAACACTAAAACTCCCTATTACACTATATACACAAACAATTACTTTATATTATGTGGGTACATGTCGCCGGGCGCCTTGGAAATACCTCCATTGAAAAAGAGTGACCGAGAGTTTTATTGCCAGGTTCTTTCTCTCGGTTCTACTTATTGCTTTACGAATCTGACAGTACATTTAAATATAGAAGCAATGGTATTATTTATTTTAAGTAAGTACTTACTGACGTTTGTAAGAGCCATTTAGTGACCTATACAAATAAATAAATCATTTCATTTCATTTCTCCTGCTTGTGAACCAGAGACGCCCGGCAATGGACGTTAGAGCGGCCGTGGCCTTGGGCCGCGGAATAAAAAAAAATGTGGGTACCTACATGAAATTAAAATAAAAAAAAATAATGAATGTTATCAGGTTATTTTTTTTTCCCGAAAAGTGGGAGAATAAAATAGGGAAAATAATCATTTTAGAACTTTTATAATATTGATGATTATATGTGTAGCAGATTCCACCAAGTGCTATCAATCGTCAGGGAGGTCTATGTATGTAAACCTCGTATTCCTGCAACTTTTCTCATTATTGCTGTAGTTACTTAATATGTTGAGTTTAATATGTAAGTATAGCTATAGTGTATATCTACAGTATGTATAACTAAACATATACAAATTCAGTACACGTTAGTAAGTCAAGACCTTTATAAGCATACCTATCGACAAGACAGGTTACGTCTTCGCAAATTGCCGGCAACAATCGTGAATAATTAAAAACATATTTAACTGAGCACAGACTTCACTTAAGACATTTAGATAGCTGTGAACTAGGGAATGTATGTAGGGTGACCAGGTGTTCAAACTTAACTTATTAATATCAGTAGCTTAACCCGCGTTAAATACACCACAAAAACCTTCATATGAAATAAATAAATATTTTTTTTCGGACATTCTCACACGTCATCTAGCCCAAACTAAGCTATAAGCTTGTGCTATGGGATCTACACAACTGATAAACATACTTATATATTTCTAAATCATACATATTATACAAAGAAAACACCCAAACTCGAAACAAACATTTATCCACAAATGATGAGTTTAGTTTAACTATGAAAACTGCAAGCAATTTAGTTCTGTCTATTCAGAAAATAGTGGGTATTTTATATTACACAGACCGACAAGTATCTAACAAAGCACCATCTAGTCTCAACCTAAGCAGCGCTTATGCTGTGACTTAATACATAGAAAAATATCCCGAAACAAATATTTGTAGATATTTTAAAATACTTGACCTGACCCACAGATCAAACCCAAGGCCTTTGGGGTCTCACGAAGTTCGTAGCTTCAACAGACAACGCTACTGAGTCAAAATAAAGAGTCAGATATTTTTTGAATGGCTGCCTTAACGTCGTTTGCCATTGCGTCCCGGGTACTCCCTCGTAAGGATAACCCCAAGGAAAATCTAAGAGAAGTTAATATTTCAGACTCCTACTCAGAACTCAGCGCTGGTTTTATAGGCTACCAAATAACACAATTGAGTGCTCGCCGCCATTTGAGACATTCCTAAACGCTTAATCGATGCTTCACAGGACCAGAAGGCTGGCCATTTTCTGGCCCAAAGAATAAGTTTCGCCATCCAACGTGGCAACACAGTCAGCATTCTGGGAACCTTCCCAGTTGGCAATGACGCGGAGGATTTTTTAAACAATATTTTGTAATGTATTTTAGTATGTAATTATGTATATTATAATTCTTATTGTAAATAAATATGTTATCTTCTCATTTAACAGAAAGTAATAAAAATAAATAATGTCTCTAATAACGCTTCTATTTTCCTTATTGGAATTTTCTAATTTATCCAATAAATACTATAATTTATGGAGTCCCTACATACGTTACATACAATATTCACAAAGATATTAAAACCCTCAGGCGTATGTAGTAATTATTTAATAAGGAAATTAAGATGTTATAATTATACTAGTTGAAGACTGTGGTTTTATTCGCGATTTATGATTGAAAACCCAATAAGCGAAAGTCATAAATTACCGACTTCTTAAAAGGACATAACTCAGAACTTTCGAACGAGTGAACCGATTTTGATGAGGATTTTGTCACGATGATCACTTCTTAGCGATAAGGTCTACCATTGTACATTTAATTTAAGGCATGTGTTCTCTTAAGTATCTTTTATAGTTTTCTGTACAGTGTAAAATAAAGAGTATGTATCTTATCTTTATCTTATTCTTCGAATTCATGGTAATTTTAGTTTACGGTGCTCGGTAACGGCAATAGGCTTGCCCCCCATTACGTGGGACTAACAAATAATGCTAATAAAAACTTAACTCCTATCACATAATTAGAAAAAAACTCCGACCTAATTCAAGATGGTTGTCAAAATTAATCTCAAAACAAAAACAGACCGAATTCATACCAATTAACATTTTTCGGTATGTTCCCCTGAGATACAAATGAAAAAAAAAAAGCAAAATACAGCTTTGGTATTTTTCGAATTGAAATCGCGTCACTGATTGATAATAAGAATCGGTGATTTAAAAATTACACGATTTAATATTATTTTAATGTCGGCCACAATTTGTGAGCGTTTATTAAAACAATACGAACAAATTTTTTTCCTTCCTCGTTTGAATCTTTAACATAAAAATATCTGAAACATTTTTGGAATAAATGCAAAACGCGATAATATTTTTTTCAATTTGCGTTCTTCGAAAATTTTGTGTGTGGTCGGTCCTCCTTGTTATCTTTATGTATATTTATTATAACACTAGCTGACCCGGTAAACGTTGTTTTACTTTAGGGGTGGACTACCCTTAACATTTAGGGGGATGAAAAATAGATGTTGTCCGATTCTCAAACCTACCCAATATGCACATCAATCCCCCCAATCGAAAAATCCCTTCGACAAAAGTTGCGCCATGCAACAAAGAACACGTGTGCCAAATTTCATGAAAATCAGCAGAAAAATGCGGCCTGTAGACCGGTACTGACACACATACAGACAAACGACGCCAAATCGGCCAGTCCTCGAGTTGAAACTGAGACGCTTCGCTCGCTCGGTCAACAAACACCGCGGCACGAGAATTTTATATATTAGATAGTATACTCGTAAATAAAGTCGCTTAATTTGAAACAAATTCGTACTATAATTTATCCTCATCTATAGTTAGCCAAGTTGAATGTGTATTGCACATGACATACTGACATAACACAACAAAATATAACGTCTTTATTCTCGAAGGGGTAGGCAGGGGCGCATTATGACATCTGAACAACATCTGACCTATACAATGTGTATGGTAACGAACACACTGCCACTGGTCATTCACCACGCTGTCTCACGCGTCACCGCGTCAGATTCGCGTGTTCCCATGATATCCCACGCGTACGACGCTGTCACACACGTTTAAAGTTTCATAGCGCGTAGATAACGTAAACGTCAGACGTCGTACGACGTAGGACCACTGTGTCGCTGTATCCCACGTCGCGTGGCATACGTCGTATGTAAACGACCAGTGTGTTTCAAGCTTTACTATTCGACTGTATGTTTCTTTTTTTCTTATGTTTGTTTGTTTGTTATCTTTGGACTGGGAAAATCGATTTAGAAATTTTTGTTTTTAAATGAAAGATACTACTTCCCAAGTTACGTTTCAATTTGGTCCCATTCTTACAACTATTTTGTCCCATTTCGGTAATTAGAAGTCGTTTGTTGTGTCAATTTTTGACGTGTATTTTAGGTAGGCTAGGTAGGTGGTAGATATACATAGTTAATGGGCATTTGGTTCATTATAATCATCTTCATAACATAGTATAAAACAAAGTCGCTCCCGTTCCATATGTATGCTTAGATCTTTAAAACTACGCTACGGATTTTGATGCGGGTTTCACCAATGAATAGAGTGGTTCTCTAGAAAGGTTTTAGTATGTAATTTGTCAAGTGAGCGAAAGAAGTGGCGTCGGCCTTTGTATACCCTTTTTTTTTTTTTTTTTTTTTATTCCGCAGCCCTGGGCCGCGGCCGCACCTACGTCCATTGCCGAGCGCCTCCGGTAGACACTGAGAGAATTCCCAGTGGCGCCTGGCGGACCTTGGCCCCCACTGTGGCCACTGCGTGGTGGTCGGGTGTTACCCCGCATCCTTGGGGTCGGGTTAAATCCCGCGTCGGTGAGTGAAGTCGTGCGTGGAGTGAAGCCCCACATCACGCAGCCCTTCTAGCCTGCTTCTGTAAGGACGGTGGGTTGCTAATCCATCGTCCTCAGGCCCCGATCATGGAGGTCGATGGTCCTGGGCGTAGTCACGTCTGCGGCGTCCTCGCCGCACACTTCGGAACTCAGCGGGGAGGGTACGCTCCCTCACCCTAACGGCCGCCTCCTTCACGAGCATTACCTGCTCGCAGAAGGAAACGGCCGCGTTCCACTGGCTCCCGCTAGAGACCATGGCTCGTAGCATGGTCTCCAGAGCCTTTGTATACCCTGCGAGTATTAAAATCTTTTAACCTGCTTGACTGCTTCGGTGGCGTGAGTCTCGGGTTCGATTCGATTCCCGGACGGTACAAACTTTGTGTGTTTCTGAGTTGTCTAAATCCCATAGCACAAGCTTATGTATGCTATGCTAATGTGTTCAAAATATTAATCCTACTAATATTATAAACGCGAAAGTTTGTGAGTTTGTATGTTTGGATGGATGGATGTTTGTTACTCTTTCACGTATTTTTCACGGATTTTAATGAAACTTTACAATAATATAGTTTATAAATTAGAATAACACATAGGCTACAATTTATAAAGATATTGTGTGAATTGTTCAAAATATGACGCGGCGCGACGGGAACGGGAAAAAATCCAAATTACCACGCGGACGAAGTCGCGGGCGACCACTAGCAATTAATAAAACTAATATATTTATAAATACACTACATAATATATATATATATATATATATATTTAATAAATATATTTCATTTATGCTGTTTAGGACATTGCATTTTTCACTGACATAATTATTGACATTTGTAATTCAATTTAGTTAGTAATTTTGACATTGTTCTAATTTATTCTAATATACGAGTATAAACATTATTGTATCGTCCGATAAGTATTGCATGCTCGGTGAGAGCAGAGCGGAAGTAAATTCCTGTATCGTCTAGGATAACCTTGTAAAAATTCACCTGTGTTCAGCAATAAATAATAATTTAAAAGGTCAAACATGTACACAACATAACCAGACCTAACGATGAGGATGATAATAATTACCAAATAGCCATTCTATTTACAGTCCAATAATTCACAAAACGTTAGTTGATATTATCTAAAGACTTTGTCCAATCCCGAAACTCGGTCAGAAGGTCCAAATCAATATCACTAATAAGGACAAATTGCACTGGGACACGTTCACTTGCACACTTCTTGTTCACACACACTAATGACTTTGGTACGAACAGGGTTGTCAAGCGAAAAAAAAGTAAAAAAGCACGTCAAACATTGAAACAAAATCCGACTTCAAATTAGGTACCTAAATGGGACAAAATTATTTGACTGCTTCGGTGGCGTGATCCGTGCTCGGGTTCGATTCCCGGTCGGGACAAACTTGTGTGATGACACATACGTTTGTACCGAAGTCTGGATGTTTCCTATGTATAATATGTATGTATTTACAAAAACAAATTTATATAAGTATTTATATCAGTTTATCTAGTACTCATATCACAAGCTCTGCTTAGTTTGAGACTAGATGGCGTTGTGTGAATTGTCCTAACACATTTATTTATTTAAATAATCGTCAGAATGGGACCAAATTGAAATGGGACCACTTGGAAAGCAGTAACTTTCAATAAAAAAATCAAAATCGGTTCACCCAGTCTAAAGATATGAAGCAAGAAAGAATAAATGAGGTAAATAACAAACATAAAAAATAAAATAAAAACATACAGTCGAATTGAGAACCTTCTCCTTTTTTGAAAGTCGGTTAAACCCAACTTTAAATTACCGAACTACCTCGGTGGCACAATGGTACTATGTACGGACTGCCACGCTCGAGGTCTCGGGTTCGATTCCCGGGTCTGGTGGATAATGTATAATTCTCTTTAGAATTTTACCCAGATAATTATCCCAGAGTCTGGAACTTGTGCCCGGTAAAATGGCAATAGGCTCGCCCCCTATTACATGGGACCTAACATAGCTGGCGAGATGTGGGTGCGTTTGCACACCTCTGCCTACCCCTTCGGGGAAAAAGGCGTGATGCTAAATTGTAAATTACCGAATGGGACCAAATAATTCTCAAAATAGGATCAAATTGAAATGGGCCAACTCGGGAAGCAATAGCATTCAATTAAAAAATTATTCGAAATCGGTTCACCCATTCCACAGATATGAAAGAAACAAACATATAAAATATAGAGTGACAGATACAGTGACAGTTGAATTGAGAAACTCCTAATTTAAAAAAAAACATAAGACATTTTTAACAACAAAACTTACAACAGAACTTTCATATCGCCAATACGTTGTGTGGGTCAGATGGCAGTCGCTTCACGACAAATATCGAAGTTCAGCTTCACAGTTAGACTGGAAAGCCGACCCCAACTGGTTTGGGGAAAGGCTCAGTGAATGACATTTTTAACAACATACGATAAAATTACACTTATAAAGTTGTTGTTAGTTTGAATGTGCTAATCTAAGGAACGTAATTCGGTCTTTCTCATGACATTCAAGTTAAGATAAATTTCATAATTTATTTTCAATTAATAACTTACGACACATTCTAAAAGGAAACGCTTTTTATTTTAAAATTGTCAACTGTATAAGTGACATCCCTAGCTCAGGTCAGGTCAGGTACAGTCGCACACTGTCGACGATGGAGAGGAGACTTTAATCGCGCACACATAAATCCCACAGAATCCAATTCCTGACGCTATCACTTACAGGGAAATGTAGGGGTGAGGCGCGCACTTACGATTTTAAACTGCGACTTTTTGTCTTCATTAAAATGCTATGGGAGATTGTATTGTTTTTGTAAGCCCAGTGAAGTTTTTTTTGTGGATATACGAGTCATTAGTTGAATTGAACATTGAACAGGTTTATATACTTAAAATATATGTTAAAATGAACTACTAGTCTGGGCAGTGACCAAAAAAAACACGACAACGAAAAATATATTTCTGGATCTATATAATTTTAAATCAATTTTACAGAAAATTGTGACGACATTTTTTACAATGTATGTTTTTTAAAAAATATTCGAAATATTTTTAATCGAATGATACGAAATAAAAATCCTTTTAATTATACACTAACAAGATGTTAATTCGAAGAGTGCAACTATTTATTTGTACCGCACCTGAAATACAACTGTGGGGATAACTTTTGAGGGGCCTTACATACAGGTTGCCAAGATACAATTTGCCAAAACATTACACTGCAAAACATCAAATTCAGAACACCATACAATAAAATTCGTTTATTTTTTTGCCCCAGCCAATTAAGGGTGCCTTTCGACCAGAGATGTGTTATGCTTCGTTGCTATGGAACCGTTTGACATCAACCAATCATATTCACTGTCCACACAACACGTCATAGCACAATCATTGTCATTGATCCACAATCTTCATTGAACATCTACGCAGCAAAGCTACATAGCACATCTCTGGTAGAAAGACACCCTTATACTTGACAAGCTGCTGTAAATCTCACGTGAAAAAATCGCGTTAAAGTCGCGATCACAAGTGCGCGGCGTTCCTAAACCGTTTAATGGGAACATTCACCGTTGATTATGGAGAGGGGACAACACATTGTTTCATTAGTTAGTGTTTGGTCAGCTAACGTTGTAATCCAAATCGGAGGTTCTTGATTGCAAGTTTATCTCTCCGCTGACTTTGGTTTAGTGGGTTCTATTAGAGCGCTTTTCACCCGTTTTTCCACTAGCGGGCGGATCTCGTACGGATTGTGTGTGGATGTCAATGTCAAATTTCATACAATATGAAATGCGTTTCATGTCGAGCGATCACAGAATAGGGAATAGTATTTACATACAGAACTTTCACTCCGACGTTAATTAAAGCACATTCTTTTGTCATCATTCGAACGTTAGGGTTGTCCAGTAAATTAAAATATATACCAGCATAATTTGACCAATAATTATGACGTTAATGCCTCAATATCAACTCTATGGTCAATGCTGTGTCACAAACAAGAGACAACCCTTACTGATTTACAATATCAAATTGTCGCTGACGTCACGTATTTTTTGCGGTTGTTAGGCGAGTGACATTGGCCTGGCACGGGCAGCTCGCACTCCGGTTGCTATGGTAACGAGCTAGTCGCGAACTGATTTGACATTGACGTCCACACGCAATACGGGACGAGAATCGCACACTGGTGAAAATACGCATGACATTAAAAGTGCCCTTAGAAAAGTTTATACTAGTCTAGTCAAGTACCTAAAGAAAATTTTACTTCAATTATTTGAAGTAACGGTGCGGACGGACAGCAAAGTCTTAGTAGGTAATAGGATTCCGGTTTTACCCTTTGGATACTGTGCCATAAATAGAGTGAAGAGCTTCGCTTGGATTAGTTTATATGAACGACTAGCTGATTCAAATCAAATCAAATCATTTATTTGCTGATCAAAGGTGGTGGGATATTACATAATAACAATTTGGATCTACCTTTCAGGCATGCATAAAATTTGTCACTTAAGTAATAATAAATTCCTAGGTAAAGTCAACTTAAACGAACTAAATGTCAATGGCAAAATCAAATAATAATAAACTACAATAATAACATATTTGAACAATATACATATAATAGTCAAAAAACCTGATTGCTGTGAATCCGCCAGCGTGATATAGTTTCCTCGTTCCCAATTCCCGCGGGAACATATTTACCGGGTTAAAATCTAACCTATAGCAGCATGGATAAAATATCTAGGTATTAGTGAAAGAATTAAAAAAGATTTGAACCAGGATCAGTTTCCTTACAGGAAGAATACTGTGGCTGTGATTAACAGAGTCACCAAGATCACAGTCGAAGACTATTTATACTGTCGATTGACGGCACTTGGTGGAATCTGCTACACATATTGCACAAAAACACATACTCTTCCACTGTTATATATAACAGTGGAAGAGTATATGTGTTTTTGTGCAACACAGTCGACGACCTTGATATGTATACGTCCCCTATCGCGAATCTTTCTTTCTTTCTATTCAGTTCTTACTTGCTGTAGGTACTAGATGAAACCGGTTGAAGATGCTTACCTGTAAAGAAATTATAAAGATTAATCTTACAATACTAACAATCATATGATGGATGGAGATGGTTTTTCCATGCTCAGTGTAAGACCGCCTGCAGAGAAACTACCTCTTGGAAACAAACTCCCCTGCCCAAACTGGAAGGCGTTCAATAGACTGCGTACCCTGGTTGACAGCTCTAAAGATAATCCAGGAACCTAGTGAGTGAATGTGGCTTCGCACCACAACCCATGTCCTATATGATGTCGTGCCCGGGTTGCCCGGAGACCAGTTCCTTAGAAGATCTATACGAGGCCAGGCCAAACGCGATTCGCGTCGTTAAACACTGGACCAAGGTGTTATGATAACAAAAAAAAAGTGTTGTCCATCGACAACACATTGCAAATGTTAAGCAAACACCAGCCAGTTCGGCCTTAGAATCGCTACCCATATCTATAAGACATTGAAATCCCTCAGATGTATAACAATAAAAAGGTTGTAGGTATAAATACTGTCATCGTCATCATCCACCGAGCCTTTTCCTTACACAGTTGGGGTTGGCTTTCCAGTCTCACTGCAATGCGGCTGAACGTATAGCCAAAACTGCCCAAACTAAGCTATAAGCGTGTGCTGTGGGATCTAGACAACTGGTAACCATCATCCACCGAGCCTTTTCCTTACACAGTTGGGGTTGGCTTTCCAGTCTCACTGCAATGCGGCTGAACGTATAGCCAAAACTGCCCAAACTAAACTATAAGCGTGTGCTGTGGGATCTAGACAACTGGTAACCATCATCCATCGAGCCTTTTCCTTACACAGTTGGGGTTGGCTTTCCAGTCTCACTGCAATGCGGCTGAACGTATAGCCAAAACTGCCCAAACTAAGCTATAAGCGTGTGCTGTGGGATCTAGACAACTGGTAACCATCATCCACCGAGCCTTTTCCTTACACAGTTGGGGTTGGCTTTCCAGTCTCACTGCAATGCGGTTGAACTTCGATATTTTCAGTGAAGCGACTACATTCTGACCTCCACAACTCCATGGGTGATATCAAAGTTCTGTAGTTAGACCAGTCGGTTTACGACTCCTACCATATAACGACTGCCATAGATGTTAGTATTGGGACCAGAACCGAACGGTTTAACGTGCTCTCCGAGGCACAAAGAGGTCTCAATGGATTATTCCCAAAGTACTCCAAAAATAATTCTCAAACTACTCCATGAATAATTATATATTTTAAATTAGGTTTCATTCTACTTCATGAAAATATTAAGATGTTCTCAAAGTACTCCACGCTATTTTAAATGTCTTTAGAAATGTTTATCTATCTTACGACCGACTGGATTCTGTTTATTAACTATTGCAATGTACCCAGTATTCTACTTCTATATATTTCTGTATTTGAAAGCAATGAGATAAATAAATCACAAAAACAGGAATCATGTCATCCGAATAATTTTGAAATAAAAAAACCGACTTTAACTGTAAACTAGAAATCATTTGGGATATGTAATGTTCTCTTCAATACAAATTAATCAAACCCAAACACAACGTAACTGCTGTAAATCGTTAATAAGTTCCCTCGGCTGGCTTTCGGTCCCTTATCAAAACGACTCCAATCTTCATTAAATCGTAGTCCTTTATAATACCTATTGAAAAAATTAACAAACGCACTACTCGCCGTTACAATATTTTAAGGTTCCCCTCGATTGCTCCGGGATCTGATCGTCAGATCCTAGTTTCCTATGGGACCACCTTGGTAATATCTGCTTTCCAACAAAAAAGGATTAAAATCGGTTCATAAACCAGAGCCAGAGCATTTCCTTTGTTAGAGAAAGGCTGTGGGTTCGAGTCCAGACGATAACAGTTCAGTTTGTATGTGATTTATAATTTCTATCTAACTTCTTCGACCCTCGCTCCTTGGAAATTGGGAAGTAGAAAGCCGTGGGCATCAGTACCTATCCAATAAATAAATAATAAATAAATAATAAATAAATATTTTTGGACATTCTCACTCAAAGTCATCTAGCCCAAATTAAGCTAATATAAGCTTGTGCTATGGGATCTAGACGACTGATAAACATACTTATATATTTCTAAATACATACATATTATACATAGAAAATACCCAAACTCCGAAACAAACATTTGTGGATCACACAAATAATTTGAATCGACCCGGAATCGAACCTGGGACCTCAGGGGCCGCATTCGCATACTCATACCACTGAGCCACCGAGGCAGTCAATAAATAAATAAAATAAATATGTTAGACCAATTCACACAACGCCATCTAGTCTCAAACTAAGCCTGTGATATGAGTACTAGATAAACGTATATAAATACTTATATACATATTTTTTGTAAATACATAGATACATATTATACATAGGAAACATCCAGACGTCGGTACAAACGTATATGTCATCACACAAAGTTTGTCCCGACCGGGAATCGAACCCGAGATTCCGGTGTCGAAAGCGGATGCACTACCGACCACGCCACCGAAGCAATGTATTTACAAACAACCCAACATTTTATACTCAGCTTAGCAAGTGATCATGAATTACCCAGCCGATAAAGACGAGACTTGCCCACGCCTCTTTGAGTTATGGCGAGGCGGTACACCAGTCTATCACACGGCCACGCCCTGTGGTGGGCGACATGCCAACATGCAAGGATGCTAGCCGATTTAGCTAGAAAACGAGAATCCATATAGTTTTATTTTTGCTTTCCTATACATACACACACACATATCACGCCTATATCCCCTAAGTGGTAGGCAGAGGTGCATTACACACCCACAATTTGCCAGTATTTTTAGTCCCACGTAATAGAGGGTAAGTCTATAGGCGTCACCGAGTATATTTATAATGAGTTATGTCCAAAATGGCCGAATGAATTAAATAAAAAGTAGCAGCTATATTGTAATTTTGAAATAAAATTGAAACCCGTTGCCTTGCTATGAAATGTTGATAAAGGACAACAAAATCTTACATGCCAGCCGCTATCGCACAGTCAATTAATGTCCTGGGCGTCTCGGACTAAGAGCTTTCCTATAAGAGGAAAGATTTGATTGTTTAGTTGGATTGCATTGACTCCGTAACTAATGAACCGATTTTGAAATATCTTTGTCTGAAATGTAGCTACATTATCCCGGAGTAACGATCATTTTTAACCCGATAATGTATGCCCACGGGAAGTGGGAATAAAAAGTTAGTAAAACATAAACTGGGTACCGAAAGCAATTTCCATACACGAAATAATATTGACTGTCTCGATGGCGCAGTGGTATTAGTATGCGACTGCAGTCCCAGGATCGGTCGAATCATTGTGTGATTCACAAATGTTTGTTTCGGAGTATGGGTATTTAGAAAAATATAAGTATGTTTATCAGTTGTCTAGATCCCATAACACAGGCTATTAACTTAATTTGGGCTAGATTACATTGTGTAAGAATTTTCCAAAAAATATTTATTTAAATAATATCATCTTGTCAACCGACTTCCAAAAAAGGAGGAGGTACTCAATTCGACTGTATGTTTTTTTTATAATTTTTTTATGTTTGTTACCTCAAATCTCGGAATTGGGTGAACAGATTTTGAAATTTTAAATTAAAGCTACTACTTCCGAAGTGGTCCTATTTCAAATTGGTCCCATTCCGACAATTAGTTAACTGCTTCGGTGGCGTGGTCGGTAGTGCATCGGCTTACGACTCCGGAGTCTCGGGTTCGATCCCGGTTTGAATCAAATATTTGTGTGATCCACAAATGTTTGTTTCGGAGTTTGGGTGTTTTCTATGTATATTATGTATGTATTTAGAAATATATAAGTATGTTTATCAGTTGTCTAGATCCAATAGCACAAGCTTATAGCTTAGTTTGGGCTAGATGACGTACCTAAACTATTTAATACGACAATTTGTCTGTCTATCTGTCTGTCCGCCCGTCGCGTTTTTCAATTTACATACATTTGCATGAAATATTAAAATATTCTTTTATTTTTTTTATATTTTATATATTCTTTTTTTTTTATTATATTTGATGTACTTATATATATTTTTTTTTTTATTTGAGGCGATACAAAGTTCGCCGTGATAACTAGTAATAATTATATTATTTAAATTATTTGGTCACATTAAGGTCATTTGAAGTCGGTTATTATAACGAGTCAATTTTAGACGCGTCTATTTGATAAAAAATAGTCGTATCACAAATAAATAAAACTTAACTCTAATCTTACACAGATATGGTTTAAAACTCCCTGTCATATTAATCAAAGAATTTTCCCATACTTGTTCCTCTATGATAGTTCAAAGAGTAAAATGTTTTTTTGATTAAAGGACATGTTGTATCTGCGACAAAAATAGTTATAATTCAGTTCCTTTTGATTTGGAACCCGTTTGATGTCCGATTGAGTCAAGAATTTTTATGTTTAGGGATATCCTTCGTACGAATTAACTGTGGAAATGAGATATTAAACTTCAAACAGAAATATTATGTATAGATTTATAGAAATAACACAAGACACATATCACGCCTATATCCCCGAAGGGGTAGGCCGAGGCGCATTACACACCCACAATTTGCCAGTATTTTTTAGTCTCACGTAATAGGGGGCAAGCCTATTGCCGTCACCGGGCACTCTAGAAAGTGGGTTATGTTCAAAATGGCCGAATTAATTTAATAAAATAAGCAGCTATGTTATAATTTTGAGAATTAAATTTGAAACCCGTTGCCTTGTGATCAAATGTTGATGAAAGGCAACAAAATCTTACGTGCCAGCCGCTATGGTACAGCCAATTAAAGTCCTGGGCGTCTCGCACAATAGAAATAACATTGAAGTATCTGTTTGTAATTCTAAATTAACAGTTTTTCACTAATTGCATATGGAAGTATTCTTAAACTTACTTAAAAATAAACTGGGCATGTGAGAGTCGGCCTACCCCTTCGGGGAAAAAGGCGTGATCCTATATATGTAATATGTGAGAGTCGGACTTGCGCACATTGGTACCGTACCAAAACGGAAAAAAAATCAACGTTTCCTGTGTGGGAGCCTCGGTAAATATTTTTTCTACAGAAATACATCATGTGCGTAGCCTCATTCCAGTCCATCCAAAGGTTGCCTGGAAGAGATCGCGTTAAGCGCTAAGGTCGCCCATTGTATATGTAATTGCTATAATCAATTGTTAACTTTGTTTGTTTACTATAATGTTGGTGTACAATAAAGAGGTTTCTATCTATATATAATCTGTGAAAAGTTAAATTTTAGAGATAAGTACAGTCTGGTGACGGACGGACGAACAGCGGAGTCTTAATAATATGATTCCCGTTTTACCCTTTGGGTACGGAACCCTAAAAAGAATATTATTGTCTCGATTTAGTTTCGGATTAAATAATGATTATTGTTATCTACTGATACGGCAATGAGTTTATCGCGTACTAGCTGATCGCCGCAGCTCCACCTGCGTGATGTAGTTTACTCGTTTCCGGTTCCCGTGGGAACACATTACCGGGATAAAAAGTAGCCTATATTACTCAGGGTGAATGTAGCTTTCCAATGGTGGAAGCATTTTTGAAATCGGCACAGTAGTTTTTGAGTTTATTCATGACAAACATACACACAAAAATTCAAATCTTTATAATAGTAGAATGGATTACGTGGGATCAATTAACTAACTGGCAACATGGTGGGTGTGTAATGCACCTCTGCCTACCCCCTCGTCCCCGAGGGTTAAGATGTATTACGGAGTTGTTGTACATACGTCACAAAGTTAGTTGGTCACAAAAAAGTATATGTAAATTCGTCGCAATGTACTTTTTAGTACGGATAACAGAAAAATTAAACTGTTTATGAATCCTTTATTTAAAACAACTTTGTCGGAGGCTTTCATAGAGAGCCACAAAGTGTAAACATACCTACATACAATTTCTGTCGTCCGAGCTTTCAAACCAATTAATCACGTTATTTATATAAAATGTTTTAGTAACAACACGACTCCACCCCGTTCCGCTGTCGACACATGGCGAACACGTGTCTACGAGACAGCTTCGTTTCAGGAAACATGAATGAAACATTAATAGTTTCCTATTAAACTTACTATAACATATACAATGTTAGTATATGTATATGATTCATGGTTGAAATTCCATGGAATCATCCCGAACGATTTCGGGGAAAGAACAAAAATACATAGAGATAATTATTTAATTTAACAGACAGGTTCCGTTTTAAGATGTCAGACACAACTGTTAATTAAAGAAAACAATTAGTTTGAAATCATTTACCGACTTTGAAAAGGACGCGATTCCAAGACAAGTTAACCTGCTGATAGGTATACTGGTGTTCACGGAAAAAGAACGGTAGACGAGAGTGGGAGGAGTGTTGCGCATCAGTACAGTCGCCATGTTACTGCGCAGATTGAAGGTCGGCGATCTTTTTATGTGACGCGAGGTATATAAGAGTTTATGACAACAGCCCATTATAGCAATAGTTAACTGGTGAAATGTGGCGTATAATATGCTATTGCCTATCTCTTTGACATTATACCACATTGGGGTATCTCTATCAAAGATTGACTGCCTCCTTGGTGGCCCTGAGGTTTCCCTTTCGATTCCCAGGTCGAAAATAAATCCAAATTAAATTCACGCATGTTTGTTTCGTAGTATGTACATACGTATTTAGAAAATAATAAGTATGTTTATCAGTTGTCTAGATCCCAGCACAAGCTTAATTTGGGCTAGATGACGTTGTGTGAAAAGTAAAAACGTCCAAAAAATATATAAACGGCGGAGTTTGAAAAGATACGAGTGGTAGTGTATTTTTTGTAGGTACGGGCTCAGGGCCGCGGCCGCTCATACGTCCATTACCGGGCGTCTCTGGTGTGCACCAGGAGTTATTTCCAGTGTTGCCCGGCGGACTTTGGCCACCTGTGTGGCCTCTGTCTGGGGTTTGGTCGGGTTTTATCCCGCGTCGACAGCACGCGACCTTTCTACCCTGCTTCTGTGTGACTATCCCGCCGTCCTCAGGCCCCGATCATGGAGGTCGATGGTCGTAGATAAGTCTACGGCTTCCTGGCCGCTGAATTCGGAACTCACCGGGTAGGGTACGCTCCCTCTCCCTTCTCGAGCACGACCTCGAGAGTATATAGAACTTATTGACACTTAAACTGTACCGACGTATCTGACCACTTTGTCTGCTACTATATATTTGATGCCGACTGTACTGTTACCCTTACCCGACCACCTTAGTTATCTTTCGTTATCACAACTTAATGCCGGTCACGTGTACTCTTAATGCTTCTTATCTATTGATAAGACTTGCTTATTTTGAAAAACGGGTTTAATTAAAGGTCATCGTACAAATAATCGTTCTGATTGTGAGAGACTTCTTAAGTTAACCTTGGAAACCGATATATCGGCTAACATTTGAACCGAATGGGCGCTTTCACATTGTACGATATCATCCACAATATCGTCACGATATTATAGACGATATCGTGAAATGTGAAAACGTCCAATATCACTACATAATATTAAAGACTATAATAGGGTTCCGTTCCAAAAAGGGAAAAACAATCACGTTTTTTGTATGGGAACTTCTCTAAATATTTATTATATTATGTTTACCTATTAGTATTTGTTGTTATAGCGGCAACAGAAATGCATTAACTATGAACATTTCAACCCTCTAACTATCACGGTTCATGAGATACAGCTCAAAACAGACTGACGGACAGCGAAGTCTCAGTAATAGGGTTCCCGTTTTACCCCTTGGGTACGGAACTCTAAAAACCACTGCACCGTTATTCATGCTGCTTTTACTAATAGATAGAGTGGTTTTCGAGGAAGGTTTATATAATTTGTAACGGCCAAAGCCGTGTGCATCCGCTAGTTAAAGATAAAAGAATAAAATTTACACAGATAGACATACATCATGTTTTATCACCAAAGGGGTAGACAGAGGCGCTTATTAATCCCACATTTTGTCAATGTAACCCATATCATCAACTCGGACTAGAAGCAATACATATCAAAATACATTAAAAGTAAACCCATGTTAAATTGCCTTAGCCTATAAATCACTTCCATTAAGAAAGTAAACAACAATTCCCAAACACACACAAAGCTAATCAGAAACAAATCGATAGAATTTGCTTGTCTATGTCACTTTTGTTTTCCAAATATAAACTGTTAAAACACAGTGTCACCATAAATAAAAAACCGCCATAATTACAATGGAACCAATTTAGAACGCAGTCAAATCATTACAGACGAAAAAAAAGTAAAGGCAAAGGCGCGTTCGCCGACAGCCAACGCAGTTGACATGCCGGGCACTTATTTCAGTGTTGCCATCAATTTTAAACCCGCCCGTTCTGGGTAATTTGCCGAGACGTACACCGGCCTGATTATTTATGCCACGCTCATTGGTGTAGACATTCTTGACTGTGGGGACTTTTTAATTTTTATTCGCTTGACTATAAGCGTTTGTTTTGACGTCAAAAGATGGTTGGTGATGGTAATGCGACGGGAATTTAGCGATTAGCCCTCTTTATGTATCTTTTAGGACTATAGGAAGATAATGGTTAACAAGTTAGGGTTCCGTAGTAAAGTCTCGGAGCCCTTATAGTTTCGTCTTATATATATATTATGTCCGTCCTAGGCTTTCCTCTCAAACGGTTAGTGCTAGAAACATGGAACTTTGCATGGATATGTATATTCGTTACATTAATAAAGTGCTAAAAAAAATTTTTTTTGGCGTTTTACTACACGTAAAGTGGGGACGATATTTTTTCTCTCGCGTCTACTCCCTCGGGGTATCATTGAATAGGTCTTTTAAAAACATTAAGTGGTTGCTAAGATGATTTTTTGATTTAAGTATTAAGACTGCGCCGAGCGGACGACGCCGGCGGTGATTAGGTAATTAGCTGGGTGTGTGCGTGAACGGACAGAATAGCGGGTGTCTGTGTGCGTGTGCCTAGCTTGAACAGCGGTAAGGAAACGAAATAAATCAATTTTCAAAAATTTGAGTGAAAACGAATACAATACAATTGTAATATTTGTAATTAAATTTAATGACCTACTAATTAATACTAATATTATCAATGTGAAAGTAACTTTGTCTGTTTGTCTTTTACGCTTAATTATGTTAACTGCAGCCGAAGGTTCCAAAAAAAACCAATTTATTTAGAATAATTTTAATTACTAATTACAAAGTATAAAATATAAGTAACTACAAAAGAAATGATATCAGTTCGAAGTGTGAAACAAATATGAGCTGTGACATGTGGTAATATCCGTTGAAACGTCTGGTTTCGTATTGTAGCACGTTCCGCTGATCTTGCACTTCACGTAGTCGCTATGCACTGTTGCGATGCACCTACTAGGTGAATGCTGACGCTGCGGTCCCCATATGCTAGGCGTACGTAACAGCTTTCACGCTCTAACTACTGAACCGATTTGGATGAAATTTGGTGCATAGATAAGTCTGAGAAAGGACATAGGCTACTTCTATCCAGGTAATATGTTACCGTGGGATTTTGTAGCTATATAACTTCTTCACGCGGGCAGAGCCGTGGGCAACAGTTAGTATAAAACATTTCCTAGTATAACACATAATTTGTTGTTATATGTTTCGTCGTTTTAGTTTTATTTTGCCGATTGTATCATTTAATTTTCTTTTGGTTTCTTTTTTGTTTTTATTATTTATTGCTTCTATTATATATTCTGGTTCGTTTATTTCCATCTGCCTATCTAATCTGGAGTCTATCAGCTCTGGAAGAAGACAGTCAAAATAAATCTTCTTCAGTTTTTCTTCCATGCCATGCCAAAATGTTTTATCTTCAGGTATTACTTCAACCTTCATATCCACATTTGTCCAAACAACCAATATGCATATATTTATCAGACATACATGGTATGTTGAGATTGGCTGAAACCAACTCTAATCCGGAAAACCCTGCACCAATAGACATAAAACTGCTCACCACATTATCATTCAAGTCGAGGTCCATCGAGTTATTGGAATCTGGATAATTTGCTATAGTGAAATTCATACGGCACATTTGACAGGTAAAATAAAATTTTGAAAGAAATCCTTTTTTAAATTCTTTAGAAAGTTTTAAACAACTCAGAGTACAGCCAAATGCTGAGTTATGATTAAAAATTTCTTGTAACTGTTGGTAAATGTACGCAAAATCTATAATTCTGTTTCCAGTTAATGTCCTGTTGCTGTCCATTTTCTTCTTGTATGATTAGTTCAGTATCAGATGTACTTTCTAGTGATTTCTGCAAACAAATAAAAAAATCCATATTTATTCAAATAGGTACCTAGTATAATAATAATCTGTTGAGTAAACCGAGAGTTTTATTGCCAGGTTCTTTCTCTCGGTTCTACTGATTGCTTTGCGAATCTGGCAGTACATGTAAATATAGAAGCACTGACATTTTTTTTATTTTAAGTACTTACTGACGTTTCTAAGAGACATTTAGTGACCTATGCAAAATAAATAAATCATTTCATTTCTGTAAATAACAATAAATTTGATTATTTATTTATGAATACAAAAAACTTACCTCTTCTTTTTCATTGTCAATTTTATTCAAGGGTAAATGTCTAGGCGATCCATTTTCATTATGTTGTTTTTTCATCCTAAAAGAGAAATTTCTTTAATGGTTTGTGTTAGTGTCGCAATAGTTAAGCTGTTAGTAAAAGGATACTTGTATGTAATACAATTTTATTCGTGCACATTAAGATAGTTTGGTCCAATTAGTAACAACATTACATTTTTGTGACCACATATATTCTTTGCATCATGCTTATCAAGATAAAATATAGAAGCCCAAAATGCCTTAAGTGAAAAGCGCATCAAAATCTTTTATTTATTCAAATAATTGATTAACGATAAATTAACTAAATGACTTACTTATTATTAATTCTATTTTTCTTGAATCTGGATTTGTTGATTACTTTATAATATTTTTCTTTTCGTTTTCCCATTATCTGAAACAAATATGTAACTATTTTCAAACATCTCCAATGATAAAAATGTATATTTATTCTGCTTATTGTCCATTTTGTTAGTAGCACATTATTCTTAAGTTAAAAATTTACAATTTCCAAAACAATACTTACCTCGTTTTACTACGGGTGTCACGAACAGGCGCGGCGCGGTCGTATGCGTGGAAGTGGGTCGCGCTGCAAAGCGACGTGGACTCGCTCCGGACACTTGGGCACGACTGAATTCACGAGCCCGTGACACACGTATTTAAAACGATGCGCGGCCGCCATAGTAAAAATGTATGGGAAATTTAAAACGCTTAATGATACAAGTGTAACATAGTTGTCTGACAATAAATAAGAAATGTAAGACGGTCAAACTGTAATATACATATTCAATATTGTGTTCGTATTAAAATTAGGCTTTAATTCTACTAATAAGATATAAAATTCTCCTTAACGGCAACCCATGTTTTTGCCATTTTCCATTAACTTTACGTACTTTTTGTAGTATTCAATATTATTTATTTTAATATTTTATCACGGAGAAACTGTAAAGTCATTTTCAGTGATAGTTTATGTTATTTTTATTTATTTTTTGAACGAATACTTATTATTTTATCAACTAAACCGGGAGTACCTATATTGACATTTTCGCACGGCGCAGTCTTAATTTGCGAGATATTTAGCTTTGAATAGCATGTTTTTGCAAAAACAGGGCGTCATCCCCCTTTTAGGGTACTATCAGAAAAGCTGAAGAAAGTACCCTTATACGCACGTCGTTCTCCGTCTGTCCGTCCGTACATGTCACTTTTCAATCTGACACTGACATGTTGATTGCGCGCTTAGCGTAACCGCACTCCAGCCTTGTTTTAATCTCTAACTCAAACTCAAAAATATTTATTAATATCATAACATAGTATACAGGTGAATATCTCAAGTGGGCTTGGATGGCCAAATCCGGAACTATAAGGAATAGCGAAAAATGCTCAAAGGAGTCACGAGCCCGATTTTGATGAAACTTAAAACCTCATCATTAGATTTTTTACAAACCTATAATCCTAGCTGGGAATCGAACCCATTGATTTAGAAAAAAAATCACACCTTTATTATTACACCATACGATAGTGTTGCTGTTAAGGATCAAATTCTGGGAAGTAATGATATACGGCAAATTTAAGGAAAACTTAGAATTTTCATAAAATTCATATTTCTTGTCTGTCAATTAGTTAGTCTCTTTGATGCGGTTTTCACCAATCGATAAAGCTTTAAAACTACGAAATGGATTTTGATGAGGTTTTCACCAATCGATAAAGTGGTGCTCGAGGAAGGGTTTTATAAAATTTGTCAAGCGGGCGAAGCGTCGTTCGCTAGTAGGTTATAATTATACAATAACGCTTATTAACGTCAACACATAAGAATATAAAGCCAGATTCACAAAGCAAAGGCTTGGAGCCAAAGACAGAAGAACCTGGCAATAAAACCTCCCACTCTTTTCCAATAATCATAAATGTACGTATATAATTTCTAATGTTTTATTAAGTAGGTAGTATATTTATGTTCAAGTTTAGTTTCAAGTTTAGCAATTATTGTATTTAGTGTACCTTTAAAATGACAATAAAAAAAAAAAATGTCTCATCTCTACTCTCCTTTGAATTATTAATTCTATCACAAGGAAATACAGTTTAAAATTGACTGCGCGCACATCACCATGGAGTCGCCAACTTAAACATTTATGGAAATAACTTTAAAATAAATCCGGGGAGTTTAAAATGCAGTTTGGAAGGACAGAAACGAATTGACTGTCTACTGTTTCTAAAGTTTATTTTTGTTTTCAACTTAAGCAGATAATGAATTTGAGTGGAAAAACTTTTGGCATCCAGTTGATTGTTTTTAACTGTAACGTGTGAAATTTGAAGATAAATTTGTAGCTGTTTTTAAAAAAACCGGCCAAGTGTGAGACTTGCGCACGAAGGCTTCCGTACTAAAATCGCAAAAAGCCCCTTAAATATTTATAATATTCTGTTTTTAGTTTTGTTGTTATAGAGGCACTAAAAATATATCATCTGTGAAAATTACACCTTTTTAACTATTACGGTTCATAATATACAGACCGGTGACAGACGGAAGGACGGACAACAGTCTCAATAATTTACCCGGTTCCAGTTTTACCCGGAAAAAGTACACCTTTTTTCCGCCAAATAGGTGACCAAAAACATATATAAAACAAAGTCGTACGTTCCGTATGTATGCTTAGATTTTTAAAACTACGTAGCGGATTTTGATGCGGTTTTCACCAATGGATAGAGTGGTTCTCGAGGAAGGTTTTTGTGTATGTTTGTGCGTTCCCTAGTTTATAATAAAACAGAAAAAGTATCAACGCGTGCACTACTTGTAGGTGACGTTGTCTTGGTTCTTTAAGATCTTGATGACACCATACAACCAGAAATATATTTTATGGCAACTCTTCTGATATTACCAACATTAAAAACTGCAAACGTCGTTATTTAATACTATAATCGTAAAAAATACATTTACTTTACTTACCAAATGAATTGGATGGAACCGAATGTCTCGCAAAAAAAAGAATTTTTATAGTAACCGACTCCACATCATTTCATATTGATTCATTACTCAGAGGGTCTGAATTTATGGCGCGCTCATGAGACTAGGTCTTCGAAGAGTCGAACTTATTTACTTAAACTTAATAACCGGATTACATACCCTTATTTATGTCGCAATGAGGGTACGTCAGGTTTTTTTTCCCGGTGCAAACTGGATCTATCCGGTTTAGTCTCGTTTAGGGTCGTCAATGTGAATTACAATTTATGTACGCGAGGTTTTGTGTAAAATTTTCTTAATTTACGAGGGGGTTTTAATGTTTTTAAACTGTTTAAGACGAATGGTTATGGAGGATTTAGTAGATATGTATACTCGTACTACAAATTCCAAGCTTGAATTGTGTAAGCAATTAAAACTTCATGATTAAGATGGTTTATACTTTAGTCTATCTATACTATCATTCATCATCATGCCTATATCTCTGAAGGGGGTAGGCAGAGGTACATTACATAACCACACGTTACCCAAAAAGCCGGGCACTATAGAAAATTCATAATCACTCTATAATTCAAACCAAAATTCTAACAGCTAGAACAGATATTCAATACGTGCAGTCTGAACATTATAAGTAAAATTATACAACGAAGTCCCAGAAGTACGCTATTAAATATATAAAATTAATTATAAGCAAGATATTAGGTACATCTTTGGCCCCAAGGGTAGCAACTGAACGGATTTTCTAGATAACATGTTCATCTTGACTGAAATGTTTTAGACTTTGAAGATCCATCCCTCGAGGCTAAGGCGAGTAGGAGGATAGAAAATTTTAACTTTTATTATTTCTTACTTAAAACACAAACAAAATCAAGTCTTGAACCCTTAAGAGGTAAACAGGTGTATTTGAATTTCTAATGTTATATTTTTTTAACCGTTGCAACCTTCTTAGTAATAAAAAAAAACAATTGGCGGGAAATAATTTGTCAATTGTTTTTTATCACACATCAAAGTTCTACGGTTCTACGGATGTAACGAAAATGGAATTAAGTCGAAAAGATTTCAGAGCGATGATTTTTTATGATTTTAAAAGTTCTCTCTCTCCGCAACACTGTGGCGCTCGTCTTCAAAATGCTTTTGGGAGAGAAGCACCTTGTTTCAGCACCATGAGGCGATGGTTTGCTAAATTTGAGAGAGGTCGGGTTTCTTTACATGACGAATTTCGTGAAGGGCGGCCTTCAACTGCCGTCAACGAAAATAATGTGGCTACTGTTAAGCGGTTAATTGAAGAAAACCCGCGGATTACCTATGAGACCATTCGAGGACTATTGGGAATTGGTATGAGTCAAATCCAGAATTTTTTACATGAAGAATTGAAAGTTCGGAAACTTTGTTGTCGTTGGATCCATCATGAACAAACAGACAGCGGAGCAGAAGCGGGCTCGCGTGGAATGGTGCTCACAGATGCTACTGAAGTACGACCATGGACATTCTAATGCTTTGTATGACATTGTCACAGGAGACGAAACTTGGATTTATCGTTCTGAACCCGAAAAAAAACAGCAATCTTGTGAATGGGTGTTTGAAAATGAGAACAAGCCAACGAAAGTGAGGCAGGCGCGAAACGTTGGTAAAAAAATGATCGCCTTTTTTTTCTCACCTACGGGTCCCATCTGTACAATTCCACTTGAAGATCAAAAGATTGTTGATGTCGAGTGTTATTCTACCATTTGTTTGACCAGGGTATTAGAAAAAGTTCGCGAAAGACGACCCAAAAGCCGCGTTCTCCTACATCATGACAACGCTTCTTCACACACGGCCAACAAAACAAAGTCATTTTTAGCTTCCGAAAAAGTACAACTCGTCACCCATCCTGCGCATAGCCCCGACCTAGCACCATGTGATTTCTGTATTTTCCCCAAAATCAAAGATTTGATGAGAGGTTTCACTTTTACCAACTCCGAAGAGGCAGTGATAGCGTTCAATCAGCACGTAGAAAACATGCCTTCAGATCTGTGGTCCTCCTGTTTTAAAAAATGGTTCGATCGCATGAAAAAATGTTAAAAATGTAAAGGAGAGTATTTTGAAAAGCAATAAACATAATATTTTGGTTTTAACATGTTGTTTTTTTAAGTTACGCAAAACTTATAGTGTGACCTACGTAGTAAAAGTGGATTTAAGTATGGTGACTGGGAAACGAGTGACGAATCGTACGACCATTGTTTGGGCTTATGCCCCCAATTTTAAAAAGAAAATAAATATAAACTAGTTATCCCGACGAACTTTGTATCGGCTCAAAAAAAAAAATTAGAGTAAAAGAATATTTTAATATTTCATGCAAATGTATGTAAATTGAAAAACGCGACGGACGGACAGACAGACAGACAAATTGTCGTATTAAATATATAGATTAATGAAATACTTGTATCACAAAAATGTGTCCGCTAGCCCCAAACATACAGAAAGACAGTCAGACGAATGCAAAATTGTATATGCTCGCTCGGTCAATAATACCTATGCCTAAAATAAAAATAGGATTTTTTTTTGGACACAACGTCATCAAGCACAAACTAAGCTATAAGCTATAAATAACGTAAAGATAGCATATAAGAATACAGATAACTAGTTATCACGGAGAGCTATGTATCGCCTCAAATATAAAAAATATATATATATAAAATATAAAAAAAAAAAAAAATATTTCATGCAAATGTATGTAAATTGAAAAACGCGACGGACGGACAGACAGACAGACAAATTGTCGTATTAAATATATAGATAATAAATGTTCAAGCAAGCTATGCTATGGGATCTAGATAACTGATAAACATACTTGAATATTTCTATATACATACATAACATACATAGAAAACACCCAATATCATCTATCAGTGATGGCGTGCGTACTCATCATTACCCCATGTAGTCGACATTAGGGTATAATTGAAGCTTCCCATTAGATACCGTCAAATTACAGACAATATTGATTACTAATCGGTGTCTACATTATAATGTCCTTTTGTAGTTTGTGTGTACAACACGAAACTTTTACATTTGGATGTGATTTTATAATAAAACATTATAGCATTTGTTAAGTGTATCTAACGCTCTATTCCACTTTAATCCACTGAACAAATCCAGCGATAGATTTGTTTCCACTTTTTTTCCACTCTGATCCATCGATGGATTTTTTTTCACTGTTGCATAACCAGTTATCAAACAATACTTTTTTTCCATTTTCACAACCAGAACCTCCTATTCTGTTATGATCGCCTGGTACTTTTTCGGAATAATGAGTTCAAAAATTTGCATGTGCATTGAATATACCGGCCTGGCACGTTTACCCTTAAAATATATTACTTCGGGCTAGCTACAGTGTAGGGATTTCAAAATTAATTGTGTGTCACATAATATCATGCTATTTTTACTTAAATGGGTTGGCAGAATCATGTTATACGACCACATTTAATATACGATAACAGTAGACCTTGCAAACATTAACTAGGTGTGCACCAGGTCGCAGTGCAAAATTGAGCTGAAGCGAGACTTTCTAAATTTTTAAATTTTTTTTTTTCTGGTTTCTTTTTTTTGAACTGATGGTGTTTTTGACCTCTTTTAAGGTCAAAATTATGTGGCGCGCGCATTATGTGTAATTCTCTCGGTTTAACTGACTGACCTGGAACAGGTTTTTCGGTGATTATTCCTCCGTCGTCACTTCGATGTTTCTGATTTCAGATATATGTATGCACTCACGAGCATGGTCACTGCCAGGAGGAAGATCGGTTCAGCCGTTCAGGAGGAGTATTCGGTCAAGTGAAAACCCTCCAGTGTAGTAATAGGAGCTTCGCTCGCCTTCGGCTCGCTACAGCTCAAACATATTAATATTTGGGATTTTTCCCCTCCATTTTCCTTTCAATAAAAAAAAACTCACGATAAAAAAACTCAGTCAATAAATAAAAAATTATCATGGCTGTAACTATGAAAGTGGTATTATTTTTAGATCGATTGATATTTATAAAAAAGTAAACAAGAAGTTCCCATATCGACTAATTTCAATTCGGGCGTTCTATTTATAAATCGCGCAACTGTCAACTGTCAAACGCGATGACAGATGAAGTTAAGCGCCGCGTTAAGGGCGTGTACACAGCGAGCGCGCAAGTAACGCGAGACAACATGAGGTAATTACTGTTTAAAAATATGTTTACTGTTTTAGAAGTTTACTAATGAGTAGCTGATCGCGCGGTTCCGCTCGCGTTATATTGTTTTCTCATTCCCAATTCACATGGGAACACATAGTACTCAGGGATAATGTAGGTAACGCCCGTTTCATCGAAGGAGTAGAACTTTATTTTTTTTTAATGACATACCAAGCTGTATTTGTTGAGGTGTCACTCTTGTGGCTTTTTCTGTTGTTCGTTTCGTTTATAATAATAATATCTACGAGTTTAAGTTTAGGTGTGTATTGTAACCCTAGTTTTAACTTTTCTTTTAAATTTATATTAATTATGTGCAGTAATGTCCAATGAACGACGTCTACATCCATAATTGGACATCAGATTTATACTTAGTACATAAATTGGATGTTTAGCATATAAGTGATCTGATGTCTGTGTATGTACCTAGTAGTAAATAATAGTAGATTATACAACAAGTGAAAAAAAAGAAAATTTAATTCGAGTTACGAAGTTGGATCCCGAGAGTAGAGAAGGATTCTAAAGTAGAATCCTGATCGGACCGAGGGATACAAGAAACGAGATAAACATTTTTTTTTTCACCATTAGTCTACTCTACTTTGTACCATTGACTGCGAGAAAATAAGGTAAAGATTTCTAACGGAGGTAAAGGATTCCGGAGTAAACGACTCATTTTCATCACTGGAAGAACTTATTTTATTAGTTATTTTAAATTTTCCAATGAAACACTACGATCTAAAATTGGCGGGTTGTGTTTGTTTTTATACCATTGCTCCTTTTGTTTTTTTTTGTCAATGGAATGACTTCATTCAGCCTGCCAATGGTTACATTCAGCTTTCTTTGTAGTATACTTAATTCGTCTATTGAGCTCTTTTTTTTTTATGTTTGGTTCGCCAAATTGACGACGCCTGGTGGTAAGTCGTGACGACGTCTAGCGATTGTGGGCCACTCTCACAGCACGTAATACTATAGAGAGTGGCCCTCAACTTGACGACCTGCTGATGTGCCTCTTCACGCTCCGCTTAAAGAACCCAGGATTATATGTGAACATGCTATCCACTGTGTGGGAGTGGCATCTCTGCCCGGCACGAGTCGTTCGGGATCGGAAGGAAGAGGGTGGGATCAGATTGAAGAGCTCTTCAGAACACTCGCCGTGGTAAATACGGTAGAATGCGGCCAAGAAAGCTATTGTTCGGCGCTGAACTAGCGGCTCAAGGCTTCCCGTTACCTCCGGACAATCTATAATACGGATAGCCCGTCGCTGCATATCGTCGAGAGCGTCCAGCAGATACTTCGCGGAGCCGTCCCAGAGGTGAGAGCAGTATTCGACGCAGGGTCTAATCTGCGTCTTGTACAGCAGACACCTCTGGTCCGGTGTAAAGAATCTCTTTACCTTATTCAGTATTCCTAGTTTCCGCGAAGCTAGCCCTATACATCTTTCGATGTAGTTTTTATTATTGAGCTCTCGAAGAACGTCTATGCCAAGGATATCAAGGTTGTCCTTCATTGGTAATAATGCATTCTGAAGAGAGGGTAGGGGAAGGAAAGGGGATTTCTTCGCAGTAAATGCTATGTAATAATCCATCCCTAAACTGATCTCGCCAGTAATCGCAGAAGCACTATCCGAAGGAGCCTTTCCTACAAAGCAGCGCTGGCTCCAGGGGACGGACGCATAATAATCGCGTAGACCGTCCCAATCCGCCGACGAGTAGTGCCATAGTCGTCGAGACGTTTGTACAGGACGTGCAGGAGGTGACACCTTCATGCCAGCGTGAACAACACAGTGGTCGGAACTACCCAGTGGGGCTCCTACCGAAACACTGTACTGGGCTGGGCGACTCGTAGATCCAGCAGAGCGGGCGCGTGATCTGACCTGTCTGGTATCCGGGTGATCCCGCATACCATCTGGGTCAGACCGTGGGAGAGACCGAACGCATGGGCGGCTCTACCCGCATGATCAGTCTTGAGGGACCCCAGCCATTCAATGTGATGGCCATTGAAGTCCCCCAGAAATACTAAGTCAGCGTTCGGGAACCGCACCTGCGCTTCATCAGCCGTCTCGCTGAGGTACTGGAAGAGCTTTGTTGTCTCAGAATCCCTTGTGTGGGATCGGTAGACGCACACGTAGATCTGGCTCATAGAGCCATGGTCTACGTGCAGCCAAAGGACGGAATTGGAGGGGTTCTCTAGGCAGCGCAAGCGGCGGCAGCAAACATCCGCCCTAACGAACACGCACACCCCGGCTTTGTCTCGAAATTGTTCCTCGATGACATAGCCGGGGTAACACAGGTAAGACGTGTCGTCAGGGCGGCGTATTTGTGTCTCCGTGAGGAACATCACAGCGGGCCGTGCCGTCTCAAGGTGATGGTGGACGGCATCGAGGTTCGCATGGAGTCCACGGACGTTAGTGAACTCCACCTCGAAAAGTGAAGTTGTGGGGTTTCCTAGGGCCGCTGTGTAACGTTTATTAATTTTTTCTTTATTGCACTGCCATTGTAGATTTTGAAGAAGAAGCGTGAAGACAGGGCGACATTTGGTGCAGCAGTAAGTGACAAAGCGCCCCCTGCGCTAGCTTTGTCTTAGAACCGTGTGGTTAGGTCGGAGCCGACTCGCCGGACGGAAGGGCTCCCAAACCCCCCTGATGCAAGGCCGCCGCTACCCCACACCGGTTACCACCCGGAGCAGCGAACCCACATCAGGATTATGCGCAACATGTGGGGCAGCCTCCTGGGGTGGTTGGTCCCAGGCGGGCCCCATGACTGTGTTGCGGGCGGCCGCGGCAACGCCGTTGCTAAGGGTCTCCCTGGCCGGCGAATCGACCCACACCAGACTAGACTCCGTTTCGCCCCCACTGGTCCCATGCCTGCTGCACCATACATCGCCCCGGGCCTGACGGTGCAGCTGCTGAACCCCTAACGCAACGCAGCCTGGGCTGGGTTACTTGGGGGGCTTTAACACAGCTGCACGGTGGTACCCCCCCGGACCAACACTGTTGTACCACCTGGTACCCACGTAGGGGCCGAAGCCACTCCATAGGTACCGTAAATTAACGAGCCTCGTCCGTTTATCAGCAGGTACTAACAGGTGAGGTCGCTGGGGCCCTAAAGATGTTGGTAGAGCCCCTTAGCACCCTCGTTCCAAATTCAAATGTCATTATTCACTTGTGAGTAAATGAGCGTTTTATTCACTGTTATCGATGAATAAAGTTCACTTTTTCGAGGGGCAATGGTATAAATAAATAGATAAATTAGTAATAGGTATGCACAACCAGTGAACAAACTCAAAACAGAACCAAATGTACAGTTTCGTACTAGTTGCGTGAAACTAGCATATGGCGTCATAATAATATGCAGTTGTTTATACCAATGCTAGCGGACGTCTGCGGCTTCGGCCGCCTAACAAACTTTATACTTAAAGCTTCTTCGAGAACCGATCTATCCATTGTAGAAACCCGTTTAGGTGTAAGCACATTAACATTGCCCTGCCAGAAAAAAATCAAAATAAAAAAAAATTACTACAACACACAACATCATGTCTATATCATACTCGTACAGTTCGCAAGGTATAAGCTGAGCTTTGCATTTGCGAGAGTGACCACGGTAAGTAGAGTAAAAACTATTTTTGTAGCTGTGTGTACAACACATGTGTGTGTAAAAGAGGTCACATATACGTTCACGTACACTGCACTCACACAAATGCAAAGCTCCACTTATCCTTCGCGCACTGTACCATGTGGGTATGCCAGTATGGGTTGCCAGTAGTTACATTGGTCCCACGTAATAGGGGGCACTAAGCATATTTACATTACTGTACATTTTTTTTTCTCTTTGTACATGCTCACACAACGTCATCTACCCCAAACTAAGCTATAAGCTTGTGCTATGGGGATCTAGACAACTGACGAACATACTTATATATTTTTAAATACATACATAACATAGAAAACACCCAAACTTCGAAACAAACATCACAAATTTTCGATTCGAGCCGGGAATCGAACCCGAGACTCCGGAGTCGAAAGCCGATGCACTACCGACCACGCCACCGAAGCAGTATTGTCATTACCAGGTAGTACAATGTCTGTATCCATATTACGAGTATACCAACTCTCCCAGCTTATCAATTCAGAAATAAATTTACTATTGTAATTTGTAACATAATTTGTAGATTTAACCCCAGAACCATCCTCATAAATAAATAACCACACGGCAGCAAGAAATACCTTACTTCAGTCCGATAGTAATCCTGTAGCAATAATATATATAAATCTTACTATATCACGGCGCCCGCCTCCTCCATATTTTACTTAATATGCATACACGCCCTAAGACCAAGGATTTGACTTTAGTCCTCCAAACATTTCAGATTAAGCTACCGGGCACGTTTCGACTATTACGAACCGCTCATTTTAAACATGGCGCACGTTTGACGTTTCTTTTTTTTTTCAATATATTATATTGAGCAATGGTATTGCGTTGAACGGCTTTATTTATAACTATTTATGACTAAGTTACAGATTTACGTTGTGTTAATTTTGAAACTGTTTTTGAAGTATTGAATCTATTCGAATAAGTATTGAATAATCCGAGACGCCCAGAACTTAAATTGGCTGTGCCATAGCGGCTGGCACGTAAGATTTTGTTGCCTTTCATCAACATTTCATTGCAAGGCAAAGGGTTTCAATATTTTTTTGCAAAATTACAATATAGCTGCTACTTTTTATTCAATTCATTTGGTCATTTTGGACACACCCATTACATGTGTGCCCGGTGACGGCAATAGGCTTGCCCCCTAGTACGTGGGACCAAAAATACTGGCAAATTGTGGGTGTGTATTACACCTCTGCCTACCCCTTCGGGATATAGGCGTGATATGTGTCTGTGAATCTATTGACACATCAAAAGGTGATTCAAACTTAGTAATGAGTTACTACAAGTATACTATGGAGACAGTAATGAGTCCAATGAAACTATTGAATAAAACAATAGAAATCGTGTGTCATAACTCATAATCAACAAAAAACATGGATGTCTAGTGGGGATTGATATAAAAGACGCGGGTTCTGTACACAAAGGGTAAAACAGGAACCCTATTACCGCCCGTCCATCTGTCTCCAGGCTGTATCGCATGAAATGTGTGAATTTTCACAGATGATGTATTTATGTTGTCTCAATATTTAAGGGGCTCCCATACAACAAACGTTATTTGTTTTGCCATTTTTATAGATGTACGGAACATTCTTCCGCGCGTCCGAGTCGCACCTTGGCCGTTGCTATTTTTAAATAATGCTGCTGTTGAAAAAAAAAAATTTAATTGTTACAAATAAATTAATTTGACCGCCAATTCGCGATTCATATTATTCGCGGTGTCTTTTTTTATATTTTTTTATATTGGGTTCGCCAAATTGACGCCGCCCGCCTGGTGGTAAGTCGTGACGACGTCTAGCGATTGTGGGCCACTCTCACAGCACACAATACTATAGAGAGTAGCCCTCAACTTGAGGACCTACTGATGTGCCTCTTCACGCTCCGCTTAAAGAACCCAGGATTATATTTGGGAGGAAACACGTGCACAGGCAGGGCGGTAAGCCGTCTTTTAATTAAATTTAAACTCAACAAGAATTTTCACTTTAGATCTTCTATGAAACTTTTACAACAATAACAGAAACACGCGCACTTAAATCACATATTTCTTCTAACGGGAAGCACCCTGGATTAAAGTGGGTGCCGGTCGTCTAGAGACCGACAACTGTCAGCTACTAGGACGGTTGCGTGCAAAATTCAAATTTGAAAGAACTGCAGCATTTTATGTTCAGTGGCGGGTCATTTAACGTATTATATACGTATATTCGCGATATGTCAATTTAGCGATTACAGTACAATTAAATAAATATAACTACTTTGCAATATTCCACCACATGCAAATTAGCCAACTCTCGTACTTATTCATGCACAAGACCGCCCTCCTTACCCACCTAAAATCAGGCCGAAAGAATAGAGAAATAATTTTGAAAATAGAATAAATATGAGAGTTGTGTTATCGTGCAAATAATAATAAAAAACCTCGACACGTGTTTCGCCCCCAACCAGGGGCATCATCAGGAGATGTCGATGGCTCCATTCGTTCCCACTAGTTCTACTAAACAGTTCTACCGTAGAACTACTGGGAACTTTTTTTCCCACTAGTTCTACTATGTTTGATGAAACAAAAAAGTGTAACTAGTGGGACTCTTTATTCCCACTAGTTCTACTAGTTTTTTCTGGTAGAACTAGTGGGAAATTTTGTTCCCACTAGTCCTACGATGGCATGTGTAACAAAATAGTAGAACTAGTGGGAATCTCTCTTCCCACTTGTTCTACCCAGGTTCTATAATAGGAGAACTTAAACTTTACCTACTAGGTACTACTTTACTACCAGTTAGGTAGTTTCACTCACAGAAATGTGCTACCAAATATGCTAGTAGTGTCTCAATCACCTGCTCTGCTCCCCTATTTGGAACCCTCCACCCACTAGGGTGCCTAAATCCTACTTCCACATCGATCGCCTGGATTGACTCTGTTCCAGTACGAGACAAGTAACTTTTTTGTCCCATAGGAGTAGTGATCTATATTTTGGCAGTTGTACTGTTATATGAAATCATGAGACAATTGGGACCTTTCTTTGGGGTGTACCTCTGTCCCATTGACGCATTGGCGCACGGCGACTGAATGAGCCACACAATTCCAAACATGAACCAATTCGCGTCATCTGAGTTATCGTTTATCTTGGAGCACCTATATAAGCTCCTACTAACCCGTTACTTGTTAGTACAAAGTTATTCCGTAATGACTCCGAGATATCTTATTTGATGAAAGATGTGAGAGGCGGGGAATCTTCAAAAAAAATAACACCGCGTATGATACATCTTCATCCCAATTAATCTTCGGGAGCGGCTCTGTCTGCGAGCGTCGCCGTCGCCTGTCATCATACCAAACGTGAATGTTATGTTGAAATGGAACGAGTAGGTTGTCCATGATTTTTACGCTTATAGGATATTTCCATAAAATGGGCGCGTCAAACACCACAAAACGAAAGAAAGAAATAAAATACTTTTAATTTCTACACAGATACAGAGATATACAGGGTACCTACACAAAAACATAACATAAAAAAAACAAAATAAAATATAAAAGTGCCTTTGTGAAGATAGGTAGAGTATTTCCACAAAACGGGCGCGTCAAACACCACAAAATGGAAGAAAGAAAGAAAATACTTTTAATTTCTACACAGATACAGAGATATACAGGGTACCTACACAAAAACAAAACTTAAAAAAAAAAAATATATAAAAGTGCCTTTGTGAAGATGGGTAGAGTATTTCCACAAAACGGGCGCGTCAAACGCCACAAAATGGAAGAAAGAAAATACTTTTAATTTCTACACAGATACAGGGATATACAGGGTACCTATACAAAAACAAAACTTAAAAAAAAAAACAAAATAAAATATAAAAGTGCCTTTGTGAAGGTACCTACCCACCAGCGCCAGTGCAACCTAGTGTCTGATCCGTGCAAAAATTAAAAATTAAAATAATAGCCGGTTATTACTCATCTTCGGAGCAGCTTCTGCTATATCCGGCAAGACGAGGATCCAACTCCAGCGGCCAAATATCGATAAATAAACAAGCCTTGTAGAATATCAATGGAAGTCTACCGGGAACGTTAAAAACAGTAAATTATGGTGTCTGCCAACTTTTTATATGTATTACACCCTAATAGTATAGCTTATCTGGGATAGTTAGTATAGTTTATCTTGGACAATACTATACGTTATACGACAATTTACGTGGGTTATATCCAATCCTAGTCCACATGCCTCGAGTGTAGCTTGGAAGGCAGGCGAACGATTCGTTTTTGACACTTTTAATAAATAACAATTTATTTTGAGTATTTAAACTATCATGATCGTTAACATTACTATTAGAATTATCGGGATATTTACCATGTAACGTTGGTTTGAATTTCCGATATTTCGGCGTTGCTGCAAGCGCCATGATCGCGGAAGAACTGGAGTACTGGCGGTGGATGATGACGAAGTTTTAGGGATAAATGTTTTTATCTACCCTCCTTCGAGTCCATTTGCTAGCCGAAATATCAGAAACTCAAACCATCGTTACATGGTAAATATCCCGATAATTCGATTAGTAATTTATTTTGATACAATACAAACAATGACAGTTCCAACGATCCTAATCGATAGTAGGTATTCATGGTCACCCTACGCGTGTAGGCGACGGAACGTACGCAGAACATTTGAGAGCTTAATTTATTGACTACCGACAGTTAGTGGCGAGATTTTAACAAACCGCTCACGGTAACTATACTTTTTAACGAGTCATCATATAATTTAATAGATAATATTGTGAACTAGCGGTCGCACGGGGCTTCGCCCGCTCGACAAATTGTATACTTACTAAAAACTTTCTCAGGAACCATTCTATCTATAGTAATTTTAAAGATCTAAGCATACACACGGACACAAGCGACTTTGTTTAATGCTATGTTATGATGTAAAATACCCACAAAAGACCCCCTATTACGTAGGACCAACAGTGGTTGGCAAAATTTGTGCGTAATAAACGTCTCTGTCTACCCTTTCAAGGTTAAATTTGACTGCCTCGGTGGCGCAGTAATATGAGTATGCGACTGCTGTCCCTGAAGTCCCAGGTTCGATTCGAATCAAATTATTTGTGTGATCCACAAATGTTTGTTTCGGAGTATGGGTGTTACATAGAAATATATAAGTATGTTTATCAGCCGTCTAGATCCCATAACACAAGGTTATATTAGCTTAATTTGGGCTAGATGACGTTGTGTGAGAATGTCCAAAAATCTTTAAAAAAGAATAAAGACGTGTCTGTATTTAATTTTATGATTTATATTGAGAAAAAAAAACTATTAATCTCAGAACAAGATCTTAATATTCCCGCGACCATTCCCATAGATTCTTAAACCATTCGGAATCATGTAAGAATGTGTTTAAAATCCCATAACATAGTCCCCAAGCTTTCACAGTGATGTTAATGGTAATGTCCAAATACCGGGACAGGGGGCGTGTTTCTCAAACTTTTATCTCTTTAACGCCCACTGCTGGGCGTCGGGCCTTACCCGAAGAGGAAAGAATTAGCCAACATATTATACCACGCTGACCTGACGGGTTGGTATAGGATTTTGTGTTAAGTTTTCCTTCTCTAACTTCCTAAACTTTACATCACGTCTGTATCCCCGAAGAGGTAGGCACTGCGTTACACACCCACACTTTGCTAGTAATTCCGTTGGTCCCAAGTGGTAGGGCGCAAGCCTATGGCCATAACCATAACCACCAGTAATTCAAACAATCAGGACAGATGTTACATACCACTAAATAGAAACTGAGCAGTGCGAGCACCGGTTACAATATTATAAAGAGGAAAGATTTGATTGTTTCCGTAACTAACTAACTACTCACCCGATTTTGAAAATTAATTATTTTACCTATATGTAGCTATATTATCCCCGAGTGACATAGGCTGCTTTTTATCCCGGTAATGTGTTACCGCGGGAATTGGAAACGAGAAAATCACACAACGGGGGCGGAACCGCGATAATCAGCTTCTACTATCAGAATAATTTTTTTCGTGTTCCTTTAATTGCATGCAGTGTTTCCGCATATGGCGCTCTAAAGTTGTGTCGTACAATAGCTACTTTTTATCCCAGGAATGTGTTCCCGTGGGAATTGGGAACTAGAAAACTGATGTTGATTCGTGGGCATCAGCTAAAAAAGATAATAAATTAACAATTGTTAATTACCAATCAACAATAACTCTTCCACTAACTATCAATCATATCACATCACAAACTTACTTAACTATCACCAAATCTTCACAAATCCCTAAACACACAAACTTAAAACCAAACCAAAATAGTTCCAGCCATTTACCTATTATCATAATTGTTACCTCAATCTTCTAAACTTTCAACAAACTTGAGAACCGCTGACATCGTATAGTTTCTTATAAATATGTACGTAAACATCCCAGAACGTTTAGAATTTAGTCGAGTGAGCGCTCGGAGGGTTAATTATCTAGATAATTGTGGTTCTGTGAAGGGTTACAATGCAAATTCTAAATTATATGCGCGTTTTGGTATCATTACGAATACTTCGGTGTTAATTGGAAACTGTTTTTGGGGTTATCTTAGAGTTTGAAAGTGGCATGTTCGTTTTGCTTTTTGCTCGGACTGACGTTTACGTTATCTACGCGCTATGACACTTTAAACGTGTGTGACAGCGTCGTACGCATGGGATAGCATGGGACAGCAGATCGCACAGCATGGTGAATGCCGCCGGACGCCACTGGGAATTCTTTCAGTATCTACCGGAGGCGCTCGGCAATGGACGTGGGTGCGGCCGCAACACGGGGCCGCGGATTTCAAAAAAAAGCGTGGTGAATGACCAGTGTGTTCGTTACCATACAAATTGTATAAGCCAGATCCTGTTCAGATGTCATAATGCGTGGTGTAAGTCGCATGTGAAGGATGAGTTTGCCCGTGCCTTAAAGCTTAACGGTGCCACAGATTAAATATTAATAGCTATAAACGCTACTCTATAATGAACGAAGTAGTCATTACTCATAGCTGCACTTGTGAGGGTTTCACAGCAAATTAAGTATTTTTTTTCTCCGCGGACCATCATTTAAAATGCATTAGAAGAACTTAGAAGTAAGTTTTAGTTAGGGCGATGTCAATCATGTCAAGCTTTTTCCCACCAGAGCCAGCAGGGGCTAGTCACGAACTGATTTGACGTTGACATCGACACGCATTGCGGGCGAGATCTGCACGCAGCTGAAAAAATGCATGACAGGAAAAGCGCCGCGATTTTTGTCGGTCCCACGTAATGGCGGCACTTTACTTGGCTTAGCGTATCTTGTATTTGTGTTTGTGGGAAAAGCGTTGTTTGCCCAAATATCAAACATACTTCAAACAACCATACATGGACTGTACAGGCAAACAACTCAAATAACTATGCCAAATAATCCAAATATTTGCTTGTTCACTAACCAACTGAACGCAGCAGTGATACAAAATTAAAAATATATCTCGAAAAATGGGAGTACTTTTTCATTGGTCCACTCCATCTCAATTTTGGATGAGACATCATAAAACAAGTTAAAAATATGGCAAAATCTTGCCATATATTTTAGTTTTAGTTTTTTCATAAAATCTAAAACATCTCGCACGCCATGTAGTTCAACAAAAAAAAACAAAAAGGTCAACATCAGTTTAGAGGTCTTTAACCATGCTGAGTTGATTGCAGCTGGCCTTGAGTCTCTTTTACCGTACTCGATTTGACCTCGTTTTGACCTTGACCTTGAGGTCAAAGGTCAAGTTCATTTTAGAGGTCTTTGACCATGCTGAGTCGATTGGCGTTTACACTGAGTCTCTAGCTTTTACCGTTCTCGAGTTGAAAGTTGTTTACGGACGGACATTGAGGTTGTATAAGAGATTTTCGTTTCGAAAACTCTAAAAGTTTGACACTCGTCTAAACATCGCGCGCCAACGAACATACCAAGAGTGGACAGGTACCGACAGGACCGACTCAAATACCGACCGGCATTTATTTATTTATTTATAGGTATTGAATGGAATCAGGCGTTACCTGGCGAAAGTCCATGATAAAACAATGGGGTAAGATGTTGAATATAATTGCACTAATTTCGCTAAATAGAAGACATTATAAACGTCGATATATGTTTCACCTACTCACGAGGCATTCTCAAGACTGTCTCAAAGAGAACAGCTGTTCTCTCTTTACTGCATTGTCTAACACATCTTCAAGCCATTTAAAAATAATTGATTATTTTGTATTGTATATAGGTATACATGCATTAGTTTAGGTTCCACCAAGTGCCAACAATCGAAAGTATAAACTACGCATATTTGCTATTTGCGTTATGTGCAAATAAAGCAAATATATTCAAATATACCGTCCACACATTGTCGTATGCGGACAAATAAAGCAAATAGACGGACACGATACACCAAGTGAGTTACCGGCATTATATGCAAACCTATTGCCGTTAACGGGCACTATAGAATATACGTCGGACGTCATACGAACATGTATGAAAGTCGTTGCGTTTTTTTTTTTTTTTATTTTTTTTTTTTTCGCACCTTTGCCAATGGCAAAGCCATAGACCCAAAATTTTTTAATACTTTAACTAGGTTAACTTAATGAGCGATAGCCCTCACAGGGCTCCTTCCTTTTTAACTATCCTTAATACCATCATCTTTCATTCCAGTTCTCTAGGTAACATTCCATTTCTTCTTCTATTCCTCTCGCACTTTCATTCCACCTTTCATTTTTTATGAGTCGGGATATCAGGGTTAAATTGTGCTTTATTTATTTATTTCAATGTTGATTTTTCTGTTTTTTTACATTTTTATCCTTATTCTATATTACTTTATTATCTAATTTTATTTTTAACTAGTTTAACAAGTACTATATTTATAACTATTGCGATTAGTTGGAGCACTAAACAAATTCCTCGTGGTCTCTACAGAACTTCGATATTAATAGGCTTTAGAGGTTCAGACGCTTCAGCAAGCGTCTGAGGGAAGAGACTGGTGATCCCGCACAGGCAGTTTTCTCGCGCAAAGACTCTCATTGGCAATTCAACGCGGGAATACTGCCTGTGTCATGGGCACTCTGCCTAAGTCTCCCTGTCTTACTTATTTATTTTAGTTTTTAGTTTTAGATAGTATAGTTTGTAGTTTGTTTAGGTTTTTCTTAATATAATTTTCCGTTCCTTGTATTCATGAAATGTGACATAATTTTCTTTTAGCACCTTGTCAACGTAGTAAATACACAATAAATATTTTTGGACGCTTCATGGAAAATATCGACGACCAGGCGCTTTGCAGTCAGACTGGAAAGCCGACCCCACTCAGACACGACTCCGACACGACTCAGTGGATAATGATAATTAATGTTAGAAGTTCCTATTTATTTACCTGGCTCTGGCAAGAATATTCGAAGTGCCTGGCAAAAAGCTCGCCCCTATAAAGTCGGACCTACAGTGGCGAAGTGTCTGAACATCTCTGCCTACTCCTTTGGGGACAAAGATTTGATATTGTGTGTGTTTGCTAAGAAAGACAACAAAAATCGTTTTAACTCACGTGTTTAAAAGAAAAAAAGAAAACCTCAAATTATGTATAATAATAATATGTAATAGTCCGAAATGGCTGCCGCGGCATGTTCCATATATTTTACGGCCCTTGATAGTTTACAAGCTGCTTTTGAATTTATTATAAAACATACTTTATAAGACACGACACGATTACGTAACGATATCAGAATCTAAATGAGGAATTTATAACAACCACAATGATAATCTAATATTATAAATAGGAAAGATTAAGAGAGGAATAGGCTCCGTAAATACTAAACCGATTAAGAAAATTCTTTCACTAATATGTATCGACATTATCCCCGAGAGACATAGGATACCATTTAAAAACCTCGGTAATGCGTTCCCGTGGGAATTGGGAATGAAAAAACTAAATCACGCAGGCGGAGCAGTGGTATTCAGTTAATGTTATCTAATTATGTCGTAGGCTCAACGTTGAACTGTGCTAATCGCGATATGCTGGCATTTCGTGATGCCATTTAAAGTGGGAAATATTAATTTACATTTAAAGCCAGATTCACAAAGCAATGGGCAGAGCCAGTGCTAAAAGAACCTGACTGCTGGCTGGCACTTTTGCTGATAAATTAAAAAAATCGCACTCATCTATGACACGATTAAACAATATGACTGCTTCGGTGGCGTGGTCGGCAGTGCATCGGCTTTCAACTCCGGAGTCTCGGGTTCGATTCCCGGGTCGAATCAAATATTTGTGTGATCCACAAATGTTTGTTTCGGAGTTTGGGTGTTTTCTACGTATGTTATACGTATGTATTTAGAAATATAAAGTATGTTTATCAGTTGTCTAGATCCCATAGCACAAGCTTATAGCTTGTTTGGGCTAGATGACGTTGTGTGAGAATGTCCGACAATATTTATTATTATAATAATATATTATTAATAATAAGTCGTGTCGGATCCGTCTATTATAAAAGCACCACATTTATTACGTGAGACTTCGTGTGGTAATTTTTTATAGTTGTATAATGAGATGAAATTGGTGTGTTAGATTAAATTACTTTTTAATATTCATTTGAATACAGTTTTCTTAATTTTATAATGATTTGAGTGAAAATAATGATTCATTTTGAGAGACCGTTATACTCGTAAGAATACTTCAGTGGCACACATTCATTCTTTTCTGTGGTTCCGTACCCAAAGAGTAAAACGAAACCGTATTACTTAGAATCTGCTGTCCGTCTGTCTGTCACCAGGCTGTATCTCATGAATCGTAATAGTTAGGCAGTTGAAACTTTCCAAGATGATGTATTTGGTTGATTGTACCGAAGTTACTGCTTCGGTGGCGTGGTCGGTAGTGCATCTGATTTCAACGCCGGAATCTCGGGTTCGATTCCCGGTCGGGACAAACTTTGTGCGTTTGTACCGAAGTCTGGATGTTTTCTATGTACAATATGTATGTACAAAAAAAATGTATATAAGTATTTATATCAGTTTATCTAGTACTCATATCACAAGCTCTGCTTAGTTTGAGACTATTGTCCTAACATATTTACTTATTTCTGTTGCCGCTAACAACAAATACTAAACACTCACAGCCCGTAGTTTCACAGATAATATGGTACAATTCATAGGCTTGCCCATTGTTACATGAGACCAACGAAGTGACAGGTGAAATGTCATCGTATGTAATGCCCCTGTCTACCCCTATGGGGATAAAGACGTGATTTGTGTGTGTGTATCGTAAAAAAAACAGGAAATCTATTGAGTGCATCCCACAAGCAACATGGGAGACGCGTTGTTAACATGCTACGATGGAATAATATTGGTTACGTGTGTGGTCCAGTACTACAAGCTTGGACTGCAGAGATTATATTTATGAGTATGTGTCCTGGCTGTGGGCTGAATTCGTAGGTTTTTGGAGGCTTTAAGGAGTAGGTAGAGGTGCATTACACACCCACAATTTGCCAGTATTTTTAGTCCCACGTAATAGGGGGTTATGTCCAAAATGGCCGATTGAATTTAATAAAAAGTAGCAGCCATATTGTAATTTTGAAAAGAAATTGAAACCCATTACCTTGCGATGAAATGTTAATGAAAGGCAACAAAATATTACGTGCCAGCCGCTATGGCACAGCCAATTAAAGTCCTGGGCGTCTCAGACTATTTTATATAAATAATATATAAAAATAACATATTAAAATAATCTGGCAATGACAAAAATTAGACTTCATAAAGTTGGTAATTCGATTGTAGGCAAATGTATAAAAATATATCTATACTTATAATAAATCTGTAGAAGTGAAAATTCTGTACATTGTAGATATCAAAAAAATAAATGGCAGGGGGTGTTACTAGACCGACACCGAACTTAAAAATGTGATTAAAAAGATTTTTTGTCTGTCTGTCTGTTCAGACATCACGCAAAAACTACCGGTTCGATTACGATGAAACTTGGTATAATTAATCTTTAATATCCTGGGCACCACACTGGGTACTTTTTATCCCCGAAAAGTATATACAATAAAAAACAAACTTAATTTTGCGGTTCGATCCCTTGACCCGAGTACTGTACCAACCGCAAACAATAAGTTTGACTTGGTTTTTTTTTATATTGAGTTCGCCAAATTGACACCGCCCGCCTGGTGGTAAGTCGTGACGACGTCTATCGATTGTGGGCCACTCTCACAGCACACAATACTATAGAGAGTGGCCCTCAACTAGACGACCTACTGATGTGCCTCTTCACGCTCCGCTTAAAGAACCCAGGGTTATATGTGGGAGGAAACACGTGCACAGGCAGGGCGTTCCAGGCCACTATCGTTCGGCAGAGAAACGACCGGTTAAAACGTTCGGTTCTCGCGAACATGCTATCCACTATGTGGGAGTGGCATTTCTGCCCGGCACGCGTTGTTCGGGACCGGAAGGAAGAGGGTGGGATCAGATTGAAGAGCTCTTCAGAACAGGTTACGTCACCCGCAGTGGAGTTCACTATTAATGGTTTTTAGAACGTTTGTCTGCTTGTCTGAATGTTTGAACACGCTAAGCTCAGAAATGATTTGATTTTTTGATTTGAACTTGTGGTTTGGTTTTCAATCGCTTTATACATAAAAAAGTTATGTAGATCTAAAGTAACACGCAGGCGGAGCTGCGGGCAACAGCTAGTTAAGTAATAAAATTCCTCAGGATTTGGTTGACATGCCTCTTAATAAGTTTAAAATAGTAGTGATGCAGAAAGGCTATTATAATGTAGACGAAATATCTTAATGATAAAAATGCATGGTCACCCTAATCTTCTGTTGTTAGCCACTCCTACAATATAAATTGTAACACAATGTAAACAAAACTATATTAAAAAAGAAAATGGATAATCTACCTGAGTTTCTTGCTGGTATCTTCTCAGGAGAACCAACTTACCGAACCAGCGAAAGAATCATTTTCAAATGGTTATTTATGTACTTAATTTAGAATTTTTATAATATTGCTTGACATAAAATTGTAATTTTTTTACATTCATGTGTGCTCTTTATGTGCCTAAACTGAATTAACTATATTGATTCTTTGATTCTTTGCATTGATTATGTAGAAACAACTACCATTGACTATTTCTTAAGACATTGATAGACCTCCGTCCCTCGGAGAGCACGTTAAGCCGTGTTGCCATACCATATCTATGGCAGTTGTTACGAGTCATTTGAGCCCTAAATCCGACTGATTTGGCTACAAAACTTCGATATCGCCCATGGGTTGTGGAGGTCAGATGGCGGTCGCTTCACGGAAAATATCGAATTTTAGCCGCATCGCAGTAAGACTGGAAAGCCGACCGAAACTGAGTTGGGAAAGGTTCGGTGGATGATGACATCATTGTTGGGTTCAAGGACAAAATGTGGTCAGTGTGAATCAAACTATGCGATTCTCTCAAATCATTTTACAATATGAATTGCAAAAACTATAGTCTTGATCTAGTCTTGAATCAGTGACTCTCCCTTTCCAGGAGGAACGTTTCTCCAACTGACCCAGTAAAGACACCTATGCGTTTTTATACAAATAGTGGCCGATGACAGCTTTGCGTTATTCTGAGGTTGTGTGTCGTTGACGTACGTTGATACCATATAATAATGCCTTGATAGAGAAATCGCTAAACGTCAGATCGATGCTTCCCAGGTCCAGAAGACTGGGTATTTCCTGGCTCACAGTATGAGTATACTTCTTTAAAATTTCGCGTTTTGTTAAGAAGAAAACTTAAGACTAACGGGTCTTTTACGCGATTATTGAGATATATACATTCCTCTTTATCAAAGAACACATCACAGCTGTAAAAAACCGCCAAATAAACAAGTCTCCGATTGCCGAGCATTTGTTGGAATCGGGTCCCAACCACTGGATTGAACTGCACAAGCCACAAGTCCTATCCACTGACGGACACTATTACTCCAGGATAGTGCGGGAAGCCGTCGAAATAAAAAAGTATCCCAATTTTAACCGGGAAGATGGATATCGACTATCTACGTCGTGGAATCCGGTGATCAGCAAATGTACTCGCCACCTCACCGAACGCCCGCTTGCTGATACTATCAGTGTGGTATGCCGTAGTGGCTCTCCGAACACAATAGTTAGTGACGACGAAGTGAGGGTAGTTGAACAAACCCGCACTTCACGAAGACGACGATGAGCTGAAGCCAGTCCACCCGTGACCACGGCTCTTGTGACAGGGCCGAAACGTCGGGTAATAAAGAGGTATGTATAAATCTCAATAATCGCGTAAAAGACCCGTTAGTCTTAAGTTTATAAAGTATGAGTATAGCCGTGTTCAACTGTGTTTCGAACTCATACAGGAACCCATTGGAATATAGATACAATATACACACAAAATGTCATCTAAATCGGTCCAACCGTAAACACGATATGTTTAAGCAGCATTCCCGATAACCCCTTCTAGTTTAGCTAAAACTGCTTCTGTTAGTAGTGGGTTCACGCTAGTAGTGTGGTGACCTGAATTCACGTCGTCAAAACGCAAATCTAACCCCTTAACCATCAGGCTAAGGATGCATCAGAGAGAAAGATGACAAACTCAAAAGAATTATACATAGGTATATTATTTTAGACTTACCATAAGACGAATAAACAGCCGACATGAGCAGCAAACAGATCCTCAGGATAACCACATCCATATTCACTTTAAACATATTCAAAATGGCGGCCATTGCAACACAAGATGGCGGCTAGCTATACACTGAACACTGTGCACTTGCTCTCACATAATATAACCGTGAAAATTGATATTTTTTGTCGAGTTCTTGGTGAAAATTTATATGGTTGCTTTGAAATCATTCGCGGATCCTCGACGGTATATCTGGAACAAAGATTGGCGAATATTAGTTACAGTGAACGAATGATAAATGAGATTGGGCGACCGATAGGTTGACAAGACTATCATTCACTCGGCGAACGTAAACTAAACTTGTCCATGGGAGTTCGATTTTTGCTGAGCGCGTGGCTCGTGGCTTTTAAGGTTACCTCTGGCGCTCCGCAAAAATCGGGTTCCCAGACACTTACATAATGAACGTTTCTTGTCCTGACCACATAATGACCGTGTCACTTACGTCAATGTTATGGCTGTGGCCGTCGTGACCACATAAGTAATATTTTTCTTTGCGTAACGTTGAGTGTAAAGTTGTGATGCAACAACAAAAAAAACTTTCTTTCTTTCTTTCTTCTTTCCTGCACCCAGGTGCAACTAGCTTCAGAGCTAGTTAGGAATAACTAGTTCTTCTGTGCGGGACTATCAAATTATCAAGCATGCAATACCTTGACATTGGTGAAATCATCGATAAACATCGATGCAGTCACGTTTTTAAAAACAGGAGAAAAAGAAGAAACTTGTCCATACAAATGAAGTTAACTTATCTAATCAAATAAATAAAATTGAAGTGCTTGCTGTGATGAATTTCAATGATAAATTTACATTAACCAAGCACCACGAGATACATAAGGTAATTAATAAGTAGTTATTAGCTAAACGCCTACTTAATCGATGCATCTCAGTACCAGAAGGCTGGCTATTTCCGGGCCCAAAGAACAAAGTATCGCCATTCAACATGGCAACACTGCCAGCATTCTGGGAACCTTCCCAGTCGGCAATGACGCGCAGGATTTTCTAAACGATATTTTGTAGATTGTAAATATTTAGTAAGTATATCATAATTATATTGTAATTCCTACTGTAAATATATAAAAAAAATTGAATCAAAGTTTTCTTGTAATGTTTTGTTTTTCGCATTTACCAAATCACGAGGTAAGGTATTTTAATTAACAATAATGCCTATATAGTTTTTGATTTCAAAGCAATGACTTTGCTTAGTCTAATAATAAGGCCTAGTTTTTTTCTTCATTATATGTATAGTCCGAGATGCCCAAGACTTTAATTGGCTGTGCCCCAGTGCCTGGCACGTAAGATTTTGTTGCCTTTCATCAACATTTCATCGCAAGGCAAAACGGGTTTCAAATTTATTTTCAAAATTACAATATAGCTGTAATAAATTCATTTGGCTATTTTGGACATAACCCATTATAAATGTGCCCGGTGCAAAAAATACAGGCAAATGGTGTGTAATGCACCTCTGCCTACCCCTTCGGGGATATAGGCGTGATATGTGTGTTTTTTTTTTCATTATATTCCAATTTACAGTCTGATGTACACATATTGTAAATAATATATTGTAATAATTCTACCGCATTTGTCAAGACGAGTGTTCTGAAGAGCTCTTTAACCTAATTCCACCCTCTTCTTTTAGATCCCGTACAACGCGTGCCGGGCAGAGATGCCACTCGTATACTGTTAGCCACTCGTATCTACCTGAGTTTCTTGCCGATATCTTCTCAGGAGAACCAACTTACCGAACCAGCGAAAGAATCATTTTCTAATGGTTGTTTATGTACTTAATTTAGTATTTTTATAATATTGCTTGACATAAAATTGTAAAATTTTGACATTCATATGTGCTCTTTATGTGCCTAAACTCATTCACCGAGCCTTTTCCCAACTAAAGTTGGGGTCGGCTTTCCAGTCTAACTGCGATTCGGCTGAACATCGATATTTTCCGTGAAGCGACTGCCATCTGACCTCCACAACCCATGGGCGATATCGAAGTTCTGTAGTTAGACCGGTCGGATTTTTGATTTAGTCCTCCAACTACCCCTAACGACTGCCATAGATGTTTGTATGACAACCGGGACCGACGGCTTAACGTGCTCTCCGAGGCACGGAGGGGTCTCAGTGTCTTAAGAAATGGTCACCCATCCTAAGACCGGCCTGACTCGATGTTGCTTAACCACGAGCCCCTCTTATAGAAATGGGGCACTGAATAAACGAAATTGATTTATTGACTGTGGATAGAATCTTCGCTAGAACTGAGCGTTTCAAGAGATCGTTCGTCTGTAGAACGATCGAGGGCCCAGAACTCTATGGCCGCACACGTATTTCCTCCTACTTACAACCCAGGGTTCTTCAAGCGGAGCGTGAAGAGACACATCACTAGGTCGCCAAGTTGAGAGCCACTCTTAACAGTACATATTGCGTACTGTGAGAGTCACCCAAAATCGCCAGACGACGCAACGGCTTTCCAACAGACAGGCGGCGTCAATTTGGCGATATAATATTAAAAAAAAAATAGGAGTATGTTTACATAAAAGATTTTCCAACTAACTGTCTACGATTGTGATCCCTCAGGTATTAGTAGATATTATTTCTCTGTAACATGTTGACGTGCATTAGGGAGCAAGGCAGTGTAGGATTACACGGTGAACGGACACAGCACTAATGACGACTAGTCCGAGAGCTGGAGGTAGATATAGCTACGCGATTAAAATTTAAAATATGTTTCGTGTCTAAAACAGAATAGAGGATGAAAATAATTAAAAATAAGTAATAAATTAGAACCACTTTAAGAACCACATTAGGGACCACTTCGGAAGTAGTAGCTTTAATTGAAAAAAAAAAAACATACATTCGAATTGAGAACCTCCTCATTTTTGGAAGTCGGTTGAAAAACATTTAAATGCGATCTTCTCTATTTTTACTTTTTATACTAGCTGTGCCGGCATACTTTATTTCGCCTCTAAACCTTCTCTGAGCTTACACAAATAATTAAAGATTAAAATTAGCACATGTACACAACCCCCATCCTTTCTGGCAATATTCTTTCCATACAATGTAGCTTGGAAGATATTGCTCTTTTGCGATAAGGCCGACTGTTGTATGTTATCTCCAAGCACGTGTAACATATTCTTATTATATTATTTTATTTTTCATCTTATAACATTTAACAATTATTATTATAGATATTATGCCACCAGCTCTTAGACTACGCCCTCAGGGAGGGCTAATGCAGTAATTACTGCACTTTTGTTATATTTTTATTTTATCGCAGCCGGAGATGGAAACGTACATTATAATTCTACTTCCATTGCTGTTTGTTTGTTTGTGGATTAGTAAACGTATTTCACAGTGAGATAATAATATTTTTTTACATTATTTTAGCAGTTTTTAGTAATTCCCATTGTATTTGAAAGTTATACTACTTACGGTTTGTGAATTGAGAGTTTGAAGTTAAGTAACCGTTGAGCACGTCAAAAATTAAAGAATTTTTTTCCGCTTAACATTTGTATCATGCGCAATTAGTAGCATGCATTGCATACCTAGTTGAGCGGAGTTTACGAAGCTCTTTCTTAGGCGACTCGTGTATTTCGTTCGTGATCGAACTCCTCCTAAACGACTGGACCGATCTTTTTGAAATTTGGCACGGTCATAGTGACCATCACCGTGAGTGCATATATCTGAATTCATAAAGATCGGTCTAGTCGTTTAGGAGTTCGACCCGGATCGACAAACTCAGCTCAATTATTGCAACAGCAGAATGTATTGCAAACCTAGTTTAAACAAACTGGCTCGGTTTTCTAGAGAGCGGTGATGACACCGTTGTATGCATAGCCCATGACGTCATTCACCGCTGCGTTACGGCCGCCCCATAACGGCAATCAAGGCTTTACAGTAAAGGAAGTGTAACTTTATTTGAATTCAGAAAAGTGTTTTTTAATATTTTTGAATATCGAACACGGACGAAAGATCACAGGTTTTCCATCCAACTAAGTCCAAGGAGTTAATTAGGTTAGTTCGACTTTAGTGAGTTCTCCAACCATACATATCTTCAGGGTACCGTAGAGAATCAATTAAATCATGCAAGAAAAGTTTTTAATAATAATAAAGCCGTCTTTAGTTCCTTAATTAAAAGCATTTCACAATAAAATATATACGTACATTTACAATTTCATTAACTTAAAATTATAATAAAATTAATTACGGTTCACGTAAGTTTTTGTTGTCTTTCATCAACATTTCTTCGCAAGGCAACGGGTTCCGTTTTTTTTTCAAAATTACAATATAGCTGCTACTTTTTATTAAATTCATTCGGCTATTTTGGACATATCCCATTATAAATGTGCCCGGTGACGGCAATAGGCTTGCCCCCTATTACGTGGGACTAAAAATACTTGCAAATTGTGTGTGTGTGTAATACACTTCTGCCTATCCCTTCGGGGATATAGGTGTGTGATTACGGCATTTAATTGTTACATTTTTACTTAAAATATGAAATTAAATTCTTAAAAAAAACTTTTTAACCGACTTTAAAAAAAGGAGGATTCGACTGTGTTTCCTTTTTTAAAGTTTATTTTCCAATTTTAAAAATTAGACCTTAAGCCGTGATTTTGTGTGATGTGACATGTTTAGTAATTTACTAAAGTTAAAAAGAAAATTAAAACTAGGAGCTGCGGTCGCTGCCGTGGTACTGCGCTGCAGCATGCAATTGAGCGAAGCGACTATTGTCATATTTTTGGTCAATAACTTTTTTTGAGGGTCCTAAATCAAAATTCGGTCTCGAACAAAACCTGCTCCTGAGAATGCTTGATTTTTGAGTGAAAAAATCATGAAAATCGGCTGGGTAGTTGTCGAGAAACAATTTCTCATCGAGTTGCATTTGAGTCACCTGATCAGGAGTTCTGCTCCGCTCGTTTCGCTCAAAAAAAATCTTTATACCTTTACAACAGAACCAAAAACCCTTACATTACTTCGCGCCATTTTTTTTCCCGCTCTTATTTACTCATCTCCTCGGGCCATTTAATTTCCCCGCTAATTGCCATAATGAAAGTTAAATTTTATAGCCTTTTTGGTTAAAGCTGTTTCGTGGAGTTCTGTGATAAAACCTTTGTTGAATTTAGCAAATACAAATACTGGCGTTACATACCTCAGTGGATATAATTATGTAAGTTGGCGTTCTAATTAGGATAGCTGGATACATGAAGACAAGATCTCAGAACAATAACTACAGCATATAAACTAGTGGTTCTGTAAACCGTAGACTTCGAGAGCGGCTTTGTTTATTTTTTTTCTTCTTCAATTTTCTTTATTATACTTTCATTTGTCATCCAAAAAATATCATTCAAATGTTATTCATTGTAAGCAAAGTGTGTGTGTGTAAAGTTTCATGCAAATCGGTTGATAAATACGGCCTCAAACATGATCTGATAGAACCCGTAGATGGGTACAGACGAAAAGGTAATACTTCCCGTGTTACCCTTTGGGTACGGAACCCTATTACTGAGATTTCGCTGTCCGCCCGTCCGCCTGTCTTGGGCTGTATCTCATGAACCGAGATAGGTAGTTAGAAAGTTGAAATGTGTGAACAAATATGTACTAAAAAACAGAATATAATAAATATTAAATATTTTTTGCCGTTTTGGTACGGAACCTTTTGCGCGATTCCGACTCGCACTTTCCGTTCCCTATGTATACGATCATTAAAACTACGCAACGAATTTTGATTTCACCAATAGATAGAGTGGTTCTCGAGAAAGGGTTTGGTGTATATAATTTGTCAAGCGGTCAAAGCAGACACCCCGCTAGTTTTGTATATTTTCTTACTTATCTACTAAAAAAAAAGTACCTGCGAACAGCCGTCTTACCAAAAATTTTTGTTTTACAATACCTACTTAATAATTTTAACGTAAAATATTTTAACGAGAACTTGTCCTTTCAGTATACATGTTCATTATAGACCTGACATGTCCGCGGCATGCCCCACGGCATGTTGGACGTAGGTACACGACATGTTTCAGAAATGTATATTATTATTTACCGAGTAAAAATCTTAGATGAAATATAAAATGAGAGATTTATTTGTGAAATAAAAATATAGCTGTTTTATTATTTTTATGGAATGGTCAGTGACCTCAGGCATTTTGTCCAAGGCTTACCCTCTAAACCGGCAAAACAGTAAAATTACTGTCCTAGGACAGATGTTACATACCATTAAATAATAATCTCAGCAGTTTGAGCATCAGCATACAGTCAAGTTATTGCATTGTAATCAAACAAATAGCAGTATCTTTGCCTTACGGAACTGAGACGTGGCCATTGAAGGGGCCCCTCATGTAGATGCAAATTCAGAAGCTCACTGTCGTCCAAAGAGCAATGGAAAGGGCTATGCTCGTATGTCACTTCGCGATTGAATCCGTAACCATGAGATCCGAAGGAGGACTAGGGTCACTGACATAGCCCAAAGAGTCGCCAGGTTCAAGTGGGCATTTCGGTCGCAGAACTAATGGCTGGAGGGGCTAAAAACTTCTCGAGTGGCGATCAGATACTGGGAGACGCAGCGTGACTAGGCCTGCCACAAAGTGGACAGACGGTCGCGGGAAGCCGCTGGTTGTGGGGAGCACAAGACCAAATGTTGTGGTGTTCCTTGGGGGAGGTCTATGCCCAGTAGCGGGGCGTCAATTGGCTGATGATGATGAAATAAATCTCTACATAACCCGTTTAAAGAAAAATCTTCTATCACAAGCAACCCGATCAGTAACAACACCACCGTCTTGTTTATATAACGAACAGGCAAAAAGGCATAAAATAATTATTTATAGTCATATAAACAGAACTTGAAACTCACCACAAACGCACATGAAAGCTGCGCGGACGCCGTTTGTCAACGAAATGATTAATGTAGACGCCATGTTGTTTTTTTCCCGCCTTTTCGAGTTAGCGGGCCCTTTCATCATAAGTGTGGAGTTCTTGTTTGATTGTGAGAATTGAACGGAGTTTATTATTAGCCTGATAATTACGGGTCGTGGACAATTTTAAGTGAAATAATTAAGAGGATGGTAGAGGCATAGTTTATGAGGTGCTGTGACGTGTGATTTGGTATTTGATAGCGACTAAGTGTTGGTTCATAGTGTTGAGAGGATTAGTCACCTAAACTCAGCGTTGTTACCGAGTGCTAGGTTTCAAGGGTGCGTCTGACGTTGGGAATCTGGTTCACTTTAATTACGTCGCTCGTGGAGGCTTCTCTCTTGCACCCCCCGACACAAACTCCCCAGGCCCACCTAGAAGGCTCTTAATAGAATGCGAACCCAGGTTGGTAGGTCCAAAGATATTATGTCCAAGTGGAGTTACATTGACACTAAGGAGAACCAGTGTGAGTGTGGCTTATCACCACAAACCATCAGCTACGTGATGTCATGTCCGGGTTGCCCAGATTCGTGCTCTTTAGATGACCTGTACGAGGCGAGGCCAAAGGCGATACACGTCGCAGAGCACTGGGCCAAGACAATATAACCGTCATAGTGTTGCCCATTGCCACGAGAAGAAGAAGAGTGACTAAGAAAGGCACTGAGAATCCATAGGGAACTGGGTGGTTCATGGAGCCACGGAATGCATCAGTTACACGGAACTCAGCAAGCGACTGAGGGCAGAAACTGATGATCTATGCCTAGGCACCTTTCTAGCGCAATAACTCTCATTAGCAATCATTGCGAGTGAGTTTTACTGGTAGGTTCTTTCTCACAGGTTCTACTCACCTAAATGTGCCTTTTCCCAACCTAGTTGGGATCGGCTTTCTAGTCTAATTGCGGGTTTTTTAATGGATAGAGTAGTTTTGGAGGATGGTTTTAGTACAAAGTTTGTCAAGCGGGCGAGGCCGCGGCTAGTACTACATAAAGTGGACCAAGTGACATAAGAATCAGTTGATTGTGCTCCAATCAAGACCGCGGTTGTCGTAGCTCATGCAATTGACATCAATACGTTTATTTCCATTTGAATGATTGATTGACGGCCAGCATTAAGTGGCATTGAAGAGGGTAAGCGTTATATAATATGACTAGGGGTTTATTGATAAGTAATTTAATATAAATAAATAAATATTTTTGGAGTTAGGAGCCCTAACCACCAGTAGCGGTAGCGGTAGATTGTACCCGATGCCGGTGGGTGATTAATAATTTACGTGAATACGAATAAGTTTTATGTGGTTTCTAAGCAACTCCGAAACTAATAAACAGACTTACAGACAAACATCACGCTTGTATCCTCAAACGGCTAGGGTAGTTCATCACAAACCCACATTTTTCCAGAATTTTTTTTTTGGTCCTACGGAATAGAGGGCAAGCGTATTGCTGTTACCGTGGACTATAGAAAGTTGATAACCACTCTGTAATTCAAACCAAGGCGTTACATACCACTAGAATCTATCCAGACACATCAGTATAATATTTAAGATAGCTGGACTTTAATTTACCTAGAAAGTGGCAATTTAACCCGACGTTTCGACCGAGTTATACATCGGGACATAGCCACAGGTTGACTGAAGCTGCCGGTGTCGATACCGGTGTCGGTAACTCGGTCAAAACGTTTGCACATTCAAGGTCACTTATACGTTTAAGTTTCGCTATCTTAAATACTAGTATGGTGTCTTGCGCGCTGCTTCGCGCCGCACCACGCCATAGGTTTTGGCCTATAACTTTTGACCCCTTAGGCCTAGGTAAAATTTTTGATTTTTTAGCTTGCCTCCAGATCGAGGGCTATCCATAGAGGGGTCAACCATCATTGGAGCATACGCAGTTTTCGAGAGCTAAGGGGGATATTCCCCATTTCTATATAGTAATGCTCGGACTGCAGATATTTTATTTCTTGTGTGTAACATCTGTCCGTACTGTTAGAATTTTGGTTTGAATTACAAAAAGCTTTTGAATATTCTATGGTGCCCGGTACGACAATAGTCTTGGCCCCTATTATATGGGACCGACAAAATTACTAACAAAGTCATCATCATCATCCACCGAGCCTTTCCCCAACTTAGTTGGGGTCGGCTATTCAGTCTAACTGTCACTCGGCTGAACTTTGATATTTTCCGTGAAGCGACTGCCATCTAACCTCCACAACCCATGGGCGAAATCGAAGCTCTGTAGACCATTCAGATTTTGTTTTACAGCTGTAAGTACTCGTAACGACTGCCATAGATGTTCGTATACAACCGGGACCGACAGCTTAATGGGCTCTTCAATGCACGGAGGGGTCTCAAAATAAATAAATATTTTTGGACATTCTCACACAACGTGATCTAGCCCAAACTAAGCTACAAGCTTATGCTATGGGATCTAGACAACTGATAAACATACTTATATATTTCTAAATAAGTACATAGATAATATACATAGAAAATACCCAAACTCCGAAACAAACATTTGTAGATAACACAAATATTTGATTCGCCCCGATTCGACATTAAGAAATGGTCACGAATCCTAAGACAGGCCTGGTTAGATGTTGCTTAACGTTTGTAATGTGTTAAATTATGTATTTACTACTCAGCCACGTGCTCCTCTTAAAATTAATGTTTGTATCTTAAATATTATAATAAGTTCGGATAGCGGAAGTCTAAAAACAATAACAAACACAGTTTTCTAAAATGACAACCTTTGAGTGAAAATTAATATGCAAATTACACTTCCAGAGTATTTTCATTAATTCCGATAAAGAAACTTCGCCAAGTTCAAATGTTTCATAAACGGATTACTTACATAAAGAAAAAAAAATTACATCACTCAAAAGTTGTCTTTGCCGAATGTTTTGACACGTAAGAGAAAAAAAAATCTCGTCTAAAAAATTACATTGACGCAGCTGCCGCCAAGTTGACAAAAATATAACAGTATTTTTTTCTTTCGCGTCACGGCTCCCCGCTCTTTGATCCTGTTTGTAAAATTCGAGGAGTGAAGGGTTTAAAACTTTTTTTTAAATTACATCTAACCTTTTTGGTATTACTTAAGATGTTTCAAGTGGGCCTTACCAAATAGCAATACCAGTGATATGTAAGTAGCCAACAGCATGAAACTAAATTGCGTCTTGAAGATATAGGAATTAATTAATTAATCATATTTGAGCCGTTTGGGGTTGAGACAGAACTCCATGACCCCAGACATGGAGTCCGAGTGCTCGCCGCCTTTATAGAGACATTGCTAAACGCTTAATCGATGCTTCTCAGGACCAGAAGACTGGCAAATTTTTTGGCCCAAAAAATAAGTATCGTCATCCAATGTGGCAACACAGCCAGCATTCTGGGAACCTTCCATTACGCGGAGGATTTTTTAAACGATATTTTGTAATGTAAGTATATAATTATCTTTCATTGTAATTCACAGTATATATATTTATTTACAATAAGAATTAAAATATACAAAATATACATAATTATAGACTAAAAATATTTACATTACAAAATATCGTTTAAAAAATCCTCCGCGTCATTGCCGACTGGGAAGGTTCCCAGAATGCTGGCTGTGTTGCCACGTTGGATGGCGATACTTATTCTTTGGGCCAGAAAATAGCCAGCCTTCTGGTCCTGAGAAGCATCGATTAGGCGTTTAGCAATGTCTCTATAAAGGCGGCGAGAACTCGGACCCCATAATCCCAGTGTCTCAACCCCAAACGGCTCAAATATGTAATCACCTGCTAGGTTTGCATATTTATGCCGTTTAAAGCCTTCAGCCGATGCAGCAGCAGCGCCGGCACATCCGGATGTGCTTGGAAGGTGTAAAGGTGCTAAGGTGTAAACGCATGTAGCGTCCCACACCAAAGGCCTTCCCATCTTCCACGGTAGCAACGACATACCGTCCGGTCTCTTTCCATCGCTTCGTGCTAAACCATTTGGTTCACGTACGGCCGGAAGACCAGCGGTGGAAAGAGCCCTACGAATTATGTCGTTTAGAATATATTTGTAATTAATTATAATCATAATATTGACTACCGAAAATTATTTGTTTGTGCTCCTTAATCAGACATTGTAATTCAGTTGGATTTTATAATTTATTTGAAATTAAATTAGCACGCATAATGCGTGCTAATTTTGCATGCCAGTTGGCGGAAATATGGTGCAACTATAAACTATATAATACCTCTGTACTCACCTGTATTTCGCAAAAAATAAAGAATTGAAGAAAAAAAAACAATTAAAATCTTGTCTTCATAATGTCTTTAAAATTAACAAGCTGATCACCGTGACTCCGCCCGCGTGATATAGTTTTCCCTTCCTGGTTCCCGTGTGAACACATTATCGGGATAAAAAGTAAGAAAGAAAGAAAAAACATTTATTACTCCACTTCTACAACATAAACTAACAAAAACAACGAAAACAACAACAGTAAAAAAAAGGAATATAATAATAAAAATAAAGGAAACAATAATAACATGTGGAATAAACGGGCGTCTCTCAGAGTTATGCTGTCTGCGTGGTGTAAGGCAGACAGATTTTCAGAGACGGCCTGATAGTAGAAACAATGACAGGGAGAAATGAAATACTATAACGTCGAAAATCTATATGGAATAAGCAAAAACTACAAAGTAGTCTATGTTACTCAAGCATAATGTAGCTTACATATAAGTGAAAGGATTTACAAAATCAAATTAGTACGGAGTCGAGCTTTGAGTACGGAGCTTCAAACAAACAATTCAATTCAAACAAAACAAACAAAACAATAATATTGTAGTATAGATTGGAGTTTCGTTCACGTCTGAGTGTGAATTTTGAAGATACCAGTCTTACTCATCCATACGTTCTAACTATCAAGGTTCATGAGATACAGAGCGTGGAGAGAGAAGGACGAACGGACGGACAGCGAAGTCTTAGTAAGAGCAGGGTTCCCGTTTTACCCAGGGGGTACAGAACAGCAATGGACATGGGAGCGGGGTACAGAACTCTACAAACGTTACTATTTTACTCGACGATATCGCGAGAGGGTTATCTCCGGTTAGGAATTTAATTTATAGCAAGAACCAATGAAATGAAATGAAATGATTTATTTATTTGTATAGGTCACTAAATGGCTCTTACAAACGTCAGTAAGTACTTAAAATAAAAAATATCATTGCTTCTATATTTACATGTACTGCCAGATTTGCAAAGCAATAAGTAGAACCGAGAGAAAGAACCTGGCAATAAAACTCTCGGTCACTCTTTTCAAATAATTGACTCATTTAGACATTTTCTTAAGACTAAATGTGGACGAATGTACATTGGTCTCGTGTCAAAATCAAAAAGAGTGTATAATACAACAAAAAAATTTATTATAGTCGCCTAAGTACAAAATATGCTACAATTACGGCATTTTAGGAGGCGCCTGCACCATGCTCAAGCCAGACACTTTTATCATTAAGGTAATCAACTGTCTTATAATATGCTTTTTGACATAAAGTGGTCTTTATAAAGTTTTTAAATTTATTGTCGGGCATACAAAGGACCGATTCAGGCAATTTATTATAAAAGCGTATACCTTCCCCCTTGAAAGAATGACTCACCTTGCTAAGCCGATAACACGGAGGGAGTAGTTTATTTTTATTACGTAGATTTCTGTCTGTAACGTCACTTACTTTAGTATAGCTAGATATATTTTTCCTGACATACAGTATGTTATCAAATATATATTGGGAAGCTACAGTTAAAATATTAATATCTTTAAATCGCTCCCTAAGAGAATCTCTTTTACCTAAACAATAAATGGCACGGACTGCCCTCTTTTGTAATATAAAAATTGTTTCTATATCTGCTGCATTTCCCCAAAGTAGTATTCTATTATAACCACTTAATGAATGTAAAAAAACATTATTACAAAGGGTTTTTTTTAATATTTATGTTGACAAATTGACGCCGCCCGCCTGATGGTAAGCTGTCGCGACGTCTGGCGATTGTGGGCGACTCTCATAATACACAGAAATACTATGAAATGAAATGATTTATTTATGATGATTTATTATTTATTTATTTGTAGAGGTCATTAAATGGCTCTCACAAACGTCAGTAAGTACATAGAATAAAAATTATTATTGCTTCTATATTTACATGTACTGCCAGATTCGCAAAGCAACAGGTCCAAGAGAAAGAATCTGCCAATGAAACTCACGGACACTCTTTTTTTATAACTGATAGGTAAATTACACATTTTCTTAAGACTAATTTTGGACGAATGTAAAGAAATGTGTAAAGAAATGAAAGTCTACCTTTAAGGTGGGCACTGACGATGAAACCATTTGGTTTTCGCAACTATCAATTGTCAGAAATGATGGTTGCACCTCAACCGAATGGTAAAGCATCCAAATATGGTACCATTGACGGTGCTACCGTTTGGAACACATGGCCATAGATAATACACATTGTGCATAGCTTCAGTAAAAAGGATAGTTCCCCGAAATTTCGTTCACTCCGAATGAAATACATTTCATGCCTATATCCCCGCAGGGGTAGGCAGAGGTGCATTACACACCCACAATTTGCCAGAATTTTTAGAGACAAGTATATCCGAAATCTATACTATTATATAATTGTAAAGTGGTCGTGTCTGTACATTGGAGATATTTGAAAAAAAAATACTTGGGTTATGTTATGTTAACGATACTGAAACGAAAATATTTTTTTTAAATTTCCTGTCTGTTTGTCTGTTTGTTCGCGATGGACGCAGAAACTACTGAACGAATTTTGATCCGGTTTTTTTTGTTGGACAGGGCTTGGTCAGACTTAAAATCTTACGTTTGTTTCATCGCAATCGGTTGATTAGAACCGGAGATGTGACCAAAAATATAATAAACTGAATTTAACGGTCAATTTTTATAGCTTATTATTGTTGGGTATTTATGAAATTTGGCTGATATTGATGAAATTTGGTACAAGGATAGATTAGATCTTAAGAGTATGGTATGTTTGGTCGCGATAACCGACATCCACGCGGGCGGAGCCGCGGGCAACAGCTAGTGTATTTAATAAATTTACAAAGTTATCTGTGGATTTCAAAATATATCTCAAGTACATAGTATAGTATCTGTGGATCTCAATCTTTTTGTAAATCCAAAATATTTCGACAACCATCAAAAATGGGATATTGCGCTGTCAATTTTGACAAATGATGGTTGCGAAAACCAAATGGTTACATCGTGAATTTTTTTTTTTTTTCCTTTATGATTACTATCTTAATATTTGACAATATGCTTGCCAACCAAGCCAGTACCAATTAAATTATTAGCAAAATTTGGGAGTGTACACCAGTATCATATATTTTCAGTAAAAAGCTGTTTATTTAGAATTATGAACAGACACTTGTAATTTTATTTATATGTATATATTTAAAACAATCGACATAATTATTACACAACACTGTTATAATATGAGATAAGGGTGAAACAGGAGCCAAAATTATAAAGTCTCACCCTTTGGGGGCGGTTAACGAAACAAGGCCAACCTCGTGACCTTTTCCTCATTTTTTAAAGCGCGACGTTAGCAGAAAAATCTCGGTACCGCTCAACGATACTCAAGTGTCTTTAGGGATGTGCAGTTTAAATATAATAATAATATCGATATGAAGTATGAAGAACTTCATATATATACTTCATATATACTTTCTTATAATATTATGTATTTATATCTATGTAGGTGAATATGTATGTTTATGTATATTTTGGCGCATTTGCGGTAGGAACGTGTATTTATTTGCATATTTGAATGATACAACACACATAAAACTTATTCTTCGAAGCATTTCCTTCCCTTGGCTCACTGGAAGAGATTTCTTATGAAATAAGTGGTGCCTTTGTACTGCTAATCTATCCTTAGTATTCCTCTTCTCTTTTCTGTAACTTCATGTGTGTACATAAACGAATAAATAAAATAAATAAATAAGAACTGTAAAAGTCAAAGTGACATTATGAAAATACTGCTGCTTCTTCTTGATAGTCCCGCACAGAAGAACTAGTTACTACGAACGCAGGTGCGGGACAAGATAAGAAACGTTGTTCCGTACTGCAAGTGAGCGTCTGGAACCCGGTTTTTGCGCAGCGCCAGAGGAAACCTAAAAAGCCACCAGTCACGCGCTCAGCAAAACCCAAACTCTATACTGCTGCATAAATAAAGACATGGCGGTAGGCCCCCTTGACTTCTTGGAAAAATGCCCGTGAGGAGTTTACTGTGCCGTTTCTTCTCCACTAGCCCGTAGGAAGCGAAGGTACACTAGGTTAAGAGGATTTGACCTCCATAAAATATTATAACTATGTAATTTTCGAGATGACGTCTAGCTAGGGGGCCACTCTTGCAGTACACAATACTATAGAGAGTGGCCTTCAACTTGTCGACCTATTGATGTGCCTCTTCACGCGCCGCTTAAAAAACCCAGGGTTATATGTGGGAGGAAACACGTGCGCAGGCAGGGCGTTCCAGGCCACTATTATTATCATAAAGATCTTGATTTGACATATATACAAAGAATCAAAATATCGATCTCTACAAAGGGTTAAAAAGGGGTCCACCAAGATCCTAGGGTCCCAAGTCAACTCACCTGCAAGTGGTACACCTGCCGATCAACAGCCGAGGCTCTGACAAACATAATAGTTCCCAATAAGCGGCAATAGGCTCGTCACCAATTACATACGTGGGACTTACAAAGTAACTGGCGAAAATAGGGCGTTTCTCATGCATCCTTTTTTTATTAAATAATAAATATTTTGGACATCCTCACACAAGGTTAACTAGCGCAAACTAAGCTATAAGCTTGCGCTATGGGATCTAGACAACTGATAAACATACATAATAATATATATTTCTAAATACATACATGATATACCTACATAGAAAACACCCTAACTCCGAAACAAACATTTGTGGATCACAAAAATATTGGATTCGACCCGGGAATCGAACCCGAGACTCCGGAGTCGAAAGCCGATGTACTACCGACCACGCCACCGAAGCAGTTAACTTACTTTCAGTAAGTTATATACAGTAACGGTATCCGGTACCTGCAATAGGCTTGCCCTCTATTACGTTGGACCAACATAATTACAGCCTAAGTGTGGGTATGAATTACACTTCAGTCTACTCCGTCGGGGATGTGGGCGTGACAATATGTATTAGTAAAATACTTTTTAAAATCGGTTCAGTAGTTTCAGAGATACCAAACAATCAAATCTTTATAATTGTAATATAGATTAAACTTTCCATCGATATCGACATCGTACGAGTACAACCCTACGCGTTCACCTGTATAATTTGAAGGGCCCTCGAGTGCAGCGCCTTCAAGTGCCGACCCCTTTACACCGTGTCACCTCTCTATTCTTTTCGCAACTCTACTGAACACCGTTTAGTCCATACAAACTTCATTTTTTACTTTTTTTTTGATACTACAATGTGCTAAGGTTAGCAAAAACGTGGAATTTTAGTCTCTGGTTTTGACAAAGGAAGAGGTCTTATGTCTACAGTTTTAAACGGTTGCCAGTCTTAAAACCGGGCGCACAAAGGATTTTGTAGCAAAACGGCAAAAAATGACGTTTGTTGTATGGGAGCCTCCTTAAATATTTATTATAAGGATTCCGTTTTTTAGTAAGTATATGTTGTTATAGAGGCAACAGAAATACATCATCTGTGAAAATTTCAACTTTCTAACTATCACGGTTCATGAGATACAGCCCAAGACAGACGGGTGGACGTACAGCGAAGTCTCGGTAATAGCGTTCCCGTTTTACCCTTTGTCCGTCCGACTCGCTCTTCGTCGGTTTTTTATTGAGTTAAAAATTCTTCGTTTTTGAACGAACTCTATAAGTCCCAAACGCAGGTAGTTCCATAACTAACCAAAAACTTCTAAAATCAAAATCTATTCAAATTATGGTAATTTTCAAGAGAAACAATTCATAAAACCGTAATCCGTCGAGTTATTAATGATTGATGATCATTATAATAATTAACATTGAATGGGTTGCTATTATATCAATACACGTGCAATATTAAAGTTTCACTTTCTTGACATTTACATGATATGCAAAATCAATAAAGGTCTTGAGAGAAATTGTTGTCCCTTTAAAGTGAAACGAAACGAAATTTACTCTCGATTTCGGAAAGAGATGACAGCAACGCTATCGAATCGCGTTCCGATTCACACTGTTACAATTTCAAGCATATTATGTAAGGACTTAGGTTTTTGGCAAGCGCATGGTTGGTGACTTTTTAGGTTACCTCTAGCTCTCAGCAAAAACCGAATTCTAAACGCTCACTTGCAATACCGAAAAACTTTTCCTTGTCCTACACAGTGAGATAGTTCGGGAGTAACTAGTTCTTCCGTGTCGGGAATAATCAAGCATTACCTTGACATTGGCAAAATCATTGACGAACGATGGAGCCATGAACCTAAAAAAGATGCATAAAGTAGGTAGCGTTCAAACCACAGAAATATTTGATCGATTAATATATTTTACTAGTGGTCCCGGCGAACTTCGTACCGCCTGAAATTTTGCTTATAAACCTTCCCTGAACCTCCACGAATATTTTAAGACCCAAATTAGCCAAATCAGTCCAGTCGTTCACGCGTGATGTGGCGACCAAGGGAAATAGGGATTCATTTTTATATATAGAGATAAGCAGTAAAGTATGGGCGAGACTCGAACCAGCTACTGATCCCTTTCCAGGAGGAACGTTCTACCAACTGACCAAGACTATAGTTTTTGCTATTCATAATGTAAAATTATATATTTGATCGATGTAAGTAACAAAATAATTATTGAGGACTTAGATGATTCCGCCCACGGCAAATCTTCATAACATAGTATACAACAAAGTCGCTCCCGTTCCGTATGTATGCTTAGATCTTTAAAACTACGCAACGTATTTTATGCGGTTTTCACCAATGGATAGAGTGGTTTTCGAGGAAGGTTTTAGTGTATTGTGCAATAGCTTATGGTTTTCTGATTCTTTAGTAAAACGCAAAATCCCTTCTTGGATTTCCCTAGTGAACTTTTAAGAGCAGTGATCAACTTTCGATCAAAACTCTTCTTCTTGAAGAACTTATATTATATTAAATATCCTCCAGTCAAACAATTTAGGTACCTACCTACTCGGTTTTGGGGCAATCACTACACAATAATTAAAAAACGAAGTCCTCCGCCGCGTCTGTCTCATCGTGATAAAATCAAAAACTACAGCACCGATTTTCATGCTGTTTTCATTAATGGATAGAGTGGTCCTCGAGGATGGTTTTAGGCTATAAACGATTTCACGTGGCCGTCTATTATTAAATAAAAAAGAGGAATCTCTATGCGAAAAATCATTTGCACAACGGACAGCTAAAAAAAAAATCGTTTTGCCTCAGCCTTAGTGCGTAGTTCCACATATCAGAAGAACAGTAGATTGCCATATTATTATCACATTGAATATAAGCTGAACATAAGAATCTGTGCCAGCAATAACCTATTATCTACCCGTCACCCATATTGTTAACGCGTGTCGTAAAAGTCATATTAAATCTATAAAACGACCGTAATATGACGATCAATGAACAAAATGACCTAGATTTTTAAGCAGGAGCTGTGGTACATCCTTGGGAAAGTAGAACTGTTATTTGTTTAAGTTCCCAGGATTTGAGGTACTAAAGAACACTATCAACATCTCCGGGGCATGTCATCTTAACATGTAATCGCTGCATTTGCTGAAAAAAAAAAACCGGCTGAGAGCAAGTCTGACTCGCGCACTTGGCAATTTTTAATTTCTCTGTACGAATAAGACGTTTGCTTCGTACCAAATTTCAAGATTCTGAGTTCACGTAAAGTACTTTGTGGGTTTCGATACGCTTACGAGTGTCGAAATTTAGAAGAATTTGCAGCATTAACATCTGTAGCTTTTGATTGCGTCAGCTTAGAAGTTTGATTTTCTCACAACCCCAATCGACAGTAGACCTAAGTATTTGATGTGAATTTCAGCTTGATAACTCCACGCGTTCCTGAGAAAAAAGAGTCGAGTCTTGACAGACTGACAGTCAGACGGACAACAAAGTATAAGTGATCCTATCAGGAGTCCGTTTTTTCCTGTTGAGGTATGGAACCTTAAAAATACTTAAAGTAACCGCAAACGGTAATACGCATTCCCTTAAAGCGCTGTTCAGACTGCGCTATAATGTCACCATATAACTTATGGCAGGATAATACGAAACGAATAAGTCGGTAGGTATAGTACACTGTGAAAGAATTATGATGCGCGATTTTGTTGTAGTACAACAAACTATATGCTATGCTATTTATAGCGTAACCTGAACAGCGCTTTACGAGTCAATATCAACTGTGTATGCGTGTTTTTAGTGGGTTCTGCATACTTAATTCCTTTGTTCCATGTGTGTAGTCGATTGTACTACATGGCTACGATGGCACTAATAACCGACTCTGAAATCGTTTGCTTGCTGCTTTTATGTCAATTTTATGTCCAGTTCGTAAGACCGCGTAAAGTTTTACGGCCAAAGCTGAGTCGTTTGCTATTTTGCGACAAATTTCATGAAATTTTCTTCCATTATGTAATATAAGGTTTTGTTAATATGTCGTGATGTAGATGTGAGCAATAATGTGAACCCCGGACTTCGATACCTCTTCTTCCTTTTTTAAAAAGGTGGCGCCATCAATGTTTATCGATGATTTCGCCAATGTCAAATTAATGCTTGATTTTTCCCGCACAGAAGAACTAGTTACTCTGAACTAGTTCGCGGTGCGGGACAAGGTGCAGTTTAAAAAAAAAAAAATGTAAATAATTTGATTATAAGTTATCACATCACTTTTTCGTAGATATTGAGCTATCCAAACAATTCAAATCAGATATCGACCTATAACCTATACCTGTCACCTCAGTAATCTGACAAAAAATGTGTACATCCTCTACAAAGACTTCAATAGATAGACACGAAGAGTAGTAGTACTGAATAATTGCTTACGTCGTTGTTGCCAATCGGCAACAACTCCTTTAGTCACCTGCGAGCAAGCACGCTGATTAGACATGCGCGATCTAGAAGTGAGAATAGTCTTTGGCGTATTTTCATATTTTAACTTATTTACTCGTAATTCTCGCTCACTCACGGCGTTAATTTTAGTTAAGTTATTAATACTCCCATCTCACTCACTCACGGTGACAGTTGACAGCAATGACGTCAACTTGCGCGCCCTAGAGTACGACACAATTTTTATTTGATACTGCTAGTCTATAGGTTGAGGTCTATAGGTCATAGGTCCTATGTAAGGCGATTTAAATTTTTATTTAATAGATTGCTAAATCTAATAAAAATGTAACATGTTGTTATATTGGTGTGATAGTCTAATCACAGATATTGTGGTTAACACGTCTAACCCTCAATTTGAATGTTAAACAACCTTGGTTAATATAAAATTATACGAATACCCTCAGATCGCGATAATACTATAGTTATATTAGACAGCGATTAGCGATTTAAAAGCAAATCTTCCTCATACTCACCCGCTTCTGCTGTCAGACAGACAATTCCATAACCCCCCTTGTTACGTGAGACACACGTCATATTTAAATATTTATCGACATTTACTAAAACAAAGCTGATTTAACTTGACAATTAAGATTTAGATATGACATAACTCAGACTACGGCCGGTGAAAACTGGTCGAAACGTCGGGCATATCGTATGCATATTTACGCCGTATTTTGTGTTAAATATTCAACTTATTTTTTTTCTTCTGAAAGGAATCCACCGTTCGTTTGTCCACTAAAATTCAGGAACGACTAGACTGATTTGGTAAATTTGGGTCTTAATCTACTCAGATTTTAGAAGTTAAAAGTTTAGAAGTTCAGAGAAGGGTTTAAAAGGTGACAGTGCGAAGATTACAAAACGAGAAAGTTTAAACATTTAAAATTAAAACTTATTTATTTATTGTGTATGTACGTGTATATTTATTTATGTACACACAGTATATACAATATTTTTTTTTTTTTTTTTTTTTTAATTCCGCGGCCCAAGGCCGCGGCCACTCTAACGTCCGTTGCCGGGCGTCCCTGGTTACTAGCAGAGGGTATGTCCAGTGGCGCCCGGCGGACTTTGACCACCCCTGTGGTCTCTGCGGGTGTTTGGTCGGGACGAGAATCCCGCGTCATTGGGGTCGGGTTTTATCCCGCGTCAGTGAGTGAATCTGGTTGCGTGCTATGGGGCAAAAGGCCCCGCAGCACGCAACCCTTCTAGCCTGCTTCTGTAAGGACGGTGGGTGGCGATCCCGCCGTCCTCAGGCCCCGATCATGGAGGACGATAGTCTTGGGCGTAGTCGCGTAGTCTGGGGCGGCCTGGCCGCCGACTACGGAACTCGGCGGGGAGGGTACGCTCCCTCTCCCTCCCGGCCGCCTCCTTCGCGAGCATGACTTGCTCGCAGAAGGAAGTATATACAATATTGTAAAATTGGAAAAATTATATCCATGTGTATAATGGCGCCACTTATCTCTAAAGAGATCTCTTCCAGTGGTCCTAGGAGAGGAGAAGTGAGTTCAATCAGGTGCTGGTGTGTGCGCAGGTTGACTTAATAAGTACCCTTTCTTTCAATCGCGAATCGCGTCGCTCATGTATGTAGTCACAGTCTAAAACCAAAATCCAGACAAAATGTAAATAACTTTGGCTAGTTTCTTTTGATCCCGTACACCGAGACGGACCGTCCTTATATTTGAATCATGACCTTTACCTAGCTATACAATTTGTGTTATGTATTACTGCCCTGCAGTAGTCCGAGACGTCCAGGACTTTAATTGTGCCATAGCGGCTGGCACGTAAGATTTTGTTACTAGACCGATCATACTAGTCTGATTTTGATGCAGTTTTCAGTTCTGGGTTCAGGTGTTCAGGTGCATGTTCTTAGATAGGTGTTACGGTGACCACGCACCAGGGGGCGCTGCAACGTATATTTTTTGTGATAATCAATGTTGCCACTTTTCTCCAAAACTATTTGTTCGATTTTGATGCACTTTTCAATTATGGGTTTGAGTTTGATTGGTGCATGTTCTTAAATACCACCAGGAGCTGCAGCAAACATTTGTTTGTACAAAACCAAAACTACAAGTACGGTTTTGATGTAGTTTAACCCACTAGGGGGCGCTACAATTAAAAAAAAAAACGAAATTTGAATTTCGAATTACATGGAATTCAAATATCGAATAAAAACGGATTTTATATGTGGCACGCTGAGGGATGCAGGTAACTGAATATACAGCTAATGTGTTTCGAGTATTCCGGATTTGGGCTGTGAAATCCAATACTAGGTCTAATGGAATCACGTACGCTGTACTAGTTGGTGACTTCGGCTTCGCCCTAGATGTCGACTGCATATACTATCACTATCACACACACACACACACACATGTCACGCCTATATCCCCGAAGGGGTAGGCAGAGGTGCATTAGGCACCCACAATTTGCCAGTATTTTTAGTCCCACGTAATAGGGGGCAAGCCTATTGCCGTCACCGGTCACATTTGTAATGGGTTTTGTCCGAAATGTCCGAATGAATTTAATAAAAAGTAGCAGCTATATTCTACTTATGAAAAAAATTTAAACCTTGCGTTGCGTTGAAATGTTAATGAAACGAAACAAAATCTATTAGACAGATAAGAAAAACTATGTCAACCATGTTTCTAGCAAACTAGTACAGTGTCTTGTGCGGTTCTTCGCGCCGCACCACGCCATAGGTTTTGGCCTATAACTTTTGACCCCTTAGGGCTAGGTCAAATTTTCGATTTTTTGGCTTGCCTCCAGATCGAGGGCTATCCATAGAGGGGTCAACCATCATTGGAACATAGGCAGTTCTCGAGAGCTAAGGGGGGGGACAAAAATTACATTCACCATTTCTAATATAGATAAACGATTTGATTTGGTCGTTGGTTTAAAACAGCTGTTCTAAACAGTGTATTCCCTTTAGTCAGAAATCTAAGAAAACATCGACCTTTAACGTCAAAGGTACTTATAAAGTCCTAGACCTGTTTTCTTGTAAAACAGGTTTTGTTCTACCACAGGCTTTACAAAGGTTGAATGAAACATTATAAGCCGCTCGACGATAGTGGGATGGAACCTAGTCACAATAACCGCTTCGTGACGTAATCAGCCGCTAAAAACACGTCAGAAATTGACACAACAAACGACTTCAAATTACCGATAATTGTCGGAATAGGACCAAACTACAACTTGGAAAGTAGTAGCTTTCAACCAAAATATCCTCTACGAGATCAGTGGCCTATTTTCTGTTAGAAAATTATATATTAGTAAAATTATTTTAAAAAAAACACAAAACACTATCCTATAATCCTGACGTGATTTTAAAAAGACGGAAAGATATTATTATAAAAAAAAAAATATAAATAAATATTTTTGGATATTATTATTAAAAAATAAATATAATTAATATCTCACATCTAACCCAAATTAAGCTAATATAAGCTTGTGTTATGGGATCTAGACAACTGATAAACATACTTATATATTTCTAAATACATACATATTATACATAGAAAATACCCAAACTCCTAAACAAACATTTGTGGATTACACAAATAATTCGATTCGACCCGGAATCGAACCTGGGACCTCAGGGGCGGCAGTCGCATACTCATACCACTGAGCCACCGAGGCAGTCAATATTGCTGAAATACCAGTAACCGAAACTACATTTGCTAACAGACAATACTCTAAATGCGCTGCTAAATTATATAATATAATAAATAAAGACACTTAGGTACATATATAATAAACATTTGAAGGAATGTAAGAAAATTGTAACAGCTTGGTTAAAACCACTGACCTATGAAGGTACTGAAAAATACCTGCAAGACATTACTTAACTCTAACCCACACACAGACATTCACATGCATACACACACACACACACAAGGTTGGTTTGGTTAAAAGGAGGCTCCAATCACAAATTAATGTTAGTTTTTATTTTCTGAAACTAATAAATAAATAAATACTTTTATAAAATAAAAAAATGCTGTCGAATTGAGAACCTCATCCTTTTTTGGAAGTCAGTTGAAAAGTACTAAAATATTTACGGGTACACATATTTAACTCGACCCGGGAATTGAGATGGCCGTTTCACGCAGATGGTAAGTTCAACCTACTACGCCATCGCGTCCTAGTCACTTCTGTATGTATGTGTATGAATCATGTACTAGGACTTGATGAGTTAATGTTATCTAAAGCTTGACGCACAATACACATACAACTTCACGGCAAAGACAATCCGACAAAATAATTGCAGTCAACAAAAAAACACGTCGAAAATTACCGAAATGGGACCAAATATCTGTCGGAACGGGATCAAATTGAAATGGGACCAATTAAAAAAAAAAACGGTTATCTGTAAATTCGGTTTACTGACGATAGTTGAACGTGACAACGTCATAACTGCCGAACGCGGAGGCCGATTATGCCTCTTTGTCGCTCGTTCCGCGCTCTCGCTTGCACTTCAAGCCTTAAATGGAACTCTTCATATTTTCGTGCGTGCAGCCGGCTCCATCAAATTATAAGACGTTATCACGTCAAAATTTTAGATTCGGTTCACTCAGTGCAAATGAGATAACAAAAATAAAAAATTAAAAAAACATACAGTCGAATTAAGAACCTCCTTTTCTTTTGGAATTGGGTTGAAACTGACACCGTTACTGAGTTACATCGCGATAGCGAGCGAGTATTATCTCTGGCCTTATCACTCGTACCCAGTAAGTTGTTCGATGAGAGCTGTTGTTGCGTGTTTCATGGTACAGGTAAACATTTAGTACCGTAGTTGTCAACCATTTGTCAACATTGATAGAATAGATAGTTCTGTCCTAAATATGTCGGATTCAGACTCTACCAACGAATCATCCCTGTCTAATACAGATGAGAGCAATTATAACTAGTGGTTCTGTGAACCGTAAGACTTCGGGAGCGGCTTTGTTTAGAAATTTTCTTCTTCAATTATCTTTATTACTCTTTCATTTGTCATCCAATCCAAAAAATATCATTCAAATGTTATTCATTGTAAGCAAGGAGTGTGTGTGTAAAGTTTCATGCAAATTGGTTGATAAATATGGCCTCAGACATGATCTGACAGAACCCGTAGATGGGTACAGACGAAAGAAATTCTCCCCAGTCTGCAAGTTGAAACGGAGCCTTAGGTCGCTTCGCTCCCTCAGTCAATGAATTAAACAAATAGAAATGTTTTGAACCCCAGAAACTTTGTTTACTACAATTACAAGTTTTCATAATGCTGAAGTGACTACCGACGATCTAATGAATGAAGCGTATTTTTCAATTAAAGATTATATTGATGACAGAGATGCCTGGAAATAATATAGCATTCTTGCCCTTTTTCTCGGTGTGTGGTAGTAGAATGGGCGGATTTCTTGACATTCAAAAGGTGTGTATTAACTGCTCCTATTTTGAATAGAAATATTTTGATTTGATTTGATTTGATTTACCTCAATGACTTAGTCAGCTGAATGTACAATCTGCAAGAAACTGCCACTTTGGAGGTATCAGGTTCGATATCTGGGTCGAGTAAAATTTTTGTATGATTGGCAATAATTAAATGAATAAATAAATAAATATTTTTGGACATTCTCACACAACATCATCTAGCCCAAACTAAGCTATAAGCTTGTACTATGGGATCTAGACAACTGTTAAACATACACATATATTTCTAAATACATATATAATATACATAGAAAACACCCAAACTTCAAAACAAACATTTGTGGATCATACAAATATTTGATTCAACCCAGGAATCGAACCCGGGTCTGGAGTTGAAAGCCGATGCACTACAGACCATGACATAGAAAAACAAGGAAACTCCACGTCGTTAACAGGCACTATAGGAAATCCATAAACACTCACGAATTCAAACCAAAATTCCAACAGCAAGGACAGATCAGATGTCATACCATGTTGTATTGTGTTGTTATACCATTAAATAGAATCTCTGCAGTTCGAGGATTATACTAGGTATTTAAAATTTTATTATAAAATAAACAATTAAAAAATAAAATCTAAATTGTACTTAATATTTGTAGTAGTGGATATAATGAAGGGTGTTATTTTTTAGCATGAGACGGACAGGCAAAGGTCTTCGACCATACTGCCTTTTCATCACTTAAGTCAATCAGTTATTCTGAAGGTTGTGAATTCATATTTCATTCATTAGTGTTGTTTGGATACAGAAAATGAAGCTTGTGTATTTAACAGCCAATACCTTTAATTGTATAGATTCATGTGTTTTCACACACACAACGGCTTTTAGCAAATTTTATTTTAATTTTTTTCTGTATTAATTTTACACAATCCCAAAGAAAGTATATCATTTTAATTGGTCAACATGATTGAGCATACCTATCTTTATTATAATTTAAACAAAAACAGTATGTAACAGAAATTACCTAACATATTTTATAACAAAAGAATACATAGCACAATAATTTTTTAAAATTTGGAACATTAATTTAACATTCAATACATTTCCATCTACAGTAATGTCAAAATAGTATTGTTTACTGTTTACGAACCTTGTAATGATGAAACCTCCTTCAAAGAACAAAACAGGCTGTATGTTCTAACAACCATCACTCCAAAAAGATGTTGCTAACACTGCCAGTCATAAAAAAAACACATTTCGAAGGCGAATAAACAGCATTCATAACTGTGTTCAAACCGGCACCGTATTGACCCGATCCTTTATGAAACCATGGGGTAAATATGCATTTTTTATTAACTTATATCGATTATAAGCGGTTTACAACTTCTACACGATATAAAACCTTACTTTTAGGAATCCTCTAAAACGGGTTGTTTATGGAACAATATCACTCACAAGCACCTCCGTTATTTCATTAATAACACCTAAAAATCGATCTCACAACAAGGCTTACGATTACGACAATCAAACAAGACTGCGGCGGCGTGTTATACACATTATTTTACTACGAAACTACCATTAAAATGTAACACAGCACGGTTTAAAGACAATTAATTTCGTCACTTCACGTCCTGTAACGGGTGTAATTTCAATGTTAAGGGATTTTTCGTGTCATATTTCTAACACAATGGTTGCAAACAATACAGTGGCGTTGATAACACACACGACTTCGTATACGCACGCTCGCGATGACACTAAAAAAACTCTGCATAGATGTCGCGCCGTCTCTCTGACGGCCATTGTGGAAAATGGCGGCTACAACAGCCGTCAAACAACTTCGAAGAAAAGTAGACTTTATTTAGTTGAAATAATGCATTATAATTGTGTGTCGAAAACAAATAGTATGAATACTATTCGATCGTATTAGACGGCTGAATACAAAAGTTTCAAGTGTTTAGAACTTATGTTGGAAGTGATGCACTTTATGTCTATACGAGTTATTAAGATTAATATTCTTGTCTCTGTTCTTCAATTTCATTTGCGCCGAGTGCGTGACTAACGAATTACCATGACTTCGTTCGTGAACGCTCCTTGAATCTTAAACTGCTGATAGACAACATTGTTAGACAAAAACAGACTGCCAAAAGTCTTCTGGGAAATTTCTTACATAAGTGAGAGATAGGCAGAGGTAATACATTATCGTCGTTCGACGTACAAACAGGACATTAGGTAGATACCTACCTAAGTCATCATTCACCGAGCCTTTTCCAAACTCAGTTGGGGTCGGCTTTCCAGTCTAACTGAGATTCGGCTGAACTTCGATATTTTCCGTGTAGCGACTGCCATCTGACCTACCTAAGTAATACCACAGATATAAGAATACTATACTAGTACAGATGAACCATCTCATAGAAGGAATTGGCGACGTTTTAAAGGCGTCTTTAGGGCTAGCTAAATAATTTTCGATAAATTCCTAATAGATGGCAGTGTATTGTGTGCGAAAAATACCTAATAGATGGCGGTATATTATGTGTGCGAAAAATATATAATAGATGGCAGTATTTTACGTTATAATCCCCCATGAATGAACAGTTTCTATTGTCCCGATAATTTCCTAATAGATGGCAGTATTTTAACTTCTTATCAGAGTTCATTGGAGAGGAGATTATTATTAGTTATTATTACCCACATTTGGACTTTTCATTTGTCTTGATAAAATAAAATGGTAATAAGTACCTACTTACATAATAGAAGGTGGAGGAGATTCAATAATTTTATGATAAAGCCATCGTGTCTGAGCTTGATGATTTTTTTATTTAAACATATAAGTAGGTACTTACCTATAAATATGTTGTAAGTAGGTAGGTATACTACGGTTGTGTATTCCCGTATCAGTATTCGCTTAGCATAATAATATCATCATCATTCATTAAAATCTTATTTAATAACCAGCTGTTGCCCGCAGCTCCGCCTACGTGTTATAGCCTTCTTGATCACCAGTTACTGATTTATTGTATACTAGCTGTTGCCCGCAGCTCCGCCTGCGTGTTATAGCTTTCTTGATCACCAGTTACTGATTTATTATGTATAGCTGTTGAGCGATATCGTATCTTAAGATAAAATATTATTGATTATATTTTTATTTTATTTTTTATTTTTTTTATTGATATTATTGCTCAATCTTAGGCGACTCATGTATTTCGTATCTCCGCATACTCCTCCTAAACGCCTGAACCGATCTCCTTCAAACTTACCACAGTGATAACGTGTGGCGTGATGGTGGTTTAGAACATAAAAATTGAAAATCGGACATAAAAAAAAATCTCATAAATCGTTGTCGTTCGAAAATTTAACACTTCGCTCAGTTTTTTGCAGCAGCAGCATGCATTGCATACCTAGTAGTATCTTAGTCGTGTGCAGCGCCCCTTAGTGAACTCCACTGCGGGTGACGTAACCTACGATAAACTTATTACAGTAATCGGGTCTAGGGATCGAACCGCAAAATTAAGTTTGTTTTTTATTGTATATACTTTTCCGGGATAATAAGTACCCAGCGTGGTGCCCAGGATATTAAAGAATAATTATACCAAGTTTCATCATAATCGAACCGGTAGCTTTTGCGTGATGCCTGAACAAACAGACAGACTGACAAAAATTGTTATTAATTACATTTTTGGGTTCGGTGTCGGTCTAGTAACACCCCCTGCCATTTATTTTTTTGATATTTTCAATGTACAGAATTTTCACTTCTACAGATTTATTATAAGTATAGATATAGATAGCTGTTGAGCGATATTGTATCTTAAAATAAAATTTTATAGTCTCTTAGCCATGTGCAGCGCCCCTAAGTGAACTCCACTGCGGGTGACCTAACCTACGACAAACTAATTACAGTAATCGAGTCTAGGGATCGAACCGCAAAATGAAGTTTGTTTTTTATTGTATATACTTTTCCGGGATAAAAAGTACCCAGCGTGGTGCCCAGGATATTAAAGAATAATTATACCAAGTTTCATCGTAATTGAACCGGTAGCTTTTGCGTGATGCCTGAACAAAAAGACAGACAGACAGACAAAAATTGTTTTTAATCACATTTTTGGGTTCGGTGTCGGTCTAGTAACACCCCCTGCCATTTTTTTTTTTTTATATTTTCAATGTACACAATTTTCACTTCTACAGATTTATTATAAGTATAGAAGATAGGTACAGTATGTGGCGAAAACTGTGCATATAAAATATCTCTGCTCACGTCCTTGGAAAAATAAAGCACTTCAAAAAATTTACTCAACAACCCGACCGACTTCAAATTACCGAAATGGGACCAAAATTAAATAGGACCACTTGGGAATTAGACCCTTTTAATTAAAAAAATAATTTTCTAAATCTGTTCTCCCAGTCAAAAGATATGAGGTAACAAACACCTTAACTCCTCCTTTTTTGGAATTCGGTTGAAAATAGGCTACCTTTATATCCTTCCGCCGGGCGCCACTGGAAATACGTTCTGCTTGTAACCAGAGACGCTCGGCAACGGACGTTAGAGCGGCCGTGGCCTCTAACAAAAACCTCTATATCCTACTAATATTACAAATGCGAAAGTTTGTATGTATGGATGTTGTTACTGTTTCACGTAAAAACTACTGAACGGATTTTGATGAAACTTTACAATAATATAGCTTATACATCAGAATAACACATTGCTATGGCTACAATTTATAAAGATATTGTGTGAATTGTTCAAAATATGACGCGGCGCGACGGGAAAGGGAAAAAATCCAAATCACCAAGCGGACGAAGTCACGGGCGACCACTAGTAATTAATAAAATGTTAAGTACAAATCGTGTAATTAATATTATATATATTATATTATATATATATTTTATTATAATAATAATTAATTTAAGTAAATTAAGCCGGTAAGTGATGAGACTAATTAGGAATGAATGACGCAGCGAGGTAAAATTAAGAGTAGGCGATAAATAAAATTAATAATTAATAAAACAGGGCAATGTATTTTTATTTATTACTTTTGTCTGCCTTTTTATCTGTCTATACTAGTCTATTCTGGCAGTTTTTACAGACAGAATAAGGACACTAAGCTCGAACTGCTAAGATTATTATTAGTTGTAGGTATGTATGTATGTATGTAACATCTGTCCTGGCTTAAATTACAGAGTAGTTATGGATTTTCTATAGTACCCGGCAACGGCAATAGGCTTGCCCATATTAGGTACGTGGGATCAACAAATTACTGACAATTTGTGGGTGTATAATGCACCTCTGCTTACCCTGTTTGTATGTATGTGTGCAAATTGACTTTGATTCCTCTAAATCGGCTAAAACGAAGACAGACAGACGAGAACATTGTCAATCAATAAGTTATTCCACGCGGGCAGAGCCGAGAGCGTCACTTAGTATGTAAGTCAACCAAAAAAGTACATGAACGAAACGCACAACGCGCGAACAACTCAAACTCGGCATCTAGGCACTCGGCAGTGGCACGCGCTCGACACGGTCGACACCGACACGGACAATATAGGTAGCTACCTACCTAGCCAGTAATTTCCACGAACTTTTATGTTTGTCAGAACAGCCACGTCTGTTGATCGCTCGTGCGGCAGATGAGGTTGGTTTGGAAAGTAGGTACTTTCCCTGAGAGCTACCCCTAGCTACTTTTACTTTAGCTACCTAACCTACCTAGGCTAAGTAGTTACATATTTGTAAACCTTCAAAATCGGTGTAGTATGTGGCGAAAACTGGGCAAATATATCTCTGCTTATGCCCTTGGAAAAATAAAGCACGTCAAAAATTGACTCAATAACTCGACTGACTTCAGATTACCGAAATGGGACCAAATAATTGTCAGAATGGGACCAAATTGAAATAGGAATTCGGGAATTAGTCCCTCTCAATTAAAAAAATAAATTTCAAAATCCGTTCACCCAGTCCAAAGATATGAGGTATCAAACACCTTAACTCCTCCTTTTTTGGAAGTCGGTTGAAAACAGGCTACCTCTATATCATTATAATAATATAGCAGTCACACTGGAGCGATGAAAGAGGTCTTTTTAGGGCTAAAGAAAACTACAAGAAACATTCACTATAAAATTTTATATTATTACCGAATCATTTCCCCGTTTGTGTTGTATTACAGTATTTCACCATTAGATTAAATTCCATAAATAGCGTAGGTGCATGACACTGGATATAATATTTGCAAACATCAAATGTGATCCGGGTTCAAATCCTAGGAAATTAGTTTTTGTTAACAAATTCTTTAGATTCTCAACTGACTTCTAAAAAGGAGGAGGTTCTCAATTTGACTATATAGTTTTTTGTTCTTTTTTTGGCCAGTTTTTTCTTGTTATTTTTTTTTATTCAAGACAAGTATGTAGGTATTTCATTATTGTTTTAATTATTAAGTTGCTTCAAAATAAATATAAATAGGTACCAATAGGTGAAAATGTATATCTATATTATAATAATATTATCCTATTGTGCAAAAGTTACGTAACCAGAGGGCTTATTCAATTTTAATATCAGCGACATCTATCTGTGCTTTAGCAAGAGTTATTGATGACAAACCATCGCCAGCCAAATTTATAGCAGTACCTATTCTAGCCGACACGTGTACCGTGGCGCTGTGATGACATTTTATTAAAAAAACTTAAATTGGAGTTTTAAAGACCCGAAAACTACTTGTTTAATCGTAGAAAAACTTTTAAAATATAGATATATTATCCTAGAATGGAATTCCTGACTAAAACGAAAGATATTGTTTAAATATTATGAACCATTACCCGTAACGCCACCTAGTTTAAAATTCAACTAACACGACAGGCCCAAAAAAATTGTTCCTGATAGACTACCAGTGGTAATACACATTATTATAAGTATGTACTTCTTAAGTACATTATTCGGCAACTTTATTGGTATTTAACCGCAGGGGCGGATCCACCGTGATGGGCAGTATGGGCATGCCCACCACCTTTATTGAGAAAATGACGTCACATTTTCAGGGTATTGAGATTAACTCTGGATTTGGAAAAAGAAAAAAATAAATCATGCGTGATTCGGAACGCACCAAATACGCATAGACGTTATGTCACATTTTTAACATTGACAATATAATGACAAAGGACATAGATAGTGTTTTCTCGTTTTACCAAGAAAAAAAAGACAATAAGCTCAAGCAAAGGTATAAGTTCGTGTTTCGTTTCGTGTTGTCCGTGTTCGTGGTGTGTTTTCAGATTCAGTATACGTTAAGTCCATAACATTGTTTGTTCGTAGTATATATAATACATAATGCATGTACATATTTCATATTTTATATTTATTCACCATGTTTTATATTTTAAATTTGTTATGTTTGTATTACATTTACATATATATTATATTTACATTTTTTCTTAGAATAAGCTCACATAAACCGTAAATAAAAGAAATTATCTTTTTAAATTCGTAGATCTTCGAGATTAACCTTTTTTTTTTTTAATTCCGCGAATCCACCGCCGCTCCCATGCCCATTGCTGCGGGCGTCTCTGGTGACACTGGAAGGCATTTCCAGTGGCGCCCGGCGGACTTTGGCCAGCGTGTGTGACCTCTTCGGGGTTTGGTCGGAATGAAAATCCCGCGTCGTCGGGGTTGGGTTTTATCCCGCGTCGGTGAGTGAATCTGGTTGCTTGCTGTGGGGAAAAGGCCCCGCAGCACGCAACCCTTCTAGCCTGCTTCTGTAAGGACGGCGGGTGGCTATCCCGCCGTCCTCAGGCCCCGATCATGGAGGTCGATGGTCCTGGGCGTAGATAAGTCTGCGGTGCCCTGGCCGCTGACTGCGAAACTCAGCGGGGAGGGTACGCTCCCTCTCCCTCTCGGCCGCCTCCTTCGCGAGCATGATTTGCTCGCAGAAGGACACGGCCGCGTTCCACCTACTCGCGCTAGAGACCATGGCTTGGAGCATGGTCTCCAGCGAGAGGATATCCACGCCCAGACCCACTACGAGGTCCCGGCGCTGACTCGCCCACGCCGAGCACGTCCATGATCGGTCTCACCGCCGCGATGACGGTAGTTCCCCACTTTGGTTGCTCAAGTCGCACCCTCCCAAGTCTCCATGAGATCCTGGCGGAGTTGGGACCGTTGGTCCTCGATTTCTCGAGTCGAGATAAACCCTGCTTCAAACTCGTCGACAAAAAATGTACACTTTTACAACTTCTCTGTGCTCTCATGAAAGAAACATGTCAACTGTCAATCTGTCTATTTTTTTTTGAGAATTTTGGCATGGCTATAAATGGCCTTTGTGCCAAAACTGTCTATTGACAATCATAAAAGTTGCCTGAATGAAAAAATAGAGCTGGTGGACGAAATTTCAGCAAAAAAAAATGGCGAAAATATCGCCTCTAACTATAATAAAAGGTTAATATTTTATATTCTTTTGCTAAAATCGCCTTGGTTTTTTTGAAGTAAAATGTTACATTGTGAAGTTCAAACATAAAATTACTTCTGTCATTTTTGCTAGTCAGTTTTCCTTACGTTGAACTGTACACTCAACAAATCATGGTCTCCAGCGCGAGCAGGTGGACTGCGGCCGTGTCCTTCTGCAAGCAAGCCATGCTCGCGAAGGAGGCGGTCGAGCGAGAGACGGAGCGTACCCTTCCCGCTGAGTTCCACCGTCAGGGGCAACCGGATTCACTCACCGACGATTCAAAACCCGACCCTAACGATGCGGGATAAAACTCGACCAAAATCCAGCGCAGAGGCCACACATGTGGCCAATGTCCGCCGGGGGTCACTGGAAATTCCTGGAATGTTGACCAGAGGGCCAACGGACGTGGAAGTTAAAAAAAAACACTACAAATTATATCGATCACAAGTTCATATTGCGACTCACACTTGGCCGATTTTCGAGTGACCATGCCCACCACCTTTTTTAAGGTCTGGATCCGCCCCTGTTTAACCGGGAACGTTAATGTCACCAGTGTACGGCAGGTGCACCTCTTCAAAATAAGGTTGTCAAAGGGCGCCTAAGTTCTACCTAACTTCACCCTTACACGTACAGTGAATTCAGTTGCGAATTAAAACTTTTTGTTCAAGCAAACATGTGCAACTTGCATACAACTTGTGACGTCCCAGGTACGCCCCAGGTATTCGTAAGTAATACCTGTACGCCGGCGCCGCCGTGGAATAGCGCCCTAAATAAACTCTGTGCACATAAGTACCAATTTAAATGTAAAGTAGCGCCATCTGTTAACGAGTAGTGGTACAAATGCCTTACCAATTTTATTTTATTCCAATCTAAGGAACCTCACACAGATAATAAGGGCCAAGTCATCTTCGCCTGCACGGGGTGCACCTGCTGACGATTCTAAACTTAAAATACATAAGACCTATCAATAATACGGATACAATATACAGAATAGCGCCATCTAGCTCGAAGGTACCGAAGTTAATGTAAAGAACGGAGGTGGTGACATCCAGACTGTTGCTGGGAATCATCACAGATGTCTCTGTACGTGTCCCTCTAACTAGCAGATGGCCCAATGGAGAGTGGAGGTCGGCTTGGTCATGGCATAGACGAGGATATCCGCTAAATAAGCCCTTATACTTTGATTATATATATATGTCTAGATACCTAGTCCGGCCGTCAAAAGAGGATAGATTCAAAAGATGCAAAACTGCAACTGTTAGTACGTTGAAGTTTCAAATGCCAATTGTGCTCTTGACATTTTACATTAATAATGACTTCTTGTGCAATAATATTTTGTAAAAACTATCTTAGAAAGGTAGATAAACCTAGGAAGGTTACATTCCACCTGTAAGTATTATGTTTTATTGATTGCATGTCAACTAAATCATTATTGTAAAAATAATTTTACTTCGAAGAGATCTTGTCAAAAGTGTTGCCACTTGAATGAATAAGATTTCCCAATTGACGGCAATTGTGTATTATGGATGTATATTAAGTCAAATATAATATGAGTTTGCGCAAACCTAATCCTTATCTAACATTTTCACATAGTTTTTACCAGATTTAAATTGTTGATAACGTTTTGGTTCTGAAAGTAATGAAAGACTTTTTCTTTTTATTTATTCATTTGTGCTAATAATTTTTGTTACTGAAAGTAGATGTCTTACGATTTAAATTTTGGTTCATTTTATTTAGGTTCCCCGGAGATCCGATATTAGCCAGTAAATGGATTGAAATAGTAAGGCAGAGTAGGAAGGAACCGTGGTGGAAACCAAAAACCAAAACACGTATTTGTTCTGGACATTTTTCTAAAAATGATGTAATCACAACTAAAGGTGGACGCCATAAAATAAAAGTGGGAGCTGTTCCTGTTAGGGTGAGTAACAATTATGATAATAATAGTTGAGTACAGGTAGATACAAATCATGTCTTTCTTACCGAAGGGGTAGTCAGAGGCGCTTATTACGCTACTTAATAAAATGGCGAGCCTATCGTCGTTTTCGGGGACTGGGTACATTTGCCAGAGCCTTGTCCATTTATTAGCAGGTGGACTGCGTGCATGGTGCAGGTGAGGGTGACTTGATTACTGGAGATGTTGTCTGGGCCCCTGAGTACCTTGTGATAATTGTACTTTTATACTTTATTTTGAGGCTTTATTTCTATCTTCTATAAAATCGGATAGTGATACAGGTGAATCTAATAATGTAACATATACAGACATGCCTTACGCAAAGCAAGAAGCATTTGTTGGCCCTGTGAGTCTTAATAATACTTAATACATACTTACCTTTTACTTCATTAATCAATTGATGGAATTGTTTTCAATACTTACGAATAATTTTATTTCAGCCGACTTTAAAAAAAATAAGTTTCTCAAGTCGACTGTATTTTTATATTTGTTACCTCAAGTCATAACTTTCGACTGTCATAACGTTCATCATTTCGGGATTCAAAATAAGACTACCTAAGTAGAATAGCTGTATTAGGTAATTTTAGGTTATGTAATTGACTGTACAATATAAAACTCATCAAGTCTTTCATCGTATTGCAGAAGTTTAATTTGACGAAAAAATATTTGACCATTATAAATATGATTTTTAGTACCTACCGATTTCATCGATGCCACACAATTTTTGGTGCTGGGATAACCCGGAAATTACGTTGTAGGTATTTCTTCCTTAACAATATTGTAATGACTTGCATAAGCGTCCTTTATTTTCGTTTGTATAAATATTTTGATTCTTCGAATGTTGTCTAACGGAACGGAACCCATCGAGCACGATTTTAGCTGATCCATTTTTTGTATCTATACTTGTTTTATTTTAACTGTTAAAATTCCTTTTAAATAAATATAAAGAGCACTTGTATGATGATGGTTGATGATTTTTATTACTACCTATCTCCCATACAACAATACTTAATTACCTAAATACCGAGAATTTGTTTCCCATATATTTGTGGAAAAATTTTGTGGTGACCTTCTTGGCCACTCGCACACTAATGTAACCCTGGTACGTAATATTATCGCGGGTGACGTTTGTTACTCACACGTGAATAAACAACATGACCACTTTTGACAACTCGCTTTGTACTAGACACGGTATCTAGACATATATATAATCAAAGCCCTTATATATACCGCCGCCGCCGTCTCGTCGTCGTCGTTTTATCTATGTAGTGGAAGTCTATGGAAAACATGACCTTCTTGTTCAATCTTTATGGCGTGGTGTCGACTATTTTATTTATTTTATTTTATTTTATTTTAATCTTTTAGGAAAATTTACAGCTAAAATACAAAACAGGAAAAAGATAACACAAAAAGGCCAATTAAAAGTTTCCACATGTAGTACTTAAGTAAATATAGAAATTCCATGATAGTAGACAGTGCAATTGGTACAATTTAGGTAGGTAATAAATAATAAAACAATAACAATAGGCAGGTAAATATTTACCTCACGAAGCCCTGAAACTAGATACACTACATGCCTTCAAAAAATGCCATGCTCAATCTAACCTTAAGTTGATTAATGTTCGTGCAAAATAAGTCCAAGTCATGCGTATGACAAAGTGAATTGAACGCTCGACACACTCTGATTAAGTATGAGTTCTGTCTATTAGTGCAAGTTGTTAAAGGCACATACAGATAGCTTCGGTCTCCTAAGACGCACAGATGACACACATAATCAAATCGTACTAAGCAGCTCAGAACAATCGATCGAGTGATTCAACAGTCTGAACAGGAGGGTCAAATCGGCTATGTTTCTACGTTCATATAAAGGTAGAATGTGAAACCTCCTACACCTGCTCAAATAGTTAGGTAAAAAGGTCCCAGATCTGAACTGTATATATCGCATAAACTTTTTTTGAATTGCTTCCACTCTATCAATATAAATATTATACACAGGATTCCACACCTGTGAGCAATATTCGAGATGACTGCGAACAAAAGCATAGTACAGTATTTTGATGGTTTTGACATTCTTAAAATCAACTGAGACTCTTTGGATGAATCCCAGAGCTTTCCCGGCTTTTTTAATAATATTACGAGTATCTATGTGGACTATAGTTAATTACCACTACTTAAGTTAAGTAGTGACGGCGAATGATAAAAATAACTAGATATACCTAGACGCTACATCAGACCAGAAACTTATAGTACAGGGCTGATAGGGTGCAACCTCAGGGCAATGATCTCTATACTACGTATATATAGAGCGCTAAAAACGGGTTGAACCACTAACAACCACTCTGCACGTCAGAACAGTCAAACAGTTGACGATGACGTAACGTCACTTAGCTTCCCAGTTTAAGTTCTTGCGTGGCAATAAATTTAAACTAATTATTGTTTGTAGTTATTGTTCTGAGATCTTGTTTTTGACGGGTTTTAATCTAATGTGGCACCCCTAGTGGAACGCAAACATAAAATATATTGGGGAACCTATATCAGAGCTGCTTAGTATTCGCCACGAAGAAAACGAGTGACGAGGAGTTCGATTTTTGCTGAGCGCGTGGTTGGTAGCTTTTTAGGTTACCTCTGGCGCTCCGCAAAAATCGGGTGTCCAGACACTCTCATACCGAACAACGTTTCTTGTCCTGACCTGGAGCTAGTTAGGAATAACTAGTTCTTCTGTGCGGGACTATCAACTAATCAAGCATTACCTTGACATTGGCGAAATCATCGATAATTTTTTCGTTTTTTTTTATGCCTAAATTTGAGTGCGTTTGACCACAATCTTACCTGAATGTTAAATAACGATGCGGTCTAAGATGAAGTACGCAAACTCAAATAATGCCTATTTACTCTTGCCTTGAAATCCCAAGATTATATGTATCCGGGAACAATGACGCTGGAAGGGAATTCCATTCCTTAGCGGTTCGCATGATGAAAGAAGAAGCGAATCGAGAGGTACGAAGAGGTGGAATATCGACCACATACGGATGGAATCTCAGACCACGCCTTGATGTCCGATGATGGAATGGTGCCGGTGGAATTAATTCATGCAATTCCTGCGCACACTCTCCGAAATGTAACCTGTAGAATACACACAGACTCGCAACTAGACGGCGATGGTCGAGGCTCTGAAGTCGGTTGCTTGTGAGCGCCTCATCGCTTATAAGTTTTCTGGCGCGTCTGTCAATAGCTTCCAGGGCCTCAAGCTGGTAGCGGGCGGATCCATCCCAAAGGTGCGAGCAGTACTCCATGCAGGAGCGTACCTGTGCTGAGTAAAGTCTAAGTAGTTGACTCGAAGTAAAATATTTACGCACCTTAGAGAGGATGCCTAGTTTTTTCGAAGCTGTTTTAGCCCTGGATTCTATGTAGCTTCCAAAGTTCAGGTTGGATGATAAGTCCATACCAAGGAGCTGAAGATGCTGAGTCACAGGTACAGGGACATCCCGGAAAGTAGGAGCCTTGGTGAACGGGCTCTTTTTAGCGGAGAAAAGACACGCCTGGGTTTTCGTAGTGTTGAATGTGACAAGGTTAGCATCGCCCCAGTCAGACACTGCCTGAAGGGTTAAGTTAGTGCGTTCAACCATTGCCACTCTACGATCGTCGATTTCCGGTTTTTTGGCCTTTGCGCTGGAGAAATATCTCTCTGCAACTGTGCTATCGTCCGCATACCCAAACATACCGGGTCTGAGCAGGTCGTTTATATGTAGCAGGAATAACGTTGCCGAGAGAACAGATCCCTTAGGTACCCCAGCGTTAATTGCTAATAGATCAGACGAGCAGCCGTCAACAACCACTCGAATAGATCGTTCCCTCAGGAAATCTGAAATCCAAGCACAAAGATTAGCCGGAACTCCGTAAGCAGGAAGCTTGGTTATAAGGGCTTCGTGCCAGACCCTGTCGAAAGCCTTTGAAATGTCAAGTGACACAGCAAGTGCCTCACCATATCTTTCAAGAGCCTCACCCCAGATGTGCGTGGCATACACTAGAAGATCACCAGTAGAGCGGCGTTGGCGAAACCCGTATTGCCGATCATCATATAGGAGGTCATTATATTCGAGGTATGCCAGTAAACGTTTGTTTATTACACGCTCCATCACCTTGCAGAGAATGGAGGTGATGGCAATTGGGCGGTAGTTGACAGGGTCTGCACGACTACCCTTTTTCGGTACTGGCTGTACGTTAGGTACCTTCCAAGCTTTCGGAACTTTACCAGCCCGAAAAGACATACGGAACAGTCGTGTCAAGACAGGAGACAACTCGGCTGCGCAGTTCCTCAGAACAATGGCAGGAATACCGTCGGGACCACTGGCTTTATTCACATTTAGAGTGCGTAGTATTTTGAGAACCTCCTTTTGATGAATGCGGATTTCTGGCATTTTGCAATCACTAGGAGGTAGCTGAGGTGGTGTTTTAGTACCAGCATCTAGCCGTGACATCTAGGTGAGCTGATTTTCAGCAAACAGAGAGGCAAACAGATTAGCCTTTTCCACAGCTGTGTGTGCCAGTGTTCCATCAGGTTTCTGCAAAGGCGGGAGTGAGGATCGACAAAAGTTCGCCTCAACACATTTGGCTAGAGACCAGAACTCCTTACTCCCAGATGGGTAAGACGAGAGTCTGGCCCCCACGCGGCCAACGTGATTGAAGCGCGCCTTCATCAGGACCCTTTTGCAGAACTTGGCTACCTTGTTAAAGGCTTTCTTCTTTTTATGCGTGTCCGGAGATTTGCGATTTCTGGCATCAACCCAAGCTTCATAAGCTGACTGTTTGTCTGCCTCAGCTTTCAAACAGTCAGAGCCAAACCAGGGCTGAGCTCTGATGCCAGATGGCCGGTCAGAAAACGGAATAAAGTATTCCATCGCCCGACCGATAACCCCGGAAACAGCAGACGCGCAGCACGACGGATCGCCAGAAGAAAAGCAGACTGACAGCCATGGGTAAGATGCAAGGAAATGACGCATCTCATCCCAATCTGCTGACTTGTATCGCCACACCCGCCTAGTGCCTCCAGGGCTGGGGTCAGGTGGGGGACACAAAAGTATGGACTTAACCAGACAGTGGTCAGAACTGCCAAGGGGGGCTGAAACTGACACTTGATATCGGTCCAGACAATTGGCCGTGTGGTTCTCAATGTCAGGTATTCGAGTTGCTTGGTCAACCAGCTGGGAAAGGTTCATAGACAAGGCAAACTTGTAGGCCTCTCTACCATCATGGTCTGTTTTCTGGTAAGGGAACAGCCACTGCTCGTGGTGGGCATTAAAGTCCCCCAGAAAAACAATTTGTGCGGTCGAATACCTCTGTTGAGCCACATCGGCGGCCTCACTCAGATGGTCAAATAGCCTAGTTGTCTCCTGATCTCCGCTGTGCGATCTGTAGACACCCACATAAACAATTTTTTCGATGCCGGTGTCTACAAGCACCCAGATTGAAGATGATGAGGGATCTTCTAAGTTACGGAGACGCCTAGCGCAGATGTCATCACGCACATAGAAACAAACCCCTGCTTTTGAACGGAAGTTGTGCTCCAGGGTGTAGCCTGGGTAGTTTAGGTAGGAAGTATCAGCAGGGGTTGAGATTTGCGTCTCCGTAAGCAAAAGCAGATGCGGTCTTGCAGCCTCAAGGCACCTCAAGGTGGTGGTGGACTGGGACGAGATTGGAGTGCAATCCTCGAATGTTGGTGAGGTGCACTTTCAGTGAGAGGCCGTGCATCAGCTGTTGAAACCTCATTTTCTTATATAGTTTCTGCATTATTTTTTCAAGGTGAAGAAAGGAAATAGGCAAAGAGTGGCAGTTATGTGGGGCACCAACCGGACCCCAACGAAAGTTACAGCATTGCCGCACGGTGAGGAAACCTAGCTTGGAGACCGCGGGGACGCCCGGGCCCCCCCAGAATTGCCTATTGAGGCCTCTCATCCGTTTGCCAACCGGCCCAACAGGAGCAACTCCAGGATTATGCGCGCGATGGCGGAGCAGCCTTTCGCGGATGGCTAGACCGCAAATGGGCTCCCAACTATTGGTGGGCGGCCAGCGGAAAACCGTTTCTCCGGATCCCGCTGCCCTCCAAACTAAGCACCGCGTGCGGCAATACTGTAAGGCACGTCTACGGTACACCAGACGGTGCAACCACATAGACCCACTCTTAGAGGGCTACTCAGGGTTCACAGGGTGGAACGCGCGAACGCTTGGCACTCTGACTTCAACCCAGAGGGTGGTGACCAGCCACGGCCGAAGCCTACCACCGGAAAGAGTGTCGCTCTTTAGCACCACCCGGGGACCACGTGTAGGGACTCGAGGGTAAACCCTACGGACGCGAGCGACAATTGGCCCCCATAAAAATATCGATGGAGCCACGTTTTTTAAGAAAGATGAAGAAGAAGAAACGAGTGACACTCGGCCTCTATACATATACTCGTACAACAATCTTAAACTGCTGATAGACAATATTGTTAGACAATAGAAATTTCTTACATAAGTGAGAGATAGGCAGAGGTAATACATTATCGTCGTTCGACTACAAACAGGACATTAGGTAGATACTTACCTAAGTCATCATTCACCGAGCCTTTTCCAAACTCAGTTAGGGTCGGCTTTCCAGTCTAACTGAAATTCGGCTGAACTTCGATATTTTCCGTGAAGCGACTGCCATCTGACCTACCTAAGTAATACACATTATTATAAGTATGTACTTCTTAAGTCCATTATTCGGCAACTTTATTGGTATTTAACCGGGAACGATAATGTCGCCAGTGTACGGCAGATGCACCTCTTCAAAGTGAGGTTGTCAAAGGGCGCCTAAGTTCTACCTAACTTCACCCTTATACGTACAGTGAATTCAGTTGCGAAATAAAACTTTTCGTTCAAGCAAACATGTGCAACTTGCATACAACTTGTGACGTCATGTGTAGCATGCAAGATTTGCATGCCGCCCCTTATTCCCTTGCTGGGCGCCCCAGGTACGCCCCAGGTACTCGTAAGTGATACCTGTACGCCGGCGCCGCCGTGGAATAGCGCCCTAAATAAACTCTGTGCACATAAGTACCAATTTAAATGTATAGTAGCGCCATCTGTTAACGAGTAGTGGTACAAATACCTTACCAATTTTATTTTATTCCAATCTAAGGAACCTCACACAGATAATAAGGGCCAAGTCATCTTCGCCTGCACGCGGTGCACTTGCTGACGATTCTAAACTTAAAATACATAAGACCTATCAATAATACGGATACAATGTTTAAAATTCTAATGTTTCACTACCTAATATATTGGTCAGTTCAAGCCATAACTGCCGTTTAACGTCTTTATTAGAATAATCATCACATGATATATCCCATAAACCTTTTCTGCTTTCGACTTCGACTATGAACCTTTCCGTGTCGAAATGATCGGACATTGTAAAATAATAACACTCTGTAGCAATACACGTCTGGTCGCCGCGGCCGATGCGGTAGCACTGAATGAATTTCAAAATAAAGTCATGATCTGGACGGCCACATGTGGTCGCTAGTCGCGGGGCATGCTATTGCACGCCGCTGCCAATGGTGGCCGCTGGTCGCCGGCCGATTGCTTATAAAAATCAGAACTCACTGGCCGCCACGACCTGGCCGCCGCGGCCTGGTCGCTAGTGCGTTGCCGCCTTTATATATACCGCCGCCGTCTCGTCGTCGTCGTTTTATCTATGTAGTGGAAGTCTATGGAAAACATGACCTTCTTGTTCAATCTTTATGGTGTGGTGTCGACAATTTTATTTTATTTTAATCTTTTAGGAAAACTTACAGCTAAAATACAAAACAGGACAAAGATAACACAAAAAGGCCAATTAAAAGTTTTCACTTGTACTTAAGTAAATTTAGAAATTCCATGATGGTAGACAGTGCAATTGGTACAATTTAGGTAGGTAATAAATAATAAAACAATAACAATAGGCAGGTAAATATTTACCTCACGAAGCCCTGAAACTAGATACACTACATGCCTTCAAAAAATGCCATGCTCAATCTAACCTTAAGTTGATTAATGTTCGAGCAAAATAAGTCGCAAGTCATGCGTATGACAAAGTGAATTGAACGCTCGACACACTCTGATTAAGTATGAGTTCTGTCTATAAATGCAAGTTGTTAAAGGCACATACAGTAGCTTCGGTCTCCTAAGACGCACAGATGACACACATTATCCAATCCTACTAAACAGCTCAGAACAATCGATCGAGTGATTCCACAGTTTGAACAGGAGGGTCAAATCGGCTATGTTTCTACGTTCATATAAAGGTAAAATGTGAAACCTCCTACACCTGCTCAAATAGTTAGGTAAAAAGGTCCCAGATCTGAACTGTATATATCGCATAAACTTTTTTTGAATTGCTTCCACTCTATCAATATAAATATTATACACAGGATTCCACACCTGCGAGCAATATTCGAGATGACTGCGAACAAAAGCACAGTACAGTATTTTGATGGTTTTGACATTCTTAAAATCAACTGAGACTCTTTGGATGACTCCCAGAGCTTTCCCGGCTTTTTTAATAATATTACGAGTATCTATGTAGACTATAGTTAATTACCTCTATTTAAATTAAGTAGTGACGGCGTATGATAAAAATAACTAGATATACCTTGACGCTACATCAGACCAGAAACTTATAGTACAGGGCTGATAGGGTGTAACCTCAGGGCAACGATCTCTATACTACGTATATGTAGAGCGCTAAAAACCGGTTTGAACCACTAACAACCACTCTACACGTCAGAACAGTCAAACAGTTGACGATGACGTAACGTCACTACAGCTTCCCAGTTTAAGTTGTTGCGTGGCAAAAAAATTAAACTAATTATTGTTCTGAGATCTTGTTTTTGACGGGTTTTAATCTAATGTGGCACCCCTAGTGAAACGCAAACATAATATATATTGGGGAACCTATATCAGAGCCGCTTAGTATTCGCCACGAAGAAAACGAGTGACGAGGAGTTCGATTTTTGCTGAGCGCGTGATAGGTGTTTTTTTAGGTTACCTCTGGCGCTCCGCAAAAATTGGGTGTCCAGACACTCTCATACCGAACAACGTTTCTTGTCCTTGCACCTGGAGCTAGTTAGGAATAACTAGTTCTTCTGTGCGGGACTATCAACTAATCAACCATTACCTTGACATTGGCGAAATCATCGATAAATATCGATGAAGCCACGTTTTTAAAGAAAGAAGAAGAAACGAGTGATACTCGCCCTCTATACATATACTCGTACAACATACTCGTAATAAAGAAATTCAATGGGTGTTACTATTTTGGCAGACACCTTATCTCCAGTAATAATTAAATCTTTGATTATACTGTCGTCACTCCTATTTACTGTTGCATTTTAGGGTTCCGTACCCGAAGGGTAAATTAGGAACCCTATCACCACAGTATTAAGAAAACATCTTCCACTGTGCTGTTACCACCGATTAAATAGTAGTTACATTACTAATTAGGTCCCATCATGCCCTTCGTTTCATCTCTCTGCGGTTGGTGAGGATGACGTCCAAAAATATCTTTTAGCCATCACTTCCTCTGCTGTTGGGAACGATCAGCTGTGTTCTAAAATGTTTTCTCCTATTCTCCCGTCCGTAATCCCCATTTTAACTCATATCTTTAATTTCTCCCTTTCCTCCGGCTGTTTTCCTAGTGCTTGGAAACAGGCACAAGTTATTCCACTACCTAAAACATCAAAACCTTCTCTCCCGTCCCAATTTCGTCCTATATCCATTCTACCATTCCTATCCAAAGTCCTTGAACATATAGTACATCGCCAGTTGACTAGTTACCTGACACGGAATAATCTCCTTAGTCCCTTTCAATCTGGGTTTAGGACAGGTCACAGCACTGTGACGGCACTTCTTAAGGTGACCGATGACATACGTTGGGCCATGGAGAATAGATCTCTTACGGTATTGGTGCTACTGGACTTCAGTAGTGCCTTTAACTCGGTAGACTTTGACATTCTCCTTGGTATCCTTAAGTCGTTGAATTGTTCCATGGAGGCTGTGACCTGGTTTAAATCCTATCTTCAGGGCCGCTCGCAGTGTGTTCGCTACAATGACGCTCAGTCTGACTGGTGCAATCTCACTGCGGGCGTGCCCCAAGGTGGCGTACTCTCCCCTCTTTTGTTCTCCATTTTTATCAACTCCGCAGTTAAAGTCATTTCTTCCAACTTCCATCTGTATGCAGACGATCTACAGCTGTATAGGCCTTTACTTACTTACTTTACCCTCAATGAGTATCGGACTCCCATCGCTGTCATGCCATCAGCCTATGGGCAAGGTCATACGGCCTCCACATAAATCCCACTAAATCTCAGGTTATGGTAATTGGCAGTCGGCAGATGTTGGCAGGGCTGGATATGGCATCTCTTCCAGCTATCGTGCTGGATGATATCCCTATCAAATAAACCAATGCCGCTAAGAACTTGGGAGTTATTATCGACAACAACTTGTCCTGGGGCTCTCATATTAACGAGGTCAGCAAGAAGGTCCACTTCACCTTTCATACACTTAAATGTCTCCAGAGTTTCTTGCCCCACGATACTAAAATCTCGCTGGCCCAAACACTAATCGTGCCGATCTTGGACTACGCGTACGCTTGCTGCCTGGATGCTACAGAGGAGCTCCTAAACAAACTTGAGCGGTTGCAAAACTTAGGTATCCGATTTATTTTTAACTTACGAAAGTATGATCACGTCTCAAAATTTCGCAAGGAACTCAAGTGGCTCCCAATCCGCCTTCGTAGAAATACTCGGTTATTATGTCTCCTCTTCAATGTCCTACACAATCCCTCATATCCTTCCTACCTGCGGGAGCGGTTCACACTGATGCGTGCATCAGATGAATCGTGCCGGCCTCACCTCTCCTACCGCCTCAATTGTCCTTCCCACAAATCTGACTTCTTCTCCTACTCTTTCTCCGTTCATGCCGTCAGACTGTGGAACGCTCTTCCAACCGATATGAGGAACTGCAGAACTGTGTCTGGCTTCAAGAAGAGAGTCAAGGAACACTATCTCGCTTCCTTACCTTAATTATTGTACGCCTATGTATGTTTACATAACTTTTTATGTATGTATTTGTGTATTTATGTAGTTATAGTTTATGTAAGTTTAAATTAAATAAATCTAACTACCTTGCAATATTCCGCCACATGCAAATTACCCAACTCTCGTATTTATTCATGCACAAGTCCGCCCTCCAAACCCACTTAGGCCGAAAGAATAGAGAAATAATTTTGAAAATAGAATAAATATGAGAGTTGTGTTATCGTGTAAAAAATAATAAAAACCTCGACACGTGTTTCGCCCCCAACCAGGGGCATCATCAGGAGATGTCGATGGCTCGGCGCACGGCGACCGAATCATTCGGTCGCCGTGCGGTCCGTCGGTTTGGAGGGCGGACTTGTGCATGAATAAATACGAGAGTTGGGTAATTTGCAAGTGGCGGAATATTGCAAGGTAGTTAGATTTATTTAATTTAACTATGGACTTCCGAAAAGTAACGCCTGATAGTATTAACTTTATGTAAGTTTATTAACCTGCACACACATCAGGACCTGTTTGCATCACGATCTCCTCTCTTAGGCCCACTGGAAGAGATCTCTTTAGAGATAAGTGGCGCCATTGTATACATGTTTAGTTTGTATCCATTTACTGTTTTATTTACTGTGTGTACAAAAATAAATTAATAAAAAAATAAATAAATACTATTTAATCGGATTTTGTTTGGATAGGATTTATGAATTTCTTTTTAAGTAATCAGTTTCTTAATATATTATATATGAAAAAATACTATTGAAACTAACTAAATATGTATCATTACCTATTCTAATTATACCTTCTAATTATATCTAATTGGATTTAGATATAATTAGAAGGTAGTTATAATTCTATTATACTATTTATGAATTGAATTTGAATTGGATTGAATTGAATTGAATTAAATATTGGATTTATAAATTGAATTTGAATTTAAATTAGATCTGAATTTATTTATTTATTTTTGCTTGTATTTTAAAAATAAATGCAAATAATGCAAATAAATGCTAAACTAACATAGTCTTTTAAGTAAAAAAGTCACTGTACACTAACATACTATGGGCCTTGAGACACGTGAAAATAAAAGATTTTTATTTTTATTATTTGTTTATTTATTACAAGTTATTACTAAGACTTCGCTGTCCTTTCGTCTGTCACAGGCAAAGACCTTATAATACAATGGACATAGGATCTAGAAGAAATCGCAAGAAAATAATGTCCCGAGTCGACCTATACATTATACATAGGCATACATAGATATAAACTAATTTCATATTAAAATTTAAACCTTGATTCAACGGAATAGTGTTCACTTTTGTTTGCACTAATTTATCGCATTACGTAGCTTCTATCTGTCCGCCTGACTAATTCACCTTATGCAGCTTCAACTTGAACTACGTGATCATAGAAACAATGGAGTAGGTTTATTTTGTTAAAGTCTTTTAAGGATTCCATGATATGTACCTACGTACGCGTAATAATTAATGTAACACTATAATAAATTCCATAATCTTATAAATTGTAATTACTTGTTTATATTAGACGAAATAGCTGAAAAACTAATTAACAACTAACAAAGATTTTTTTTTTCGAGTCAGTTTCATAATAAGTAACTGTAGTGTATGAATAACAAAAAGGGAATTAATGAATTTAACTAATTATAATATTATAAATGCCAAACTTCTTGCGGGTGTCAAAGTTCTTCCGCTTTCATTACTACTCGTTTTTCATAACGCTATGTCGCTACGTCTACTACAAGATAGCCGTGTTTCAAGTGACTGAATTAGTTACTAAAACTGCGCGTCATTAATTTATTTTTATCTTATGGTTAATTTTTGGGATACGAAATTATTGGCTACTAGTTGATCACCGTGACTCCGCCCGCGAGATATAGTTATCTCGGCCCCGATTCCCGTGGGAATACATTACCGAGAATCCAAATAAAAAAAAATAACAGTACATACACGAAATGAAATGACATGTGTAATTATGTAATTATATTTATGACAAAACAATGATACCCTGTGAAAATTAAAAACATTTTAGGGCTTATCTCCTCCATCCCAATCAAAAGAAAAAATTGTATTCAATCAAGGGATTCTTGTACAAGTTTCATAAAGATCGGACCTCTTTTTGTTATGTCCATAAAATGAGCCGAACAAACAAGATTGTTATTTTTTGGATCAAAATATTCCTCTCGCCGTGCTAGGGCAATAATATTTTTCCATTGTGCACAGTGTACTGGATCCCGAGGAAATATGAAATAGATGTTGGTTCATATAACGAAAAAAAATCATAAAGAGCCAAGGCGTCTCCACTATAATCTTTGTTCCAAATAGTTTCATCGCTATCGGTAATCCGAATAAATCTGAATGGTCATTTTGTTAGTATATTATTCAGTGAAAATGAAATGGTCTCTTTCTTTTTACTGAGCTTGGGATGAATTCGAAAGAGACAGATAGATACTTCGGCATTGGACTGGATTGCAATATTTACTTTTGTCTTTTAATTTATTATCGACGAAATACTGTATTTTAAGTGAAATAATAAATTCCAAATGACAAAACAAAAGCTTATTTACTGAAAATATATGATACACCGTCTTCAATTTGCTTTTTTTTCGTAGTTTTTACACGTTTTTACAATACAGTACGGCATTGTGCAACGTGTTGTCGTTCAGTTGTCAAAATCAAGACTGGCGCGCGATTGTATCTCTTTTAGCGTTTTGTTTCTCTTTTAGTTCGGACACTTTTGAGCGATGATCCGAAATCCATTGTATATAAAATCATTGGTCACAGGCCTGTATCTCATAAATCGTATCACAGATAATGTATTTATGTTGCCTCTATAGCAACAAATACTAAAAAACAGAATAAAATCAATATTAAGGGGGCTCCCGTACAGCAAACGTGATATATTTGCCGTTTTGGTACGGAACCTTTGTTCGCGACACCGACTCGTTCTGGGCCGGTTTTTATATTACCGATTTACCTGGGAGTCCTCGCATAAATTTTACTACTATAAAGTACTATAAAGGTGTACTTTCCTTTAATGTTTAAAATTTATTAAAAGAAAAATTATAGTCAATTATTTCCACATGATAAGATTATTGTTCAAACCAATAAAGTCGGTAATATAACTATATAGGTACCTATTAATTGTTTTTTAGGGTTCCGTATCCAAAGGGCAAAACTAGAACCCTTTTACTGAGACTACGCTGCTGTCCGTCTTTCCGTCTGTCTCCACGCTCTATCTATGCTATGAGTGATAGTTAGAAAGTATTTCTGTAACCGCTATAACAACAAATAGCAAAAAAACAGAATAAAATCAATATTTATGAGGGCACCCATAGTTTAATTAGACAAAACTTTTACTCTATCCATTGATGAAAACCTCATTAAAATCCGAAGACCTAAGAAAAGGCGACTTTGCTTTATTAAGACGGAGCGTAGCGGAGTCTTCTCTAAGATGGGCCCAATCGAAAATGTATGTAAAACGATACCGGTCGCAATTTTAAACCTATCGACTTGAGGTTTGGCATGCAGATAGAACACAGTAACGTGCTTTGCTGTATGTATATGTGGCTTTTATAGTTTTTGAGTTATTAATTACGTTCTCCGTCCGGTATTTATTTCGACGTAACCGCCCGCGTTCCGGCGAATACCTAGTACTATGTAATGATTATGATGGTACGACACCCTTCATGCACGGGTCCGACTTGCATTTGACTGGTTTTTAAATATTTTGTGTTATGTGGGCATAAGAGTGGAATTAATGGTGAAATACGCTAGTTAGTTAAACTGCTTTACTGTCTGAGGCAGATTTAATTTGCTGGGATAGCTATCCTAAGATCGAAACGTTGGGAAGTAGGTAAAACATTAGTGCAAAGGAAAAAAGTTCAAAAGGACATCGGCCAATACCAAAAAGTTATTTTGTAAATCAGCGAAAAATAGTTCGGCAAACTAACACATAGTATGACACAAACTATTTCCACGTTTAGGAAACGTTTACGGTTACTCATGGAAGCTCAAAGGAGGCTGGATAACGTTAACGTCACTATCTCGTTGATTTGACTTGTAATCAGTATCACACAGCCCAACGCGGTCGTCGTATACGCTGTCGCCGTATGGTATCACACTAAACTATTGGATATTGTGTATTTGTATGTATGTATATGTTTTTTATTTATTGTGTATGTATGCATATGTTAATGTATTTTTATTGAGCTGAGTTTACGAAGCTCTTTCTTAGGCGACTCGTGTATTTCGTTCGTGATCGAACTCCTCCTAAACGATTGGACCGATCTTTTTGAAATTTGGCACGGTCACAGTGACCATCACCGTGAGTGGATATATCTGAATTCATAAAGATCGGTCCAGTCGTTTAGGAGTTCGACCCGGATCGACAAACTCAGCTCAATTGGTGCAACAGCAGAATGTATTGCATACCTAGTATCCCGTTACTTTCTATTTATAATTGTACCACTTCTACTGTCCTTCATTCACACAACACAAGGCATCGGAGGGTCGGCATCGGTGAGTCACTAACCAATTGGGTTCCAGTTGAAAAGGATTCTACCTCGCACATGCTGAACTGGACACCCATTTGGTACATTTGTGTTTCACACTATTCATCGCGCGTCAGTTGTGGTTGTGGTTTGGAAGTATGTTTACTCTTAATGAGTGAACATGCTTCCAATCCCCAATGTGATTTATGTTGTATTGTGTGGGCACTGTGTGCCAAATAAATGTTTCTTTCTTTCTTTCTTACAAGGGATTGCACTGCGGTGCAATTTTCAATGCGGCCGGATTGGTTTAACCAGGACAACTTGACTTCCTTTTGTAGGGTACGAAACTATAATGTCTGTCCGTCCGTCTGTCCTCGGCTTTCGGACGGAATGACGGAATGACGGAAGAACTTGAAAAAATCATGATGGTAGTCACTACGAAGGAAAACTATTACGGATGGTATAACTATTTTAGTTCAGGAGTTATAGAGGCTGTTATGGGTAACTACGGAACCTTATCTTATGCGTGGCTCGACACGCACTTGGCCGGTTAATCATCATCTACCGAGACTTTTCCCAAGTCTAAACTGCACTGAACTTTGGTATTTTCAGTAGAATAAAATAAAATAAAATAAAGTAGAGCGACTGCCATCAATGTGATGCATAAAAAAATGTTTCTTTCTACTATCTGACCTCCACAACCCATGGGCGATATCGAAGTTCTGTAGTTAAACTAGTCGGGTTCCGGGAACCCGGACTGAGGGCTTAACGTGCTCTCCAGGGCAGGTATCAATGTCTTAAGAAATGGTTACCCATCCTAGGACCGGCTTGGCTAGATTTCTCTTAACCTTGGCAATGTGTTAACCTACTCGGTAACCACTTAAAGTTTGAAAGAAGAAAGAAAGATTTTATAATTTTTTGCACGATAACACAACTCTCATATTTATTCTATTTTCAAAATTATTTCTCTATTCTTTCGGCCTAGGCGGGTTTGGAGGGCGGTCTTGTGCATGAATAAATACGAGAGTTGGGTAATTTGCATGTGGTGGAATATTGCAAAGTAGTTTGGTTTATTTAATTTAAGAAAGAAATAATTTTTTTTTATTGTTGCATCACAACTTGATACTCAACGTTACACAAAGAAAAATATAACTTATCTGTGATCACGACGGCCACAGACGTAACATTGACGTAAGTGACACGGCCGTGTCGCAATAACTGACAGTGTGGTTTGGTTTAACACTTATGAGTGACTGAGGTGAGTCATTGAAGCCTTACGGCACAGTTTAGGATCAGTGATTTGCCAGTACAAAATATTTTTTCATAAATTTTCTATGAACGCGTCTTCACATGTCAGTGTTAAATACGTCTTAGTCATCACTGACACTGAATCTGACATGTTCAGAGAAAATGTATGAAAGAATATTTTGCACTAATACTGAACTGTACGACGGAACTGTGTCGGACGGAACTCGGAATCATTGATTTTAAACCGTCCATTATTTCAACTGCCTCATGCAGTGGAAATGGAGCGGATCCACAGGCCCCTCCGACCCTCAGCGATACCAACTCATGATTACCGGGCACGGGTGCTTCGGTAGGTAAGTGTCTGTTGCGCATGCATCGTGAGGTCACGCCAACGTCAAAACTGCAAGGCGTCAGGAGGACACTGCAGTCCACGCGTTGGTGGAGTGCCATGATGTGAGCCATGGTCTTCAGTGGGAGAAAATGGAACGTCACAGCATCAGTCTGCGAGAAGCTCATGCTCGCAAAGGTTGTGGTCGAGAGGGTGAGGGAACGTACCCTTCCTCCGAAGATCCACTACTCGCAGAAATTTCGACCTCCATGATAGGGGCATGAGGACGGCGAGTTAGTTACCCACCGTCCTCACAGATGCAGGCCAGAAGGGTTGTGTACTGTGGGATCCAGTGGACGTAAATTGATGCCGGATCCGCTGGATTTCCGGATCCGGTTTTCCGGATTGCAATCCCAGTGATAGTTCGTAGTATCCAGTGATAAAGTTTTGAGTAAAATTATATTCGAGCAAAAAAAATTCGATAAAGTGATCGGTTCTCATATTGCTGGTATAGTGTTAAGCGATCAAATATATATATATATATATTAACTACTAACGGACGCTTCGCCTGCTTGACAAAATTTATACACAAAAACTTTCCTCGAGAACCACTCTATCCATTGGTGGAAACCGCGTCAAAGTCCGTTGCGTAGTTTTAAAGATCTAAGCATACGTAGGAAACAGAAGCGACCGTGTTTTATACCATGTTATGGGGATGATCATTATGACCAAAATGCCGAATAACTAGGTATACTAACCACCTACCTAGCCGTTTCTTATGCTGACTCTTCCAACAACACGTCAAAAGTTGACACAATAACCGATTTCATATTACCGAAATGAGACCAAATAGTTGTCAGAATGGGACCAAATAGTTGTCAGAATGGCACCAAATTGAAATGGGAAATTGGCAAAATCAGTTCACCCACTCCAAAGATATGAGGTAACAAACAAACATAAGAAAAAAATAAACATACAGTTGAATAGTAAAGCTTGAAACACACTGCTCGTTCACATACGACGTATGCCACGCGACGTGGGATACAGCGACACACTGGTCCTACGTCGTACGAAGTCTGACGTTTACGTTATCTACGCGCTATGACGCTTAAACGTGTGTGACAGCGTCGTACGCGTGGGATATCATGGGAACACGCGAGTCTGGCGCGGTGACGCGTGAGACAGCGTGGTGAATGACCAGTGTGTTCGTTACCATACAAATTTTATAGGTCAGATGCTGTTCAGATGTCATAATGCGTCTCTGCCTACCCCTTCGAGAATAAAGACGTTATATTTTGTTATGTTATGTCATTATATCATGTGCTATACACATTCATTTTTTGGGTGCAAAGGGGCTCTACCAACATCTATAGGGCCCCAGCGACCTCACCTGCTAGTGGCGCACCTGCTGATAAACGGACGAGGCTCGTTAATTTACGGTACCTATGGAGTGGCTTCGGCCCCTACGTGGGTACCAGGTGGTACAACAGTGTTGGTCCGGGGGGGTACCACCGTGCAGCTGTGCTAAAGTCCCCCAAGTAACCCAGCCCAGGCTGGGTTGCGTTAGGGGTTCAGCAGCTGCACCGCCGGGCCCGGGGCGATGTATGGTGCAGCAGGCATGGGACCAGTGGGGGCGAAACGGAGTCTAGTGTGGGTGGTGTGGGTCGATTCGCCGGCCAGGGAGACCCTTAGCAACGGCGTTGCCGCGGCCGCCCGCAACACAGTCATGGGGCCCGCCTGGGGCCAACCACCCCAGGAGGCTGCCCCACATGTTGCGCATAATCCTGATGTGGGATCGCCGCTCCGGGTGGTAACCGGTGTGGGGTAGCGGCGGCCTTGCATCAGGGGGGTTTGGGAGCCCTTCCGTCCGGCGGGTCGGCTCCGACCTAACCACACGGTTCTAGACAAAGCTAGCCCCTGCGCTTTGTCACTTACTGCTGCACCAAATGTCGCCCTGTCTTCACGCTTCTTCTTCAAAATCTACAATGGCAGTGCAACAAAAAAGAAATAAACGTTACACAGCGGCCCTAGGAAACCCCACAACTTCACATTTCGAGGTGGAGTTCACTAACGTCCGTGGACTCCATGCGAACCTCGATACCGTCCACCACCACCTTGAGACGGCACGGCCCGCTGTGATGTTCCTCACGGAGACACAAATACGCCGCCCTGACGACACGTCTTACCTGTGTTACCCCGGCTATGTCATCGAGGAACAATTTCGAGACAAAGCCGGGGTGTGCGTGTTCGTTAGGGCGGATGTTTGCTGCCACCGGTTGCGCTGCCTAGAGAACCCCTCCAATTCCGTCCTTTGGCTGTACGTAGACCATGGCTCTATGAGCCAGATCTACGTGTGCGTCTACCGATCCCACACAGGGGATTCTGAGACAACAAAGCTCTTCCAGTACCTCAGCGAGACGGCTGATGAAGCGCAGGTGCGGTTCCCGAACGCTGACCTAGTGTTTCTGGGGGACTTCAATGGCCATCACATTGAATGGCTGGGGTCCCTCAAGACTGATCATGCGGGTAGAGCCGCCCATGCGTTCGCTCTCTCCCACGGTCTGACCCAGATGGTATGCGGGATCACCCGGATACCAGACAGGTCAGATCACGCGCCCGCTCTGCTGGATCTACTGCTGACGAGTCGCCCAGCCCAGTACAGTGTTTCGGTAGGAGCCCCACTGGGTAGTTCCGACCACTGTGTTGTTCACGCTGGCATGAAGGTGTCACCTCCTGCACGTCCTGTGCAAACGTCACGACGACTATGGCACTACTCGTCAGCGGATTGGGACGGTCTACGCGATTATTTTGCGTCCGTCCCCTGGAGCCAGCGCTGCTTTGTAGGAAAGGCTCCTTCGGATAGTGCTTCTGCTATTGCTGGCGAGATCAGTTTAGGGATGGATTATTACATCCCTTTCACTGATGTCGCCAGTATCCGCAGAGCCCGTCCCTGGTTCGGGCGAGATTGTGCCAAAGCTGTTCGACAAAAACAGTCGGCATATCGCGCCTGGATCAGGGCCCGGGCTGTGCGCGACCCAAACGTGGGCCACCTCAAAGCAGCGTACAACCGGGCCACAAAGTCGAGTAAGAGGGCCTTTAAGAGAGCGGATGCCCAGCGCGTCGCGCGGCTTGGTCAGGAGCTCACTTCCCATCCCACGGGCAGCCGTGGATTCTGGCAACTGGCCAAAGCCGTGCAATCTAACTTTTGTCAGCCCTCGCTGCCACCGCTGCGTTACCCAGATGGAACACTGGCTCACAAAGCCCAAGAGAAAGCGGATATGCTCGCAGACCTCTTTGCGGCTAATTCCCGGGTCGACGACCGTGGCCTGCAGCCCCCCGCCATCGCCAACTGTGGCCACACAATGCCTGATATTGTTATCAGGCAATGTGATGTACGGGCAGTGCTGCGGTCACTCGACACGCGGAAAGCCAGTGGCCCTGACGGCATTCCGGCGGTGGTGCTACGAAAATGTGCAGCTGAGTTGTCTCCAGTATTAACGCGTCTGTACCGCCTGTCATACTCTTCAGGGCTCGTGCCGGAGGTCTGGAAGGAGGCGAACGTACAACCGATCCCCAAGAAAGGGGATCGGTCCGATCCAGGCAACTATCGACCCATAGCTGTCACCTCAGTCATTTGCAAGGTGCTTGAGCTCCTTATAAATAAGCAGCTCATGCAATTCCTAGAGGATCACTCGCTAATCAATGATCGACAATACGGCTTCAGGCCAAAGCGATCAACGGGTGATCTTCTGGCATTCGTAACGCATGTCTGGGGTGGGGCTATGGAAAGGCACGGCGAGTCCTTGGCTATTAGCCTGGACATCGCCAAAGCCTTCGATAGGGTCTGGCATGCTTCGCTCCTTTCCAAGCTTCCGGCATATGGTCTACCTCCTCAACTGTGCAGCTGGATTGCCAGCTTTTTAAACGAGCGCCGAGTGCGGGTCCTCTGCGATGGCCAGGCTTCTCGCTTCTTGCAAGTGAATGCCGGGGTACCGCAGGGGTCCGTACTATCACCAACTCTCTTTCTTCTGCATATCAATGATATGCTATCCCTCGGGAACATTCATTGCTATGCAGATGACAGCACACTGCACGGGAGTTACTCGGTTCGTCCGACGGCAGGGCGATCTGAGATTGAGGAGGAGAGACGACGACTCGTGGCTGATCTCGACCGTAACCTCGACAGTATCTCTCAATGGGGTACCGAGAACCTGGTCGAGTTCAATGCCCGCAAAACACAGGCGTGTGCATTTACTGCGAAGAAATCCCCTTTCCTTCCCCTACCCTCTCTTCAGAATGCATTATTACCAATGAAGGACAACCTTGATATCCTTGGCATAGACGTTCGTCGAGAGCTCAATAATAAAAACTACATCGAAAGATGTATAGGGCTAGCTTCGCGGAAACTAGGAATACTGAATAAGGTAAAGAGATTCTTTACACCGGACCAGAGGTGTCTGCTGTACAAGACGCAGATTAGACCCTGCGTCGAATACTGCTCTCACCTCTGGGACGGCTCCGCGAAGTATCTGCTGGACGCTCTCGACGCTATGCAGCGACGGGCTATCCGTATTATTGGTTGTCCGGAGGTAACGGGAAGCCTTGAGCCGCTAGCTCAGCGCCGAACAATAGCTTCCTTGGCCGCATTCTACCGTATTTACCACGGCGAGTGTTCTGAAGAGCTCTTCAATCTGATCCCACCCTCTTCCTTCCGATCCCGAACGACTCGTGCCGGGCAGAGATGCCACCCCCACACAGTGGATAGCATGTTCGCGAGAACCGAACGTTTTAAACGTTCGTTTCTCTGCCGAACGATAGTGGCCTGGAACGCCCTGCCTGTGCACGTGTTTCCTCCCACATATAATCCTGGGTTCTTTAAGCGGAGCGTGAAGAGGCACATCAGTAGGTCGTCAAGTTGAGGGCCACTCTCAATAGTAATGTGTGCTGTGAGAGTGGCCCACAATCGCTAGACGTCGTCACGACTTACCACCAGGCGGGCGGCGTCAATTTGGCGAACCAAATATAAAAAAAAAAAAAAAAAAAAAAAAAAAAATTCAACTTGGCTAACTATAGATGAGGATAAATAATAGCACGATATTGTTTTAAATTTTCCTGTTTTAACACCAATAAAACTACTTCTTGAACGATCTTTAAACATTTCTTTTATATATACATATTATCACGCCTATATTCTCGAAATAGTCCGAGACGCCCAGGACTTTAATTGGCTGTGCCATAGAGGCTGGCACTTAAGATTTTGTTGCCTTTCATCAACATTTCATCGCAAGGCAACGGTTTTTTTCAAAATTACAATATAGCTGCTACTTTTTATTTAATTCATTCGGCCATTTGGACATATCCAATTATAAATGTGCCCGGTGACGGCAATAGGCTTGCCCCTTATTACGTGGGACTAAAAATACTGGCAAATTGTGGGTGTGTAATGCACCTCTGCCTATCCCTTCGGGGATATAGGCGTGATATGTGTGTGTGTATTCTCGAAAGTATAGACAGTTGTTGGCTCATAAGCGGTTTGATATTTTTAAAACACGTCAAAAATCTACACAAAAACCGACTTCATATTATCGAAATGCGACCAAATTATGTCTTGATGGGACCAAATTGAAATGGGAAGTAATAGCTTTCAATAAAAAAAACTTTCAAAATCAGTTCACCCAGTCCAAAGATACGAGGTAATAAAGATTTAAAAAAACTGGCCAATAAGGATCTCCAAACTCCAAAAAAAAAAAAAAAATTTTTATTTATTTTATTTATTTATTAATGTATATATTTATTTACAATAAGAATTACAATATACAAAATATACATAATTATAGACTAAAAATATTTACATTACAAAATATCGTTTAAAAAATCCTCCGCGTCATTGCCGACTGGGAAGGTTCCCAGAATGCTGGCTGTGTTGCCACATTGGATGGCGATACTTATTCTTTGGGCCAGCAGAAAATAGGCAGAAAATAGCCAGCCTTCTGGTCCTGAGAAGCATCGATTAGGCGTTTAGCAATGTCTCTATAAAGGCGGCGAGCACTCGGACCCCATGACCCCAGTGTCTCAACCCCAAACGGCTCAAATATGTAATCACCTGCTAGGTTAGCATATTTACGCCGTTTAATTTTTTATGTGTGCGTAGGTGGATCTATATTACACAAATACATATATATTTTTTGTTTTTTTTAAATTGGAAATCATTGAAAAATTATCTAAGAAGTTTTTTGCTTCGGCTGGCATCTGATTTCTCACTGCCTCCGGATTGTGGAACGTTAAAAAGCGCTACGTGTTTAAATAGATTTTACGATGTGAAAAATGTATAAATTCTCACTTTGAAAAATGGTTGAAGCTTAAGATCTGAGCAGTATTCTGCCGCAGGTTTTTTTAAAATTCGATCAAAACTCGCCGCGATAAAAATTTTTGAATTTGACCATATTTGCACTTTAAAATGTTTGTAACTTCTTTAAAACGCATTTTTTCGAAAAAACCACAAGAGTAAAAGTGTCTTATTTTGCCCGTTTTACCTTTAAAAATCATTTTTCAATATAAAAACCAACTTTTTATCACAATAACAATTAATAGCCAACCGGCACAGATTTTGTTTTCTTACCAATTGACTCTTCTTGGTCCAAGGTTTGCAAAAAGTACAAACTTGTATAGGCGCAATCACATTTTTAGTGATTGGTCAGTCATTTTAATTTATACGCACTTTTTCGGGGGTTTGCCGCTTGCCTATTATTATATTCTGTGGTTTAGTATTGTGTTAATAAAAAAATATTTACAATAAGAATTACAATATAAATAATTTTAATAATAAAAAATATCGTTAAAAAATCCTCCGCGTCATTGCCGACTGGGAAGGTTTCCAGAATGCTGGCTGTGTTGCCACATTGGATGGCGATACTTATTCTTTGGGCCAGAAAATAGCCAGCCTTCTGGTCCTGAGAAGCATCGATTAAGCGTTTAGCAATGTCTCTATAAAGGCGGCGAGCACTCGGACCCCATGACCCCAGTGTCTCAATCCCAAACGGCTCAAATATGTAATCACCTGCTAGGTTAGCATATTTACATTTAGTATTTGTTGTTATAGAGGTAACAGAAATAAAATTTCAACTTTATAACTACGAGTATCTCGGTTCATGAGATACAGCGCAAGACAGACGGACGGTTGGACAGCGAAGTCTCAGTAATAGGGTTCCCGGTTTACCATTTTGGTACGGAACCCTAAAATCATTCAGTTGAATTGAGCACCTCCTCTTTTATTGGAAGTCGGTATAAAAAGGTGTGTCATTTCATGTGGTTTACACTGACCAAATTCAAACCTATGTAAATAATTCTAATCAAAGTTAATGCTAACTTTCCTCAAATAGTTTACCACCAAATGCATTAAAGAAACTGGCCAAGTGTGTCTCGAGCCACGCATGTGATAGGGTTCTTTAGTTGCCAGTACCTTCGTAATACTCGTACCTTCTGCGTGTGAGACAGAGACGCCCGGCAACCGACATGAGAGCGGCCGCGGAATTAAAGAAAAAAAAAGGGTTCCGTAGTTACCCATAAAAACCTTTATAACTCCTGAACTAACAGAGTTATACCATCCGTTATAGTTTTCATATAAAGTTCATTACATGGACAACCATCTTGAATTTTATTGGATCACTAGCTGATCGCCACAGCTCCGCCCGCGTGATTTAGTTTACTCGTTCCCGGTTCCCGTGGGAACACATTACTGGGACAAAAAGCCTATGTTACTCAGGGTGAATGAAGCTTTCCAATGTTGAAAGAATTTTTGAAATCGGCACAATAGTTTTTGAGTTTATTCATTACAAACATAAACACAAAAATACAAATCTTTCCTCTTTATAATAGTAATAGTATAGATGATTTTAGGGGGGACTTTGTCAGAATTTTATTTTAGCACATTGTTGGCGTAGTAAATATACATATCCATGCACAAAGTTTCATATTTATAGGTCTAACCGTTTGGGAGTTAGTCAAGGACGGACGGACATGATGAAACTACAAGGATTCCGAAATTTTTACATTAACACGGAAACCTAAAAACGATAGCTCTGATCCAAATTGAGGACATCCTCCATTTTCGTTGTCAGTTAAATAAAATATGTCCATAAATAGACACGAATGAAATGTAACTAATATTATAAGGAGGAAATATTTGATTGTTATGTTTGTTTGCTCTGAAACTACATAATGATTTAAATAAATATTTCACTAGTATGTAGCTATATTATCCCTGCAGCACAAAAATCTCAATATTAAATTTTATTTATTTAGGTGCAGAAAACACAATACAATCGTGTAAAAATAATACAGATCTGTTCTGGATTGTATCGTAACTAGATCATGCACAAATGCACACAGCTAAAACAATATCATAATAGCAAGAAACACCAGAGTTGTTAAATTTAAACAATAAGGTAAATGAAAATAGAAAATTCAAAACATAAATTATGTTGATATATTATGTAATGTTGTGTTAATTTACTTGAGTTTGAAACTATGGAGGATGTTCTTCAGGATATGAGCAAATTTGCTAAAGTTGAATCATCATCATTCACTGAGCCTTTTCCCAACTCAGTTGGGGTCGGTTTTCCAGTCTAGAACTTCGATATTTTCCGTGAAGCGACTGCCATCTGACCTCCACAACCTATGGGCGATATCGAAGTCCTGTAGTTAGACCCAAAGACATTATATACAATGGACGATGGATCTAGAACAAATCCCAAGAAAATAATGTCCCGAGTCGACCTATACATTATACATAGGCATACAGAGATGTAAACAAATTTCATATTAAAATTTAAACATTGATTCAACGGAATGGTGTTCACTTTTGTTTGTACTAATTTATCGCATTACGTAGCTTCTATCTGTTCGCCTGACTAATTCACCTTATGCAGCTTCTACTTGAGCTACGTGAACATAGAAACAATGGAGTAGGTTTATTTTGTTAAAGTCTTTTAAGGATTCCATGCCATGTACCTACATAATAATTAATGTAAGACTATAATAAATTCCATAATCTTATAAAGTGTAATTATTTGTTTATATTAGACGAAATAAACTGAAAAACTAATTAACGACTGACAAAGATACGTAGAAAGTATTTTTAATATCGAAACCCTTAAGTATTTTTTTCGAGTCAGTTTCATAATAAGTAACTATAGTGTATGAATAAAAAAAAGGAATGAATGAATTTAACTAATTATAATATTATAAATGCCAAAGTTCCTGCGGGTGTCAAAGTTCTTCCGCTTTCATAACTATTTTCATAACGCAATTTCGCTACGTCTACTATAAGATAGCCGTGTTTCAAGTGACTGAATTAGTTGCTAAAACTGCGCGTCATTAATTTATTTTTATCTTTATGGTTAATTTTTGGGATTCGAAATTATTGGCTACTAGCTGATCACCGTGACTCCGCCCGCGAGATATAGTTATCAAGGCCCCGATTCCCGTGGGAATACATTACCGAGTATCCTAATAAAAAAAATAACAGGTACATACACGAAATAAAATGACATGTGTAATTATGTAATTATATTTATGACAAAACAATGATACCCTGTGAAAATTAAAAACATTTTGGGCTTATCTCCTCCATGCCAATCAAAAGAAAAAATAGTATACAATCAAGGAATTATTGTACATGTTTCATAAAGATCGGACCTCTTTTTGTTATGTCCATAAAATGAGCCGAACAAACAAGATTGTTATTTTTTTGGATCAAAATATTCTTCTCGCCGTGCTAGGGCAATAATATTTTTCCATTGTGCACAGCGCACTGGATCCCGAGGAAAACTGAAATAGATGTTGGTTCATATAACGAAAAAAAAATCATAAAGAGCCAAGGAGTCTCCACTATAATCTTTGTTCCAAATAGTTTCATCGCTATCGGTAATCCGAATAAATCTGAATGGTCATTTTGTTAGTACATTATTCAGTGAAAATGAAATGGTCTCTTTCTTTTTACTGAGCATGGGATGAATTCGAAAGAGACAGAAAGATACTTCGGTATCGGACTGGATTGCAATATTTACTTTTGTCTTTTAATTTATTATCGACGACATACTGTATTTTAAGTGAAATAATATATTGCAAATAATAAAACAAAAGTTTATTTACTGAAAATATGATACACCGTCTTCAATTTGCTTTTTTTTTCGTAGTTTTTACACGTTTTTACAATACAGTACGGCATTGTGCAACGTGTTGTCGTTCAGTTGTCAAAATCAAGACTAGCGCGCGATTGTTTCTCTTTTAGTTCGGACACTTTTGAGCGATGATCCGAAATCCATTGTATATAATATCTTTGGTTTTTTTTTTTTTTTTTGTGGTGAGTCAATTGGGTTTTAGTTTCAGGAGTGGCGCTTATGGTATACGCCTTCTCCTGGAACCGTTTGCAAGTTGATTGTTTAGTTAGTGAAGTGTTTAGATGTTATGTGCCGGTAGAGTGTTTTAGTTGATTTACGATATAGGTAATGTGGTGGAGGAGTGAGTTAAGTGTATCTGGGGCAGTTATAAATAAGGTGGTTGAGGGTTTGCGAGATTATGTTGGTGGGGAGTTCGTGGGGTCATGATGAGTAGGAAGGAGTTTCTTGGTTAGGTTAGAGGTTTGCGAGATTGTGTTGATGCAAGGACAGAGGTCGTTGTTTAGGTTTGGTTGATTAGGTTAGGTTAGGTGGGACATCCGCTTCTGTGTGTGGAAAAGTTACAGGGGGTCAGTACTTTCCACACACTCCCTTAGTCGCCTCGTACGACATCCACGGGAGGATATGGGTTGGGGCTATTCTATTCTGCCGGCCACCACACGGCGAGACCAGTCGGATTTTAGATTTAGGGAATCAACTACCCCTAACGACTGCCATTGATGTTTGTATGACAACCGGGACCGACGGCTTAACGTCTGTAACCAATTCTGAATATGAATACAAATATGAATACTGTGAGAGATGAAATTGAGAACTCCAGACAAAAGTAACATAAGCGTCGAAAAGAAATTATCTAGTTAGAGGCCTAAGCTGTCCTCATTGGAGGATGCACTCGACCCTCCCTGAGCGGTATAGGTTACTCTTTATCCCAGTAATGTGCCGTGGGCATTAGAAACAAGAAAACAAAATCGAGCGAGTAGAGCCGCGATAGTCGGCTAGTATTATTAAATATCATTAAATGAACTATAATACATTCAATGACTGTACAGGATAAAAGTTATTATTGAAATCCCAACTAACTTGGTTAGTCAGTGGCTAACCGAACAGTTAACTCTTCAGTCATAGACACGACCATTGTTTAACTACAAGATTATTTTACAGTTATAATTATTAAACTATTAATGAAATCCAGTGTAAATGGATAGTGGAACTTGTTTGTTTGTTTGTCTGTTAAGTATACTGATACGATATGCTATCGGAGGTATGTCATCTTATCTATTCTGTATACCTACCTATTACAACTGGTCCAAATTGTCGAACAGTAGTAGACCTAAAAACATTATGTTGGGTATTACGCCCAATCAAAAAGCTCTTGATGAATAAATGTTTCAATTCAAGGAACACCTTTGTTGCAAGGTTTGTGGAGATCGGATGAAAATTGTGGTCGCCCAGAACACACCCACAGACAGACAGACGAAAGCAATGATTGTCCAGTCTTGAAATATAAAATGCTTCGCTCGTTCGTTATATTTTAAGGCGTAAGCTTCTGAGGGCGTTATTTATTGAGAATTGAGTGGACTCTCGCGACAAAATGGCATTGTATAGTACCCGGTAAAGGCAAAAGGATTGCCCCTACCACTTGGGACCAACAAACCTAAATGGCTAAATGTGCCTACGTCGTCGGGAACTTATGCGTCATTGTATGTATATCACTATGTATATATTATTTCCTTTTCCTTGGTCTAGGTTAATCATCAAAATTAGTTTTTTTAGTGTTAAAGACAAAGTTTATCTACTTTAGTTAGCAGAAGCGATAAAAGTACCTAGGTATTTGTTTCGAATTCTAATCTAATCTAATCATGGAAACCGATCACTTTATCGAAATGTTTTTGGTAGAATTACATTTTACCCCAAACTATTGACCATGTTCTTTTTTGCTATTATATGCTTTATTTGAAAGATTTTTAGATCATCGAAGTATCATGTGTATCATATTATGTTTCATTTTAACCAACTATTTTTCGCCGATTTACAAAATAACTTTTAGCTACTGGCCGAAAAATCGTTTGCCATTTTACTTCCCATATTTTCATCGGACCGAAACAACATTTTTCGGAACATGGAATGATATTTGGCTCACTGTCGAATCGGTAAGTATCACAGCGACCTGACTTAGTTAGATGTAGTTTAGAAGACTGAAGTTTAGTCTTCGTGGTTTTCTTTTATGATTTATTAGTTTTTGTGATAATTCTAATAATTTGACACCTATTTTCGGTCACAGAACTTAATTAATTTACCTCGACACCAAAACAGGTTAAGGTCACAGAACCGAATTGATCAACCCCGACACTACCTGTTACTTGTCGGCCCTACCTTAGAGTGTTTTTTAAAACCGGAGGTGCGGAAGGAGAGCCGCCTCCTCGCCATCCTCACCATCCAAGATAATTGTTAACAAAGATTCAATGCAAGAAATCATTATTTAAACACTAACGCTACGAAGTGCTTTGTCTCAAGCTGTTGTTCTATGTGTGCAGTGTGCAGTCCGTATTACTCTACGTTCGTGGCTATTCTGACAGACGTCAAATTATGACATTTGGTTTACTCCTACAGATGAGATGTAACAAACCTTTGAGTTTAACCGCACATTTATATCTACGGCGTTTTGTAGTAGATACGTAGGTACCTAATTTGAAACAAATACTTGCTTTTATCTAACCAAAGTAGATAAACTTTGCTGGACTAAACTACCTAAGGCGAATGCCCAAAATTGCCCCAGCATCAACGCTAACAAAACTTATTTTAGATTTTTGGTAGGTACCTACTCATCAAGGGTAATAAGAACACACACACACACATATCATGCCTATATCCCCGAAGAGGTAGGCAGGGGTGCAATACGCACCCACAACTTGCCAGTATTTTAGTCTCACGTAATAGGGGGCAAGCCTATTACCGTCACTGGGCACACATATAATGGGTTATGTTTAAAATGGCCGAATAAAGTTAATAAAAAGTAACAGCTATATTGTAATTTTGAAGAAAATTTTTAATGAAAGGCAACAAAATCCCTCGTGCCAGCCGCTATGGCGCAGCCAATTAAAGTCCTGGGCGTTTCGGACTATTAAGAAAACATATGTGTGATATCTGTGGTCTGCTGATTTTTTATTTATTTATTTTAACACAAATTGCGTAATTCTATGTACATATTACTATTTCATTTTCGCCGCGGCTTTGATTTTTTATGATACTTGCGATTTCTTCGTTGACACTATAACTTAAAGCGATATCCTAGCAAAAATATAATTATGGTAACCGTACACTACAATAGTGTAGCAGAGATTTGGGAAAAACCATTCCTATTCTATGGTAGTAGTAAAGTGAAAGAGAAGAGTTGGCTAACTTCTCTTTCATACAATGTGGTCCGGTGACGTCAGTGACTAATTTAGCGTGCTTCAAGTCGGTATTCGGAGTGTTGAGTCCATATTACTCTACGTTCGTGCGAATAGCAGATTTTTTTCCGATTTGAATGTTGTATGTCCGGGCAGAGACAATAAAAGGTCTTACCGCCAGATGTGAATCCAACGACAACCAATGAATGAATGGGTGAACCAACAGAGTGACCAAAGTCCTTCAAGAGTGTGACCAACCTAAACTAGGTATGCAATGCATTCTGCTGCAATAATTGAGCTGAGTTTGTCGATCCGGGTCGAACTCCCAAACGACTGGACCGATCTTTATGAATTCAGATATATGCACTCACGGTGATGGTCACTATGACCGTGCCAAATTTCAAAAAGATCGGTCCAGTCGTTTAGAAGGAGTTCGATCACGAACGAAATACACGAGTCGTCTAAGAAAGAGCTTCCTAAACTCCGCTCAATAATTTATGATTGAATAAAAAGTGGCTTTGGATCCAAACAAAAGAAAAATCTAAATATACACTGAATTTGAAGTTGTCGCATGGACCAATTTACTTATTTGTCCTCTTCATCCTTGCATCTTCCCAAACTGCAAATACTATATACTATAAGTATAAGTATAATATATACTATAAGTATAAGTATAATATATACTATATACTGTATAAGTAGTACTATAAGTATAAGTATATACTATATAGTATAAGACAGCGATGTTCAGTCACCCAACCTGCTACTCCGTTACGGTGGTCAGCCACTCAGGATGGGGTCCAGGGTGGACGGCGAGAACATAATCGACTATCACTTGACCCCCCCCCCCCCCCCCCCCCCACGCTAGTTATATTAGTTTAGTTTGGACTACCAAAACTATCGATATGTTTATGTTTCAGATGCAGCCGAAGTAGATTTCACTATTAATGACAGTAATTCATATTTAATATGTAATCAAACACGTGAACAACTACTTCAGACCACTGCAGTTGAAGGCGAAAAGTTACAAATAAACGTGAAAATGAATCGTGCTTCCTTCACTATTGACGAATTTCTGTAAGTAAATAATAAGGATCTGTTAAAAATAAAAGATATATCATGTTTGTTGTATGGGAACCCTTAAATATTTATAATATTCTGTTTTTTAGTATTTATTGTTAGCGGCAACAGAAATACATCATGTATGAAAATTTCAACTTTCTAACCATCACGAATTAACTTTCTAACTTAACATACTGGCAAAGTAACGTAATGCACCTCTGCCAACCCCTTCGGGGATATAGGCGTGATATGTGGTACTAACTATCACGGTTCACGAGATACAGCTTGGTGACAGACAGATGGACGGACGGACGGACAGCGGAGTCAATGTCGTAAAGTTGGTGTATGATTTCCAAAATTTGACATAATCTAAGCACATGAATATCCACCTCCGCGACCCAGGGCCGCGGCCACCCCATCGACCATTGCCGGGCGCCCCGGGCCCCACTCGGAAATGATTATTATATTCACCTAAAACTATAAAAATTTCAAAAGTTAGTTTTCGATACAAATTTTCTATAAGATTTATAACATAAAAAACTGTATCAAAACATAACCGTATTTAGATACACTTTAATTTATATGCCTGACGTTTTAACCAGGTTGCACCAGCCGTCGTTACAATACACCGTGAAAGTACAACCGTTTTAAAAAAAAAAAATTGGACTCAGTTTCGCTAACAGAACCGTCTGTAAGGAACCGTTTGAAAAACAAACACATTTTTTTTATAAAATTCTTTAAATTAATGTAGTTTTTTTTAAATTCCGCGGCACGAGGCCGCTGCAGCCTACGTCTATTGCCGAGCGCCTCTGAATAGCACTAGGAAGATTTTTTAAGGCAGTGAGCCATCACGCCGCAGAGACCACAGAGGTGGTCAAAGTCCGCCGGAAGCCACTGGACATACCCTCTTCTAGTAACCAGAGACGCCCGGCAACGAACGTTAGAGTGACCGCGGCCATGGGCCGCGGAATTAAAAAAAATAAAAAAAATAAAAAGTGAGCCATCACGAGTCCTCATATGATATCTAGAGACTATTTTTGTAAAAAAATGTGTTTGTTTTTCAAAGTAAGACTTCCAGACGTCCAAATATTTTTTTTGAAAATGTGCTACTTTACTGTGTACATTATACATGGTCATTAAAAAAATACTGAAAAGGTTAGAGATTCTTTAATCACGTGAAACCAAAACGATATTTATTAGTGAATTTCAGTTCAACCCATATATTTAAACTTATACTATTATTAAATAAATAGTATTTTATTTTTATTTAAATAAATAGTCCTCACGCCCAGGACTTTAATTGGCTGTGCCACAGCGGCTGGCACGTAAGATTTTGTCGCCTTTATTAACATTTCATCGCAAGGCTGTTTCAATTTTTTTTTCAAAATTACTATATAGCTGCTACTTTTTATGAAATTCACTCGGCCATTTTGGACATAACCCATTATATGTGTGTTCGGTGACGGCAACAGGCTTGCCCCCTATTACGTGGGACTAAAAATACTGGCAAATTGTGGGTGTGTAATGCACCTCTGCCTCTGTAATGTACCTCATCGGGGATATAGGCGTGATATTGTGTTGATTGTGTTAATTTTATAAGTATATTTATGCAGAAAAGCGAACAATGGCGGACTTAATGCCTTTAGGCATGTAGCAGCATGTATTATTAATTAGGTACTGTTAAAATATTTTCTTTTCAGGTGTCACATGAATATGAATAATTCAGCTAAAATATATGTTTACAAAAGTAAACATAATGCAATGATAGTAAGTACTGAGTCTCCTGTAATTTGTTTAGCTAAAGCCCGCAGTGACACATAAGTAGGTAGATAGCCAGTACCCGATATTATTGCTATTTATTTTCTCACAGGTTCTAGCGAATCTGACACGTAGTATCTTTTGACATTCATAATCGTTAGATTGTGACTTATATGAATAAAGTTTAAAACACACTAGTCGTTCACATACGACGTATGCCACGCGACGTGGGAAACAGACACACACGACGTCTGACGTTTACGTTATCTACGCGCTATGACACTGTGTGACAGCGTCGTACGCGTGGGATAGCATGGGAACACGCGAGTCTGGCGCGGTGACGCGTAACACAGCGTGGTGAATGACCAGTGTGTTTGTTACCATACAAATTGTATAGGCCAGATTCTGTTCTGATTTTATAATGTGTGGTGTACGTCGCATGTGAAGGATGTGGATTAAAAGGCAATGAAACAACGTGCTTAACGGTTTGACTTGGAATCAAATGTGAGAATACCAAGACGAGTTGATTGAACAAGTTCCTACCACAGACTAACACTAGATGGCGCCAACTGTACTTACATTCTGTCTTATATGAATAGTGCTTTATGTAAACTAACAAATAAAAAGATTCGAATTTGATATCTTTTAGGGTTCCGTAGAAAAAGTTTCAGAACCCTTATAGTTTTGTCATGTCTGTCGGTCCTCGGCTTTTCTCCCAAACGGTTAGTGTTAGAAACATGAAATTTTGCATGGATATGTATAGTAACTACACCGAAAAAGTACTAAAATTAAATTTTGAAAATAATTTTTTTTGGGGTACCTCCCCTACTTGTAAAGTGGGGTTGATTTTTTTTTCATGTCTACACCGTCGTGTGGGGTATCATTAGATAGGTCTTTTAAATTCATTGTGAGGTTGCTAAAGTGATTTTTTGATTTAAGTATCCGTTTGCGAGATATTTAGCTTTGAAAAGCATGTCTATGGGAAAACTGGGCTTCCCCCGCCCCTCTCTAAAATCTAAACGACTGGCGTGAAGAACTTGAAAAAATTCTATAATATGTACGTTTGTAGAAGTATTTAAGTTTTGCAGTCATCTAAATACAAGCTTTATATTATTTTACTACAAACGCATTGAATGGGCTCCAAAATACGGAACAGATTTTGAAATCTTTTACTAATTTGTAGAAATATTACTCCCGAGTGACCTTGGCTACTTTATATTCCGGTAATATGTTCCCGTGGGAAATGAATGGTAACGAGAAAACCAAATCACGCCGGTAATCAGCTGGTTCATTTCTAATATTGTAAACATTTAAAACGTTTCGATTTTGCATTATCTTAAATCGATTCAGATCAAACAGCGACAGTTTGAACTGATCGGATTTAAGCACGTTACGTAGGTACACGCTTCAGTCTCCCCGGGCGACTGTCGCGAGCTAACTACACACACGATGCGGATTTGCATCCGGTCAGTTAGACCTGAAGGTAAATCGCTTCATATACGGTAGCCTTAATATTTAAAATGTCCAACAGATAGAAAAAGTTACAGCAGACATGGCTGGAATATGGAACTGTAGTATTTTGACCGACCCAGGACATAATGCTTCAAAACCACGTATCACTTACGAGAGGAGGAGTTACGCAGTATCGTACTGCTACCTACAAGTACACGTCAGATTGAAGGGTAAGTTTTTAACTGCCTTACGTAGTTTTATTTGAAACTCTGTTTTGAGGCCAAATCAACCTAACAATAAGTGCCTGTCAAAATTTAATAGCGACATTTCATCTCGTCAATATTTGCCGTCTAAAAATGACTAGGTACTACATTCATATCAGTGTGTCTTGAGATTAGCTGTCGACCACATCATAATTTGGTTCTCGTGTAAAGTGATAACGTTCTAGAATAAACCGATTATAAACGCACAGTGAAGAATTCTGCGCAATCATAGATTAGATAGATAAATACATACATTTAACACTGAAAGGGTAGGCAGAGGTGCATAACACACCCACTCACACAAGAGTCTATAGGTGCAGCACGGTCATGCGTATGCAAACCGGAACAATGTAGTAAGCTGTTAAATCCATTGTTTAATTCAGTGAACAGGGATACTGAATCTAAATTGTACGTAGCGTGAGGGGGGGGGGGGGATCGGAATCAAATATAAATCAGAATAAAGGTGTTCATGTTACTTATTTTGTTTGTGAAAACATTAGTTTATAATAATCGTCATGGAATCCTACATACCTACAGGACGCGAGTAGCTTGATGGGCAACGTTGAGTCACTAAGTGTAGGTTAGAAAGTACACTTGCGTCTTTGGGTAGACATAAGATAGTGGTTAAAATCGGAGATATCAACATCAACCTCATCCCCGTAGGGCTGGACTCCATAGTGATACCACTACGATTTTTCTCCCTTCCGATCCCGAACAACGCGCGCCGAGAGATGGAGAATCCCCCTGCAAGGAATGTATCGAATTCCCAGTAACCTTGTATAAAGGCGCATTTAGATTGGTCGTTAGATCCCGCATACCGGGTGCGCGAGATATCTGTAATGCAGGCCATAGAACCCGCATGAGGGTAACCGTTTTCATTGGCTCCCGTTGGCTAACCAAGTCATTTATCGAGACTACCTCGTACGCGGGACATTTCCCGCATGCGGGCTACTGACCAAGTTATGGACCAATGAATTTCATTAGCCGTTACGTAACTGCCGAGTTTTCGACCGACGGAACTGAGCCATTCGGACATTATTATTATCGAACACATCGCCTTCAAGTCTTGGGCTATGACATCTGATATGAGTACAACACATCTACTCAATGTAGGCACCTACTTAGCAATATACCTGGGGTCTTTACGTAACAAGGGAAAAGACCCCCCTTTTTAAGCAGGTTCGAGTTCTGCCGATGAATTTCGTTTTTGCTATTTATATTCTCAATCTCACTGGTCAATATTTGTTCACAGAAACGCCCCAAATGATACTAGTCAACAACATGAAACTCAACAGTTACCCAGTATCTCAAAAGCACACAGACTTCGACAATTACGCTCAGTACAATTACACTGAAGGCGATAAAGTGGATGTATGGTGTATTACAAACGTAACAGAATTAGATATGCTAGGCTCTAATTACTCGATGAATTTTTATTATGACTATGCATCTAAGTTAAATGGTAAGTATTAGTACATTATAGCAAAGGCCGGGAAATAGGATATTGCAGGTCGAGTATTAGTTTGACTAATATAGTTCGCGATGGATACGCGGAGCTTTGCACACACAGACAAATCTGAGTGCCCACGAAAAGTAGAGTAAAAACTCTTTTTGTCGCTGTGTGTACAATACATGTGTGTGTAAAAGAGGTCCCATATACGTTCGCGTACACTACACTCACACAAATGCAAAGCTCTGCTTATCTCTCGCGAATTGTACGAGACAGGCAATTAACATTCCCCCCAAAGGTTCTGTAAGCGGGGCGTGAAGAGGCAGACTTCACACTTCAACTTTAATTGTACCCACACTTCAAGACCAGAAGGCTGATACTTTTCAGGAAAGATAATAAGCATTACTATACAACGTGGCAATACTGCCAGCTTCCTGGGTTCTTTGACGCCTGTTTTTAGATTTTAAAAACAATAGTTGTGACGACAGTATCAAATAATCAGAGATTCAATGACTTTAGGAAAAAATACAAAATTAACTGATTTAAAACACAAGATTTCAATAGTAGATTGTTACCCAAGGGATGAAAGCCTCCAAAAGGTAGAAATGGGCGTTTTCATCCGAGTTAAACACTCTACTTTTCATTTCCAATGCGAGGAAAGCAAATAAAAGTCAAATAAAAAATTATAATAATAGAGATTGATCACGTATCAAGTATATTGTACTTTTCGCCTTATTTTTAATTTTTGTTTTTCATTCGCACTTTTTTCAGGGCAGGCGTCTAGTCTTTTGATCATACCGCCTTGTCATTAGTTTTATTTTTCCATACAAAATAGTCTTCAGTTTTTAATTTTCTTCAGTATCTTTTTTACGCACATATTATTTTGAAGTGATAGCACTTCAAAATAATATGTGAAATCATAAAAAAAAATGATTTGACGCGTTACAGAGGCATTTTAGTCAGGTTCAGTCGGAGTCAACTTTAAAATATTGAGTAGAATACTCAGTATTTTAAGGTACACCTGTCCAAATAATTATTGTTTGTGCTATTTACAGTTTATTTTATTGTTATTTAACTCTTTTTTGTTTGTTATCATTCAAAAACCAGAATATGACGGTTTTACATAAAAATTAAACCGAAATTATGTGCCGAGAAGGAAAACATACAGCATTGTTAATGAAGAAGCAGGTGTATACTTATCTCTATGTGCGATCTTGCTACCGGAAGCGGAACTACGTTTCCGTGACATTTGACAGATGTCATCACAGTTGCACCAGCAAGGTGGGGAGCGTCGCCATTTGAGTTTGTCATAGTCTTCACCAGGAAGAACTTCCTGCAATGCTGTATGTTTTCCTTCTCGGCATATAATATCGGTTTTTTTTTTTTTATATTTGGTTCGCCAAATTGACGCCGCCCGCCTGGTGGTAAGTTGTGACGACGTCTAGCGATTGTGGGCCACTCTCACAGCACACATTACTATTGAGAGTGGCCCTCAACTTGACGACCTACTGATGTGCCTCTTCACGCTCCGCTTAAAGAACCCAGGATTATATGTGGGAGGAAACACGTGCACAGGCAGGGCGTTCCAGGCCACTATCGTTCGGCAGAGAAACGAACGTTTAAAACGTTCGGTTCTCGCGAACATGCTATCCACTGTGTGGGGGTGGCATCTCTGCCCGGCACGAGTTGTTCGGGATCGGAAGGAAGAGGGTGGGATCAGATTGAAGAGCTCTTCAGAACACTCGCCGTGGTAAATACGGTAGAATGCGGCCAAGGAAGCTATTGTTCGGCGCTGAACTAGCGGCTCAAGGCTTCCCGTTACCTCCGGACAATCTATAATACGGATAGCCCGTCGCTGCATAGCGTCGAGAGCGTCCAGCAGATACTTCGCGGAGCCGTCCCAGAGGTGAGAGCAGTATTCGACGCAGGGTCTAATCTGCGTCTTGTACAGCAGACACCTCCGGTCCGGTGTAAAGAATCTCTTTACCTTATTCAGTATTCCTAGTTTCCGCGAAGCTAGCCCTATACATCTTTCGATGTAGTTTTTATTATTGAGCTCTCGACGAACGTCTATGCCAAGGATATCAAGGTTGTCCTTCATTGGTAATAATGCATTCTGAAGAGAGGGTAGGGGAAGGAAAGGGGATTTCTTCGCAGTAAATGCACACGCCTGTGTTTTGCGGGCATTGAACTCGACCAGGTTCTCGGTACCCCATTGAGAGATACTGTCGAGGTTACGGTCGAGATCAGCCACGAGTCGTCGTCTCTCCTCCTCAATCTCAGATCGCCCCGCCGTCGGACGAACTGAGTAACTCCCGTGCAGTGTGCTGTCATCTGCATAGCAATGAATGTTCCCGAGGGATAGCATATCATTGATATGCAGAAGAAAGAGAGTTGGTGATAGTACGGACCCCTGCGGTACCCCGGCATTCACTTGCAAGAAGCGAGAAGCCTGGCCATCGCAGAGGACCCGCACTCGGCGCTCGTTTAAAAAGCTGGCAATCCAGCTGCACAGTTGAGGAGGTAGACCATATGCCGGAAGCTTGGAAAGGAGCGAAGCATGCCAGACCCTATCGAAGGCTTTGGCGATGTCTAGGCTAATAGCCAAGGACTCGCCGTGCCTTTCCATAGCCCCACCCCAGACATGCGTTACGAATGCCAGAAGATCACCCGTTGATCGCTTTGGCCTGAAGCCGTATTGTCGATCATTGATTAGCGAGTGATCCTCTTGGAATTGCATGAGCTGCTTATTTATAAGGAGCTCAAGCACCTTGCAAATGACTGAGGTGACAGCTATGGGTCGATAGTTGCCTGGATCGGACCGATCCCCTTTCTTGGGGATCGGTTGTACGTTCGCCTCCTTCCAGACCTCCGGCACGAGCCCTGAAGAGTATGACAGGCGGTACAGACGCGTTAATACTGGAGACAACTCAGCTGCACATTTTCGTAGCACCACCGCCGGAATGTCGTCAGGGCCACTGGCTTTCCGCGTGTCGAGAGACCGCAGCACTGCCCGTACATCACATTGCCTGATAACAATATCAGGCATTGTGTGGCCACAGTTGGCGATGGCGGGGGGTTGCAGGCCACGGTCGTCGACCCGGGAATTAGCCGCAAAGAGGTCTGCGAGCATATCCGCTTTCTCTTGGGCTTTGTGAGCCAGTGTTCCATCTGGGTAACGCAGCGTTGGCAGCGAGGGCTGACAAAAGTTAGATTGCACGGCTTTGGCCAGTTGCCAGAATCCACGGCTGCCCGTGGGATGGGAAGTGAGCTCCTGACCAAGCCGCGCGACGCGCTGGGCATCCGCTCTCTTAAAGGCCCGCTTACTCGATTTTGTGGCCCGGTTGTACGCTGCTTTGAGGTGGCCCACGTTTGGGTCGCGCACAGCCCGGGCCCTGATCCAGGCGCGATATGCCGACTGTTTTTGTCGAACAGCTTTGGCACAATCTCGCCCGAACCAGGGACTGGCTCTGCGGATACTGGCGACATCAGTGAAAGGGATGTAATAATCCATCCCTAAACTGATCTCGCCAGCAATAGCAGAAGCACTATCCGAAGGAGCCTTTCCTACAAAGCAGCGCTGGCTCCAGGGGACGGACGCATAATAATCGCGTAGACCGTCCCAATCCGCTGACGAGTAGTGCCATAGTCGTCGTGACGTTTGTACAGGACGTGCAGGAGGTGACACCTTCATGCCAGCGTGAACAACACAGTGGTCGGAACTACCTAGTGGGGCTCCTACCGAAACACTGTACTGGGCTGGGCGACTCGTCAGCAGTAGATCCAGCAGAGCGGGCGCGTGATCTGACCTGTCTGGTATCCGGGTGATCCCGCATACCATCTGGGTCAGACCGTGGGAGAGAGCGAACGCATGGGCGGCTCTACCCGCATGATCAGTCTTGAGGGACCCCAGCCATTCAATGTGATGGCCATTGAAGTCCCCCAGAAATACTAGGTCAGCGTTCGGGAACCGCACCTGCGCTTCATCAGCCGTCTCGCTGAGGTACTGGAAGAGCTTTGTTGTCTCAGAATCCCCTGTGTGGGATCGGTAGACGCACACGTAGATCTGGCTCATAGAACCATGGTCTACGTGCAGCCAAAGGACGGAATTGGAGGGGTTCTCTAGGCAGCGCAACCGGCGGCAGCAAACATCCGCCCTAACTATCACGCACACCCCGGCTTTGTCTCGAAATTGTTCCTCGATGACATAGCCGGGGTAACACAGGTAAGACGTGTCGTCAGGGCGGCGTATTTGTGTCTCCGTGAGGAACATCACAGCGGGCCGTGCCGTCTCAAGGTGGTGGTGGACGGTATCGAGGTTCGCATGGAGTCCACGGACGTTAGTGAACTCCACCTCGAAATGTGAACTTGTGGGGTTTCCTAGGGCCGCTGTGTAACGTTTATTTCTTTTTTATTGCACTGCCATTGTAGATTTTGAAGAAGAAGCGTGAAGACAGGGCGACATTTGGTGCAGCAGTAAGTGACAAAGCGCAGGGGCTAGCTTTGTCTAGAACCGTGTGGTTAGGTCGGAGCCGACTCGCCGGACGGAAGGGCTCCCAAACCCCCCTGATGCAAGGCCGCCGCTACCCCACACCGGTTACCACCCGGAGCGGCGATCCCACATCAGGATTATGCGCAACATGTGGGGCAGCCTCCTGGGGTGGTTGGCCCCAGGCGGGCCCCATGACTGTTGCGGGCGGCCGCGGCAACGCCGTTGCTAAGGGTCTCCCTGGCCGGCGAATCGACCCACACCACCCACACTAGACTCCGTTTCGCCCCCACTGGTCCCATGCCTGCTGCACCATACATCGCCCCGGGCCCGGCGGTGCAGCTGCTGAACCCCTAACGCAACCCAGCCTGGGCTGGGTTACTTGGGGGGCTTTAGCACAACTGCACGGTGGTACCCCTCCGGACCAACACTGTTGTACCACCTGGTACCCAAGTAGGGGCCGAAGCCACTCCATAGGTACCGTAAAAATTATTATTTTTATAATTATTTTTATGTAAAACCGTCATATTGATGTGCCTCTGGAAAACATACAGCATTGTTAATGAAGACGTGTTTGTTATCTGCTGGTGAGAAATATGGAAAAGACACAACGCTATGATGATTAAGGATAAAGATAATTAAGTTTTTAGTTATAATTCTTTTGGCTTCAAATTTTGTCTATGAAAATAAGAATAGGTACACAATGAGTGCGCATTTATTAGTTAATCTATAATTATAATAGCCTATAGGTAATTATTAAAATTGTTTTTTTTATGTTATGCATACAGAAGTGCGGATGGCATAAGGGGATTGAAAGATAAATTTCAATTTTCTTTTCGGTTTTAATTTTTTTAATTTTTTGTTTTTATTTTATATGATAAAAACATATAGGAAGATCTCCAGCTACCCCATGTTAAAGTTTCCTCTAGGGATTGATATCTGACCATTGGAAACAGGCCACCGTTGTAAGTACCTGAAGAAGCGGAAATCACGCTATCATGTAGTACAATTTGTACCTAATCTCCATTTACAGTACGTGAAGTAGGTTTTATTATGTACAATATGACTGATTTATATTTATATTTATAGTAAAATAGATTACTTAAGTCCTTTGCTGCCGTTCTCATATTTTAACTAGATTCACATTTATCTATTAGAAGTATTTATCTATTTTCAGGTATCAGTTTATTGACCACAATTGTGGGTAATAGAAAAAAAAAGGCTGTAGATATTTAAAGCAATAAAAAAAGACATACAGTCAAATCTACAACCTACTCCCCCTTTGGAAGTCGGTTGATAAGATTATGAAATCTTCGTAAACTATTTATATCGATATTCAATCTAAAAGTATTTGTGGATCCCATGTAAATTATGGTTTGACACCTTTCGGTTTAGCTAATGGTGTTAAATGTAGGGGTCTCGTACCACGTAAATGTTCTCGTTCACCTACCTACTTTTGAGTAGAAATAAAATGTCCGAAGCTAGGTAGGTAAATATACTGTTTAATACAGGAACGTACAAGACACGAAAGTTTATTCACACGGCACAGAAGGAGAGATAGAAGTAACATACAAGAACTATATATACAGCGAAAGTATAAGCTATTTATGTAGGGAACTAGAATGACACAGCGCACGATACAACATACCCGCATCGATGAGTTGAACTGACTGCCGGCACTAGCGCCGCCGCCGGCGCGCTGAGCCGGCACACAACGCGGCCGGACAAAATATATATATCGAAACATTTACCAAATATTATAAATTTGTTTGTTGAATAATTTATTTACTATATTTATAATTACCACTTAACTTAACTTAAACTATGGAAAGGCTATATGCCACATCAGCCCCCCCGGAGACCGTTTCACGGGCGATAAAAATCTGGGAAATTTACCCGGCGTCCTGACCGTGTTCTCCTGACGTCAGGGGTCTCAGCGTCATGAGGTTCACTGGAAGTCTGTGGCTGTGTTGGTGTTGGTGTAAGAAGTGGGCTGTGTTGTGTCTGTCTGAGTGCTGTACTTGTGTGTGGGTCCTGCAGTATGTAGACTGGTTTGACTCTGTCTACCGATACTGTGATCTCCTTTCCTTTGAAGAGGATGGTGAGTACTTTATCCCCTCTTTTAAGTACCTCGTGAGGTCCTGTGTATGCAGGTTTGAGGGCCCCACGGTTTATTTCTTCCCTGAGGAAGATGTGCGAAGTGGTGGCAAGGTCTTTGAAGACAAAGACTGACCGATTACTATGCCGTGCTGCTGGTGAAGGCTGGATTTTTTGCGAACGAGCGTAACCGTGAGAGGTAGTCCGTCACATCACTGGGTTCGCTGGCTTGGGAGTGAAGGAACTCACCAGGTAGTCTAAGGGGTTCGCCGTATACGAGTTCGGCTGAGGACGCTTGTAAGTCCTCCTTGAAGGCGCTACGTATACCCAGCAGAACTATGGGAAGAGATTCTACCCAGTTGATGTCTCCATGACAGGTTATTGCCGATTTAAGGTGCTTGTTAAAACGCTCCACGAGTCCATTACAGGCTGGGTGGTACGCAGTTGTCCTCCTATGTTTAAAACCTATGAGCTCTGACAGGCGTTTGAAAAGGGCACATTCAAATTGCGCGCCGCGATCGGTGACGATGTCCGTTGGGCATCCAAAACGGGCTATCCATCCATGTAGTAGTGCCTTGGCCACTGTCTCGGCGGTGATGTCGCGGAGCGGCATTGCCTCAGGCCAACGGGTGAAACGGTCGATGGCTGTGAGGCAATACCTGTATCCTTGAGACGTTGGGAGTGGTCCAATCAGGTCTATATGGATGTGAGCGAATCTCGATCGTGGCAGTTTGAATGTACCGATAGGTGATGCGGCGTGACGGGATATCTTGGATTTTTGGCACGCCAGGCAGCCCTGTGCCCAAGTTCTGCAGTCCTTCCTAATACCTGGCCAAACGAAACGCTCAGCTACGAGCTTGGCGGTAGCACTGGCACCAGGGTGACTCAGGGAATGCAGGCTCTCGAAGGTGCGGTCGAGAAGCGTTGTGACTTACGTCGCAGAACAGTTCAGTGCCTGTACCCGGAATTGTCACTTTCTTCAGGCATAGTGAAGTGTTGCTTGCCAGTAGTTGGTTCAACTCCTTATCGGATTGTTGAGAATTTGCCAACTGCTGAAGGTCTACTGGCTTGGCAATCTCCTCAATTCTGGACAGCGTATCGGCAACGACATTATTCTTGCCTGATATGTGCCTGATATCTGTCGTGAATTGGGATATAAAGTCCAGGTGTCTGAACTGTCTGGGCGAGCAGTTCTCTTTGCTGGACCGGAATGCGAAGCAGAGAGGCTTGTGATCTGTGTAGACCACAAAGTCTCTGGCCTCTACCATATGACGGAAATGCTTGATTGCCTCGTAGATTGCCAACAATTCCCGGTCGTACGGTGAGTATTTGCGTTGGGGAGGACTGAGCTTATGGGAAAAGAATGCCAGTGGTTGCCAGGCTCCATCCTCACCCTTCTGCAGCAGTACTGCTCCTAAAGCCGTATCGGAGGCATCTGTCACTATAGCAAGGTTTGCTAGGTGATTGGGGTGGGCCAGTAAGGTAGCCTTACAGAGACCTTCCTTACAGGCGTTGAAAGCCTCCTGCTGAGCTGCCGTGAACTTCACGGGATGGGAACCCTTTACGGAACCTTCAAGGAGTAAGTTCAGGGGTGCTTGGTATTTGGCAGCATCAGGAACAAAGCGTCTGTAGAAGTTTAGCATGCCCAAGAAGAAAGAAAGTCCCTAATGGCTTGGACTTTGGCGGGGAGAGGCTTAGTTCCTTCGGCGGTGATGGTATAGCCTAGAAATGTTACCTCTGAGACTCCGAATGTGCATTTCGAGGTGTTGATCACCATACCGTGGTCCCTAAGACGGTTGAATACTTCCCGCAAGTGGTGTTTGTGCGATTCTATGTCCCTAGAGGCTATCAAAAAATCGTCCAGGTATGCATAGCAGAAGTCCAGCCCTCTGAGCATGCCATCCACGAAGCGCTGGAACGTCTGGCCAGCATTTCGGAGCCCGTACCCCATAAATGGCAGCTCAAACATCCGAATGGAGTGGTAATGGCGGTCTTAGGGATGTCATCAGGGTGTACCGGTATTTGATTGTAGGCCTTGACTAGGTCTAGCGTGGAGAAGACCTTGCATCCGGATAGGTTGTGGGAGAAGTCGTGGATGTGACGTATAGGATACTTATCAGGAATAGTCCTGGCGTTAAGCATCCTATAGTCGCCACATGGTCGCCAGCCGTTTCCCTTCTTAGGGGTGAGGTGGAGGGGAGAAGCCCAGGGTGAGTCGGAAGGTCTGGCTATGCCTAATTGCAGCATAGTGTCAAACTCTTCCTTGGCTATCCTAAGCTTGTCCGGTGCTAGCCTACGTGGTGTACAAGAAACAGGCGGACCCGGTGTGGTACGTATGTAGTGTAGGGTATTGTGCTTGGGTGCATGATGTGTGCCAGATGGGCGAGTGATGTCGGGGTACTCCCCTAGTATTTTGTGAAACACAGACTCACCAGTGACTACCTTGACCGAAGAAATGACGTCCGAAGAACACGCAGGCGAAGCCACGGCAGCGAGTCTAGTATTATTATCAATCAGACGTTGATTCCTGCAATCGACAATAAGATTGTAATACGATAAAAAATCTACACCAATTATCGCCCGCGTAACGTCTGCTACAATAAATCGCCAGGCAAAGTCACGGCGCAACCCTAGATTTAGCCTAAGATTTATAAAACCATAAGTTAAAATTTTTGTGCCGTTAGCGGCACACAAGTCGTAATTTGTTGGACAAGGTTTTTGTTTTACTTGGCTAACGGGGAACACACACAAGTCACTACCAGTATCTACTAAGAATTGCACTTTAGTCTTAAAGTCTGTAATAAATAAACGACCTGTAGGAGGGCAGTCTTCGGTCGTCATCACTGACCGCCCGGCGCGTTTCCCTGGTACTCGCAGGGTTTGTCGCACCGCCTGGCTTTACTGCCGAAGCGTTGATGGTACCAACACAGCGGTTGGTTGTTGTACCTGGATCGGGAACTTGATCGGGGGCGATAACGGCTGCTGGAACGGTTTCTCGGCGTTGTATGGGAACGCCTGACCTCGGCTGAGAGCGCCTTTACCTGTTCCGTCAGGGCGGCGATTTGCCGCTCCATAGCTGCCACGTTATTATTTTGAGAAGTGGGTACATCGACATTTGTCCTTGACGCCGCCGCGACCTGCATGTTGGGCGCGACCACGTCGTGCACCCTATCCGCAAGCTCTGCTAACTCTTCGAGATTGGCCTTGGGTTGTGACGCTATGATGGTCTGCGTACTTTGTGGTAAACGGCTGGTCCATATAGTTCGCAGAAAATCCGCCGGCACGCCTGGGCCAGCCAGGTTCCGCAGGTGTCGTAGGAACTGGGAAGGTTTTCGGTCCCCCAGCTCCTCGTGCACCAGCAACTGCTTGACCTTCTTTTCCCTGGAGGCGGAAAGCCGTTTGATGAGCTCAGCTTTAAGCTTGTCATATTTTCCGGTGGTAGGCGGAGCGGTAATGATATCTTCGACCTCCTCGGCGTATTGTGGCTCCAGCTGGGCTATTGTATGATAAAACTTGGTCGCGTCGGTCGATATATTTGCCAGTACGAACTGGCCTTCCAGCTGCGCGAACCATAAAGCGGGCTTCTCCGGGTAGAATGGTGGTACCCGGACACCGACGCGGCATGACTCGCCACTTGGCTGCGCGACGACCTTTACGCCATCATCAGTCGACATTTTCGCGAACGTTCTTGAGCTTTTTTTGTATGTGCACGTATCGGGGTCACCAAATTGTAGGGGTCTCGTATCACGTAAATGTTCTCGTTCACCTACCTACTTTTGAGTAGAAATAAAATGTCCGAAGCTAGGTAGGTAAATATACTGTTTAATACAGGAACGTACAAGACACGAAAGTTTATTCACACGGCACAGAAGGAGAGATAGAAGTAACATACAAGAACTATATATACAGCGAAAGTATAAGCTATTTATGTAGGGAACTAGAATGACACAGCGCACGATACAACATACCCGCATCGATGAGTTGAACCGACTGCCGGCGCTAGCGCCGCCGCCGGCGCGCTGAGCCGGCACACAACGCGGCCGGACAAAATATATATATCGAAACATTTACCAAATATTATAAATTTGTTTGTTGAATAATTTATTTACTATATTTATAATTACCACTTAACTTAACTTAAACTATGGAAAGGCTATATGCCACATTAAATATTTGTTTTATTATGAAGATAGAAAAAGTTTCTTGCTCTTGGGGTCCACAAAAAGCCTAACTTTTCTTGTAAAAATAGATACATAAAATCTGTTGCAATTTCCGCTGGTTAGGGCAATTGGGGGTTTTTCAGATAGTTCGACAAGATATCGAGTAAATAGGTTGTAAGTCACTTTGACAGGTATTTACGAGTAGTAAGTATTGCTTTGGAGTGACTTATTTATGCTCCCCCCCCCCCCCCCCCCCTCCTCCTCAAAACTTATAGGTTTAATGATTTACCTGTGGAGGAGAGGATGATGTCACTATAAATATTAGGGTTTTCCGTAAAGAGTTTTAAATGGCTTTTCGATTGTTTTAAGATTGATTTAAGTTCTGAAACTAGAAAGCTCGAGGTAACTCCTACTAGATACGTTCCCCAGGCACTGTTCAGATTTGCCAGGACTTAGGTCCTCGTTTAGTGGAGGAACATTCATGTTAGAATGTTAGATAAACCCATGTTCTGCTGAGAGCATTTGTGTATGCTGTTAATCTTTTTCGATGACTGTAGTCGATCAGTACGTACTAAGACGGTTTTTCGAGACGCCCTCGAACCTTACATCCAAAAGACTTTTTGCAGTCGCTTGAGGTAGAAGTTGCTACTAATTACCAACTTACTTTATTGGTTGTAAATCTCGTCCTCCTCAAAAAGACTTCTGCAGGCGCTTGTGGCAGAAGTTACCACTAACAAACCTCACATACACTATTGGTTGTTTATCTCGGTCACCTCCAAAAGACTTCTGCAGTCGCTTGAGGTAGAAGTTGCCACTAACAACCGACTAACACTATTGGTTAATTCCCTCGTTCCCCTTCAAAAGACTTCCGCAGTCGCTCGAGGTAGAAGATTCACTAGTAAGCCAGCAACTCACAAATGTTGGTGATTGCCTCCGTGTAAGCCTGTCCGCTATTTTGTTGTTGTATTAGTCTGGCACATGATGTACTGATAAGTGTATATACTCGCGATAGCTGCGATTTACCAATGCAACTCATACTTGCTGCAGTTCCCATTTCGTTGGTAGTTCGCAAATGGTCTTGGACATTAACTTGCCCTTCAAATGAGCACCCTCAGCCCCTATCCGAAGCGTACGTCGTCGCCAGGAAATGGGTTGTAGGCTCTCTAAAATTAGCACTATGTGACACGTAGCTCCGCGCCACTATATCGTATTTTGGTACAGTTTCTTCAACAGTGAAGTCTGTACCGCGCCACCAGGAAGTTCGCAACGTTTAACTGGCCAAATATACTTTGCAGTACTCTGATGAAATTTCTTGGGGCAACGGTCTAAGGCAATGTTCAGGCAGGGTATTCTTCTTGTTCGTGGTACTGCCATTGTATTCTTGTACTCTTGTCTGCCAACGACTCTCTACACACTCCAGATCTTGCGTTGGCGATATAATAAGACTTCTCGTAATTGATTTGCCATCATAGATTTACCAAGTGCTACTCGGCTTCCGCAGCCTGAGAGCATAACTTGATTTGGTCTCAGTTGACCATTAGAAACCAAAATGCATTTTCCCAAGTGCTTCAAGGCTTCCGCAGCCTGAAAGCATAACTTGGATTGGTGTTCATTGACCATTAGAACCCAAAATGCATTTTCCCAAGTGCTTCACGGCTTCCGCAGCCTGAAAGCATAACTTGGACTGGTCTTCATTGACCAGTAGGGAGTCGTCTAGATACACTAGAACCCGACACCCATTGCACGCAGGGTCTTCGCGACCCAGCATGTTATGATGTTACGGATGAAAAAGGTCTGGCTGGTCTGGTTTTACCTGGTCTTCATAAATGACCCTTAAGAAATGGTGATGTCCTTTTTTTTTTTGCACCCGACAAATGGAAGTGTGCTTGAAAGATATCTATTTTAATTATCCGGTCTCCCTGATGGAGAAAATCTAGAATGGACTCATGATATATCAGGCGAAAATGTTTTTCCTTTATAAATTTGTTCAAGGCTTGAACCGTTTTCCGTCGTTCACTGGCTCGAAGACACCTATCTTGCAAAAGAGGTTGTTGAGTCGTTGTAGGGTTTAATGAAGACGATTGAGAGGTACCGGGTACCCCCAACGTCAACTTTGTGAGACATGTTCACGTTCGTTACGAAATATCACTATTATTTCTCATTAATGAATTTGAATATATAATTATGGCGTGAGGGACGTGATTTCGTAATAATTATATTATTATCACTTCACTAATTCGTATTCACTATTTTTTACGGATTGACGTAATAATTTAAGATTACGACCGCACTCGTTGAAAGTACACAACGCTATGACAAACTCAAATGGCGGCGCTCCCCACCTTGCTGGTGCAACTGTGATGACATCTGTCAAATGTCACGGAAACGTAGTTCCGCTTCCGGTAGCAAGATCGCAAATAGAGATAAGTTTACACCTGCTTCTTCATTAACAATGCTGTATGTTTTCCAGAGGCATATCAATGTTGTATTGACTTATTCGAACTTTGTCTGTATAAGTTTTTGCCATCGCCTCAAGATGTGCTAGGGCGGAGAAGTAAAAAAAAAATCATCAGCATATCTTGAGGCGATGGCATAAAACGTATACAGCCAAAGTTCGATAGTCAATACAACATTCTGGTTTTTGAATGATCATAAACAAAAAAAGAGTTAGGTTACAATAAAATAAAACGTAAATAGCACAAACAATAATATTATTTGGACAGTTATACCATAAAATACTGAGTATTTTAGTATTGACTTTTAGTAGAGACTCCGACCAAACCTGACAAAATAGACCGCCGTAACGCGTCAAATTATAAAAAAATACTCTATAAGTGTAAGAAAATAACTGAAGTAATTATAAAAACTGAAGACCATTTTGTATGGAAAAATATAACTAATGACAAGGCGGTATGACTAAAAGACTTGCCTGCCCTGAAAAAAGTGCGAATGAAAAACAAAAATTAAAAAAAAGGCGGGAAGTACACAGTACTTGATACGTGATCAATCTCTATTGTTATATTTGTTTTATTTGACTTTTATTTGCTTTCCTCGTATTCGAAATGAAAAGTAGTGTTTAACTCGGGTGAAAACACCCATTTCTGCCTCGAACTATTGGCGCTCGAACGTAGTGAGAGCGCCAATAGTTCGATGCTTTCTTCCCTTGGTTAACAATCTACTATTGTCATGCCTATATTGTTTTTAGTCATGTATCTATATATTTAATACGACAATTTGTCTGTCCGTCCGTCGCGTTTTTCAATTATAATTAATAATACATACATTTGCATGAAATATTAAAATATTGTTGTTTTTTTTTAAAATATATTTGAGGCGATACAAAGTTCGCTTGGTTATCCTAGTATTTCTTATTGCTTATAGACATGTTCAAAAAACTAAACACCACAAATAAGCTAGGCTTCGGTTTTCGGACGACACTGCAAGCAAAACATGACCAGAGCATCTTGTTATGTGGATACAGAGGCCCTAACGATTATGCTACAGTACAAGTTAAATTTATACTTCAAGAGTCTATTATCAATGGTAAGTTTAATTTCTCCTCTATATCCATAGACATCTACAGCTGGCCTGAGGACGGCAGCCTTTACAGACGCAGGCCAGAAGGTTCGAGTGCTGTGAGGTCTTAACACACGCACGCCTTCACTCACCGACTCGGGATAAAACCCGTCTCCAAAGATGCAGGATAACGCCCGATCCAACTCCTCGACAGAGTCTGCATAGGTTGCCATAGTCCACCGGCGACCTGGGGTTAACCTTATGAGGGTTGCAAATTGACTTTGAGGCGGACATTTAATTTAAAGAAAAATCTTTTTTTTCTAATTTGATGCCTTTTTATTACAGATGATTCATATGGATATATAAAAGTGAATGATTTATGGGTTAGAAAGTTGAGAGACTCAGTAGACGGCGATGGTCTAGCTCCATTTGTATTTAATTTATATTTTGTAAAAAAGTTGATCATAAATATAACAGGACAAGACAATTGCGAGACAGGTATGTTTATAATAGACGCAGGGGCGAAGGTAGGCTGCACGATCTTCCCCATTCCTTATACTTAAGGACCCGAGTACCCGATTCATCCCACAAGCTGTCCACATAGAAGTCAGTGGTTACGTTCCCGCAAAGTTGGCCCACTAAATGTCAAATCCAATAAAATACTCTTAAATTTCGTATCTCTCGACACTTTTACGATATAATACGTCAGGCTCTTTCCACCACCGTTGTTCTAACAGTAGATACATAAACTAAATGGGCGGGCACGTGGCGATGGAAAGAAACCTCATGGAATGTCGTTACTGCCATGGAAGGTGGGAAGGTATGTAGTGTGGGACGCAACGTGCGTTGACACTCTAGCGCCTCCTCACCTTACTATTACAGCCGCGGGGTGCGCCGGCGCTGCTGCTGCATCAGTGGAAAGCCTCAAACAGCGCAAATACAAATGTAGGGAAAATAAAAACCTCTGTCTACACATTTGTTGGACTCATATAATATTATTTATTTGTTTACTATATTTTAGGTACAAATAGTACAAGTGTAAATTTTGTATACCTTGGTCAAATTTATGAACGTAATTCCTGTAAATGTCATGGCACGAAGACATGCACTGCACGTATTACAGTCAAAATGAATCTACTATCAGACATTTTTGAAGGTAAGATATTTTTTTACTTAGTAGCTTTTACAAATCTGTGAGGAGTATACCTGTGGTCACGGACTAACATATAATTTAAAAAAAAAAGCAAGTGTATGGTCTTTGGGCCCAGCACCAAATGTCCCCAGAACTTACCACCAGTGCGGCTTTAGGGCGAGCCCTTAGACACTGTAAAACAGTTTAAATACTTGGGTCATATGATTTCTGCCGACCTCAAGGACGATGCAGATGTTGAGCGGGAGCGGAGGGCCCTGTCAGTACGAGTGAATATGATACCTCGCAGGTTTGCCCGTTGCTCGGTTAATGTAAAAATTGCGCTCTTTAGAGCATTCTGTACGTCTCTATACACGTGCAGCCTGTGGGCTAATTACACCAAAAGGAGCTATATAGTGCACTCCACGTCCTCTACAATAATGCTTTTAGAGTGGTGCTGGGGCTGACTCGATTCTGCAGCGCCTCTGGTATGTGTGCATCCTTGGTGCGCAGAGTGCGGGCCAGCTCTAAGATCATTCTGGCCATGATAGTTGATCGGTTGGACTGTCCCTATCTGCGGCATTGCTGTCAGAGGCATGTGCCTGTCCCAATGCCTAGGAGAGGGTTCTAGAGAGTAAGCGGACGGGGAGGATTATTATTATAGATGTTACATAGTTATTCTATTCATTAATATCCCAGGGAACTTTGTATCGCCTCAAATATGAAAAAAAAAAATACATATATATAAAATATAAAAAATAAAAAAATAATAAAAATATGTATAAAATATAAAAATATACACGAATATTTTTTAATTACCAGAAAAAATTCAGGGAAGTGATAGGTATTCGATACTAAACCCATCCATGCTAAAAAAAGAATAAAGTAGTTATGTCATTTTTGTCCCTAAAACCACGTAATATTTGTTCACTTCGTAACATAATTTACTCATTAGATTTTCTTTCATTCATTGTACAATCGGCGGCGCGTGAACCCCCGCAATCGAGATATTTCGTTCGAGTGTTACAACAATGTTGCAAAGTTCATTGATATGATAGGTACCTATTTACTATCAAACATCGTGCGTAAAATAAAATAGTGGTGTCCATGCGTGACGCACGTATTTTGAGATTTTAAAAACGTTAATAACTTTGTTTTTTTTGTATGGTTGGGTATTTGTATTATTCCATATATATTGAAATACATACGTTCCAGATGAGCCCCTGAAATTTTTATGGTAATTAAAAAATTTTCGTGTATATGTATTTTCAAATATTATAAAATATAAAAAAGAAAAAAAATTGTATGTAAATTGAAAAACGCGACGGACGGACAGACGGACAGACAAATTGTCGTATTAAATATATAAATTATCTTCAGTTAAATTATTTAGATAACATTTATGTTATTTTTTCTTTTATTTTTAAATTAAATAAAGCTAGCTGACATTATTAGAATTAAAGTACCTCCTTATTATAATGACATGAGACTATAATATAATCAAAGTTAAATAATAATAAAAAAGCAGACACGGCTTCATGACTGTTGGAATTTAGGTTCTGACCAAATGTGGATGTGTTCTGTTTACAGGCTCACTCTGGGCACAATGGCTGATTCATTTGTTTGAAATCCTCTGTGTACTACCAAAGGTTTATTACCTAAAGAACCAGGTATTGCAGTCATTATGCAGCGTAAAGACTAATGACAGTAGCTTGGTTGATAGCCCGCACGCATGAGGGTGCTAACGACCAATGTAAATGAGCCATAATGTACGTAGGTATATGTTGTTTACAGAGATAGTATCATTGAAGGTGGTATTACCAGGGGATAGTAACTCATTAGAACTGTATGATTCAAGGAAGGATAAAGACAGACATTCATGGGTTTACTATGAGTATAACGAGGGCGATGTTATTAAACCGGAATGTACTTACACAAAAATGTACGGCTATCAATCATACCCAGAAGTGGTTTACAGTTTGAACAATAATAGTTTCGAAGGTTAGTATTTAGTCCACGTGATAGGTATAAATGACTGCCGTCCTTGAGGTCCCAGGTTCGATTCCGGGTCGAATCAAAATCTGACTGGTCTAACTAACTACAGAGTTTCGATATCCCCCATGGGTTGTGGAGGTCAGATGGCAGTCGCTTCATGGAAAATATTGAAGATTCGCCGCATCGCATTTGGTCTAGAAAGCCGACCCCAACGAGGTTGGGAAAAGGCTCAGTGAATGATGATAGGTATAGTCGTATAGTTTTCTCATTTCTAATTCCGACAGGAACACATTATGGGAAAATAAGTAGCCTCACTCACTCAAGGATATTGTAGGTAGTTACATTTTTAAAGGATTCAGTGGATAAACCACGATATAATTATACAAAATTTATTATCAAGAATGAATATTTATTATATTCTGTTTTTTAGTACTTATTATTACAGAGGCGACAGAAATACATCATCTGTGTAATTTTCAACTTTCTGACTATCACGGATCATGAGATACAGCCCAAGATAGACGGACGGACGGGCGGACAGTGAATTCTAAGAAATAGGGTACCCGTTTTACCCTTTGGGTACGGAACCCTAAAATAGTGTTACCCGCTGATAATGTAGCTTCGTTGATGACATAATGTTGTCTTATTTCAGAACCCAAAGAAATAAAATTAACCTCAGATAACGATTTAGCTACCTTTCAATGTATCGTTAAGGAGAAGGGCATAGGACGAAACTACAGAACAATACGAGTACTGTTCAAGAAAAAAGATGTCATCGCTGTTAGTCCGACTTCATCTAGCACAGTTGTTCCTTCTACAATAGGTAAGTCCCGGATAACGTCAATTGGTTAATATCCTAAGCCAAGGGATGAAAGACTGACATTATTGTTATACATATTACAAATACATATCACGCCTATATCCCCGAAGGGGTAAGCAGAGGTGCATAACACACCCATAATTTGCCAGTATTTTTAGTCCCATTTATAGAGGGCAAGCCTATTGCCGTCACCGGGCACACATTTAATGGGTTATGTCCAAAATAGCCGAATGAATTTAATAAAAAGTAGCAGCGATATTGTAATTTCGAAAAGAAATTGAAACCCGTTGCCTTGCCATGAAATGTTGATGAAAGGTAACAAAATCTTACGTGCCAGCCGCTATAGCACAGTCAATTTAAGATCTGGGCGTTTCGGACTATTGTACATATTAGTGGGAAGTAAATTAACTGACATTGTAAGTAAATATTGAATACTGTTGTATTCTGACATATTGACACTACAAGGGGTTTCTTATTGGAATATAGCTAAGTTTTATTTATAATAACACATTTCATGAATATATACAAGGAACAGGAAAATTAAATTAAAAAAGAAAACCTAAACAAACTACAAACTATACTATCTAAAACTAAAACACTAAAATAAATAAGTAAGGCAGGGAGACTTAGGCAGAGTGCCCATGACACAGGCAGCATTCATGCGCTGAATTTCCAATGAGAGTCTTTGCTAAGCAGTTGTTAGTTCAGGTGTATTGTGAATCTGTCAAGGGTTGATGAGTTGCATCGATGTATCTTTGTGTGGAGGCTAGACTTATTTACTGCTTAGTTATATAATGGTATATTTTTTGATGTATTTCTTCTTTTTAAAAACGTGGCTCCATCGATATTCAACGATGATTTCGCCAATGTCAAGGTAATGCTTGATAAGTTGATAGTCCCGCACAGAAGAACTAGTTATTCCTAACTAACTCCAGGTGCAGGACAAGAAACGTTGTTCGGTATGTGAGTGTCTGGGAACCCGATGTATGCGGAGCGCTAGAGGTAACCTAAAAAGCGCTTTTTAAAAAGAAGAAGACTTGATACTTATCTGATCAATCACTATCGTTATTATTTTTTTATTTGACTTTTATTTGCTTTCCTCGTATTCGAAATGAAAAGTAGAGCGTGTAAGTCGAGTGAAAACAACCATTTCTGCCTCGGACTATAGGTGCTCTAACTACGTTCGATTGCCAAAATATCTGGTCAGTAATGGGATGCTTTCATCCCTTGGTTAACAATCTACTATAAATGTAGCGTCATGATGAAGTTCAAGGGTCGTAACTAGATCTAAAGGCATTCAATGTTTAGACTGAATTTTATTGTAAGTGGCTAAGTAATTAGTTAGTTTTCAAGTACCTAGTTATTATTACATTTAGGTGTGATTTACATTTCAGGTAACACGAACAGACACGTCACCGTCGGTGATGACCGTAAGTAAAGTTAACTCCGGCGGATTATTCGCCTCTTGGGCTCTCCCGTATTCTAATTTCTTTATTGTGCACTAGTTGTCCCGGTGAACTTTGTACCACCTGAAAAAAATCTTTTAAAACTTCTCTGAACTTCTACAATTCACTTAAGACCAAAATTAGAAAAGACGTTCTATCGGTACTTGAGTTTTAGCGAGACAAACGAACGGCGATTTATTTATATTTATAGAAATTCCAAAATAAAATAAGTAGGTAGGTATATAATTATATCGATAATCTGTACTAATATTATAAAGCAAAAGAGTTTTTTTGTTTGTTTGAACGCGCTAATCTCAGGAAGTATTGGTTTGATTTGATTTTTTTTCTATAACATATTTTATGGAAATTAAATTCGTTCTAAAATAACGGGCGACGCGACGGGAGCGTCTAAAATAAATAAATATTTCACATGTAATAAGTCATTTCACACGAAGCCCAAATTAAGCTAATATACGGGATATGGGATCTAGACGACTGATATACATAGAATATACCCAAACTCCGCAACAAATATTTGCCAATCACACTAATAAGTTGATTCTACCTAGAATCTAATCTGGGACCTCAGGGATGGCAGACGCATACTCTTACCACTGGGCCACCGAGGCCGTGTATGTGGATAATATTCGTTCGCCCGCGACGTCGTCCACGTGGTAATTTGGAACATACAGTAGGTATACGGACTTGGACCTTAGTTTGATTCCCGTAATTATTTTTCCCGTCACCCGTAATAACATCTAGCTTCGCAAATGATTACTTGCTTTGCTATTTATGGTATAGATATATGCCATCGAAGACTTTTTTTTTACTTTTAAAGAGGAACAATTATTTTCATCTCTCATGCTCTGAAAATGGGTCATTGATTACCTGATATGCGGGTTGAAAGTGACACATTTCGGCCCTAGGGCGAAAAAAATAATATCAGCGCATTTCGCCGAGTTCCGTAGTGATCATCTCATCATCACTCATCTAAGCCCAAGACCATCGACCTCCATGATCGGGGCCTGAGGACGGCGGGATCGCCACCCGTGTCGTCCTTACAGAAGCAGGCTAGAAGGGTTGCGTGCTGCGGGGCCTTTGCCCCATAGTACACAACCAGATTCACTCACTGACGCGGGATATAACCCTACCCCAACGACGCGGGATTATCATCCCGACCCAACCCCCGCAGAGACCACAGAGGTGGTCAAAGTCCACCGAGCGCCACTGGAAATACGTTCTGCTTGTAACCAGAGACGCCCGGCAACGAACGTTAGACCTTAGGCCGCGGAAGTAAAAAAAAAGCCAAAGTTCGATTAAGTTAATACAATATTCTGATTTTTAATGGTCAGAAACAAATAGGAGTTATTGTACTGTTCACAAAGATGTGCCAAGAAGACCCGAACGACGAATTTAAATATCATAGGCTTTTTCAAATCGAACCAGTACTTCCTGAGATTGGCGCGTTGTAACAAACAAACAAAATCTTGTGCTTTGTAATTTAGATACGCACAAAGGTGTGCCAAGAAGACTTTAAGCAGACCGAACGACGAGAGCATTTATCATCATTTCAACCAATCGCTATCCGCTACTGAACATACATAGGCCTGTCTAATTTCTGCGTGCGTACCAGAGACGCCCGGCAACAGACGTGAGAGCAGCCGCGGAATTAAAAAAAATGCTTGTTTAATGAGTTTCCAGTGTGACCGGCCAATTGGCACCTGTATCCCACGAGACATATCCCTTTTCACGTCTGTCGTCGGTCCATCTCGTAGGTGTCCGTCCACACTACGCTTCCCAGTACGCTGTCTCGTCTAAACAATATTTATATCGACCATTCGACTTTTGCTATCTACGACATAATTATGTCACCGTATTATAAATACCCAGCTCTCCAATAGTCAATTCCAAGAGTATTTACAATCTTACGGTTTATAGGTAACCAAAGGATAAAATGTGAACCCTATTGCTGAGACTTCGCTGTCCGTCCGTCCGTCTGTCTTGAGCTGTATCTCATCCATAGATAATCTATGATCTCAATGATCTCATCACACTAACTAACACTTCGTGCGCGAGTCCGACTCGCACGTAGCCGTTGTTTTACCCGACTTATGTAATATTAAGGTTTATATATATAGGTATTTTCTTTTTAGCGAAGAGTTTGTGGTGGCCGCTTGTGCTTGTTGGTATACTGTTGAGCACCATATTAGCGTGTGTCTTCCTTGTTGTGTGCAAATTGAAAAAACGAAAAGCAATGAAGGTAAACCGGTATATTACAGTAGTAGTCCCCGTGGAATAGGTTTCTAGTTCCCAACTCCCACGGGAAAACATTCCCGGGATAAAAATCCACCTAAGATATTCCTTATAACATCAGCTTCCTACTAGTTAAAGTCCCGTTTAAATCGGTTCAGCCGTTTCGGAGATTAGCCTGACCAAACAGACAGACAATTCACACAACCATGTCAAAATTGACACAACAACTGACTTCAAATTACCGAAATGGGACCAAATAATTATCAGAATGGAACCAAATTGAAATGGTACCACTTGGGAAGCAGCAGCTAACAATAAAAATAAATAATTTTAAAACTGGTTGAACCAGTCCAGTGATGTGAGGTAACAAACATAAAAAAATAAAACACATTCGAATTGAGAACCTCCTTTTATGGAAGTAGGTCGAAAATTAAAAAAAATACTCAATTTTGTAACTAACTACATAAAAAGTTGGTTATTAAACAATCTAATCTATTAATTGTTGTGTCTTTCTAGAACCAAGACAATTCAAACAATTACGTAAACCTTCAAAATAGCAACGAAGTCCCAATACCAGCACACCCACAACAATGGTCAACCGAGGAATCGAACTACCACGTGCCAGTGGACTATACCAACGATGGAATAATATACGCAGAACCGGAGAGAGCCGACGAATACTCTGTCCCAATACCTAAAAGCCAGAGGGGTAAATCACAACTTACCCCAAAACGTAAAAAGGGGGGTCAACCAGATCTTGTTCCAGAAGTTACTTATGCTGAAGTAAACGTTTCGCCTTCCACTGGAAATTATTATAATCCAGATGAAATTCAATATGCTTCGGTTAAGGAATTATATTCAAGTGTAGTGCCCAAAAATGCCAGAATGGCCAATGACCATTCATATGATAATACATTTCCAAATACTCGGTATGTAAATAGTAAAAACGCAGAATACGTAGAACCCACATATTGTCAACCACATAGAAAATAAATGGTAATAGTAGTTTATGAATCTGTCACATGGTTATTAGAACACGAGTGTGTTCTGAAGAGCTCTTCAATCTGATCCCACCCTCTTGCGATCCCGAACAACGCGTGCCGGGCAGAGATGCCACTCCCACACAGTGGATAGCATGTTCGCGAGTTTCTCTGCCGAACGATAGTGGCCTGGAACGCCCTGCCTGTGCACGTGTTTCCTCCCACATATAACCCTGGGTTCTTTAAGCGGAGCGTGAAGAGGCACATCAGTAGGTCGTCGAGTTGAGGGCCACTCTCTATAGTATTGTGTGCTGTGAGAGTGGCCCACAATCGCTAGACGTCGTCACGACTTACCACCAGGCGGGCGACGTAAATTTGGCGAACCAAATATAAAAAAAGAGTAGATTTTAAAGAAACGAGTCTTGCCGTGACTTGGGTTTTTGCGGAGCGCGTGGCAGGTTGCCTTCTAGGTTACCTCTGGCGCTGGGCAAAAATCCAGGCCCAAACGCTCAATTGCAATACCGAACAACGTTTCCTTGTCCCGCACCGCGAACTGGTTCAGAGTAACTAGTTCTTCTGTACGGGAACAATCAAGCATTCAAGCATCAAGCCTTGACATTGGCGAAATCATCGATGATAATCGATGGAGGATTTTTAAAAAAAGAAGTAGTAGAAGAGCCTTGCCGAGTTGCTTTATAGTATCCTACACACACACTTACATAACACGCCTATATCCCGAGGGGGTAGGCAGACTTCTATACATTGCTTAAGCAATGTATAGAAGTCTAAAAAGTAGCAGCTATATTGTAATTTTGAAAATCGTTGCCTTGCGATGAAATGTTGATGAAAGGCAACAAAATCTTACGTGCCAGCCGCTGTGGCACAGCCAATTACAGTCCTGGGCGTCTCGGTCTATCGAGTGTTCTAATATCTTGTTTGCCGTTTTATACACTACTTTATCTAATTTCATACTCTAAGGCTATTTTAAGACACCAGTGTGACAAAACGAAAGTACGTATAACGTACCTAACAACATTGTTATATCAATATTTCGCACTATCGACCGATAGATGGCGTTGCTTGATTCTAGAACGAGGTATGGTTAGCTGCCCACAATAGTTATATAAAGATAATCTGTATCAAAAAAATAAGATTTTAATTTTTTAATAGTAAGGTTTCATATTATGTCAACTTTTGAAATCATACTTAATTCGAAATTTTTGGCATGAGAGCAGATACATATTTTAATCTAATCTCATGTCGAAAATCTGTAACATAAAGTAAGTTTTGTAGTCATTATAGTACAGTCTACAAGCCATTACAAGCTAAAGTCTGTCGACCATACCGCCTTGTTGTGTTGTGTCGCCATATTGTCGAACACTTTTTCAAGTTTGTGTTTCTCAAATGCCTAAACGTAACGTGTATTAGAATACTAGTAGGAAAGAAATTCACCAAGGCTCGTTTCTTTAAAACCAACTCTTGTTCTAACACCCCTCTATATGCAACAGTTTCATAAACTACTATTTCCGGACTGCATAGATTGTAAGAAAACAACTGGCAAAATGTTTTTTAATTATTGTAGACAGACATACACCTATATCCCTGAAGGGGTAGGCAGAGGTGCATTACTCACCCACACTTGCCAGCAATTTTGTTGGTCCCACGTAATAGGGGGCAAGCCTATTGTCGTAACCGGAAACTATAGGAAATGCTTAGGCACTCTGTAAAGCAAATCAAACCATCAGCTAAATGGAGATAATTCCTCTAAAAATAGAATCTCTGCAGGTTAAGCGATCGTCGAATCGTCTTTTTTTTTTAATTCGGTGTCCCGAGGCCGCGGCCGCTTAGGAAGAGTTGCCAAGAATCGCCTGACGGACTTTGGCCTTCTTTGTGGCCTATTCGGGGGTTTGGTCGGGATGAGAATCCCGTGTCGTTGATTCGGTGAGTGAATCTGGTTGCGTGCTTCTAGCACGCGACCCTTATAGCCTGCTTCTGTCAGGACGGCGGATGACTATCCCACCGTCCTCAGGCTCCGATCATGGAGAGGTCGATGATCTTGGGCGTAGATGAGTACGGCGCCGTTGACTTCAGAACTCCCTGTGGAGGGTACTCTCCCTCACCCTCTCGGCCGCCTCCTTATATAACTATTGTGTATAACTGTTCGACCATATGGGCGACCATGGGCGAACACTAGTATTATAGTATTAAAAATTAGTTCAATTTGGAGAAGATCTGCGATGCGCATGCTCAGACAAATCATAAAGTTTAACTATATTGTCTGTGATTTTTAAGGAAATAACATGAATTTATGTATTGATGCGGCAATAATTCTGTGTTAGTCGTAGATTATACGTAATTAACATTGTTCGACTTAAAACTTACAAAAAAAACTAGGTATATAATATGTATATCTATGTATTTCTTTTACTACTAGCCTCTTAGATCAAAAAATTGATCTAAGACTAGCCTACATAAAAACTATTTAGGAAATAAGTAGCTTAAAGCTCTTAATTTGTAAGTTATTTACTTATATTTATCTAATCTGTCGTTATATGTTATTCCATATTCTCAGAATAAATGTTAATTAAATATATTTAATGTTTCATTTTAGAAAACCGCTACCGTACAACACATGTGTGTGTAAAAGAGGTCAAATATACGTTCACGTACTTTGCACTCACACAAATGGAAAGCTCAGTTTATCCCTCGCGAACTGTAACAGTCGGAAAGTTTAAAGGACAGTGAAGTGAAACAGCTGTTTTTACAGTGTAACCAATATAATTTTTTAAACAAACATTGTGACTGGTTGTGCAGTCTAGAAACATTTTAAATACGTAGTGTTGGTGATCTTAAACTAAGAGCAGTTTAGCAGAAGCATTTCAAAGAAATTAGACGGGAAAGGATTTACAAATATATTCCAAAAAAATACAGCCTCTTACAATCCAGCTTTCCTACAAGTGCCCTCAAGTAGGTATATGGCACCCAGCAGGGGTGGATGGCCTTATACTCGTACTTTATACTGTCCTTGAGTACAATCCTAGAAGGCACACAAGGACACTTCTAGAACCTATACGTAGCAAATAATTACCCCACCATATCAGTAATGTGCCGAGGAGGTCATTGACCCTCCGAGAATCTTAACACCGACTTCTATATTTACCGGAAGCGCCATCTAGTCACCACGCGCCACTAGCCACTAGCGCCACGTCGTCGGTACTAACACAGTAGTACGACCTATAATGGCGAGTGACGCTATTATTGATCTTCGGTGGTAGTCCCGTTACAACAGTAATATCTAGATTTCAGAAAGTTGCTATAACTAGTGGTTCTGTGAACAGTAGACCTCGCGTAATTTCGCATTTTCCGCCCATTTCTTCCCCATTTTCCCCCCAATCGAAAAATCCTTTCTAAAAAGTTGCACCTTGCAACAAAGAACCCTTGTGCCAAATTTCGTGAAAATCGGCTGAAAAATTCATTTTCCACCCATTTCTCCCCCATTTTCCCCCTAATCGAAAAATCCCTTCGACAAAAGTTGCGCCTTGCAACAAAGAACACTTGTGCCAAATTTCTTGAAAATCGGCTGAAAAATGCGGCCTGTAGAACGGAACTGACACACATACCAACAACGCCAAATCAGCCAGTCCTCGAGTTAAAACTGAGACGCTTCGCTCGCTCGGTCAATTATTTAAACAACATATTTTTGTACATAACAGCGGCTTCTGTTGTTCTCCAGATATTAATCTTCAAGCTGACCATAGTTGTCTTTGGACTTTTAAAATGTATAACTATAAGTTCCACCAAGTGCCGACAATCGAAAGCATCAAGTATACTACTTTTGTTGTTGTTTTTACGAGCTTTTATTTAACTTGCAATGTTTGTATGTAATATGTTTGTTCGGGTGGAATCTTGCAACTCAATTTTGAAGCAGATTTCCTTAACCGATTGAGCTGAAATTTTGTAAGTATACACATTCGGTTTGGATGACGTCATTCTAAATCCAACATGGCGGCTCATACAAGATGGCGTACTAATTATATTTAATCTTCTATAATATGGGTATCAATTGAATGGGCTAGAGATAAGAGCCAACTCGAAAAAAGTAAAAAAGAAATAAAAAATACTTTTTTACTTTTAATTTATTTGCGCACCTTTGCCAATGGCAAACCTCAGTATTATTAAACTAATTCTTATTATATACTGTTAGCATCATTGAATATTCTCATTTGTAATGACACTTCCCCCCGGATCTCTGAGGAGTTCAGACGCTTCCAATAATAAACCACATTTAAAATAAAATATAAATTTAAATCAAATTATCGTAAATAATTCATGTTAAAATAATAGGAGTGCATAATAAAAAATAAAAAAAAAATAAAAAAAATAATCGTAAGGATATTATCACTACGCTGCAGCTAATAATAGTGACGTCATCGCCAGCAACACTGACGCCCACTGCTTTGGTGACGCCTCCAGCAGAGGTGTGTTCCATTCCAAGCTAGCGGCCAATCACACAACGCACCAAAGGGGCGGATCAACAAATACCAATTAGGTAAGCAATCTTGCTGCTAATACCTAAACGTACACTCAACTATCTACGATCCGGTTTGGACTCTGCTAACCTGGTACTTGATAAATTATTTTATGATATACAATGCCGCTTAAGAGAACGCAAACAAAGTCGACTGCGAGTGTAAACTCTGTTAAAAATAAGCCCGCGGAGATACTTCTAACCCAGTCGGAGCCCGCTGTACACACGGACAGTTTTGAATAGATCTGCTTCGGACTCTGACTTGACTCACGTCCTACCTCTTTTTTTTTTTTTTTTTTAATTCCGCGGCCAAGGCCGCGGCCGCTCTAACGTCCGTTGCCGGGCGTCCCTGGTTACTAGCAGAGGGTATGTCCAGTGGCGCCCGGCGACGTCCTACCTCTGGACTATATATCACAACGGAAGAAGAGTGACCAGTTGGATGAGTCCTTTCTTACCCAAATGTCCGATTTCAAGGAAGAAATGTGTAAATTAATGACTTCAAATTTCGCTTCGCAAGCTAAAGAGCTAAGACAGTTGAACAATTGCTTCCTTGGCCGCGTTCTACCGTATTTACCACGGTGAGTGTTCTGAAGAGCTCTTCAACCTGATCCCACCCTCTCCCTTCCGATCCCGAACAACGCGTGCCGGGCAGAGATGTCACCCTCATACCGTGGAAACCGTCTTCGCGAGAACCGAGCGTTTTAAACGATCGTTTCTCTGCCGAACGATGGTGGCTTGGAACGCCCTGCCTGCGCACGTGTTTCCTCCAACATATAACCCTGGGCTCTTTAAGCGAAGCGTGAAGAGGCACATTACAGGGTCGTCAAGTTGAGGGCCACTCTCTATAGTATTCCTGTGTACTGTGAGAGTCGCCCTCAATTGCCAGACGTCGCCTCAGCTTACCATCAGGCGAGTGGCGTCAATTTGTCGACCTAAATATAAAAAAAAAAAAAAAAAAAGGAATTAGGTACAAACAGGGAGTCGCAAATTTAGTTTTATAATTAAAAATGTCCCGAAAATGCCAAATGAAAACAAAGAAGACCTTATTCAAAGGGTTATGAGCCTTTCTCAGACTCTGGCCTGCAACATATCTAGATCGGATTTAAATGACATCTACCGGTTAAAACCGAAATCTACCGAAATAAAAAACCCTACTATAGTAGTGGAAACTAACTCGACTTTACTGAAGAATGATATTATTAAATCAACAAAATCATTCAATGTCAGGCACAAAAGTAAACTCTGCGCGAAGCACTTGGGAATTAAAACAGAAGAGGATACCCCAATATACATAACTGAGCACCTCACCCCAAAGGGCGCCCGATTGTACTTCTTGGCACGCGACCTGTTAAAGTCAAAGAACTATAAGTTCTGCTGGACCGCGTATGGAAAGGTGTACATGCGGGAGAATCGCGATGAACAATCGTCAATTATAACGATTACAAATGAAAATCAAGTACACCAACTAGCTACATCTCAACATCCAAGTCTACGAGCTCTTTGACTACGGGCAGTGTACGAAGTCGTGCGAAGTTGTTTTCACACATCCATTAAGGGTATTTTATTGCATGCTATTATTACTCACATCATACCTAAAGTTAAAAAGTTAATGCTACCTTTTTTATGTCTACTACTATCTTAAATTGTTGTCACTGTTTTCGACACTTTACAAAACTTTAACACTAGAACACACATAAGCTACCACATGCTCCACTTACCATTTATACTACACAACGTACCCATACACACACACAAACACCTCCCACATCAATCTAATTTAAAATTCTGCTACTCTGGTATACTGAGTAAATGGTTTGACATTAACCAAATAACCGTAAAATATAGTCATAATATGTTTTATCTCCGCAAAATAATAGGTATACATAACCCTAACTTAGTTATAATGAACTTTCTTTTTGTAAAAAAAATTAATGGCTGACACACTCTATAACACGAACATGGTAGACGATGTTAAAGTTGCCCATGCTATGGAATGCGACACTAGTGAACTGTCCTCGTGTAACATCGTAATTTCATTGCACTCACAAAACGTAAACAAACATTTGTAATGATATTATGAACGTCATTAGTGTCAGTTGATGTATAGATGTCAACTCGACAAACGTCAAGTCTTGACTATTATTCATTTACCATACGGTGTTATACAAATTGTATAGCGCACTCTAGAGGATTAAGTGGGAACTGGGCAGAGTAATATCTAGCCATGTCATAATATTTCCTTAAAAAGATGTGTCAATGATATTGCTTTTTATCTATAGAGGTGTTTCCGGCTGACGATAAGTTTTGCTTGTAGAAAAGTGGTTAGAACTAGTTTTTGCAGTAAAGGAAGAATCTAGAAACACCTCGGAGTTGATAAAAAGCCGGCGCGAGCTGTCGTGGGTCTCTTTCCACTGCTGGATACTTTAGTGAAAATATCTCTAGATCACTACATCTGTCTGATACTTAACCTACAAGTCTGGAAGAAGTTATTTTACTGGGAATAATATAAATTGAGTCGAAGCAATTGTCGATACTTTTCAAGCGTCCTATCGAACGTGATCTCAAGAGGCTGGGAGTGTTCCCTCCCATTCGACTTGGACAACGTGGAAGCATTTTTCTGTTTTAGGCATTCCAAAGGGCGTTTCTTGATAGTGTTACTGATGTCCGGTGTTTTGGTGCAGAATTGCAAGGGTAGTCGACGTTTCTGGAGCAGTACCGAAATAGCCTAATCATTCTACGGCAAGGATACGCGAGGTCGTCTTGGGCTCACAGGACCACAGCACGTGCGCCCCCTGACAATCCCAGCTGACCGCGTGAACCATAACAATTAAGCTAAGTATTTTGCTCACCTAGATGGTGAGCAAAATACTTATCCTGTATCCTGTGTTCTTCATCCATAATTCTGTCTACTCCAGTTTCAAGAACTAGCGTCATAAGATAAGGTCAAGTTTAAAATAATTACTGTACCTGTAATTTATGATTTAAGAAGTAAGCTAGCAGCTACATACCTACCCTTTTTGTGTTAACTTTACAACCAAATTCAATATATATTGTTCAATATTGTAAGCTTATAAAATTATACTCTCTGTGAACCCTCTAACTGTTGTGCCTTATTGAATTCTCCAATCATCACACACACCGTTCATATGTGAACTGGCGCCCTGGGATACCATCCAATTGTCTCGTGAGCCTCCGCTGAACCGCCGGTGGGTAAGGTTGACTTCACCTGCTACAAGTGTCGCCCAACTTAGAGGCTTTTCTCCATTTTGTGTGTGTGATGGTCAGGGTTTCAATAGGGTACACGGTCTGAAACTCTCCAGGACCTTAATTGGCTGTACCAAGCGGCAGGTACGTAAGCAAGGTTGTCTCCCATTTCCACTTCGTGGTACAACCAAATCAAAATTTATTTTCAAAATTAAAATTGCTGCTAAATTTATTAAATTCATTCGGCCCCTTTTTTTTTCGGATTAGTTTTAAGTCTGTTTGCCTGCTAACTATCTTAGTAGGCAAACCTTTTTTCTTTTTTTTCTTTTTCTTTTGAGGGTGAAATCAAAAAAAAAAAAAAAAAACATATTTTTCTAATAAATAAATTTTATCTACTCAATAGTGGGTAGAATTTTTCTCTCCAAGGGCGTGACCCATAATATTTTTTGATTTCTAAGATGAGGATAAAACCTCAAAGTTTTTTATTGTAACTTAACTTTCTTTAACTATTGCAACCGAGCAAAGTGATAAAGAAATACTTTATCAACTACTCATTAACTTTAATGTAAAACAATACTTTCTGCTCTTTATCACTAATATAGTGTTAAATCTAGTGATTTAAACTAGTAGAGAAGGTAGGCAGTTGTATTAATACCACCTAATTCTAACTATTAATATTTTTGAATTCTCTTTGTTGAAGTGGAGGTACTTCGGAGAACTTAAATTTAATTTTTGCCTGTTATACTTAGATCCTTTTAAGATGTCATACATCCACAAATATATATCTTGCCTGAGAAAGGATGAACTGTTTTATGAACTCGAAATTCTTGGGGTTTCAGTTGACTCTTCTTCAACGGTCACTTCACTGCGAAGTCAGCTGAGGACGGTCTTCAGATTATCTCGACGTGGCAGTTTGAAGGCTATGCCCATCGGGACACCGAGTCCTGACATCGAGCTGCAGTCTTGTGAGCCCAAGGTAGAAGAATTGGAGGCACTTATCGCATCGGGTGAGGTCGGTAGAGATAGGAATGTTCGTTCGAGGTCCGCTCTTAGGGCTAATTATTTGATAGATCGCTTAGCTCGCTGTGGTATAGATTGTGAGTCACTAAATGATATCAGAGGTAGGCTCATCAAGATTCTCGCTACTGTTGAGCCAGGGGGCGAATCAGAAAATTCAGATAGCGACACAGAACAACAATTCGATGATAGGATCCCTACCGTGCGTTTGAGGAGTGACCGCTCGATACGTAGTAGCTTGCCAGAAATCCCTACTGCTCGGGAGACCGTAGTTTACAAGGATCGTCCGATCAATTTAAATACTTTTAATTTAAAATATGATGGTTCGACCTGTGTACGCGTATTTCTAGAAAGATTAGAAGAGCTTAGACAGGCACGTGAAGTCAAGGAGTCGAAGATATTGGCTGCCTTCTCTGATTTGCTGGACGGTGCTGCCCTAGCGTGGTACCGGACTAATAGGGACACCATCAGTTCATATCAACAGCTTATCACTGATTTGAAGCTAAACTTTGACACGCCTGATTACGATTACAGGTTGCGTGATGAAATTAGGCGTCGTACACAAGCCCGAACCGAGACATTGGCAAATTACATTTCGACCATATCCGCCATGTTCTCAAGACTTTCTTTCTCTATGACTAATAAGGAACAATTAGATATTTTGATGCATAACATAAGACCAGACTACATGAAGGAACTTGCCTTACATGAAGTCGACAGTGTCGAACAATTAAAATCGTTAGGAAAACGCTTGGAGTTGGCACGTGTCAGAGCCGAAAGTTTTAGGGAGCCCGAGCTCAACACGTTCACCATCTCATCAGATTTAAACAAACTTCAGAATAAAAACATAGTTAAACCTGGAAAACAGGTTTCTCTAGTAGAAAGTAGTCCTTCATCTAATGAATCTGTTTCAGTTGTTGAGAATAGACCCTCAACGACTAGTAGAAGGTGCCTACGGTGTGGAGACTCTAACCACAGTGCATACTCCTGCGAGCGCTCTAGGGAAATATTGTGCTTTAGGTGTGGTATGAAAGGTGTAAAAAGGCCTGATTGCCCTAAGTGCAATACGCCTCTGGAGCCAAAAAACTAGCTTGCAAGAGTCTTGCACCTATCGTGGTAGAAATCGGGACCCTAACCGGTTCTTCTCACTGCGAGGCTCTTTTTGAACAAAAGGAAGACGATATTCGACCCTATCTCGAGGTGAGAATACTCAACTTAAATGTATTAGGTCTCTTAGATTCTGGTGCGTCATGCTCTATATTAGGGAATGACTCACACCGCATATTTTTGGATCTTGGCTTTAAAGTAGAAAGCTTTAGCCCGGATCGCTGCTGCATTATAAAGACGGCTGACAGCACTAAACTTAAGTGCTTAGGCTATGTCTCTTTACCTGTCTTATATAATTCCACTATTAAAGTAATTAAATTTTATGTCGTCCCAGATATTACTACTTCAATGGTATTTGGGATAGACTTTTGGCATCATTTTGAGTTGGCTAATAAGCTGTTTGCACACACTTTTCCCTCTGAGAGGTTTAATTCGAGTAACCCCATAGAGACATTGTCACTTAACAATGGACTCGAGGAGTATGACAACTTGAATAAAGCCCAAAAAGTGGTAATAGACCGCATTGTCGAGAAATTTGATTCTATTAACACCGATAGAGTAGGGTTAGGCAGAACGACCTTAGTAAATCATACCATAGATACCGGCGATCATAAACCAATTAAACAAAGATATTATCCGTTGTCTCCCATCAAACAACAGGCTCTAGAGAAGGAGTTGGATAGGATGCTAGATTTAGGTGTAGTATCCCCATCTCAATCCCCTTGGAACTCTCCAGTTGTGATGGTAGAGAAGGCCAACGGTGAACTAAGGCTGTGTTTAGATTGTAGGAAACTTAACTCTATTTCTAAGGTAGATGCGTACCCTCTGCCTTACATAAATCAGATTTTAGATCATCTTAATAATGCCAAATATTTAACTTCCATAGACTTAAGTGCTGCGTATTGGCAGATACCTTATGACTCTCCTCTCTCTGCTGAGAAGACTGCCTTCACGGTACCGCGAAGGGGGCTATTTCATTTTAACTCCATGAGTTTTGGTCTTGTAGGGGCAAGCGCAACCATGCAACGGCTGATGGACAAGCTATTTGGCCCTGAATTCGACAATAAGGTATTTTGCTTCCAGGATGACATAGTTTGTATATCTAGTGCCTTTGAAGAGCATGTAGAACTCTTAGACAGAGTCTATCAGCGCTTAAAGGACGCTGGTTTGACAATCAACATGAAAAAATCTCATTTCTGTCGAAGCGAGCTGAAGTATCTTGGCTACTATGTCGATAAGCATGGCCTGAGAACAGACCCCGGTAAGGTTGATGTGATCCTCAACTATCCTACCCCGACTAACCCCAAAGAGGTGAAGCGATTCCTGGGTATGGCAGGTTGGTACAGGAGATTCATAAATAACTTTTCTAAAACTAGCAAGCCACTTTGCAAACTGACATCGAAGAAGGTAGAGTTCTTGTGGACGTCTGAGGCTGAGGAAGCTTTTAACCTCCTTAAGTCGGCGTTAGTTTCTGCTCCTATACTCAAAATGCCTGTGTACACCCTTCCTTTCCGAATACTCAGTGATGCCTCTGCGTACTCTGTAGCTGCGGTGTTAACACAAAGCCATGATGGTGTGGAACACCCTGTTGCGTATTGCAGTCGCACACTGAACCGGAATGAAATAAACTATAGTACTACTGAGCGGGAACTGTTAGCTGTGATTTTCGCCTTAGAACAGTTTCGGCAGTACGTGGAAGGTCAAACATGTACTGTAGTGACTGATCATGCCTCCCTTTTATGGTTTAATAAACTTAAGAACCCCACAGGTCGTTTGGCTCGTTGGAGCATGAGACTGAGCCAATTCAATTTTGATATAGAGCACCGTAAAGGCAAGGACCATATTGTCCCAGATGCTTTATCTCGTATTAAGATTGATTTGGTGGACTGTACTATGACTAAAGATCCTTGGTACTTACATATTAAAAATAGGGTCACTAATAATCCTAAGCACTACCCTAATTTTAGCATTAGGGATAATCTCTTATATAGGTTCACTAAAAATAAATATGATCTTAAGACAGATTTCGAATGGAAACTGGTAGTTCCACAAGAAGATAGGCTGGAGTTATTAAAAAAACACCACGATGAGACTGTAAGTGCTCATCTAGGTGTGTGGAAAACCCATAAACGTTTGTCACTTAGTTACTATTGGCCTCAGATGTATGAGAGCGTGAAAAAATATGTAGGGAGTTGTGAAGTGTGCAAACTATATAAACCTGTTAATACATCTCGGCCAGGTCTTATGGGTAATCCTAAACTTGTCTCCAAGCCGTTTGAAGCCATCTCTTGTGATTTGCTGGGACCATTTCCAGTCTCCAGAAACAGAAACGTACATTTAATTGTTGTGTCTGACTACTTTAGCAAGTATGTTATGTTGTGTCCTATAAGGCTAGCAACAGGTGCAACAGTAGCCAGGTTCATAGAAAGGAATGTGTTTCTGGTTCATGGAGTGTGTAAAACTATTTATATGGATAATGGGCCTCAGTATGTTAGTAAACAGTTTAAAGATCTTTTAACTAAATATAACGTACCTAATATTTATTATAATCCTAGGTATCATCCCCAGACGAATCAAGCTGAACGTGCGATAAGGAACGTAGTTCAATCTATCTCATGTTATGTGAGATCTGAACACAGGAGATGGGATGAGAATTTGGTGGATTTGCAATGTGCGCTTAACACAGCTGTTAGTGAAGCTACCGGGTTTTCACCTTATTTCCTGGTTCATGGTAGGGAGTTTGTAGGGGATGGTGTTATTTATAGGCAATCTGAAATCCCATGTCATCCTAATTCAGTGGCTGTTAATAACCCTCTATCGTATGGAAAAAAGCTTCAAGAATTAGAGATCATTTATGCTAAGGTGAGAAGGCATCTAGACACTGCTCACCGGCGGAATGTAAAATATTACAACTTTAGAAAAAGACATGTGGAATTGAAGGTGGGACAGATTGTGTATAAACGCACGCATTACTTATCAAATAAAGCTAAAAATTTCACTTCTAAGCTGGCACCAAAATTTATGAAATGCGTGGTGTCAGCTAAACGTTCTTCGCTCGTGTATAGCTTGTCGGACCTGAGTGGTAAAGCATTGGGAGACTACCATATTAAAGATATTTTAAAATATAGCGAAGACGTTCAACCGGGCATATCGCCGTCACCCGACGTATGAGACATTTTGGGTTACGAGAGGTTATCTACGAGGGAGTCTTTTATTTTTATTTTTCTTCCTACTTAAAATAAGAGGTCCTTACCAGTATGTTTTTGCGTTAGGTAAGAGGCACGTAGGCAGGTAAAGTGTAAGGAATATTAGGTTATAGATATACTTTTCTCTTGGAACTTCACCTATATTTTGGTGAAAGTTCATCAATTGTATTTCTCTTCTTAGGGATGTAGGTAGGCCGGCGTATCGAGCGTTCCTTCCTCAAAGCCGTGCGTGTTTTAAAAATTTCTCTAGGTAGATAGGAAAATGTAGTTTTTGTGGTTACATATTTATTTCATAGTAGGACAATGTCGTACTACAATTCTACTCCTGTTGATGTAGTGTAGGTATTGGCATTTGTTTTCTTGTTAGGTTTGATCTCATGTCCATGAATACCTTGATATCATGGACATGATACAAATCGTTTATTTAGGCTAACGTTTGGATAGGATTAAGCTCTTTGACTTTAGTCACTCACTGTGTTTCGTTCTGAATTTCCTTGTGATGGTTATACTTCCCCACAGGAAATCCTCTTAAGGGGAGGGGTGGTGTAACATCGTAATTTCATTGCACTCACAAAACGTAAACAAACATTTGTAATGATATTATGAACGTCATTAGTGTCAGTTGATGTATAGATGTCAACTCGACAAACGTCAAGTCTTGACTATTATTCATTTACCATACGGTGTTATACAAATTGTATAGCGCACTCTAGAGGATTAAGTGGGAACTGGGCAGAGTAATATCTAGCCATGTCATAATATTTCCTTAAAAAGATGTGTCAATGATATTGCTTTTTATCTATAGAGGTGTTTCCGGCTGACGATAAGTTTTGCTTGTAGAAAAGTGGTTAGAACTAGTTTTTGCAGTAAAGGAAGAATCTAGAAACACCTCGGAGTTGATAAAAAGCCGGCGCGAGCTGTCGTGGGTCTCTTTCCACTGCTGGATACTTTAGTGAAAATATCTCTAGATCACTACATCTGTCTGATACTTAACCTACAAGTCTGGAAGAAGTTATTTTACTGGGAATAATATAAATTGAGTCGAAGCAATTGTCGATACTTTTCAAGCGTCCTATCGAACGTGATCTCAAGAGGCTGGGAGTATTTTTCTGTTTTAGGCATTCCAAAGGGCGTTTCTTGATAGTGTTACTGATGTCCGGTGTTTTGGTGCAGAATTGCAAGGGTAGTCGACGTTTCTGGAGCAGTACCGAAATAGCCTAATCATTCTACGGCAAGGATACGCGAGGTCGTCTTGGGCTCACAGGACCACAGCACGTGCGCCCCCTGACAATCCCAGCTGACCGCGTGAACCATAACAATTAAGCTTAGTATTTTGCTCACCATCTAATCCTGTGTTCTTCATCCATAATTCTGTCTACTCCAGTTTCAAGAACTAGCGTCATAAGATAAGGTCAAGTTTAAAATAATTACTGTACCTGTAATTTATGATTTAAGAAGTAAGCTAGCAGCTACATACCTACCCTTTTTGTGTTAACTTTACAACCAAATTCAATATATATTGTTCAATATTGTAAGCTTATAAAATTATACTCTCTGTGAACCCTCTAACTGTTGTGCCTTATTGAATTCTCCAATCATCACACACACCGTTCATATGTGAACTGGCGTGAGCCTCCGCTGAACCGCCGGTGGGTAAGGTTGACTTCACCTGCTACACTCGTACAAATCTTTTAAACGAAATGACCTCACAATAATATCCCAAAACATATGCAGTATATATAAAAACTTTGATGACTTACTGGTAACATTGTCTAGCATTCCAGTTGAGGCAGACATCTTAGTCTTAACCGAATGTAGACTAAGCACCGCCAAACCTATACCTCAACTTAATAACTACAGTTCTTTCCTTACTACTTTCCAGTACAACCAGAATGATGGGGTAGTATTGTACGTAAAGAAATCTTTACGACCTAAAGTAAAAGAAATTAGGCTTACCCAGGCTTCCTGTCTACAGTTGGATATACTTAATAATACAATAATATGTATATACCGCTCTCCATCTATCGCTAACGCAGCAGGTTTCATAGACTCGCTATCACTTCACTTAGAAACCTTAAACACTAAGAACAACATCATTTTAACAGGTGACATTAATATTAATATTAGACTCAAGTCAGAGGAACCCAGCCAAGAATATAATAATAGGATTAATTATTTGAGTACTCTTTCCGGATATGGTATTTTGGCTGGTCATACACTACCTACTAGAAAAATAAATTGCCTTGATCACTTTATGCTTAAGGTCAATGCAAGTAAACATTCAGCATTTATTGCTGTATTAACAACTACCATCACAGATCATTTTACTACCCTTTTGACTCTATCTAAATCGAAATTTGAAAGCCCTATTAATAAAACAAAATCAAAAATAGATTTTTCGATGTCTCTGGAATTACTTCAACAAAAAGATCTGTCTAAACTTCTAACTTATAACGACCCTAATCATTTAACACAAAGTTTGCTACAAAATATAACTGAATCTATTAATGCCAGCACGCCAAATGTCGTAATCCCTAAGAGCCAACGCACTCTAAAGCCGTGGATTACTCCTGGCATTTTACGATGCATCAGACATAGGAACAAACTTCAAAAAAGATCGAGACAAGAAAGTTATAATGAAATCCTAAAGATAACATATACTCGTTATAGGAACTATTGCAACAACCTTATTAAAAAACTCAGACGTAAATATGAAAAGGACTTAATAACAAATTCAATAAACAATAATAAACTTTTGTGGAAGAATATAAAACAGATTACTTACAGCAATAAACCACGTGATGATGCCAAAGAATTAATTGCCCTAAAAAATAATTCTCTTGAGTCCTTAAACTTTATTAATAATTACTTTGCAAACGTAGGGAAACATCTCGCTCTTGATATACAATCTAGTGCCCAATCAACCCAAAGCTCGGATGACACTCTGACAATGAGCATAACACCACAAACTAACTCATTTGTCCTATTGGAAACTGATATGACTGAAGTTGAAACAACTTTAATGAGTTTGAAATCTTGTAGTGCTCCCGGCTGGGATAATATACCTATCAGTTTCCTAAAACTAGCAAAGAATGAACTTATTCCCATCATTACGCATCTCATGAACCTTTGCTTTCAACAAGGTATTTTCCCCGACCTATTAAAAAAATCTATTATAACCCCAGTTTTCAAGTGCGGAGCCAGAGATGAATTTGGTAACTACAGACCGATTGCAGTACTTCCTGCAATATCAAAAATACTGGAGAAACTCCTAAATTCAAGGCTTATGGGTTACCTGAACCGATACCAACTGCTATCCCACTCGCAATATGGTTTTAGACAGGGCAAATCAACTGAAGACGCGGTCATGTCACTTACCCAGACAGTGACAGAACTGGTGGACAGTGGACAGAAATGATTACCAGTATTTCTGGACCTGAAAAAAGACTTCGACTATTTCTGTCTCCACACTTTTGCGAAAACTGGAAAACATTGGTCTCAGAAACACTGCCCTCTCATTATTTAAAAGTTACCTGTTGGGAAGGACACAGAGTGTCAGAATAAATGGCTACACCAGTGGTGATGTGATGGTGTCCTACGGAGTGCCGCAAGGAAGCGTGTTGGGGCCCACACTGTTTCTAATTTATATTAACGACCTCTGCAATATGAAAATCAACAACGCCAAAATTCTTTCCTATGCTGATGACACTGCATTGATATTTAGTGGGCATAACTGGCCTACTGTACAACTAAATGCAGAGAAAGGCATGCGCATAGTTGCTAAATGGCTAAAGGACAATTTACTAACACTTAATACTGCAAAAACTAACTACATATGTTACAGTATTCAAAATATTACTCAGCCGAATGCAGACTTCAAACTGGCCGTTCATTCGTGCAACCAACAAGGTACCGCATCGTGTGATTGTCCCACCATCCATAAACTGGCAGAAGCTAAGTACCTGGGAGTGATCGTAGATCAACGTCTGTCCTGGTATTCACACATAGATCTGGTTACAGCCAGAGTAAGGAAATTCATCTGGATCTTTAAAACTTTGAGACACGTGGTTCCTAGGAAATCTACGGACGCTAAAAACGGCTCTAGAGATCTTCTTACGGAGTTGTATAAGGCACTAGCGCAATCAGTAATAACCTACTGCATTACCATCTGGGGAGGGGCATGTAAAACCAAAATATTGGAACTTGAACGTGCTCAAAGGGCTTTATTGAAGGTTATGCACTTCAAAAAAAGGAGATTTCCAACAACGGAATTGTACCGCGTCAGTGAAGTGTTGTCAGTGAGAAAACTGTATGTTCTTCTTACTATATTAAAAAAACACAAAGGCACGCCATACTGTCCTGATTCTGTTATAAGAAGAAGAAAAAGCACACTACCTCGAACATACACTAGAACTGCATTTGCGAGCAGACAGTATGGTGCCCGGTCAGGCTACCTATATAATAAAATCAATAACGAACTTCACATATATTGTAAAACAATACGAGAAAATAAAAAACAAATTGCAAATCGCCTAGCAACACTGAGTTATCAGGATGTGGAGGCCCTATTAGAACACCCAGCTTAAAAAACGTACACAAATGCACTCCATGCATACACCATACAATCACCATAATACACACTAGACACACACACACACTAGACACACACACACACACACACAAACACATACAAACATACAAACACACACACATATCTACACATGCATTCACTGCACATTCTTGAGCATAGAATCCTCATTGTTTGTAAACCAAAAAATATAATCTGCATAGCTGTGGAAGAGCGTGATCACCTGTCACAGGCATTCTTTGCCTAAAAGGTTACCACGGTCAATACTCTTATAATGTAAACAGGTTAATGAACAATAAATTATTATTATATTTGGTAATTCTTATAGAATACTCCCTATGGCAAAATAGGGGTATGGAAACAGGCACACGGACCAAAGTCAAGTGTGCAAGTTTATAATTTATTTAATTTTGAGAGGATGAAGGCATTTGAAGAGTGGTGAGGCTAGTTTGTAAGGTTTTTGGGACCACACCTGTGGAGGATATTATAATTGGTACAATTTTAACTGAATCTACTTGCCACTGTCTTTTTATTTCAGTGCCTAAATCTATGTATTTCGCCATCTTCTCTGCGTGTGTCGTGTTGAGTTATTATTATTCTCTTTATTAACACTTAACACATATTTATTACATTTTTAAATAGATTTATAAAAAAATACATTTAAAAATATAAAAAACAGTAACCCACCGGCATCGGGTACAGGGACCAAGCTACCGGTGGTTAGGGCTCCAAAGACAGGAACTTCCGCACAATACGGGCCGTATTCAACAGAACCGCCTTCTGCATCAAGCCCTTGATCCAGCTGCCTAACGCGAGCCTCTGTAGGTGGAGGTCGAGGCTCTTGGCTATTAGACCATGCGCAGATACGACTATCGGAACAATAATCGCCGAATCCACATCCCACATGTCGACAATCTCGTGAGCTAGGTCTAAATATTTAATTTGTTTATCTTTTTCTGCTTTCACGAGATTCTCGTCATGTGGCACAGTGATATCGACAATTACTGCAAGGCGCTTTAATCGATCCATTATCACTATATCAGGTCTGTTAGCTATAACAGTCCTATCAGTGATAATAGATCGATCCCAATACAATGTGACATGACCGTTCTCAAGAACTGGGTCGGGCACATACTTGTAATAAGGTACCTCCACGTCGACAAGATTATACTTTAGAGCAAGTTGCTGGTGGATTATCCTGGCTACTTGGTTGTGTCTGTGCAAATACTCACCGTTCGCAAGACGGGAACAACCAGAGATAATATGTCTTAAAGATTCTCCGGGACGATGACATGCCCGACAGATGTCTAGCGTCCCATCTTTGACAATAAATCTCCGATAGTTATTCGTCATCACGACTTCGTCAGTGATTGCACAGATAAAACCCTCAGTTTCTCCGAAGAGATCACCAAATCGTAACCAGGATACCGATGCTATTGAATCAACATCGGGCCCATTTAGAGCCCGATAAAATCGACCATGCAGTTCCTTGCTCTTCCATATTTCCTTCCGATCAGATACACTTAATATTACAGGTTTGCGCCAGTTCTCTTTCGCAAGGGACAGCGGGGTCAGTCCGTTGTCTATTGCCACAACATCTCGATGCACATCCACGTCCACCTGTAGGAAATACTCTCTAAGGTTGCATATCTCACGGTTATGGAGAGTCTTGGCATTTAAAAATCCTCGACCCCCACATTTCCGTGGTATATACAACCTCATTACTGACGAACGTGGGTGGTGTATTCGATATGAAGTCAATAGACAACGCACCTTCCTATCCAGAGCTTCTAACTCCGTCTGAGTCCATCTAAGTATGCCAAAAGAGTAAACTAAGACTGGCATGGCCCAGCCGTTGACAGCACGCACCTTGTTACCGCCTGATAAAAGACTTTTCAGTATTTTTTTCAGGCGGCCAAAGAAACGATCCTGCAACTTCTGTTTCATGTCAGTCTCAGCAATACACAGAGCTTGAGACATACCTAGATATTTGTAGGTTTCGGTTGCGGAGAGCGACCCAAATCGTGTGAAATCTGAAAGATTGACTCCTTCAGATTCCACAATCCCGCCCCTTTTTACATGCATGACCGCACACTTATCTACCCCAAACTCCATACTGATGGCCTTACTAAAAGTTTCAGTAACTTTTAGCAAAGCCATCAAATCGGGGCCATTAGGGGCAAATAACTTTAGGTCATCCATGTAAAAAAGGTGGGACAAAATTTGACCCCCTCTGCGCATCCGATAGCATAACCCTGAACCCTCTAGTAACGTACTGAGAGGATTTAGTGCTAGACAAAACCACAACGGACTCAGACTATCACCCTGGAAAATACCTCTCTCAATCCCTATTGGTACACCACCTCCTAGAACCTGACGACACCCTGGATAAACAAGAACCGTACTCCATTGTCTCATACATGACCCCAAAAAGGTGCATAAAGTTGCATCAACTTTATACAGCTCTAGCACCCTCCGAAGCCATGTATGAGGCACAGAATCGTACGCTTTCTTATAGTCAATCCAGCATGTCGCAAGGTTCTTTCGGTTGCGGCGTACCTGCTGGCAAACAGCCATGTCAATAATAAGGAGCTCTTTCGTACCACGTGCCCCACTTTTACATCCATTCTGAGAGATTGACAAGATGTTATTGTTTTGTACATGTGAATATATTTTTACTCTCAGGATGGATGTAAAAAGTTTGTATATGGTAGGTAGACAAGTTATAGGTCTATAATTTTTGGGGTCTGTGGTACTACCAGATTTGTATAGGAGGTGGGTTACTCCGGTAGTCATAAAAGCTGGAAGCGACGATGACTCAAGGGATGACTGGAAGCAAGATGCCAAGCAAGCAATTATTATTATTATTATGACAACACTAGCTGTATGTCACATCCCTTATGTTTCTCGATGGTCGCTAATGTGTCACGGCTGGGGTGTTCTGATACTATTGCAGTGTTTTATTTAAAGAATAGACGGATGGCAAACTTGTTCACCTGCATATGGATATACTTATGGATGTTCAATAGAATTCTCTTTCATTTTAATTATCCAGTACCATTCTAGTTCTCGCTTTCATTTCTCTCGTACTTCCACGCTGTTCCTGTCATTCTTTATGTGTAGGGACTTTCAGGGTACTACTTCCTTTCCTTATCTATAAGTTTTTACATTATTGCTTATGTCTATTGCTTATACTCGTATATGCGATGCTTTTCCACAAAATTTATTCAAAATTATCTTTTCCGTGCTAGTTTTCTCTTACTTTTCTTCCATTAAACTATAAATTACATGTTTTGTTCTTTTTAGGGTTCCGTTAGGGTCCCGTAAAACGGGAACCCTATCACTGAGACTTCGCTGTCTGTCCGTCTGTCTGGAGCTTTATCTCATTAACCGTGATAGTTGGAAAGTTGTAATTTTCACAGATGATGTATTTCTGTTGCCTCTGTAACAACAAATATTAAAAAACTTAAAATAATAAATATTTAAGGAGCTCCCATACAACAAACGTGATTTTTTTTCTTTTTGGCACGGATCCCTTTGTGCGCGAGTCCGTTTTGTGCTTTTTGGATCTCACAGTATAATAATATGCACATAATTAAGATAGTCTCTAGAATATGCCAGCGACCAGCATCTTGCGGACGACACTGTACGCCTCCATTGCACAAGATAGGAAAAGCTTCAGAAAGGAGGCGGTCGTACCTTCTTTGTACCTCTCATTCCGTAAAGAGCACGCTGGCGCAGAACACGCTTCATGAATGAAACTGGGTACAGACTGTAGTCCGGTGTTTCCTTCAGCCTCAGAGCCGACTCCTTGGCAGGCCTCCGTCACTCGCTCAAGGCCGCGCGCTATATACCTATCGCCCGGCGTACTCTCGAGAGTACAAACTGACAGAGGGCTGCCGAACGCCCGCCTGAGCGCTCGCATCGCACCGCACTGCTCGTTTCCCGCGCTTACGCTTCGAAATGCAGAAATCACGTTATTATGGTGCGGATTATAGTAGGTATGCACTATTTTTTTTTAATGCATTTTTAACTTGGGTTTAATTTACTTATATTGCTTTTTGTTTTTCGTGCACCGGGATTACGTTATGTTTGGTTAACAAATAAAGCGGCCAAGTGCGAGTCGGACTCGCCCATGAAGGGTTCCGTAGCAGCAAGTAACATAATATTTTAATTTTTACGTTTTATGGCGTATTAAAAAAAACTAGGTACTTACTAGATCTCGTTCATACAATTTTCGGTAGAAGTTTGTATGGTAATGTACAACATATATAATATTTTCTGTTTTATCATTCTCTTATTTTAGTAGTTAGAGGTGGAGGGACACATTTTACCACTTTGGAAGGGTCTCTCGCGCAAACTATTCAGTTTAGAAAAAAAATTATAATAGAACACTCAATATAATTTTTGATGACCTATCCATAGATATTATTTATTTTCTTTTTAGGGCTCCGTACCCAAAGGGGAAATACAGAACCCTTTATTGGTTAATATAGTATTAATGATTTCTTAGATGTCAAGGCTGCCTGGTGAATGTAACACGAATTGCTCCTTTCTAAATAACTCTGTACAGCCGAACTGAGTTTCTTGAGGGCTCTTCTCAGTCTCGTTGCATTTTGGAACTCTCGGTAGAGTCACACTAACTTTTAACGAATCTAAATAATTTTCTAAAAATTTCAAAGTCACGGTTCAAGGTATACAAATACTAAAATAAATATTTTAAGGTACAACCCATACAACAAACATGATTTTTGGCCGTTTTTATTTATTGATTAATAAAATATATAAATCATTAAATTAAACTAAAATATAAGTAATTGACTAATAATAAAAATGGTTGATTCGTAACATTCGTTTTATCTATATATTTAATACGATAATTTGTCTGTCCGTCCGTCGCGTTTTTCAATTTACATACATTTGCATGAAATATTTATATATTTTTTTTTTTATATTTTAGTCGATACAAAGTTTGCTGGAATAACTAGTTACAATAATCATCATAGGTACAACCGTAGCGCATTCTTACGATGGCGTCACTCGCACGGCGGGCAACACAGTCTCGACTCTATGGGCGCGTGTTTAAGGTACAATTCTAATCGTTCTGTGCAGCAGATATTATTATTATAATTTTGTAGGTTAATATAGAGTAGGTATTTTCGCTTTTGTATGGGAGTGATGTATCTGTTACGTAGTAACTATCTAATCTAATCTGTGTCCTTGGCGAGTTCGTCGGCTCAGAAGCGCGGCTCTGCAATCACTGAAGATGCCGAACGTGGTCGCACCTCGCTTGAGGACGTCACTCGCCGCTCTGCACAGCGCCATGAGCTGGGCATGTGGTTGAATAGCTGGTTTGTTTTGTTAAATAGATGCGTGCTAAAATGAGTAAGTGTGGCGGTAGTGGCCGTTACTTGGCCCAGGCGGATACTGCGAAGACCGTGAAGTGCAGTAACGTCTGGGGGGGGGGGGGGGGGCTTGCCTCATGGATAATATTGGACTTAATACGTAAATGGTTGCTAGTATTATTCTACGCTTGGAGCTTAGAACCTCCAATTTAACTTTAGCCAAAGAAGGGTCTATGATCGTAAGCTACAGAGTACATGTAAGTTGGTTCACTGGAACTCGCGGGATTCTGAAAATATGACCAGTTATGTAATTTATTAGTTATAGAAATAGTATCTATGTACAATCACGAGCATAAATATGTTATTATGGACACTATCATTACAACCTAATGCACCTTTAAGTACTATTGGGGTAGGCAGAGACTATGTAATTCCATTTGCTACGGCCCTGACCCTGGCGTACTTCTTTCGCTTCCTCCACTTTCAGAATTATTTTCATGCACGCTCTCCGGCAATGGGTACGCTGCACCTGGCCTTTTGTCAAAAAATGCACCACTGTGACAAAATGCTAAAATAAAACTACGCAAAGTGAATTTTTGGGTTTCCTGCCCTAAACGTAAAGTGGGGCACGGTTTTGTTTTCTTAAACATTACCACAATAAGTGTATGTGTGTGTTTGGGTGGCTCAGAACTGACAATTATTATTTACCTTAAGCTTGGGCGGGAGTGCCGGGAGTCTATGGTCGTAAGCTTCTGAATACTCGTAAGTTGGTTCCATATTTTCGCGGCTGGTTGAACTAGCGATATCCTGTAAATATAACTATGTTATTATCTAAATGCTATGTAAGTACCTTTAATTATAAGACTAGCTTCTGCCTGCGAGTTATATTCTCGTTAAAATATAATATACTCGCGAACCATAAAAAATTGCTTCGATTTTTTTTCCCCCAATAGTAAAAACTCACGACAACAAAATTAGTCCGCGGCTGATCCTACGGCCATTGCCGGGCGTCTCTGGTACGCACTATAGGAGGTATTTCCAGTGGCGCCCGGTGGAGTTTAGCCACCTGTGTGGCTACTGTCTGGGGTTGGGTCGGGTTTTATCCCGCGTCGGTGAGTGAATCTGGTTGCTGTAGTGCATTATATGAAAACATCAATATTTGGAAAGTAGTGATTAGACTGTTCAACGAAGAAACGAATTCACACTTCGGGCTACACTTCTCTTCTCTCTGTCATCATAAAGTGTTTCTTCTATAACTCTAAGGTCTGCTGGCAGAAATGTAAATTATGACTTAAGCACGCCTTTGTGTATTATAATGTATTGTTACTTAAACTAAATTACCGAGGACTGTAGATTTTTAAAATGAACAATAAAGAAATAAGAAAAAAAAAAGTTCTACTGAATTTAAAAGAACATTTGTGCAGATAAATACATATACCGTATTTCGAAAATAAAATACAAATTCGTAAAATTCTTCATACGAGTAGATAGGTATTGTTAATTCGTAGAAACTAGCATTTATCTTGTAAAAGTTATCTAACATTTGCCCTAAAAACGCCCTACTGAAAACTAGTGACTTTGTAGATAGCCTTTTGTACTTTGTTCCCGTTGCTATAGGGGCCTTAGGGCTTAGAACTGCTTAGACTGAATTCACCTTTATCCTGGGCGGTAGTGCTGACAGTCTCTGGTCGTGCGAGTATTCTATTTCAGAATACTCGTGAGTTGGTTCCATATTTTCGCAGTTGGCTGAACTCGCGACATTCTGTAAATATAACCAAGTTATTATAGCAGAAACGACAATAGCCTGACCCACTATTACGTGTGACCCACTAAGTGACTGGCGAAATGTGGGCGTCATATACACCTCTGTCTATCCTTTTGTCGAAATACTACTAACATACGAAAGATTAACTTACAGATTGTCCATCATTCTGGGTTTTCCTTCTTTTTAAAATAAATACAATGAATAAAGCGACGAGTATCAAAAATACTCCTCCTATAATAAAGATGTAATAACCCCCACCACCTAAAAAAATATAGTTAGGTATGTATTGTGTTATTTATAAGTTACAAGTGGTGGACGGATCAACGGAAACAGCAGTTCTCGGTTAGCACCACTAAAACTTACTAAGTCACCGTTAAAGTGTAAATACCGTTGGATTACAACCAATCTCGCAAGACTGACACAATAAATGCAATTACTGGCGATTAGTGGCCGTGAGTTTTTATAGTTGCATCACAACTTACACTCAACGTTACACAAAGAAAAATATAACTAATCTGTGGTCACGACGGCCACAGACTTAAAATTGACGTAAGTGGCACGTGTGTGTGTCACAATAACACACAAAAAAGCTTCAATACCGGGTGTTACGTAAGGGTTATATCAATCCGAAGCCAGCACCATCAGCTGGTCGACCAGAACCCGTTTCGATATGTCTGTGAAAAACCTTCCGTCTGACTCCTGGTAGGAACATTTTGTCTCTGTTTCGCATCAAGCGATGCCGCTCGCAAGAACCGAAGCACCCGGTGGAGTCACGAAGTTTCCTAGAATTTTATTTAAAATCATTTAGCAAGGTCACAGGTCAGTTCAGTTACATTCTTTGCTTTGTGCAGTGAGGTAGCTAAATATGTTTAGTGTGTTAATTTGTGAGTTATGTCAAGTTGTATGTGATTGTGTTGTGTAATAATGGCTGTGAGTAACGAAGAGTATTACGAGATGATGCTTTGTGTAGGAGCATCAGAAGGCAATTTGAGCGCTGCCCAGGAGTTGTACCTACCGTGAGTTTTGATACCTAACAATACTGTGTACGCAGTCGAGTCGAAGCCGCATTTAGCACTGTTACACAAGAAATTAACATTTCCTGTAAACAGGTAAGATTTTTCTAAAATTTTGGACAGAGATTTTACTATCACTTGCATATGGTGCACCTGTCGAACCACGGACGAGGATCTGGGGAAACATAACTATGTGTTGGTCAAAATTTTATTTACATAAACAAAAATAATCCTTTAACGACTCCCACACCGCCGCAACGCCCGCGCTACCGCCAAGGGCATTGTACATACGTACCACGCGCTCATTGTCTAGTTGTAGCTACGTCAAGCCGTAGCGTTGGGACACGTTTGTTTTGATTTGAAATATCTTTTAAAATTTTTTGATGATTTTTTTTTCTTCTTTGGCGGTCGCCATATATCGAAACGGGTTATGGTCGACCAGCTGATGATGCTGGCTTCGGGTTGATATAACCCTTTCGTAACACCCTGTACAAAAATTGTAGGGAATTTAATCCCCTACAAAACTGTAGTACCTACATACAAATAGCAAGAAACCCATAGAAACGAGATATAAATATGGCGACGATTTGTGTAACCTTTTGACCTCAAATACTAATAGACGCGAATACCCTACCATATGTAGGTTTTGACACAACTATTAGGATCTCTAAATATAAGTTTATACAAGTTTCCAGTCAGGTTGGAAGAATTCTGAGGTTGTCGTTAATTTAATTGGTCTAAATAGCATAACGAGAACTTAGTATTCATACGATTAATAATTCTAAAGGACCTGCTAGTCTTACGCGAGCTGATATTTGAAGATCGTATTGAAGTGAATCCATTTGATTCCACGTAATAGGAAACTAACCCATTGCTTACCTATTGTAGAAGGAACAACTGTGCTAGATGAAGTCGGACTAACAGCGATGACATCTCTTTTCTTGAACAGTACTCGTATTGTTCTGTAGTATTGTCCTATGCCCCGCACCTTAACAATACATTGAAAGGTAACTAAATCGTTACCAGAGGTTAATTTTATTTCTTTATGTCCTGAAATACGACAAAAACTTTTCAACGTAAAGCTACGTTATTAACGGGTAGGTAATACTTTATTTCTTTTTATTCCGGTTGTGTGGGGAATGCCGCGGAAATCAGTAGTCTAAGTCTACACTTATAATATTTCAATGAGGAAAGATTTGATTGTTTGTATTGAAGAAGGTTTGGAAACTTATAAACCAATTTTGTAAAAATTTCTTTCACTAATAATGTACCTACAACATCCTTAAGTGCTAAAGGTTACTTTTTACCCCCATCCCAACGGCATTGGAAATGAGAAATTTATACCTATCATCATTCACTGTGCCTTTTCCCAACCTATTTGGGGTCGGCTTTCTAGACCAACTACGATGCGGCGAAACTTCAACATTTTCCATGTAGCGACTGCCATCTGACCTCCACAACCCATGGGCGATATCAAAACTCTGTAGTTAGTTAGACCAGTCAGATTTTGATTCGACCCGGAATCGAACCTGGGACCTCAAGGACGGCAGTCATATATACCTATCACGTGGACTAAATACTAACCTTCGAAACTAGTATTGTTAAAACTGTAATCCACTTCTGGGTGTGATGGATCTATTATTGTGTAAGTACATTCCGGTTTAATAACATCGCCCTCGTTATACTCATAGTAAACCCATGAGTGTCTGTCTTTATAAAACCTTGAATCATACAGTTCTAATGAGTTACCATCCCCTGGTAATACCAATTTCGATGATACTATCTCTGTAAACAACATATACCTACGTACATTATGGCTCATTTACATTGGTCTTTAGCACCCTCATGCGTGCGGGCTATCAACCAAGCTACTGTCATTAGTCGTTACGCTGCATAATGACTGCTATACCTGGTTCTTTGGATCAGCCATTATGCCATGACTGAGCTTTTAAACAGAACACATCCACATTTTGTAATCAGAACCTGAATTCCAACAGTCAGGGGGCCGTGTCTGCTATTTTATTTCTATTTAACTATGATTATAATAGTCTCGATTTTGATGAACCTTTATTAAGTACCTCCCTACTAAGTAAAAAAATATCTTACCTTCATAAATGTCTGATAGTAGATTCATTTTGACCGTAATACGCGCAGATATCTTCGTGCCATGACATTTATGGAAATTATGTTCATAAATTTGACCAAGGTATAAAAAATTTAAAAATGTTTTATTTGTACCTAAAATATAGTAAACAAATAAATAATATTATATGAGTCCAACAAATGTTGTGTATACAGAGGTTCTCATTTTTGTATTTGCGATGTTTGATGCTTTCCACTGATGCAGCAGCAGCGCCGACGCACCCCGCGGCTGGACTAGGAAGGTGAGGAGGCGCTAGAGTGTCAACGCAAGTTGCGTCCCACACTACATACCTTCCCATCTTCCATGGCAGTAACGACATTCCATGAGGTCTCTTTCCATCGCCACGTGCCAGCCCATTTAGTTTACGTATCTACTGATAGAACACCGGTGATGGAAAGAGCCCGACGTATTATATCACTAAAGTGTCGACAGATACGAAATTTAAGAGTATTTTATTGGATTTCGCATTTAGTGGGCCAGCTGTGCGGGAACGTAACCACTGACTTCTATCTGGACAGCTTGTGGGATGAATCGGGTACTCGGGTCCTTAAGTATAAGGAATGGGGAAGATCGTGCAACCTACCTTCGCCCCTGCGTCTATTATAAACATACCTGTCTCGCAATTGTCTTGTCCTGTTATATGTATGATCGACTTTTTTACATAATAAAAATTAAATACAAATGAAGCTAGACCATCGCCGTCTACTGAGTCTCTCAACTTTCTAACTAATAAATCATTTACTTTTATGTATCCATATGAATAATCTGAAATAATTAAGGCATCAAATTAGTATAAAAAGATTTTTATTTTAATTAAATGTCCGCCTCAAAGTCCATTTGCGTCCCGGGTACACCCTCATAAGGTTTACCCCAGGTCGCCGGTGGACTATGGCCACCTATGCAGCCTCTGTCGAGAGGTTGGTTCGAGCGTTATTCTTCATCTTTGGAGTAGAGTTTTATCCCGAGTCGGTGAGTGAAGGCGTGCGTGTGTTAAGACCTCACAGCACTCGAACCTTCTGGCCTGCGTCTGTAAAGGCTGCCGTCCTCAGGCCCGCTGTAGATGTCTATGGATCATCATTCACCGAGCCTTTTCCCAACTCAGTTGGGGTCGGTTTTCCAGTCTAACTGCGATAACTTCGATATTTTCCGTGAAGCAACTGCCATCTGACCTTCACAACTCATGGGCGATATCGAAGTTCTGTAGTTAGATCGCGAGGATTTTTGATTTAGGGCTTCAACTACCCCTAACGACTGCCATAGATGTTCGTATGAAAACCGGGACGGCTTAACGTGCTCTCCGAGGCATGGAGGGGTCTCAGTGTCTTAAGAAATGGTCACCCATCCTAAGACCGGCCTGAGTCGATGTTGCTTAACCTTTGCAATGTGTTAACATTGTCGGTTACCACTAGACCACGAGCCTGTAGATGTCTATGGATATAGAGGAGAAATTAAACTTACCATTGTTAAGAGATTCTTGAAGTATAAATTTAACTTGTACTGTAGCATAATCGTTAGGGCCTCTGTATTCACATAACAAAATGCTCTGGTCATGTTTTGCTTGCAGTGTCGTCCGAAAACCAAAGCCTCGCTTATTTTTGGTGTTTAGTTTTCTGAACATGTCTATAAGCAATAAGAAACATACATGACTAAATACAATATAGGCATGACAAAATATTTTGAAATCTTGTGTTTTAAAACAGTTCATTTTGTATTTACTCCTAAGGCAATTGAATCTCTGATTATTTGATACTGTCGTCACAACTATTGTTTTTTAAATCTAAAAACAGGCGTCAAAGAACCCAGAAAGCTGGCAGTATTGCCACGTTGTATAGTAATGCTTATTATCTTTGCTGAAAAGTAAATCAGCCTTCTGGTTTTGAAGTGTACAATTAAAGTTGAAGTGTGAAGTATTGAATTAGTGACGACGTCTAGCGATTGTAGGGGACTCTCACAGTACATAATACTATAGAGAGTCGCCCTCAACTTGACGACCCAGTGATGTGCCTCTTCACGCCCCGCCTAAAGAACCCTCGGGGGAATGTTAGTTGCCTGTCTCGTACAGTTCGCGAGAGATAAGCGGAGCTTTGTATTTGTGTGAGTGTAGTGTACGTGAACGTATATGTGACCTCTTTTACACACACATGTGTTGTACACACAGCTACAAAAAGAGTTTTTACTCTACTTTTCGTGGGCACTCACACAAATGCAAAGCTCCGCTTATCCATCGCGAACTGTATTAGTCAAACTCATACTCGACCTTATTGCAGGTCGAGTATGAGTTTGACTATTTCCCGGTCTTGGCTATAATGTACTAATACTTACCATTTAACTTAGCTGCATAGTCATAATAAAAATTCATCGAGTAAGTAGATTCTCTAGAATCTGATATTGTTACGTTTGTAATACACCATACATCCACCTTATCGCCTTCAGTGTAATTGTACTGAGCGTAATTGTCGAAGTCTATGTGCTTTTGAGATACTGGGTAACTGTTGAGTTTCATGTTGTTGACTAATATCATTTGGGGCGTTTCTGTGAACAAATATTGTACAGTGCATAAAAGTTCTTAGATAGAAATTATAAATCACAAAAACGAACGTTATCGGCAAGACTCGAACCCCGATGTTAAGCAAATGCCGCAGGTTCGAGTCCTGCCAATGACATTCGTTTGCATTTATATTATTTCGATCTAAATATTTAAGAATAGTTTATTTTTCAATAGAATATTAAAGCTACACTTATAGGATAAGGCAATAGAGTCCGGTACAAAAGATATAGTTAGAAGCAAACTCACTGATTTAAGTATATTGCTAAGTACCTAAATTAAGTATGTAGTACTCGTAATAATTGTACTAATGGCTCAGTTTCATCGGTCGAAAACTCGGCCGCTACCCCGCATGCGTGAGCCCCCGTATGGGGGGTAATGGCTAATGAAATTCACTGGTCCAAAACTTAGTCAATAGCATGCAAGGAATCGCCCGCGTACGGCTCAGTGTCTAATGTAATTCACCGGTCCATTAGTAACTTGGTCGATAGCCAGAATGCGAGGAACATTTTCGTTCGTCGATAACTCGAGTGTTAGCCAACGGGCTAACGGTTACCAGCATACGGGCCATAGAGGAAGATATTTGTAACCCAGGCCATAGAGGCCTGGGTTACAAATATATATGGGTTACAATAAAAATCCCGCCGTTGGGTTGGGTTTTATCCCGCGTCGGTGAGTGAATCTTGTTGCGTGCTGTGGGACTGAGGCCCCCAGCACGCAACCCTTCTAGCCTGCTTCTGTAAGGACGCGGGTGGCTATCCCGCTGACCTCAGGCCCCGATCATGGAGGTCAATGGTCCTGGGTGTAAATGAGTCGCGGCGTCTCGGCCGCTGACTGCGGAACTCAGCGTGGAGGGTACGCTCCCTCTTCCTCTCGGCTGCCTCCTTCGCGAGCGTGAGTTACTCGCAGAATAACATGGACGCGTTCCACCCAATCGCGTTGGAGACCATGGCTTGAAGCATGGTTTGCATGCCCGGTAACGCAAGTCGCACCCTCCATGTCTCCATGAGATCCTGGGGAGCTGGTCCTTGATTTCTCGAGACGCAGGCCTGTGGTCCCGCTCCAGCGCCTCCTTGAGCCATTGGTACAATGACGCATGGGCGATTCAAAACAGTCGCGTTCTTGGCCGTCTTCCTCGCCGCCCATACGGAAGCCCCGTAAAGGGTCATACTCCACACGATCCCTAGGTACAGTCTCCTTCAGGAGGCGTTGGGTCGTTGGGTCCCTTTTGGTTGGGCATGTGTCGCGAAAGAGCGACTGAGGCTCACTTTGGGGCCTAAACTTCAGAAATGGCTTATATAGGGCCTATAATTACTCACAGTTATTTCACACTGTCTCTTTTGCCACTCTTGAAGATGGGATGTACGACGGCCCTTTTAAAAGGCTTGGGAAAAATGCCCCCTGTCATAGAAATGTTGCATATATTATGTGGGTTATTGTATTAAGACATTTGAACACATTTGCGGTAAATGAGTGGGAATTGAATCCTATCCCACAGCAGCATCGTTACGCAAACTTCGTACAATTAACTCAACCTCAGACTCAACCGTGAGCAACAGAACAAGGGAGTGAGTATTAATTTTGTCATTTGGTAGTTGATTAATCTGTGTATTATGGTCAATTGTGTTAAAACATCCGTGTAGGGTAAGAAGGGGTAATGGGAGTCACTTAAGCGAGAATTCAAATAAAACTTATTTAGTAATAAAATCTTTATTGCAACCACCACCTAATAAGAAAAAGTACTTAATTAGGTACTTATCAATCAAGATAAGTTTCGATCATTTTGGCAATGAACTTTGGAAATAATAAACATTTAAAAATGTCAATTCTGACTCCCATTGTACCGTGCCCACACCACTGTACAATGTGCAAAAAAGGTCACCCTGTGGGTAATGAGAGTCCAACAACGAAAATGAAAAATGAAACTTATGTTTATTCAAGTTGGTTACAAGGTAACACTTTTGAGAGTCAGTCAGTTATAAAAGTTACAATTAAAGTCTAAATTGATTCTAAATTTACATTTACTTCTCCGCAAATTTGACATTCATTTTCTATGTCTTCTGTAGGTACTGTGTGTGATCTTGGCATAGCTAATCAGTATTTACATCTCATACAGAAGTATCATATTTGCTCTTTTAAACTTGCCTCTTTGCCTTTTCAGGGCTTTCTGTCTTTTCCTGTTCAATGGTTTTGTTCCTTTTTCTTTATGTTTGTAATCCTGACTTTAATTACCCACAACTAATCCTTGATATAAAAAAAATCAACTAAAAATAGAAAATGAAATTATTTTCAAGATTCCAGATACAAATCTTTATTGTTAGTGTCAGATAAAACACACATAAAAGAATTATTTAGACACGTTGTAAAATTCGACACTTCCGTTTATTTTATTTCCACGAAATTTTACATCAGCGGCGCACAAAAACAAAACATCGTAATCACTTCGATGCGCGGGGCTATTACTGGCCAAAGCGGTTTGTTACTGCAGCGAGGATGACAGAGCGTGGGGATGGACGTTTTGACACTGCTCTAGGTCGAGTACTTTTATAGATTTGTCTCCCATTACCCGGTCTTCCCCTAAATAGAGGGATATTCAAATGTTGTAAAGTGAGTTTTACATTTGTTTGGTCTTAATAAGGTTTTTATACTACACACAATGGGTGAATGGTCTGTGATGCTAGAATCAACTATTAGCAATGGTTTAAAGTAATTTTAAGTAAAACATGATCCAGACATCTTTTCTCAAGTGAGAAAAATATCGGGAAATCGTCATAGAGTCCAGCCCTGCGGGGATGACGTAGATGTGGATATCTCCGATTTGAGCGAGATTCTTATAGCTACCCAAAAACGCAAGTCTACTTTCTTAGCTACACAATAAATGGTTAGCATCACGGTTACATGGTAGGCGGTATATGGCATGTATTAAGTAACACATCCTTATACAAGGCAGTTATTATATTGGTCAGGAGAGAATTCAGGTAGTGGATCAGATAAAGGACCTGGGGGTAATCATGGAAAGAAAGCTAACTTTTCCAGTTAGAAAGTACTATTAAACGGGCATCCAAAACGTTAGGATTTTCCGCAGCAGCAAACCCAAGATACTGTTATACAACAGTTTGGTGCGTAGTACTTTGGAATATTGTAGCGTAGTATGGAGACCCCACTTTGCAGTTCACGCGATCCGTACCGAACGCATTCAGAAGCGATTTTTTTGGCATTTATCATACAGCCAATCAATAAAACTTTTTGAGCTCCTAATCTTTAATGTTTTAAAAATTTTATTTAACTGTTTATTAAAGCTATACATATATGTACTAGAGGGCGTGGTAGGGTGCACATCGGCAAACTTGTGGCCCATGTGTAATCTATCATAATACACCGGCTATTTCCCCCCGGTGTATAGGTTGATGGGTTTGAGAGGAGTACTACAGTTACAAAGATCCTCAAACCAAGACTGGTAAGATACCTTCAAGTGGTGCTGCCCGTCATTGGTCTGATTCCATCTGAAACAGACGTAACAAAACTCGACCAGTCGCAAACCCTTCTTCCCATTCCCCCTCCTGACCCCCCACATCCCCCATTGTCGCGCCCCCCACCGAAGAAACATCACACAGCCCCATACCACCTATCTTACCCTACACCCTTCACCTATAACCCATCCCCCATATTTTGGTCACTCTCCCGTCGTAGTCACGTCCGCAAAGTAGCGAACTATCGCGATTTTGTTGGGTAGGGCGGGGCCGGAGACCACCAAATTCCTCTACATCCACACTCCCCCCCTCCCTACAGCTTTACAGCATTCCCCCCCCTCCATACAGCTAACAGTGCTCATCTTCCCGTCGTAGTCGCACTAACCGCGGCGGGGCCGGATTTTGAGTATACCATCCATCTCCAAATACTCCAAAAACCCCAATGAAACTACCTAGCCTGTGCTACCATCCCGTCGGAGTCGTGACCCTTGCACGAGTAGATACATCGTGCAACCAGTCGTGGCGGGGCCGGTGGTTGTACAAATAATCCTTAACCAAATCCCCCCCTCAAACCCCAATCCCAATCCAATTCCTAAAACCCTCTGGTGGGACCATGTCAGATGGATGGAGGGCGTATCCTCAGACATTTTGAGGAGGGAGGAACGCCTGACCATCCGTATAGCTAGTCAACGGATGCCGGGGTAATGCCGAGAAGTATATCCTCGCATTACATCGACCGCCGATCCTTTAGCCCCACTCCGTTGCACTGGATAACTGTGGAGATTACCAGTGACCTATCCATCCACCTGCGCTAGGTCTGCGCAGTAGAGCCGTCCGCGAGGATGAAGGAATCCTGGGAGGTTGAGGCATGGTGGGTCTTGCCAATACGCCTCCTTTGGTCCTGATTTCTCGTTAATCGGTAGTCCCCTCTAGTAGCCGCAGAGGGGAAAACGGTCATAATGCCCCGTCAGAGGGGCATGGCGAGGTGCGCGAAGATGCGAGGGAGGACCATGCTGAAGGCTCGCGGGATGTGATCAGTCTGGGGGGGACGTTTACCCTAACGTTCCTTCTCAGCCACAGACCAAGAGCCCGATGTCGCGTCTCAAACTCCTCTTCACGCACCTATATCTCCCAGGTAATCCTAACGTGCTGAGCACGTTCCCAGTTGCGGGCTCCATGGAGGGTGGGAAGCCTGGGAGACGAATCTTTTACTCAACAACAAATGGATAAAGGGAAAATTCAATCAACAAACACAAAACCAGAGGAGGTGACTAAACCCGCCCCCCCTGGTCCATCGCATCGGTCCGGCGGGCCTGCCTCGACAGTAACTCCGCACCGAAATGCATCCGCAGCGGCCAACAGGCCTGCTGCAAAAAACAATAAAAAACGCAGGGGAACTCAGCCCCCTTTAAACAAGTTCGGTACCACCGCCTCGGCGGCAACGGCGAACTACAACAACTCCAGGTTTGGTACCACCGCCTCGGCGGAAACGGCGAACCCAGAGAGAAAACAACACAAGTTCGGTACCACCGCTACTGCGGAAACGGCGAACTACCATACGCCTCAACCAACGACCTTCAGATCACTCGGATATGAGGATACACAACAAAGTCACTTCAACCCAGTGAATGACTTCGCCTTATCCTGGGCTACTAGGGCCAACCAACAAAGCCAAAACTCAAGGCGTTGGTCGCAGCCTGGCCCCAGCACATCTCACAGCCATCCAGCCCGCTGGACGGATGAGAGAGGTGCACAGCCCAGGAGAAACACCAACTCCAAACGCAGACGTCGTGCCAGAGAGCGCGACGAAACAGCGAGGACATCCACATCGGAGCCCTCGGGGAGAGGGGAGACCGGGGGCAACGTCCCTCGAGCTGCCCCCCCCCGGGGACACACGCAGAATGTCCATAAAAACCTCGGAGGATGAGACGAGTGGCGCAGAGAGCACAGGCCCAACCGGCTCGTCCACGTCACACCACAGACATCAGCCGATACACACAAGGGGGAGAGGGTCTCATAGAAAACCCTACCACCTCGAACACCGCGGAAACCCGCATCCACGGAAGAAGGAGAGTGGAGACGGAACACCAGCGAAGAGACAACGGCACGACGTATCATTCTCGCCGGCCGATGACACCAAACGGGCAAAAATAGACGACTCTCCATCGAGCCCACTAAACTTCGCAGAAGCGGCCAAAAAACCAATCGGGATGGTAGTTGTCACTGAGGGTTTAACCCCAATGTCAACATCACAGGCGGACGCTGCGAGCTACCACATCTCTCGTATGATGATAACGAGTGCACTCGAACGGACATACGACGAGGAAGGCCCCGACTTTAGGGGCAAACCGGCGTATATAGACGGCTCCCTTAGAGTGTGGTGCGGTAATCAGGCTGCAGTAGCATGGCTGAGGACGCGGATCGACGGACAGGTTCTTCGCACCGGTGAAAAGCTGATTGTGAAGGGCCTGGACGATATGCCGCCGAGGGTGCGCTGCTGTGTCCTGGTCCCCGACCCACAAGGGGTGTACAACGACGCCAGAGAACTGGGGGCAATCCTGGCATGGCAGAACAAGTGGGCTCTGGTGCACACTTGGACCATCCAAGTTGCCGAAAGACGTAGGGAAGGTTGGTTCCTGGTGGCCTCCATCTCGGAGACCTTAATACCAACTATCATGCAGCACGAACGCCGCCTGGCCGCAATAATCGGAAGTGTGTATATCCGATTCTTGGGGCCAGGCCGCAGATCATCGGCAACATCAGCGATAGGTCGCACAAGGGGGTCAACGGGGGATGTACCAAGCGCCGCGCCAAAGCCAATTACCACCACGACAACACCTGAACCCGAAATCGGGGAATCAGTACCAGAGTCTGCCACCAACACAGCAGACCAAACAACATCGCTGCCAGGACCTTCACATGTCGCGGAGGGGGAAGACTCACCCTACCGCTCAGACGGTGAAATCTCTCGCCTAATCGCGAGCACACACAGGGGAGGAGGAAATAGTACCCGATGGCTACTACAACCTTCCCTCCAATTAAAATTCTACAAACTAACCTCCAGCACAGCATGTCGGCAACGGCGACCTTGCGAAAATGGCTGGAGAAGAACACTACCGCCGTTGTACTGATCCAGGAACCCTGGATAAAAAGTGGCCGCGTACATGGCCTCTCCAACATGAGAGGTAAGTTGTTTGTGTCATGTCCACATGACACTGGCCCCAGAACATGCATTTATGCCACGAGGGACACCTAAACATCCTGAACAAAGGATCCGAACCAACCTTCGTTACAAAACGATGCCAAACCATAATTGACATGACACTAACGACTGACTTGACTAGGGACCTCATTACAAATTGGCACGTATCGAAGGAGGCATCATGCTCCGACCATAGGAGAATAAGATGCGACATGCAATTCAACATACCCCTGCCTTCACCGAGCAGGAATCCACGAAAAACAAACAAAACAAAGTACACAAACACCCTGCACTCGAAGCTGGATGCTGGACGCTCAGCCTCTGCCACCATCCATAGAGGGCGTTCAACAAATCGAAGCGCAGGTAAGTGTAATATCAAACATAATTAACTACAGCTATGAAACAGCGTGTCCGCTGTACACACCACAAGCAAACACACCCGAAAAACAACAAAACTGGTGGGGACCCGAACTGAAGCGACTCCGCAAACTAGTCAGGAAATGCTTCAACAGGGCCATGAACACTAGAGCTAACGAAGACTGGGACTCCTATAAGGAGGCAAAGTCAAAATACAAAAAACGAATCCGATACCGATCTACCGAAGCATGGAGAAATTTTACCACAAGTATAAACTCCTGCGAACAAGCAAACCGTGTCAGGAAGGTACTGGCCACCCAACCACACCATGGGATAGGCAGTATCCTAAAACAAGACGGAAAATACACCAGTTCACCGGGGGAAGCACAACAAACCTTGATAAAGACTCATTTCCCCGACTGCAGGTTTCTACAAATTGCAGAGGCAAGAGCGGACTGGTCACTTCCATCAGAAGAAGGCTGGAATTACGCGCGCACTTTAATAACACCAGATAGGCTCTCATGGGCGATCAACAGTTTCTCACCTTTCAAATCCCCTGGTCCGGACGGAATATTTCCAGCTCTCCTACAATGGGGAGGACCAAAGCTCTACAAACCACTACTATCCATCATGCAAGCCTGCCTAGCCTATAGGTATGTGCCCGCGAGCTGGAGAAGAGTGAAGGTAATCTTCATACCTAAACCAGGTAAAAGTGATTACACAAACCCAAAATCATTTAGACCAATCAGCCTCACCTCTTTCCTCACAAAAACACTGGAAAGACTGTGTGAGAGAACCCTCCGGGAAAATGTGCTGACCCACTTTCCCCTTCACACGAATCAGCATGCGTACACAGCAGGTAAATCAACCGAATCGGCCCTCCACCAGGTGGTAAGCCGGGCGGAAGAGACGATACAAAACAAAGGTATGTGTCTAGGCACTTTCATAGATATTGAGGGCGCCTTCGACAAAACAAACTTCACTAGCATAATGGCAGCACTGGAGCACCATGGTGCAAATCCGGTGCTATCAGGATGGATAAAGAACATGCTCAGTAACAGAACACTACTACTAGATAACACCACAGAGGTGGTAGAGGTGGTTAAGGGATGCCCCCAGGGAGGTGTCCTTTCACCACTTCTGTGGAACCTAGTAATAAACAGCCTAATTACTGAATTAAACAAAAACCACCTCTACACTGTCGGCTATGCAGACTACATAACAATTCTCATCACAGGTAAGGAAGCCAATATAGTATGTGAACTCACCCAAACTGCCCTCCGAACAGTAGAAAATTGGTGTACAAAATACGAATTAACCGTAAATCCAGCAAAAACGGTAATCGTAATGTTCACCCAAAAACGAGTTATGGGCAACTTCAGACTCCCCAAACTGTTCGGAACAGAACTAACACTTTCCAAAGAAGTCAAGTACCTAGGTATTACTTTGGACAATAAACTGACCTGGCGTAAACACATAGACGACAAGATAAACAAGACTAGCATCACCTTCTGGCACTGTCGCAAGATGCTAGGTAAGTCCTGGGGTCTCTCGCCGAAGGTAACACTATGGCTTTATAATGTGGTCATACGTCCCATGCTATGCTACGGAGCGCTGGTATGGTGGCCCAGATGCCAGCAAACTACATGTCAGAAAAAACTACAAAAGTTTCAAAGGCAAGTCTGTCTCGCGGTGACAGGGGCCATGAGAACAACACCGACTGCTGCAGTTGAGGCTATGCTGGGCATACCCCCGCTACACCTTCACATAACACAAGAAGCCTCCGCAGCTGCTCTCAGACTGAAATCTCTAAAACTATGGAGGGGCATCAGCACCCATCACACAAAACTTCTGGATATTATCTATAACGACTCTCCCATTCTTATGGCGGGATCGGATAGAATACCGAAAACCTTTGTCTTTGACAAGAAGTACAAGATCCAGTTATTCGAGGATGACAACGTCGAAGGCCAAAACCTCACAGAGCTTAGAGTCTTCACGGATGGATCAAAAACCAAATCTGGCTCAGGCAGCGGAGTGTTCTCCGAGGACCTACAGATCAAGATAGCAACGCCACTAGGATCACACAACACGGTATTTCAGGCCGAGACATATGCGATCTTAGAGGCAGCAACGGCTATAGCTTCCAGAGGGGTAAGGTACACTAATATTAGAATACTCTCTGATAGCAAGTCAGTACTACAGGCCTTAAACAGTCACATCATCAGCTCGGGCCTCATCTACGACTGTCATCAACGCTTGGCTGAGATAAGTAAGCACAACCACGTCACTATACAGTGGATTAAAGGACACAGCGGCTCCAGGGGAAATGACGCAGCAGACGAGCTCGCAAGAAGCGGCTCTAGCTATAAGTCAATCGGCCCGAAACTACCACTACACACCCCAAACTACCACTTCCGGTAGGTACTATAAGGACAATATTTTATATTTATTATTATATTGTAACGCCATCTCGTAGCGAGTAATAAGACTACCAAACTCAGCGCCATCTAGTAGCAAATCGCAGTACTACTACGTAACGTCTTTCGGGAATGTTCTGTCAAGGTACTTCTATGCAACGTGTTATCTAGAAGCATCTCGAAGGTGTGGAATGTTCGCGATATTTCTTCCGTGAAAACTCCAGAGTAATCTAGAGTAATGACCGCACTATAAAGGCGGAGCACTTCGGTGGTGGAGGATCAGTATTTCCAGAGCGATAATACGAGTTATACCTGCGAGTTCAAGTGCGATTAAAAGTGTTCAGTGAAGCTTATAGTAAAGTGTTAATTAGTGGTGTAATAAATAAAGTGTTTTAAGGTAGATTTACCGGCATTTCAATTCGGTAGAACCCCGGCTCGTAACAATTGGTGTCAGAAGTGGGATTTGAACAATGCCGGTGTTACCAAAAGAAGACACAGAGGGCGTCCGTACCAGGGGTCAGCGTCAGCAGGAGTTGGACAGCAGTCGCTTCGGAGGTAATATGCCGGAGAGGATGGGTGGTCAGCAGCAGCCAACGGTGGAAGCTGGCCCGTCCACGGTATCTCCAGCGCCAGCACCTCCAGACTTTGCTGCGCTGATGGCGATGCTACAGGAGCAAGCCCGCCGCCAGGAAGAGCAGGCCCGCCGGTTGGAAGAACAGCTGCTGCGTGACAAGGAGGAGCAGGCCCGCCACCAGGAAGAGCAGACCCGCCGGTTGGAAGAACAGCTGCTGCGTGACAAGGAGGAGCAGGCACGCCGCCAGGAGGAGCAGGCACGCCGCCAGGAGGAGCAGGCACGCCGCCAGGAGGAGCAGGCATGCCGCCAGGAGGAGCAGGCCCGCCGATTGGAAGAACAGCTGCTGCGTGACAAGGAGGAGCAGGCACGCCGCCAGGAGGAACAGACACGCCGCCAGGAGGAACAGATGCTCCTCATGAAAGATCTTCGAGCGACTTTTGGCAAGGAGATGAATGTGATGAAGGATCAAGTTCATCATGTTGAGAACCGCATCACGGAAGCCGAAACACGGATAGAAGATGTAAAAAACCAGATTACAGAATATGTGAGGAAAGAGCTGGGAAATCTGAAAGCTGGAGATGGGAATGCAACTTCCTTACCTGCTGTGCCTTCAGCACGTGGATTTAAAGTACCTCCATTCGATGGGACATCATCATGGTCGGCCTATAAAAAGCAGTTTGAGGCCGTTAAGAAGGCAAACGGGTGGAGCAAAGCCCAGGCCATGACTGCGCTTACATTGGGTCTGCGAGACAAGGCGTTAACCATCCTAGAAGCTCTCGGAGACGATGTATCCTACGAGCAGCTACTAGAAACCTTGGAAGCCAGATACGGTGACGCTCACCTGGAACACGTGTATCGTGCGCAGCTGAAGGATCGTGTCCAGCGCACTGGCGAAAACTTGCAACAGTGGGCCCTGGAAGTAGAGAAGCTGGTACGGAAAGCATACCAGTCGGTACCTGCGCTCATCAATGGGAATCTGGTGCAAGCATTCATCGACGGCATCCACGACCTGGAAGTCAGGGCTGCTGTGAGGCTCGGGCACCATGAGACTCTCAAAGACGCCTTGGCTCATGCTTTGGAGGTCGAAGCCGTACGGAAAGATCATCGATCTCACCGCGTCAGGGAAGTTGTAGCATCACCGGCTCGCGACCGTTTCACGAGGTATATCCCTAGGTGCTACACATGTGGTGAGAGGGGCCACCTTCGATCCAGTTGCCCAAATCGGACTGCTGAAAGAGAAGAAAGTCGTTCCCAAGAGGATAAGGTGGCTAACGTCACCGCCCAGCAACAGCAGGGAAACGAATAAATGCCAGGACTGCGGGGCGGGTGCTGGCTGATGTTGGAAGAGCCCCAAGGGTTTCGATCTCACAAACCCAGGATGGGAACAGCCTGATCATCAAGGGCGAGGTAAATGGAACACCATGCAAGCTGACAATAGATACTGGAGCATCTCGCACGGTTGTCAGTTCCCGACTTGCAAATCGGTTCCTTGGGGACTCTGCAAACCGTGACCGCATCAACTTGGTAACGGCCACGGGTCAGCGCATACCCGTCCGTGGAGAGAAAGAGATGCAGTTAAAGTTGGGCAATGGAATTTACCTGCATAATGTCATCGTGGCTGACATAATGGACGACTGCATACTGGGCTTAGACTTTATGAGGAAGAACTCTTGTGAGATCGACGTCAAGCAAGGAGCGATGAAATGTGGTCAAGAGGAACTTTTCATGGAAGGAGCGTTATCAGGAAAAATGTACAGCTTGAAGAAGGTCGTGCTTCCTGCCAGATCAGAAACGACTGTACCAGTTAGTCTCCCTCAGAATTCTGGGCGAACACATCGATGTGTACTCATAGAAGGGATATACAATGAACTTCCATGGAAAATGGCCCGAACTCTGGTAAGAGCCAATGAAGCCTCAGTGGTACGTGTGCTGAACCTTAGTGATAAGGAACACGTGATAGAAAAGAGCACATTGATTGGCACTTGCGAAGAAGTAGATTGGATGCGCCGATGCCAAGAGTTGAGTACTGGGAACATCGTCAACAAGGACGCTAGAAACAACGTGTTGACACTTTTAGAAGACTGTCGTAACATCTTAACGAAGAATGAAATGGACAAGGCTAAGAAGATGTTACTCAAGTACGCCGATATTTTCTCTTCGAGTGATGCTGACATTGGGAAGACTGGATTGGTTCAGCATAGAATCAATACAGGAAATGAGGCACCCATCCGTCAGCGACCAAGGAGACTGCCAGTAGCACGAGAAAAGGAAGTTGAGACCATGATTGAAGGAATGGTAAAAGATGGTGTGATAGAACCATCGTCAAGTCCATGGTGCTCACCTGTAGTGCTGGTGAGGAAGAAAGATGGCAGTATGCGGTTTTGTGTCGACTATCGTCGTCTGAACGACGTTACGAAAAAGGACAGCTACCCTTTACCAAGGATCGATGACACGTTGGACATGCTGACAGGGGTGAAGTGGTTTAGCACGCTAGACCTGAAAAGTGGCTACTGGCAAGTTGAAATCGATCCGAAGGATAAAGAGAAGACTGCATTTTCCACAGTAAAGGGTTTGTGGCAGTTTAAAGTTATGCCATTTGGATTATGCAACGCCCCGGCTACTTTTGAAAGATTAATGGAAATTGTACTCGCCGGATTGACTGGGGACGCCTGTCTTGTCTATCTAGATGACATTATCATCGTGGGCCGTACGTTAGAAGAGCATCTTCAAAACCTGGAACGCGTGCTTGTAAAGATCCGAAGCGCGAACCTGAAGCTCAGCCCGAAGAAGTGCTCATTCCTCAAACGGCAAGTAAGCTTCCTAGGCTACGTAGTGTCTGAAGATGGTATCCGCACGGATCCAGAGAAAATCATCGCCGTCAAGGATTGGCCGGTTCCAAAGGATAAGACGCAGGTCAGAGCATTTTTGGGTTTGTGCTCATACTACCGGCGATTCGTCCAGAACTTTGCGGATATTGCCAAGCCCTTACACAAGCTCACGGAGGAAAAGCGACAATTCTGCTGGGACGGCAGCTGCGGCATCGCATTCCAGGAGCTAAAGAATCGTCTGTGCAATACACCTATTTTGGGTTATCCTGATGCGGAAAATGAATTTATAGTTGACACAGACGCAAGTGATATCGGACTCGGAGGTGTGTTATCTCAACGGAAAGGTGATCTAGAGGTAGTTATAGCCTACTTCAGCAAATCCTTATCGAAACCTGAAAGGAATTATTGCGTCACGAGGAGAGAATTACTCGCCGTGGTGAAGACATTGCAGCATTTCAGCAAATATTTACTAGGGCGAAAATTCCTTATACGTACCGACCATGCTGCATTGAAGTGGCTATTACAATTCAAGAATCCAGAAGGACAAGTCGCCAGATGGATTGAGCTATTACAGGAATATGACTTTGTAATCGAACATCGCAGTGGGAGATCCCATGGCAACGCAGACGCATTGTCAAGAAGACCTTGCCCTGAAGACTGTAAGCACTGTGCCAAACAGGAGATAAAGGAAGCCATACCTGTGAAGATGCTTAAAACGGATCTGAGCGACGAATGGAAAGAAAGCCTACAACATGCTCAACAGGACGACGCAGACATCAAGCCAATATTTGAGTGGATTAAAGCAAGTGCTCCTAAACCCATGTGGAGTGACGTCGCTTCAATGAGTTCCATCACAAAAAGTTATTGGGCGCAATGGGACAGTTTAGTTATTCAGGATGGAGTCTTGTGCCGCAAATGGGAAAATGCTCGAGGAGACAGCTGTCATTTGCAAATGGTCGTCCCTAAAGTTAAGGTCCCAGATGTGCTACAGCTCTACCATAATGGATGTTCAGGGGGCCATATGGGAGTAAAAAGGACTCTGTTGAAGATACGTGAGCGGTTTTACTGGATCCACTGTCGCGACGACGTTGAGGACTGGTGTCGCAAATGTACGAGTTGTGCTGCTGTGAAAGGACCTCATACACGGAGCAGAGGTGCACTGAAACTGTATAACGTTGGGGCACCATGGGAAAGGATAGCCCTAGATGTTGCGGGACCGTTTCCTGAAAGTGAAAGCGGAAACAAGTACTTCATGGTTGTGATGGATTATTTCACGAAGTGGCCAGAAGTCTTCGCTATACCTAATCAAGAAGCTACTACGGTCGCAGATAAATTAGTTCACGAAGTCTTCTGTCGTTTCGGGGTGCCTCTAGAAATCCATAGCGATCAAGGAAGAAATTTTGAATCTCAGGTGTTCCAGGAAATGTGTCGGGTCATGGGTACTCACAAAACCAGAACGACCTCTTACCACCCGCAGTCAGATGGAATGGTGGAGCGATTTAATCAGACATTGGAGAGATATCTGGCAAAAGTTGTGGAAAGCAGGCAAAAAGATTGGGACAAGCACATCCAACCGTTTCTTTTGTCTTACCGAAGTGCGGTTCACGAAAGCACGTCAGTGACACCAGCTTATGCGAACTTTGGAAGAGAATTACGGTTGCCTGCCGACTTAATAACCGGTATACCACCTGACGCTCCACGCAATATCACCGATTATGCGAATGACTTGCGCAGCAGGATGAATGACATTTATGAGCATGTCAGACAATCAGGTCAACAAATGTCTGAAAAGATGAAGACCCGTTACGACCGAAAGACAAACAATAAGAGCTTCGATGAAGGTTCGTTAGTGTGGTTACATAACCCAGTCCGCAGTAAAGGGAAGTCTCCTAAGCTGCAAGCTAAATGGGATGGACCATACCGAGTTGTGACCAAGATTAACGATGTCACTTACCGAATACGGAAGAGTCCAAGAAGTGCGCCAAAGATAGTTCATGTGGATCGATTGGCGCGATATTATGGGCCTGACAATGCTCGGGACGAGCATGTCTTAGGAGGGGGCAGTGTAACGCCATCTCGTAGCGAGTAATAAGACTACCAAACTCAGCGCCATCTAGTAGCAAATCGCAGTACTACTACGTAACGTCTTTCGGGAATGTTCTGTCAAGGTACTTCTATGCAACGTGTTATCTAGAAGCATCTCGAAGGTGTGGAATGTTCGCGATATTTCTTCCGTGAAAACTCCAGAGTAATCTAGAGTAATGACCGCACTATAAAGGCGGAGCACTTCGGTGGTGGAGGATCAGTATTTCCAGAGCGATAATACGAGTTATACCTGCGAGTTCAAGTGCGATTAAAAGTGTTCAGTGAAGCTTATAGTAAAGTGTTAATTAGTGGTGTAATAAATAAAGTGTTTTAAGGTAGATTTACCGGCATTTCAATTCGGTAGAACCCCGGCTCGTAACAATATTGTCCCAAAAAACCAACACACTACACAACAAACTCTGGACAGATCTAACGGACTGTGTCCTAACGGGGCATTGCCTCCTAAATAACCATCTATATACGATTGGCATTACAGACAGTCCCCTTTGCAGGGCATGTATGGCTGAGGAGGAGACGGTCAGCCATCTGCTACTGCGATGTGAGGAAGTAAGAAACTACAGGGCGAAACATCTCGGCAACCCAGAAACCGTCCCTGAAGCTCTGCGCAACCTGCAGGGCCTGCTGGCGTTCCTGGAAGAGATCGGCTGGCTCGCGTAAACGAGTAGAAGAGAGTCCTACCCGCACGCAAAACCCGCGCAATAGACGTGGAATTGCGGAGACCAGCCTGCGTCGACAAGTACAAGTACAAGTACATGTACTAGCAGTTGTTGAACACACCACTACTCTGACTATATAACATTTCTCTCTACATCACCAGGATTTGTGTTTTCATATTCGACATGGATAGTAGATTTGAAAAGAGCTTGGAGGAGCTGGAAACTCTGTTTACAAGCCGTCTGCAGAGCCACGAGGAGAGGTTGAAGGAGGCTTTGGCCTCACCTGTACCAGTTCAGTCGGATATAACAGCTCTTTCTGTGGAATTCCGTGAGTTCAAGTCTTTTGTTATGGACTCCTTAGGGCACTTGAAGACTCAAGCACAACTCTTTTCATTGGGCATGGACCGCCACGAAACCACCATGAGGCGGAACGTCTTATTGCTGCATGGTGTTCCTGAAAAGTCAGGTGAAAAGCTACATTCCATTGTTTCTGACATATTATCTAACAAAATGCAAGTGCCCGATGTAAACAGTAATACCTTGGAAGTTTGTCATCGCCTCGGATCAAGTAAAGGTAAGCCCCGGCCCATAGTTATTCGATATCGAGATATGGAGCACCGTCACTTAACATGGGACAATAAAACTACATTGAAGGGCACTGGCTTGACCATCTCAGAATACCTTACCAGGATCAGGCACCAGGTTTTTTTATCAGCCCGGAAGTATTTCCAAATTAAATATGTATGGTCTACTGGAGGAGTTATCAACATTATAACACCTGACAAGGCACGCCATAGAATCGAATCAATGGCCGAGTTGAATTCGCTCATTGTGAAATTTCCCATTGACTCAGCGAATAGCACTACATCTACAACGACGGTTGCTGATACGACTGAAGTGAAAACTCCAGCTGCACCCTCACACACCGACAGCAAAAAGCACAGAGCCTGTCGTCGATAGTCGCTGTTTTATGCCTATCTATTTATATTTAATTTTCAATTGTAATTGTTCGGTGATCGTTTTCGCTGTCGTTGCAGCCGCACTTGCATTGCAATATTAATTTCTGATACGATTCAACTTACGTTATGTGTAACCCAGTATTAAATGTATTACTTTATTGTCGGTAGGTATAGAATAGTTAGGTAATCGATGAATTGTTATTCATTTCAATCACGATGGAACTTTGTTTGTTATTGTTACTGACTGACGTCGGACGTTTGTTGTGACAATCTTGACAGTCTTGGCATTACTTTACAGTCATCATTCACCGAGCCTTTTCCCAACTCAGTTGGGGTCGGCTTTCCAGTCTAACTGCGATTCGGCTGAACTTTGATATTTTCCGTGAAGCGACTGCCATCTGACCTTCACAACCCATGGGCGATATCGAAGTTCTGCAGTTAGACCGGTCGGATTTTTGATTTAGGGCTCCAACTACCCCTAACGACTGCCATAGATGTTCGTATGACAACCGGGACCGACGGCTTAACGTGCTCTCCGAGGCACGAAGGGGTCTCAATGTATTAAGAAATGGTCACCCATCCTAAGACCGGCCTGAGTCGATGTTGCTTAACCTTTGCAATGTGTTAACATTGTCGGTTACCACTAGACCACGAGCCCCTTGGCATTACTTTACAGTAAAATGACATATTCCAATGTTATTGTTTCAAAATTAGTTTCTTTGGCCAGGCTAAGGTTTTTGTGACATACTGCCAAGTTTTCAATATGCCATCCTAGCTTGTCACTCACATGATGCTGGCGTTTGCGTTCCGCTGTACTCTTGAATTTGCGGTGTGGTTGCGGTAATTTTTGTATTACTTCCAATTTTCTCTTTTTCTCATAGTCTGTATTTTGTTTAATCTTTTCCAATAGCTGAGAGTGGGAGTGTTCGACGTTTAGTTATTTGTTTAATTAGTACAAGTATTATATAATTTATGTACCTTTATTTATCTTATCTACTTATTTAGTTATAGTTTTATTATTATATCTATACTCATCAGCTAGTTATTTATATATTATGTACATATAATGGATTACGAGTCCTCTGATGAGGACAGCTTTTATTCTTGCTCTCCATCTAACGTAAGCTTTGTCAGCACTGACAGTGACCATTCTATAGCCTTGACTTTACATGACCGGTTATCCTATCTGTTTACCGAGTTTCCTAAAAATCTAAATATCGTACATATTAATGCCCAGAGTGTCTCTCATCATTTCTACGATCTTCTGGCAACCTTTAGCAACGTGTCGATGCCCTCTTGATTTCTGAATCTTTCTTGAAACCGTCACTGCCCTCCTCGCTCTTTGCTATTCCTGGATTTGTGCTTATTCGCAAAGACAGGGTTGGCAAGGGATGCGGAGGTGTGGCGATTTATCTACGTGACGATATTCCTTATAGAGTTATCAGTGCCTCCCAAAGGATGCTATTGGTTCACATTCTACCTCTCTCTGCTACACATCATTTTCCTAACTGCATCCCCTCTCATTTAGACTTGATCGTTACCTCCTCACCCGACCTTGTGGCCACACATTATTATTTCCAACGGGGGCGCCGGTGACCAGACGGACGATCCACCCGCGATGTTTGCAGGCCATTTCGTCCATTTCCGTCAAACATATTGTGGCCACACATGGGCAACTAACGGCTAGCTACTCCTATCACGACCTTCTCACACGGAACTACGGGGGTATGGACCAGGGCGCATTGCAGCGTGACGCGAAGGACATCGATTGGACGTCTGTGTATGAGAGTGATAGTGTTGATCAGAAAGTTACCATCCTGAACACTACAGTTACTGCTCTCTTCGACCGGCACGCGCCGAAACGTAGAATAAAGGTGAAACACTTACCGGCCCCGTGGATCACCGATGAGATCAAGGCAGACATGGCTTGTCGAGACAAGGCCAAACGTAGGTACAAGCGTCACCCGACAGAGGTAAATTTCATTCAGTTCAAGGAATTGCGAAATCGCTGCGGTCGTCTGTGTCGTGATGCCAAACGTCGCCACTTTCACAAGTCTCTTGACACCCGTAATTCCTCCAAACTCTGGAAATTTCTCAAGTCCAATGGTATCGGCAAGTCACCTAACTTAAACAGCCATGACATTGACTTATCCGCTCTTAATGCACATTTCTCACTTCCCCCTCTCATTCTCGACCCCGGTGTGAAGTCTAGTACTTTGCACGATCTCCCGCTTCTGCCGGTACCAGTGTCCCCTTCGTTTAAGCTAGCTGCGGTCGACGAGAGCGATGTAAAATAGTCGCTCCTGTCGATCACCTCTACTGCTGTAGGTAACGATGAGTTATGTACAAAAATGTTCTCTCCCATACGTCCTGCCATACTCCCCATCCTCACCGATATATTTAATTCCTCACTGTGCTCAGGTTGTTTCCCCCGCGCCTGGAAAGAGCTCTCCTGGGACGAGCCTCTCACAGGCGATTTCCTCTCCGACTGGATGAACTTCTTAAATCGATTACAGGCAATTACATTGGTCTCATTGCCTTCACCATTCCAAAGTTGGAACTGTCAGGGGCCGCCCTACTTACTAAGTTATTGAATCATATTAACTCCACCCTGGGTAAATCGGTGGAGTTCTCGGAAATTTATGCCTGGTCGGATAGCCAGATCGTCTTGGCTTGGCTACAGGCCTCCCCTCACAGGTTGGAAGTTTTTGTGGCCAATCGGGTGTCAGATCCAGGCTTCGGAAACGCAGCTAGATCAGCTGCGGAGACACGTGCCGGGTGAACTCAATCCTGCCGATGTCGCATCACGGGGTTGTGATGCCCCTACTTTGGTTGATCATCCCCTCTGGTGGGGTCCAAAGTGGCTGGCGGATTCAGTATCCACCTGGCCTCCCACGGTTTTGGATGCCATGAATGCCCTGCCTGGCATTCGAGTAGCGGCAGCTGAAACAACGGTTATAGATGAGGATCCTCTCCTAGCGAGGTGTGGTTCCCTTGGAAAACTTTTGGCAGTCACGGGCTGGATATATAGGTTTATACGAACTCTCGGAAGGTGGGTGCACGGAGCACCTCACCTTATCTATCAGTAGACGAACGCCGGGCCGCACTGATGTTCTGGGTCCGACGCGTTCAAGCGGTTCGGTTCGCTGATGAATTACGGGTTGTTGGATCCTCGGGTCGACTTAAGGGAGCGATTGCAAGGCTGAATCCCTTTCTCGACCAATCAGGTTTACTTCGAGTCGGCGGTCGACTCAGAAATTCTCAGCTACCTTACGGTGCGCGTCATCCACTCCTACTACCTAAGGATGGTGACTTTGTCCAACTTTTGGTTACGGATCGGCATATTAATAACTCGCACGCGGGTTGTAACGCACTTCTGGCTATCTTACAGCGCGAGTTCTGGATTTTGTCCGCACGTCGGTGTGTGCGTTCAATAATTTTCAAGTGCATGTCGTGTTATCGGTTAAAAGCGACTACAATGCATCCTATGATGGGTGATTTACCGGCAGATCGTGTGACGGTCACTCGGCCATTTGAGGGCGTGGGCACAGACTTTGCGGGCCCTTTCACTGTCAAGGCTTCGCACTTACGGAAGGCGAAGACCTATAAAGCGTACTTGTGCATATTCGTTTGCCTATCTACCAAGGCAGTTCACTTGGAATTAGTGTCTTCTCTCAGTACTGAAGCGTTTATCGCGGCGCTTGAACGCTTCGTCTCACGGCATGGTCTGCCAAACCTTATACGGTTTGGATTGTGGCACCAATTATCAGGGAGCTGATCGTTACCTACGGGAGGTGCATCAGTTCTTGACGGACGGGAAAACTGAAATCGGACAAATGTTAGCCAAGCGTGGGGTCTCCTGGAAGTTTGTGCCCCCCGCGTGTCCTCACTGGGGCGGCATTTTTGAAGCTACCGTCAAATCCGCCAAGACACATATGCGACGTGTCATAGGTACACTATCCTAACATTTGAGGAACTTGCCACGGTCCTCTGCAGAGTTGAAGCAACTCTGAACTCTCGGCCATTGTGTCCGCTCTCTACGGACCCTAATGATCTGGAGGTCTTGACGCCGGGTCATTTCCTCATAGGTCAACCCCTAACGGCTTTACCGGAATATTCTTATCTTGGCACTCCTCAAGGTAGGTTGTCAAGATTTCAGATGCTCCAACAAATGTCTCAGAATTTCGGTCATCGGTTTTCGTTGGAGTATCTGAACATTCTACAGCAGCGGATCAAATGGACTGATAAAACGGATCCTGCACGGGTGGGAGATCTGGTCCTCATTAAGGACACTAATCAGCCTTCTCTTAAATGGCGTCGGGCACGCATTCTTCGGCTCTATCCGGGTTCGGACGGTACTCCACGGTTTGCAGAGGTTTCTGTCGGAGATTCCATTCTGCGTCGCGCGGTAGCTTCTTGTTATGTATGTAATGAATGAAGAGAAATGGTATACGGATTAATACGTTTATTAATATGAATAATACGAATTTGTACAATGCGTTATGTTCCATGGCCGTATCGTAATGCCACAAGATGGCCTCCCTCTAGTGCTGTCCCGATCATTTAGTGATGTAATGGAATGTGAATGTAGGGGACGTAACAGTCTCCCCAACGTTCAATTTACAAGTTAAGTCTCTGCGGTGCTCTTCTCGCTCTTGTGCTCCGACGTACATCTGGCTGACTCCCTGCTGGTGCCTCTGAGTGGACTCTGGGAGATGGCTGCTTCATGTGTGTGTGTAATTCACCAGCTTCCTGAGGTGCATTTTGATTTTCAGCTATCTTCTCATCCGGTGATGGCTGGTAGGTATCAGGTATCGTTTTTCTTTCAGGTGTATTTTGCTTTTCAGGAATTATCTGCCTCTCTGGTAAATGCGGGTAAGCATCGGGCTCTTTTGAAGGTGCCTTGGCTTCGGGTATTTGTCGATGAGTATCATGTATGCATTTTCTAGTAAGTACATTTCCTTCCTTGCAGCTTGTCCTCATCATCTGATCTATGTGTCTTATATGTTTCGTATTGTCTACATTAATTTCGTAATGTAACTTTCCCATTCTCTTAGTAACTATTCCAAATTTCCATTTTATATCATTGTAGAATCTTATTTGTACTCTGTCCCCACTTTTAAATTCTTCGATTTTGCCATGTACTTCTTCGTTCTCTAATTTTCCTTTATGTATCTCTCTTTTCACTAAATCCAATTTAGTTCTATAGATTCTCTTATACATCATTTCACCGGGGCTCACGCCAGTGTAACTATTTGGAACTTTTCTGTACTGCGTCAGAAATGTAGATAATTTTTCTTGTAGAGTTCCTTTTTCATGCATCATACTCTTCATTTTCTTTTTGAAAATCTGGACATATCGTTCCACTTGTCCATTCGTAGCCGGATGGAACGGTGATGTAAATTTGTGTTGTATTCCATTTCCTTTTAGGAAAGTTTGCATTTCTTCTGATTTAAATTGAGTTCCATTATCCGATACAATTAAAACTGGTAGTCCAAATGTAGTAAAAATGTTCTTTAGTATTTTTATTGTAGCTGTAGCTGTAATTGATGTTGTAGGGATCACTTCAAGCCATTTAGTGTAGGCGTCCACCACTATCAAAAAATAATTGTTCATAAATGGTCCAGCATAATCAACATGAAGTCGTGTCCACGGTTCTTTAGGATATTCCCATGTATGAATTGGTGCTTTTGTAGGGTTATTCTTCAGTAAGCAACAGGTTCTACATGCTTTAGCCATGTCTTCAATATCACGGTCAATATTTTTCCACCACACATAACTTCTTGCCAGTGCTTTCATTTTAACAATGCCTGTATGTGCTGTATGTAGTTCTTGTAAGATGGTTTGCTGTAAAGCTTTTGGTATGATAAATTTCATTCCCATAAAGATACATCCGTTTTGTAATGAATATTCATGCGCTGTTTTGGTATTTCCTTTCCCCGATTGTATGTCATTGTATAGTTGTATTAATTCTTGATCTTTAGCTGTAGCTTCCTTAATTTGTTGTAGTGTAATTGGCATCATTTTAATCTGACTTAAGTAGAATGTATCATCATCTGTCAGTGTTTCCATCTCTGCAGCCTTCTTCTCTGTACAAATAATTCTTGATAAATAATCTGCATTAGCATGTTCTGTAGTCTTTCGTAATTTGATGTTGTAGTTAAATCCAGATAAAAAATTTGCATAATGAACTAGCCTTATTGCTGTAGTAGTAGGCAAGGCTTTTTCAGGGTGTAGTATTCTTGCCAGTGGCTGATTATCAATGATTAGTGTAATTTTCCTTCCGTAGCAATATTGGAAGAACTTCTTCAGGCCCCAGATCAAAGCTGCCGCTTCCTTGTCAAGTTGACTATATCCTTTTTCGGCTTTTGCAAGTGATTTGGAAGCGAAAGCTATGGGTCTCTCCGTTTTGTCTGGCATAATGTGGGATAAGACTGCACCGTATCCTGTTGGTGATGCATCAGTTGCCAATGTTACTGGTAAGTGTACTTGAAATGGTGTTAGGACTTTTTCACTACTAATTTCTTGTTTCCACTTTTGAAACATCTCTTCACAGTCTTTTGTCCAGACGAATTTTGTATTTTTCTGTAGTAGATTGTATAAGGGATTTAATTTAGAAGCAAGGTTGGGAATAAATTGTTGATAATAGTTTATCACTCCCAGAAAAGTTCTTAATGAGGAAACATCCGTCGGACGTGGGCTGTTCTTTATATCTTTTACTTTCTCTTCTGTTGGGTGTAATCCATCTTTATCAATTAAATGACCTAAGTAATTTATTGATTTCTTGAAAAATTGACATTTGTTTTTGTTCAGATGTAGTCCGCATTCCTGTAGTTTTTCGAAAACCGCTTTAATTCTAGAGTGAAGTTCAGTGTATGTGCGTCCTTGAATAGCCACATCATCAAAGAAACATGCCGTACCTTGCAGTCCCTGCAGTGTCTGGTCCATGTAACGTTGCCATTGGTTCGGAGCTACCTTCACCCCAAACATTAAGCGATTTACTTTATATGTGCCTTTGCTCGTGCTCAAGGTTTGCATGTCTGCTGTAGCAGCATCAGCCTTCATGTGTAAGTAAGCTTGATTTATATCCAATGTACAGAAATAGCGACCACCACTTAATTTACTGAATACTTCTTCAATTCTTGGTATGGGGTAGTTGTCATCCATAAGATTTTTATTAAGCGTAGCACTGTAGTCTGCACACAATCATAACTTTCCATTCGATTTAACTACAGGAACTACCGGTGTACCCCATTGTGAATATGTGACTTTCTCCAAGATTCCAGCTCTTTCAAGACGGTCAATTTCTTTTTCTACTTGGTCTTTGAGAGCAAAAGGTACTGGTCTCGGTTTCAAGAATACCGGTGTAGCTGTATCTTTCAGTTTGTATGATACTCGATAGTTTGTAACTTCACCAATTTCTTCAGAAAATATGTTCTTATATTGATTTAGTAAGTTATGTAATTTTGCTTTAAACTGTTTTTCTGTAATATCATTTTCTTCTTTGTAAATAGAATTTATTTCAAGTTGTATGTTCAGTTTTCTAATCCATTCTCTTCCTATGACTGCATCTACGTTTCTGTCAATCACGAATAGTCTTCCTTCTACTTCTGTATTTTTGTATTTGATATAGACATTGCAAGTGCCCAAGGGTTGTATTATTTCTCCGGTGTATGTACGTAGCTTTACTAATGTTTTTGTAAGTTTAAGGCTGCTGAAATGATTCTTGAAGTATTCTGCAGAACAGGTTGTAACTGCTGCACCCGTATCCAGCTCCAAGGTATGTAAGTTCCCATTTATTTGTAATGTAATATTAAATTTTTCATTTTGTGTATTATTTCCTTGAATTATTTTCTGTATTTCATATATTTCCTCTTTATTTTCATCCATGGGTATTTCGTATACTAGGTCTAGTTGTCTCTGATCTTTGAAACATACTGATTGGATATGTCCTTTTATATTACATTTCTTACAGTATAGTTTATTTTTCAGGTTACACTGTTTGGCTGTATGATTTTCTTTCCCACATCGAAAACATTTTATTTCTCTTCCATTTTTGTTGTTGTATGTATTATATGTACTTGTTGTATTTGGTTTGTAATTGATATCACTTTTCTTCCTTTGTAACATTGAAATTTTATTCATATTTGATGGTACCTCAGGTCCCATTTCCCGGGTTTCAGATTTTGCAGTTTCTATTGCTAATGCAATTTTTATCAAATCATCAAATTTTGTAGAAGTTTCCTGTAATAACCTCTCTTTTATTTCCACATTATTGAGACCCCGTATAAACTGGACACGGAGGTGTGTATCGAAGGTGCTCTGTTCGCAATTATTACAGATGAAATTACAGTTGCCACCTATTTCTTTCAACCCAGCTACATAGTTAGCAATGCTTTCGCATTCTTGTTGTTGCCTCAGACAGAATTTATGTTGCTGTAATACCTCTCCGGGTTCAGGTGCAATGTGATTTTTTAATATTGCTAATAAATGTTCATAGGATTTTAATTCCGGAGTTTCTGGGGCTGTGAGATTTTTCAAAATTTGGTAGTATTTTGGTCCCACACAATTGAGGAATATTTGTATTTTAGTTTTAGAATCACTTACTTTTTTTAATTCTATATAATTTTGAAGTCTTTGTATATAGCTGTCAAAAGTTTCATTTATTTCATCATATGGTAACAAGTTAATTCCACTTACAGTGTTTTTAGTTGCGTTTTGTGATAGTAGAAACGCTTCTTGCAACGCCGCTTGTTGGCTTTGAACACCACGTAATGTTTCCACCAACTGCGACATCAACGTACCCAGCTCTTCCGCCATTTTGCTTAGCTAATTTGCGTAAATTTCTTAATGGAATGGATATTTTAGGAAGTGTGAAGCGGGCTATCATCACAGGAATGTAGGAAGCCCCTGGATCATTGGTATACAGGTTTAGGAACACTATGATGTGTGGAAAAGTAAAATTCTCACACAGTATGCTGTAGTGCTGCTGCACGCCACGTTGTTGTAAACTTTGTAAAGTCAACTTACTTTTCACCGAACTTTCCACTATTCTCGTCGCCAATTTGTTATGTATGTAATGAATGAAGAGAAATGGTATACGGATTAATACGTTTATTAATATGAATAATACGAATTTGTACAATGCGTTATGTTCCATGGCCGTATCGTAATGCCACAAGATGGCCTCCCTCTAGTGCTGTCCCGATCATTTAGTGATGTAATGGAATGTGAATGTAGGGGACGTAACACTTCTCTCTCTCGTTTGCCTGTTTCTTAGCGAACAGAGATTCCTCTGTCCGGAGCGGGGGTATGTTTGGTAAAGAACGGTTCGGAACGAAGTTTATTGACTGTCAAGTTGGAACTACTCTTGTCACTTTTTGACAGTACTTTTTCACTTTGACAGTTCCCAGTTGAAACGGATACCTCTCTCGGCGCGTGCCGGCGGTCTAACATTTTTATCGGTTATAAAAAGAAACTATTGGTATTAATATGCACCGGGCATATCTTACGGAATTATAACGGTTTGCGAAGCACCTTCGGCGGAACAGTGTGCTCTCTGGTCGGTTTACGGGACGTTGAATCGGAGTCCGCCGACAAAGTTACCTTGGAATGACAACGGGAGTACGAACACTTACCAAGTATTAATTTGTATGGTTTATTGGTATATTACAATTCATTTAGCTAGGATACATTACACATACAGGGAGGCTTTACCAACGGACGACGGGAAGCATCATGGTAAGTACCTAGTTAATAATCAAACATAAATTATTACTCAGCCCTGCGATACCGCAGGCGACTATGTATGAGAAGTCGGGCTTTTCCATACACTTTCTTATCCAAAGTCCTTAAGCATCTAGTGCATCGCCAATTATCTAGACAACTAACGCAACATGATCTTCTCTGTCCCCTGCAATCTGGGTTTCGGCCAGGTCACAGCACTGTGACAGCACTTCTAAAGGTTACCGATGATATTCGTTGGACCATGGAGAACAAATCTCTTACTGTATTAGTGCTACTGGATATCAGTAGTGCGTTCAACTCCGTGGACTTCGATATCCTGATCGGTATTCTTAAGTCACTTAACTTTTCCACGGAATCTGTGGCCTGGTTCGATTCATACCTTCGCGGGCGCTCGCAGTGTGTCCGGCTTGATGACTTACGTTCAGACTGGCGAGACCTCATTGCCGGTGTACCTCAAGGTGACGTTCTTTCTCCTTTGCTTTTCTCCATTTTCATCAACTCTGTCGTTCGAGTAATCTCGTCTAACTTCCATCTATATGCAGACGACTTGCAGCTGTATCGTCATTTTGCGCTGAATGAATACAGAACGGCTATTGGTGCCGTTAATCACGACTTGAATGCCATTAGCAACTGGGCAAAATCTTTCGGTCTTTTAATAAATCCCACTAAATCTCAGGCTCTGATCATTGGAAGCAGGCAGATGAGGGGTGGTCTGGATGGAAATGGTCTTCCCCCTATCTTGCTGGATGGTGCTCCAATCGTGTACGCTGATACTGCAAAAAATCTGGGCGTGGTAATGGACAGCACTTTATCCTGGGAGACACATGTTGGCGAGGTCAGCAAAAAGGTGCACTACACTTTCCACACGCTCAAATGCCTCCAGAGCTTTCTGCCCCTAGATATCAAGGTCTCACTTGCTCAGACTCTAATTCAGCCTATTTTGGACTACGCGGATGCTTGCTATTTGGATGCTACTGAGGAGCTTTTAAATAAGCCTGAGCGCTTGCAAAATGTATGTATCCGTTTTGTTTTTAATCTACGTAAGTATGATCATGTTTCGCAATTTCGCAAGGAACTTAAGTGGCTCCCAATCCGTCTTCGGAGAGACACTCGGATATTATGTCTCCTTTATAATATCCTACATAATCCGGCTTATCCTTCCTACCTGCGGGAGCGGTTCTCCTACATGAACACTCCCGGTACTCCTTGTAGATCTCACCTCATGTACCGCCTAAACTTTCCCTCCCACAAAACCGATTTCTACTCCTATTCCCTTACCGTTCATGCGGTCAGGCTGTGGAACTCACTACCCCTTGATATACAAAGCTGTAAAACTCTTCCTATCTTTAAAAGTAAAGTCAAAACACATTATCTGTCCTCCTTACCCTAGCTATATATGGTAGTATATGTAAGTATTGTATATATAGCTCAGTATATATTTATCTATGTATATATTATAGCACCCATAGTTTATGTAGGTTTATTTATTTACTTGCACTGCACACACTTAGCCTTTTCACTCTTACTTCTCCTCTCAGGCCTGCTGGAAGAGATTCCTTTAGGAATAAGTAGTGCCCTTGTACTATGCTCACTTTATTCTTTTGTACTTCTGTTTCTTGTTTATTTTTTTGTGTGTATGTACAAAAATTATAAAATAAATAAATAAAAAAATAAACAAAAGAACATCTTGCGCTGGCAGAATGAAGCGGTTTAGTATGATATCCCTGTCGGACCGCGCAAAGAATCGCGATTGTATTTTCATGTATAAAATATTACAAAAACTTCTTAGCTGTCCACAACTGTTAAATGGTATTAATATTCGTGCCCCAGCTAGATATCCTCGTCATAGAATTACACCTTTCCATCCACCGCTACGTAGAACGGTCTTTGGAGCCAACTCGCCATTGCCTAGACTCTCACGGATTGCCAATGAGTGTAGTGATCTTGTGGATAAATATGCTGATTCGTACGGAAAGTTCCGATCCACACTTTTGAACTATAACTTTATGGATAATGTTAATAATGTACCATAGCATTGTTTTAATTATAATTTTTTTATCTAAGTTGTGTTCTGTATTGTACAACTTAACTTATCTTGTTTTTTGTATCTATCTTTGTTGCAAGCTGTATTTGCCTATAATTGTTTGCAACATTTATCAAAAAATATATATATCATAATACTTTGTATAATGTACATGTAAGAGTGTTAGCAAATGTTGGCAATTCTTAAATAAACTAGGCGGTTCGCCGAAATGTCGAAATAAATAAGACGGAGTGAAAGACAGGTTAATTGCATTACGGCATAAATAAATCACACCTATCGGATGAATAGTTCCATAGTTAAGAATTTAAAGGTTTTAATTATTAAATTGGGCGCGCGAGATCCAACAATCGACTTATTACCAAAAACTATACAGCAAAGCACGTTAATGTGTTCTATCTGCAGCCAAATTTCCAGTCGATAAGTTTAAAATTGCGACCGGTATCGTGGCACAAAGTTTTTCGATTGAGACCAAGTATGAAGAAGACTCCGCTGCGCTCCGTCTTAATAAATAAGTAACCGCTCAAAGTTGGAAGAAACGATACCATGCTCAGCCAACAATCAGTAAGAACTATTAGTTCGGGAAGGACTAAATTCTTCAAGAGTTCAGTAAATTCATCTAACCCGTACGTTGTTACTATGCGAGATGCGCCGCCACATGCACATGACCGTGCTGCACCTATATAATCTGTGTGAGTAGGTGTGTTATGCATCTCTGCATACCCTTTAGGAGATAGAGGTAGGCGTGTTGAATGTATGGAATTAGGTACCTATATAAATGTTTATTAACATTTCAAAAAACTTAAGTAAGGCAGACAAAAAACTTACCCTTCAATCTGACGTGTACTTGTACGTAGCAGAACGATACTGCGTAACTCCTCCCCTCGTAAGTGATACGTGGTTTTGTAGCATAATATCCTGAGTTAGTCAAAATATAACATTCCCATATTCCAGCCATGTCTGCTGTAACTTTATTTACCTGTTGAACAATTTAAATATTAAGGCTACCGTATACGAAGCGATTTACCTTCAGGTCTTACTTACCGGATGCAACTCCGCATCGTGTTTGTGTAATGTGGTTAGCTCGCGCCAATCGCCTGGAGAGACTGAAGCGTGTACCTACGTAACGTGCTCAAATCCGATTAGTCCAAATGTCGCAGTTTGATCTGATGCGATTTAAGATAATGCAAACCCTAAACTTTCAAATCTACAATATTAGAAATGAACCAGCTGATTACCGGCGTGATTTCGTTTTCTCGTTACCATTTCCCACGGGAACACATTACCGGAATATAAAGTAGCCAAGGTCGCTCGGGAATAATGATCTACAAATTAGTAAAAGATGTCATAATCGGTTCAGTATTTTGGAGCCTATTCAATGCGTTTGCAATAAAATACTATAAAGCTTGTGTTATGGGATTTAGATGACTGCAAAACATAAATACTTCTACGAGTACAAACGTACCTACATAATTATACAATATTTTCAAGTTCTTCACGCCAGTTGTAGATTTTAGAGGGGTGGAGGAAACGCCCTGTTTTCGCAAAGATAATGCTTTTCAAAGCTAAATATCACGCAAACGGATACTTAAATCAAAAAATCACTTTAGGTTGCTCATATTGAATTTAAAAGACCAATCTTATGATACCCCACGCGACGGTGTAGACGTGAGAAAAAAATATCAACCCCACTTTACGTGTAGGGGAGTTACCCCAAAGAAAATATTTTTCAAAATTTATTTTAGCACTTTTTCGGTGTAGTTTCTCCCAAATTTTTCTAGCACTAACCGTTTGGGAGAAAAGTCGAGGACCGACGGACACGACAAAACTATAAGGGTTCTAAATCTTTTTCTACGGAACCCTAAAAGATATAAAATTCGATTTTTTTTTTATTTGTTAGTTTACATAAAACACTATTCATATGAGACAGAATGTAAGTACAGTTGGCGCCATCTAGTGTTAATCTGTGGTAGGAACTTGTTCAATCAACTCTAGGTCTTCTCACATTTGATTCCAAGTCGTTGTTTCATTGTATTTTAATCCACATCCTTCACATGCGACGTACACCACTCATTATGACAGCAGAACAGTATCTGCCCTACACAATTGTATGGTAACGAACATGCTGGTCATTCACCACGCTGTGTTACGCGTCACCGCGCCAGACTCGCGTGTTCCCATGCTATCCCATGCGTACGACGCTGTCACACACGTTTAAAGTGCCATGTCATAGCGCGTAGATAACGTAAAGGCCAGAAGTCGTAAGACGTAGGACCAGTGTGTCGCTGTTTCTCGCTGTGAAGGACCTGTGTATTTTAAACTTTATTCATATAAGTCACAATGAATGTCAAAAGATACTACGTTCCAGATTCGCTAGAACCTGTGAGATAATAAATAGCAATAATATCGGGTACTGGCTATCTACCTACTTATGTGTCACTGCGGGCTTTAGCTAGACAAATTACAGGAGACTCAGTACTGTTTAGTTAAAAACCATTAGTATGTATAGCCCGTAAGCACTTTGTAAAATCCGAGTTGTTCCCCATTTTTGTTACTAGATGGCGCTTATCGATTCTAATTCAAACTATCGAAATGTTTGGTACAAATCACATGTATGACACATTTTTATGCATCAAAAAGTTTTCTGTGAGTGTAAATAATAGTGAATAAATACAAGTGCAAGTTATAGTGAGTGTTTTAATCTAATTAAGTGAACATTGGACCTTACGAGCCGGATTAATTATAAGTAAAGTGTAAAATTAAAATAACTTAATAAAATATTGTGTGTGGTTAGAAAGACTTAGTACATTTTGCAAATTAAAAGGACTTGTGTAAATTCGTGAGTGAGTTGAGTTCAAAACACTTAGAAAAATTGTGAGTTAAAAACACTTAGAAAAATTATGTGTTAAAAACACTTAGAAAATTCGTGAGTTAAGAACACTTAAGAAATTCGTGAGTTTTTAAAAAACACTTAGAATATTTAGCGGCAAAAAAGACTTAGAAGAATTTTCGATTAAAAATCAAATAGAAAATTTTAAGGACTGAAAAATTTAAGGACTTAGAATAATTTCATAAAACTTTTACTTCGCTTCTAAAAGTGATTTTGGACTTGTGTTTTTTGTGAAACCTAAACTTCGGCTTTCATCGAGTACCTACTTAGCGACGAAATATAATACAATGGCGGATACACATATTAAACAATATGTTTCAGTTGTTAAACAGAACTCAACTAAAATCGAAAAATTACTTGCAAATACTAAGAAATGTGCTAAAGACAAACGAACGAGAGGGTTTTTGGATACCCGTATGGAGATTTTGCAAAGTTATTGGACGGTTTATACTAAACACTATGAAGCCGTTGCATCATCGGCAGAGGATGTTATTTTAAAAACAGAACACAATCTTAACTTGGAAGAGAATTTTGGACAAACTGAGGAACAGTACCTGGAGTTGATGGCTTGGCTAAAGGATAAGTTGTATGCGCTAAGTCCGACGACTACTGCTAATAGTGCTGCTGGTGCTCCTGCAGATTTAAAGACACATTCTGACAATTCCAAAGCTAGACCAAAGCTTCCACCGATATCAATACCACAATTTTCTGGTGATTACAATCAGTGGTTGAGTTTTAGGGATTTGTTTAGCTCACTGATTCATAATAATGACCGATTGACTAAAATAGAAAAACATCACTATTTAAAATCTAGTTTGTCTGGAGAAGCTGAACAATTACTGAAGAATTACTCGCTGACTGAAGCCAACTATGAGGATGCGTGGAGGAAACTGAATGAGAGGTATGAAAACCAAAGAATGATTGTCAATAATATCTTAAGTCGGTTCTTGAGTCAAAAGACATTAACTGCTGAATCTGCAAAGGGCATAAAGGAGATTATGGATACTTCTAGCCAGTGTCTTACTTCCCTTACAAACCTAGAGATCGATTATTGGAATGCCATAGTCGTGCACATTTTAGTCTCAAAGCTGGACAGAGAAACTCACAAGCTTTGGGAGCAATCATTAGAAAATTCTACAAGCATTCCAACGTATGAAGATCTTAATAATTTTCTTGAGAAACGATTTCGAGCCATGGAAATGATAAATTTGTCACAGCCTCCACAAAGAAATACTCCAAAACCCGTTCCACAATCACCGAAGGTCACCACAATAAAAACATTTGTTTCTGAAATAGAAAGCACTTGCACATACTGCTCACAGAACCACTATATTTGCCATTGTAAAGGTTTTGCCTCACTCTCTGTTGTTGAGCGTCAAGATTTCATCAAGAAAAATAACCTGTGTTTTAACTGCCTAGTAAAAGGTCACTCCGTCTTTAACTGTAGACAAAGTACAGTCTGCAAAAAATGCAAACGTCGTCATCATACTTTGCTGCATTTTACTTCTTCGAAAGACAATGCTGCCGTTGAAACTAACCAGGAGAATGAACCACCTAAGAGAGATTGCCCGGTATCAACAACTTCGTGTAACGTGAGTACTAGCCTGAAAGTTGAAACTAAAGATGATCTTGTGATTTTAGCTACTGCGATAATAAAAGTGAACGCCAAGAGGGGTGGTACTTACGCATTGAGAGCTCTTATTGATCAGGGTTCACAAGGTTCTTTCATCTCTGAAGCTGCTGTGCAATTATTGAATCTTGAACGCACTCCTGTTATTGGCAAAATCTCGGGTATTTCGAACACATCAGTGGTAACTACAAAGTCTATGGTATCACTTACAGTCCACTCCACAAAAGATAATGCATCGACCTTCCAGGTGAGTGCATATGTCTTAAAGAAACTCACATCATTGTTACCGTCACGTGAATTTCCACAAGATACTTGGCCTTCATCCATGCAGTTGGATCTAGCTGATCCAAACTTTCACAAGCCAGGGTCTATTGACGTCTTACTCGGTGCTGAGGTACATGCACACATACTACGACAAGGTTTACACAAGTGTAATTCTCTTCTTGCACTCAACTCATGCCTTGGTTGGTTAATATCAGGCAGGGTTTCACTTACTGACTCAGCAAGTCACGAACACAATTTGATTGTGATGCACACTAAACTTGAGGCTGATCAGTTGCTTAGACGTTTTTGGGAAATAGAAGAGAATTTACCTCACACCAGACCGATTACCGATTTGGAAAAACAATGTGAAGAACATTACAAGAATACTCACGCTCGTGATGACAGAGGTCGGTACATCGTCCGGCTTCCATTCAGAGATGACCCCCCTACACAACTTGGTGATACTAAACCTCTTGCCGTCAGACGTTTGAAACAGATGGAGAAGCGTTTCACACGCAACGATGATTTTAAGGTAGAATATCACAAATTCTTAAAGGAGTACGAAGCACAGGGTCATATGATGTTGGTACCTGAAAAAGATAATGAAACACAAAAGGTATATTACTTACCTCACCATGCTGTCCTTAGACCGACGAGTCTAAGTACTAAACTACGTGTTGTCTTCGACGGAAGTGCTGCACCGGAAAAATGTAAATCACTAAATGATGAACTTTTGATTGGTCCACCTCTTCAACAGGACATTAGAGATTTGATCACTCGATGGAGACAAGATAAATTTTGTCTAGTCGCTGATATTCGTCAAATGTACAGACAGATTTTAGTCGCAGATGAGGACACCAACTATCAACGCATACTGTGGCGAGAATCTCCATTGCAGCCATTAAAAGAATTTAACCTCCTTACTGTTACCTATGGAACATCCTGTGCTCCATTTTTGGCTATCCGCACGCTACATCAACTGGCTGAGGACGAAAAGGATGCATTCCCTGATGAAGCTGAAATCCTGAAAAATGACGTATACATGGATGACGTTATGACGGGCTCCTCCACATCCGCAGGCGCAGTGATGTTACAAAAAAGGTTGACCGAACTTTTGGATCGCGGAGGATTTCTATTGCACAAGTGGTCCTCAAACAGTAAGTTAGTGTTGTCACATATTCCACGAACTGACAAAGACTTTCAAAGTGCTGTAAATATTAAAGTCGAAGACACAATTAAAACATTAGGTATTACTTGGAACTCTGAAACAGACAATTTTGAACTTAATGTAAATTTAACCCACAGTAATGATTCCATTACTAAACGAAGTGTATTGTCTTCTATTGCAAAATCGTTTGATCCGCTAGGTTGGCTAACACCTTCAATCATATTACTTAAAGTGTTTATGCAAAAATTATGGTTGGCTGGCTTGGGTTGGGACGAACAACTACCGAGGGAGCTTAGAGATGAATGGACCACTTACCTTGATCGTTTTTCACACACTGAAAACATTCTGTTTCCTCGATGGTTTGGCGTTTCAACTAACACAATTAAACGAGAACTGCATGGAGTTTGTGATGCATCTTGTACTGCCTATGCGGGAGCGGTGTACCTCAGAGTTCTGAGAGATGATGATGAAATCGGGATATCTCTTGTAATTGCAAAGTCAAAGGTCGCGCCGGTGAAACAGGTATCTATTCCACGACTTGAACTCTGCGGTGCAGTGCTCTTAAGTAGAATGATCCAACACATTAAAACTGTTTTATGTATACCTGATGATGATGTGTATGCTTGGACTGATTCGACCATCGTTCTGGCGTGGCTGCGTAAATCACCAAATACTTGGACTACCTTTGTTGCCAATCGTACTTCGGAAATTTTGACTCTCACTAATAGTAATCAATGGCATCATGTTAGTTCAGCAAATAATCCTGCTGATTTGGCCTCTCGTGGTGTTTTCCCAATGGATCTACAGCAGTCAGAGCTATGGTGGAACGGCCCTTCTTTTCTAAACAAATTGGGAGAGATCATACCTACTGCAATTGATATTTCATCTACCGATTTGGAGATGAAACCCCCAAAAATATTGTCTAATATTAATGTTCTGCACAGTGACGATGTTAGTTCTTACCTAAAGAGATTCTCCACATTAACAAAATTAACGCGTGTAACTGCTTATTGTTATCGCTTTGTTGAAAAGTGTAAGGCCAAGATGGCCAAGAAACCGTTTTCTAAACCTACTTATTTAACTACTCAAGATCTTGTTAACGCACTAAATTGTTGTATTAAATTGTCACAGTCTATTTCCTTTCGAGACGAGATCTATTGCCTATACTTAGACAAACCTGTTAAAAATTCGAGTAAAATATATGTGCTTCATCCCTTTATTGACGATTGTGGCATTATGCGCGTTGGTGGTCGGCTTGCTAACGCAGAAATTTCAATGACCAATGACCACACCCAATGGAAGTTTATACCCCCTACCGCAGCTCATTTCGGAGGAATTTGGGAACGCGGGGTACACAGTATTAAAGGACATTTGAAACGAGTTGTAGGACACACGTTTCTAACTTATGAAGAGTTGCAAACACTTTTGTCCCAAGTTGAGGCTTGTGTAAATTCTCGTCCGCTCACTCTTATGAGTTCTAATCTCGATGAACCCCCTTTGACCCCTGGTCACTTTCTTATAGGAGAACCCTTGATAGGGGTTCCAGAACCGTCGCTTCTCGACGTTAAGTTAAGTCCCTTAAATCGATGGCACGTCATTCAACGTATGGTGCAGTGTCTCTGGCGTCGTTGGAAAAATGAATATTTGACCACATTGCAGCAACGGTACAAATGGAATCTTAATCAACCCGAACTTGCTATCGATACGGTTGTGTTGATTATAGATGATAGGCTCCCACCCGGTAAATGGCTTTTGGGGCGTGTCGTTCAGAAACACCCTGGTGCCGACGGTATCACCAGAGTGGTTACTTTACAATGTAAAGATAAGATGTTTAAAAGACCAGTGATAAAACTTTGCCCTCTTCCTATAGATGATACGGACGTAAGTTAGCTTAAGTTTATTTGTATACATTATTTTATTGTTTTGTTTCGAAGGACTGTAATCGTCCTTGGGTGGCGGTATGTTTAGTTAAAAACCATTAGTATGTATAGCCCGTAAGCACTTTGTAAAATCCGAGTTGTTCCCCATTTTTGTTACTAGATGGCGCTTATCGATTCTAATTCAAACTATCGAAATGTTTGGTACAAATCACATGTATGACACATTTTTATGCATCAAAAAGTTTTCTGTGAGTGTAAATAATAGTGAATAAATACAAGTGTTAGTGAGTGTTTTAATCTAATTAAGTGAACAGTACTTACTATCATTACATTATCTTTCGTTTTGTAATCAGATATTTGAGCTGAATTATGCATAGTGTCACACCTGAAAAAAAATATTTTTACAGTAGGCAGGTAGTACAAAAATATACTTAATAAAAATAACCCAAACACACATATCACGCCTATATTCCCGATGGGGTAGGCAGAGGTGCATTACACACCCACAATTTGCCAGTATTTTTTGTCCCACGTAATAGGTGGCAAGCCTATTGCCGTCACCGAGCACACATATAATGGGTTATGTCCAAAATGGCCGAGTGAATTTAATAAAAAGTAGCAGCTATATAGTAATTTTGAAAAAATATTGAAACACGTTGCCTTGCGATGAAATGTTAATTAAAGGCGACAAAATCTTACGTGCCAGCCGCTGTGGCACAGCCAATTAAAATCCAGGGCGTGAGGACTATTTATTTTAATAAAAATAAAGTACTATTTATTTGATAATAGTATAAGCTTTTAAATACACGGGTTGAACTGAAATTCACTAATAAATATCGTTTTAGGTTCACGTGATTTAAGGACCCGTAACCTTTTGAGTATTTTTTTAATGACCATGTATAATATACACCATGAAAGTAGCACCGGTTTCAAAAAAAAAATTGGACTCTGTTTCGATCACAGAACCGGGGTGGACGCGGCCCTGGGTCGCGGAGGTGGATATTCATTCAGTGCTTTATTATGTCAAATTTTGAAATCATACACCAACTATACGACATTAATAAATAAATAAATAAATATTTTTGGACATTTTCACACAACGTCATCTAACACAAATTAAGCTAATATAAGCTTGTTATGGGATCTAGACAACTGATAAACATACTTATATATTTCTAAATACATACATATATTATACATAGAAAATACCCAAACTCCGAAACAAACATTTGTGTATCACACAAATAATTCGATTCGACCCGGAATCGAACCTGGGACCTCAGGGGCGGCAGTCGCATACTCATACCACTGAGCCACCGAGGCAGTCGATTAAGACTCCGCTGTCCGTCGGTCCGTCCATCTGTCTGTCACCAAGCTGTATCTCGTGAACCGTGATAGTTAGTATCACATATCACGCCTATATCCCCAAAGGAGTAGGCAGAGGTGCATTACGTTACTTTGCCAGTATGTTAAGTTAGAAAGTTAATTCGTGATGGTTAGAAAGTTGAAATTTTCATACATGATGTATTTCTGTTGCCGCTATACAACAATAAATACTAAAAAACAGAATATTAAAAATGTTTAAGGGCTCCCATGCACCAAACGTAATTTTTTTTCTGTTTTAGTACACACCCTTTTTTTTTGAGTTCGACTTGCACTTGACTGGTTTAATTTGTATTATTAACAGATCCTTATTATTTACTTACAAAAGTTTGTCAATTCTAAAGGAAGTACGATTCATTTTCACGCTTATTTGTAACTGTTCGCCTTCAACTGCAGTGGTCTGAAGTAGTTGTTCACGTGTTTGATCACATGATAAATATAAATAACTTTCAGTAATAGTGAAATCTACTTCGGCTGCATCTGAAACATAAACATATCGATACCTAGTTTTGGACATAAGATAAGATAAGATTCGTTTATTTGTAGAAAGAACATGTGTTATGAGTATCGCTACATATTGTACATAGGTACTATAGATATTTTTGAAGTTTCTTCAGTATCAACATGTTTAACCAGAAGTATGGCACACAAATATTTAGTTGTATTGTTATAATTAAACATTGGCAATTACAAATTGTTCTTGTGATTTCAAAGTTAGTCAAATTATCATCTAATGTCAGGGTTATGTCACTCGCCTAACAATCGCAAAAAATACGTGACGTCAGCTACAACTTGAAGTTGTAAGTCAGTAAGGGTTGTCTCTTGTTTGTGACACGGTACTGAACACGGAAGTGGGAAGAATGGATATGGCATGTAACTTTGGTGCAGCACTATATTGTGTGGTTAGTGTGGTACTATTATCTGTAATGTACTACACTGAACTTTCAAGTTGGTAGATATCAGTATCTACCAACTTGAAAGTTCAGTGTAGTACATTACAGATAATAGTCACGAAAGATAGGCGTGTTTTAATCAAAGTAGTTGTGATTAATCAGTGACTGTCAGCTTTTGTACATGCGCACAATTCCGGTTATTCGAAGAAAAGAATTAAGTGTTGTGTTTTATTATGTGAAAACTATTTAGACAGGAGCTCTGATTCATTTGTGTGTTGGTTTCTAAACAATATACTCCAAGTTGATGGTGACTTGAGAACGTAAAAATAAAGGTATTTAGAGCTATTGTGTTAATACTTCTTATTATTTATACCTACTTCTGTTGTTGTTACGTCTACCAGACTTGACGAGAGGTACGAACATTCTATAGTCCGTAAAATATTTGTTGATCGATGAAGTTTTTGTTGATAAAATAGATATTCTCTATTATTTTAAATAGGTGATGGTTTAATTAGGTCGGCATGACCATAAACTATGACATTGACTGGTACTGACTGTACTATTGAGAAATTCAGAACTTCATAGGCGTGATTTTACTAACAACTGATCGATCAACAGATACATAGTTGTTTTCATTGCAAGCAGGTACGATCCTGTTACACCTTGTTTGATAGTTAGACTACGCAGTAAAATTACATCACAACGAAACGAGTAGTTATACTGTTAACCTATAGGTGAAAAGAAAAGAAGTAGACGGGATTAATGCCCCTCGTACCCTCCTTACTATAACGTCACACTTTGTTTCTGGACCTGTAATTACCACATCTATTCACTTTATCGCCGCGTGCCATTGACGTCATAATGATTAATCAAATTATGCTGACATGTATTTTACTTTGCTGAAAACCCTAGCGTTCGAATTAGGTTCTATGTAAACAAAAGAATGTGCTTTAAGTAACGTCGGAGTGCAAGTTCTGTATGTAAGTACTATTCCCTATTCTGTGCTAATGTCAACAATAAATCGGTATAGTAAATGTCAGATAGATATGTACAATAATTATATCAAAATTCGAGTAAGAAATAGATAAGATGACATACCTCCGATAGCATTTCGTATCAGTATACTTAACAGACAAACAAACAAACAAGTTCCACTATCCATTTCTCTGGTTTTCATTAATAGTTTAATAATTATAGCTGTAAAATAATTCTTGTAGTTAAAGAATGGTCGTGTCTATGACTGAAGAGTTAAACTGTTCGATTAGCTAAGCTAGCTGTTCGACAGACTAACCAAGGAGGTTGGGAATTCAATAATAACTTTTATCCTGTACAGTCATTGAATGTATTTTAGTACATTTATTAATACTAGCCGACTATCGCGGCTCTACCCGCTTGATTTTCTTTTCTCGTTCCCAAATCCCACGGGAACATATTACTGGGATAAAAAGTAGCCTATACCGCTGGGGGATAATGTAGTGAAAGCCTTTTTAAAATCCTTTTTGTAGTTTCGGAGCCTATTCAATGCAAACAAACAAAACAATCAAATATTTATAAATAGGTTATATATATATATATATTAGTTAGATTTCATTCGTGTCTACAATGATTCATTACTTTTAAGACAAGAGCTAAAAATATGATCTAGACTTATACATAAAGGGTTGACTTTATGATTATGATCTTTAATCACGACATTTTCGAAACAAATCGAGTTTAAAGTACACACATACATACTTGTATATTTCGGTCACGCCTCTTTCCCATGGAAGTAGATAGAGACTATCGAATTCCAACTGCTACGATCCTGACATACTTTTTTCGCTTCTTCCACTTTCATAACTATCTTCATGCACGCTCTCCGGTTCTGGGTACTCTTGTCCTGGCCTGCGGTCAAAACATCTCCGATTTGGTCGAAGTACCTGAAAGACAACAGGCGACGCGTGGTGTTTACATTGAATTTAGTAGTTTCCTTATATTGTTTAGTCATTTTTTTTTGGATTAGATTAGAATACCCAAGTGTACATGTTTTTATGGTGGATTTAAATAATAACTTTAAAAAAACAGCACTAGTGTTTTGCCACTTTTAAACAATTTTGAGATTTGAGTTTTTTGAAACAATAAGTCTTTTTTTTTACATTGATCTATTATTTCATCAATTCTAAGTTGGACATAAAAAGGACTAAATTGGACTAAGTATAATGTTCGAAAACAACAGCTTGTCCATCAATTCGGACAATAATGGCGGCCGATGGCTCAATCCTTGTGTACAAAACGAATCAAGTTCATTAATACAAATGTATTGAGCCGCCTGCACGATTGCAAACCCTTGCCAGAAGCCCCTGACTCTGCGACCTTTGCTACCTGATATCTCTAGAAGTCACCACTACCGACACTCACTGATTAAGTAAAAACTGCGGCTACTAGCCCGGAACACAGACGGAACATACAGACAGACACGGACGAAATCAAAATAGTCCAATCTCGAAGTGTAGACGCTTCGCTCGCTACGATCGCTCGGTCAATGATACTTTTTACAAAGCGCCATCTAGTCCGAATAAAGACAGACATATATCACGCCTATGTCCCCGATGAGGTAGGCAGAGGTGCACTACACGTATCTTGGTCTTATTAGCAAATATGACCGAAGTGCCTGAAAACATTTAACTTGGCTAAATATAGACGAGGATAAATTATAGCTCGAATTTGTTTTAAATTTTCCTGTTTAACTCCAATAAAACTACTTCTTGAACAAACTATTTTTGAAACTACGCAGGCAAATATCAGGTAAAATACCCAGAAACAAAGCGTATAATATCACAAGTCAAAGGTACTACATAACTAGAGATCTTGCGCTTGTGGTGTCTTGGTCAGTTGGTAGAACGTTCCTCATGGAATGGGAACAGTAGCTGGTTCGAGTCCAGCCCAAGACTATAATTTTTATGATTCATATTGTAAAATTGTATGAGAAAAAGATAGCATACGTCATTGCTTATAAAATATATTCATATAATATGGCAGTACTTACGGGTATTTGGAGGCTGGAGCCCTAAAACAGAATCCTCGTTGTACCACAGATTATATTGGTTGTAGTTGTCATACTACAGAGCTTTGATATCGCCTATGGGTTGTGAAGTCAGTCGCTCCACGGAAAATATTGAAGACCCCAACTAGATTGGGAAAAGACTCAGTAGATGATGATTTGGCGATAGATATAGAGTGGTGCCAGATTCTTAATCACAGGCTTTACGTTTATCATCAATATCTAATTCAGGTAGTGATGAAATATGGCGTACCTAATGAAGCTCTGTATTTCCTAAAACAATCATGAATATATACAAGGAACAGACGCTTGCTGAGTTCCGTGAAGAGCTGATGCATACAGGCTTTACGTATTGTTTGCGAATCTGGCAGTAATGTACTTAAATATATTGTTGTTATGACGTTCAATGTTCAAATGTCGTTATTAGATCTATGTAAGTAAATGTTTTGACTTTGACTTAATTCGTTCGTTTATTACATCTAGGTTTGTTTTACATTTCAGGTAACGTAACGAGTGTTATAAACTAAATAACAAGGGGCTCTAATTATATTACGAACTGTTGTCCTGTTGGTGAATAAACTGAATTATGTACCTACTATTCGAGTTTCATTTCAAATATACCCATAGACATGTATGTATTCCATGTATCACATATAAAACTTTAAACTCGACAAGATGTGCAGGAAGCTTGACATACATCACGCCTAAATCCCCAAGATGTAGGCTGAGGTTCACCACACACCCACACTTTGCCAATAATCTTGTTGGTGAATTACTACCAACATAATAACTATACTCTATTTGTTTAGGTATTTAAGAATGTAAACAAACACCAGCTACACCACAAAAAGGGTTCTTTTTCATGCGCACACATTTTAAACTTTATAATGATTCCATACAAGGTATTGCAGTGTGAATACCTTCGTTAAACGAAAAACGACGGCAGAGAAACGTTCGTTTCTCTGCCGAACGATAGTGGCCTGGAACGCCCTGCCTGTGCACGTGTTTCCTCCCACATATAATCCTGGGTTCTTTAAGCGGAGCGTGAAGAGGCACATCAGTAGGTCGTCAAGTTGAGGGCCACTCTCAATAGTAATGTGTGCTGTGAGAGTGGCCCACAATCGCTAGACGTCGTCACGACTTACCACCAGGCGGGCGGCGTCAATTTGGCGAACCAAATATAAAAAAAAAAAAAAAAAAAAAAGAATACTATAAAGACCCTAAAATGACACCTAAATGACAGATTTAAAGTACATAACCCTACTAAATCAAATAGTGGGGTTCATCTTCTTTTTTTAAAAACGTGGCTCAATCGATATTCATCGATGTTTTCGCCAATGTCAATGTAATGCTTGATTTTTCCGCACAGAAGAACTAGTTACTCCAGAGACTTGGGATTCCACTCGCTTAGCTCTGGACAATCTATTTAAATAAAAAATTGCCATTTAAAATCATTGATTTTGTTAGGACGGAGCGCAGGGGAGTCTTCCCTAAGATGGTCTCAATAGAAAATGTATGTAAAACGATACCGGTCGCAATTTTAAACCTATCGACTTGAAATTTGGCATGCAGATAGATTGTTTTTGGTGTATGTGGCTCTTATAGTTTTTGAGGTATTAAAAATTAAAGAAACATGCCTTTGATAGTATTAAAAAAAAATTATTGTTTCCTCACGCAGAAATTTAAATTTTTAAACGCAGATTTTAAGAGTTTATTGTTGGCTCGCGTCATTGCTCAAAATAGTATTTTTTTTTTTGAGGTTAGTTATGGTTCTCCGTCTTAATTATTTCGATGTAACCGCCCGCGTTCCAGCGAATACCTAGTTTTATTTTATTATGGAATCAAAAGTAGATCAAATTATATATTAAGTACAGATCCTAATTTATCTGTGCAAACTTATCTAACATTGCATTGCATTGAGATAGATATTATTAACAAAATGTGTGCAAACAAACAGTCATTATAAATTCAGAATATAATAAAATACAGAACAGCTTATCCTGCGCTACGTTTGACAAATAGAGTAACGTTGATAAACTGCGGTAAAGAGTTTCAGTTTTAACCACCTAAATAGGCTCCAGGAGCAACAGCCCCCCCTGTTGCTCCTGGATGGCTATGCCCCCTGCGTTTCCAAGTGACAAGGCGCAGGCGTGATGATAAACAATATTACAATATTATAGGCAGTGACATTTGTTTTGTATTCGTGTTTTAATAGGTTTTTGTTTACAATATACAGGATGGAATTTTTTAACGACACCTGGAAGGAAAGTACTCTACATGCTGGAGATAGACAATTTTACTCAAAGGAAACATTGCTTTATTTTTAAAAAGAAACAGATCTGCATTCACGTATTTTCGAAAATTCGTTTGCCACACCTGGGAATTGAACCGGGTAAAATCCGAAAAAATAACATCGTGTACTTTTATGGCATCGATCGATAGGGTCAATCATAAGGATCAAATCTCTCTAACAAACGTGGTAAATTAAATGAAAGGAAAACCATGAAATTAAAACTTTTTAATTGAACGAAAAAAAAAGGGGATATTAACTAATTATTTGCTCGAAATGAGCTCCATTTTGTTAGATACAGAAATTTATTCTTTTAAGGAATACTAAAAAGTAGCGAGTTGTGATGAATATTCAAAATCGTATTGTGTACCTCAGTTCTTAACTCGTTTACAGTTGCATAGGAATTTTGGTAAATTAGATTTTTTACATATCCCCATAAAAAAAATCTAAAGGGGTGAGATCTGGTGATCTCGCAGGCCATCTGATTGTGCTGTTTGTACCAATCCAGGTTTGAAATGGTTATTAACATAGGCAGTGGTGACTCTGCTGTTATGGGCCGGAGCACCATCTTACTGTAGAATGACTTGGTTTCGCTCTTCCTCGGGTAAAACATTTAACTCATTTCTTAAGAGGTCCAGTATTTCAAGATACTTGACAGTGTTTAGATGACCTTCGTACACGTGGACTAACACAACTGTATTTCTCATAATTCCGCACCAGACGTTAAAAGAGAATCTTACTTGACTGTTAGTTTCATGAACACGAACAGGATTCACTTGAGACCAATAATGGTTATTGCGGCGGTTGTACATGCCGTTATTACTAAAGTTGGTTTCGTCAGACCATACAATGTTACTCAAAAAAGTGGGGTTACGGGCAACTTCAGTCAGAATGTTTTGACAAAATTGTAGTCGTCTCTCACGATCCTCAGGATGCAATTTTTGAACCAACCGACCCTCACGATAATATTTATTTTATTTTTTTATTTTATGTTAATATTTTTTATCAAAATCGGAACAGTCCTGCTGAGGACGTTGCCTTTTGTAACTACCAGTATTTCTTAAATTATCAACCATTCTCTTCAAAACAAATCGAGTTGGTATTTGTCGGTCCCGATATCTCTCTCCATACCACCGCAGAACTAAATTCACATCTTTGTGATTTAAAAAATAAGCTTCCATTAAATCCAATTGTTCTTGATAAGCCATTATTACGTGAGCTGACAAATATGAAATAATCAAATGTGAATACCAAAAGACTATTGCAGGGCGATCTATTTCACTATTCTATTTTCAAATATTCCATATTTAATTAAAATATGGAATAAATGTCTCCAGACAGCATTATAAACACGTGCTAAATAGTTTATCTAAATAGTTCTTAGTCATTTTAATGAATAAATGACGTCAACGATAATTAATAATTACTAACATAAGTAATCTGAAGGACCATTGAGTAAAAGTGCTTTATCTTATCCCATTGAATTTTAGGAAGTTTAGATTTCATGGTTTTCCTTTCATTTTATTTACCACGTTTGTTAGAGAGATTTGATCCTTATTATTGACCCTGTCGATCGATGACATAAAAGTACAGGCTGTTATTTTTTCGGATTTTACCCGGTTCCATTCCCGGGTGTGGCAATCGAATTTTGAAAATCTGTGAAAGCAGTTCAGTTTCTTTTTAAAAATAAAGGAATGTTTTCTTTGAGTAAAATTGTCTATCTTCAGTACGTGGAGTACTTTCCCTCCAGCAGGGTCATTCATAACCGTCCGAAACTTCCGTTGTCGACACCGAGCGGCGAGTGCTCTCTTCGGAAGCACAAACGCTATTCAAAGCTCCGAATTTGATAATTGTTGACAGATTTACTCGGCAGGGAAGACTTTGATTTACGATATCTTTTCCGACAGCTAAAAGGTGACGGGAAAGTTTCCACTGGGTAATAATTATGATTGTTAATTACATCCTCGGTACAGACTCCCTCGGTGGCACAATGGTACTATGTACGGACTGCCACACTCGAGGTCTCGGGTTCGATTCCCGGGTCTGGTGGATAATATATAATTCTCTTTAGAATTTTACCCAGATAATTATCCCAGAGTCTGGAACTTGTGCCCGGTAAATGGCAATAGGCTCGCCCCCTATTACATGGGACCTAACATAGCTGGCGAGATGTGGATGTGTTTACACACCTGCGCCTACCCCTTCGGGGAAAAAGGCGTGATGCCATGTTATGTTTTATGTTAATTACAATTCTGAAGCACTGGGCATTATAACTCACATAATTTAAGCATTTTTAAGATAATAGTACTTACCTAGTTTCTTGTTACATACTTGTTTGGTCGTCCAGCCAAAAAAGTAAGTACCTATGTAAAAAGAAACTAATTCTAGTGTTATAGAGATATAGGTAGGTACTTGCCGACTATATTCTGCTGTACCTATAGGTTTTAGCTCGCTTGTAACATCTTAACATACCCAGTGTGTACCTATTTTACTTTATGCTATGGCATAGTATAAAATACCGTAAAACAAAGTTGTTTCCCGAGGTGTTTCCTCGTAGCCAAACTAGATTGCCAAACTGATTTGGCCACGAGGAATAATATTTCCTTGTAGCCAAACTGGTGCGTCACAGGAGGATAAAATAATATTACCACATTCTGTATCTAAGAATAGAGAAGTATATACCAACCTACTTAACAATATTGTTGGATTATTCCCAGTAGTTCCATGAAGCCTGTTCTACTTGGAACTTTTGCAACCTTACAATATACGATTTTTGTCCCATTTGTTCCATGTAATTTTATACTACTTTTACCGCTGACATTATTTAAATAAAAATTATTTAATTTTAAATTTTATTTTTATGATCGCCTGGTACTTTTTCAGAATAATGAGTTCAAACATTCAATCATTGGCATGAAACACTACACAAAATTTTCAAATTTTAGCGGATGTCACACTAGCGAGTAGGTACTAGTACATGCCCGGCGCGTCACAGTGCGTCACTTCATCACACTTCACTTCAGTGATCGTTTCAACCCACTTGAAGTTGCGCCGGGCGGTGCGGGCGGATGTGCATCCAGGCCAAAAGTTGCCAGCCTGCATAGTGTTTTGTGTTTTTTTTTTTTTTTCTTTACCTCATAATGTTCCTTTTCTTTATTAATGTATTAACTTTGTTTGGCCATTTCTTGTAGCAGAAGCGCAGGTCGTATACCTCGGCACGCTATTCTAAACGACATAATTCGTAGGGCTCTTTCCACCGCAGGTCTTCCGGCCGTACGTGAAGCGATGGAAAGAGGCCGGACGGTATGTCATTGCTACCGTGGATGATGGGAAGGCCTTTGGTGTGGGACGCTACATGCGTTGACACCTTAGCACCTTCACACCTTCCAAGCACATCCGGATGTGCCGGCGCTGCTGCTGCATCGGCTGAAGGCCTTAAACGGCGTAAATATGCTAGCAGGTGATTACATATTTGAGCCGTTTGGGGTTGAGACACTGGGGTCATGGGGTCCGAGTGCTCGCCGCCTTTATAGAGACATTGCTAAACGCCTAATCGATGCTTCTCAGGACCAGAAGGCTGGCTATTTTCTGGCCCGAAGAATAAGTATCGCCATTCAACGTGGCAACACAGCCAGCATTCTGGGAACCTTCCCAGTCGGCAATGACGCGGAGGATTTTTTAAACGATATTTTGTAATGTAAATATTTTTAGTCTAAAATTATGTTTATTTTGTATATTGTAATTCTTATTGTAAATAAAGACAGTACTTTGTTTATTAGGTGTCTCTTTTTCTTTATTTTTCCTTGTATTTCGATGTAATAGTATTTATATTCTCTCTGTTTTTTTTTTGTTTTTCTACCATAAGGCCGTCTCTGAAAACCAGCGCTGTCTGCCTTGCACCACGCAGACAGCATAACGCTGAGAGACGGCCATATACTCCACATTGTATTATTATTATTTTATTTATTGTTATATATACAAAGATGTTATTGTTTTCGTTGCGTTTGTTATTTTATCTTATTAAGTGGAGTAATAAATGCTTTTTCTTTCTTTCTTTCTTTCTTTCAATCGGTTTTCACTGAATTTAAAATAATTTAAAATCTTGAAGGCTCTTATGTTGTTATGAATTCCTGGTACATTTGAGGTTTGTGTCTTTTATAATGGACAATCATTTTCATCTGTACTCGGTGCACCTGTGGTCCAAAAATATTTATTTATTTATTATTTATTATAATAAAAGATGGCCTCACCATCAATGTGCCTAACGAAATATGGGTACAATAAACAGTTTTGTCTACCTCATCAAAGCATAAAACAGAAGAATCTACATGACATTTTTTAAGCACGATCAAAGGTGAACGGTTTCTTAACAAAACTTCTTCGAACACTTTTTGAATAAACCAAACTGAGCGAGATAAGAGTTGGAGAGTGCTCGTTTGTAGTCCTGTACTCCTAGTACTTTTGTTGTTTGTGTATCTATGGAACTACTGGGTACATTTCTGGTGCAAGCAAACGGTAAAGTCTATCGAATTTGTTTAGTTTCCAAAAAATAGTTATGATATAGTCACAACGACATGCCAAACAGAAATAGTCTATAAAGGATTCCAGAGATATAAAGATGAAACGATGCTGGCAAATAAAGCTTCTTATATAAAAGTGAATGATTTATTGGTTAGAAAATTGAAAGACTCAGTAGACGGCGATGGTCCAGCTTTATTTGTATTTAATTTTTATTTTGCAAAAAGATCGTAGGTACATACGTAAAACAGGACAAGACAATTGCGAGACAGGTATGTTTATAATAGACGCAGGGGCGAAGGTAGGTTGCACGGTCTTCTAAGTAAGTTTTTAACTGCCAGCGCCCATTCCTTATATTTAAGGACCCTAGTACCCGATCATACCACAATCTGTCCACATAGGAATCAGTGGCTACGTTCCCGCAAAGCTGACCCACTAAATGCCAAATCCAATAAAATACTCTTAAATTTTGTATCTCTCGACACTTTAATGATGTAATACGTCGGGCTCTTTCCACCACCGGTGTTCTATCAGTAGATACGTAAACTAAATGGGCGGGCACGTGGCGATGGAAAGATACCTGATGGAATGTCGTTACTGCCATGGAAGATGGGAAGGTATGTAGTGTGGGACGCAACGTGCGTTGACACTAGCGCCTTCTCACCTTCCTAGTAAAACCACGGGTGCGCCGGCGCTGCTGCTGCATCAGTGGAAATCCTCAAACAGCTCAAATACAAATGTAGGGAAAATAAAAACCTCTGTCTACACATTTGTTGGACTCATATAATATTATAATATTTTTATTTATTTATTTATTGACCGAGCGAGCGAATCGAGCGAAGCGTCTCAGTTTCAACTCGAGGACTGGCTGATTTGGCGTTATTTGTCTGTATGTATGTATGTGTGTCAGTTCCGGTCTACAGGCCGCATTTTGCGTTGCCTGAGGGCGTCGGCGTAACGTGCTACGCCGACGATACCCTCGTCACGGCGCGGGGTTCAACGTACCAGGAGGCAGCACTCAAGGTCACGACGGGTGTTGCTCAAGTCGTGGGTCGGATACGGCGGCTGGGACTGGACTTGACTGGAGGTGGCCTTGCACAAGCCCGAGGTTCTGTGCTTTCACAGACCTCGGAACGGTCCACCTGAAGGTTCCAGCATAAATGTGGGAGGCGTTAGCATCGGCATCAAGCCCTCGATGAAGTACCTAGGGATCGTACTTGATAGCCGATGGAACTTCGGACCACATTTCAGAAGTTTGGTCCCTAAATGACAGGGGCATCAGTCGCGCTTTCGCGACTCATGCCCCACCTAAAGGGACCCAACGCTGCAGGAGGCGTTGGGAGACTGTACCTGGGGATCGTGCGGAGTATGGCCCTATACGGGGCTCCCGTATGGGCGTCGCGGTTGACGGCCAACAACTCAACGCTCCTTAATAGACCGTTGAGGACAACAATAAGAGGGTACCGCACGATCTCCGGAGAGGCTGCATGTCTCTTAGCCGGGACCCCTCCATGGGACCTGGAAGCGAGAGACCTTGCGTCATTGTTCCAATGGCGCTGGAGCGGGACCACAGGCCTATGTCTCGAGAAATCGAGGACCAGCGGTCCCAGCTCCACCAGGATCTCATGGAGTCATGGAGGGTGCGACTTGAGCAACCCAGGTGGGGTACCACCATCATTGCAGCGGTGAGACCGATCATGGACGATTGGCTGCAGAGGCAGCATGGTGACCTCACGTATCGTGCGACGCAGATCGTTACCGGGCATGGATGCTTCGGTAGCTATCTGTTTCGCATCCATCGTGAGGTCACATCCCGGTGTCAACACTGCGAGGTTTCCGGCGACGACACTGCACTCCACGCGTTGGTGGAGTGCTCAGCGTGGGCGAGTCAGTGCCGGAACCTCGTAGTGGGTCTGGGCGTGAATATCCTCTCGTTGGAAACCATGCTCCAAGCCATGGTCTCCAGCGCGATTAGGTGGAACGCGGCCGTGTCCTTCTGCGAGCAAGTCATGCTCGCGAAGGAGGCGGCCGAGAGGGAGAGGGAGCGTACCCTTTCCGCTGAGTTCCGTAGTCAGCGGCGAGGGCGCCGCAGACTCATCTACGCCCAAGACTATCGACCTCCATGATCGGGGCCTGAGGACGGCGGGATCGCCACCCACCGTCCTTACAGAAGCAGGCTAGAAGGGTTGCGTGCTGCGGGGCCTTTGCACCATAGCACGCAACCATATTCACTCACTGACGCGGGATAAAACCCTACCCCAACGACGCGGGATTCTCATCCCGACCTAACCCCCGCAGAGACCACAGAGGGGGTCAAAGTCCGCCGGGTGCGCGTTTAATTTCGCGCGCCAAAGGAGATTGCCCACATTTCAAGTTCCAAGCCCACGTTTCATAACAAATAATTTTGTATGACAGCGAAAATCGGATATTAAATTGGATTGATATCGTACTTTCATAGGAAATAAAAAATATTCCGTTATTTTGTGGGGTTTTCTCTCATTCTTCGTTTTGCCGTTAAAATTAGAGGTTAGTTTTGAAGCAAATGTCCATCAATCCGTCAAATCAATTATGTCCAAACAGTGCTAAACGTTACATGGATGAACATGAATTTAATTCAAATAAGATAGAAGTAATAGTTCCAACACACTTATAAATAACCCTGAAAATGTAATACCTACCTAGATACCTACACATCAATGTTTATATTATACGACCTATTTCATTACTCCCTGCAATATCGAAAATACTTGAGAAAATTATAAACAACAGGTTGACGAAATATTTAGAGGACAATGCGCTTTTATCAAATACCCAGTTTGGTTTTAGAGCTAATAGGTGAACAGCCGATGCGGTGCATCAACTAACGGATTACATAGCACAAGAGCTTGACAAGGGTAACTACACAGTGGGAATCTTCCTGGATCTTGCCAAAGCTTATGACACGGTCTTTATTCCTAAGCTGTTGACAAAGCTTGACAACATGGGAATAAGAGGCGTACAATTGGACCTTCTCAAAAGCTACTTAAAAGAGCGTACTCAATGTGTAAAGATCTGTAATATTATCAGTGAAGATCTCGAGAACACCTCGTTCGGCATTCCCCAGGGAAGCGTATTAGGAAGCACTTTGTTCTTAATTTATATAAATGAACTTAGTAACATAAATCTCGAGTACGGCACGGGCATATCATACGCGGACGACACTGCCCTCCTTTTTTCTGCTGAATCAGAGTCAGAAGCGTACGGGCGTGCGCAGCGAGGATTAACATTGTAAATAAATAAAACCAAAATATTTCATTCTCGATGCGCAAGAGACCGAATACAACCCAGCCCAACCCCTCACTGTACGCTCACTATTGTAGGGAACCTGATAATAAAGATAACACGTGCACTTGCCCAGTTATAGCCATAACAGATACTATAAAATACCTGGGTATTATAATAGATGAGACGCTTTCGTTTAAAAAACATAGCGAAGCACTAATTAAGCGAACGCGCAAGCTGATATTTGTCTTCAAAAAAATAAGATATATAGGTGACTCAAAGGTGATTAAACAATTCTACTATGCACTTTGTCAATCAATAATAACATATTGCATAACGTCATGGGGAGGAGCAGGCAAGACCTTGCTTTTACCCGTCGAGCGAGCTCAGAGGGCAATCCTTAAGGTATCAACGTTCCGCCCTTTCCTATTTCCCACTAACCTCCTATACAAATCTTGTAAAGTATTAACAGTCCGTCAGCTATTCATACTCAGTACAGTACTAAAACAGCACGCATCACTTCCCTACAGCACTCAAGTTTCTTACAAAAGACGGAAAGATATTGTTTGCACTGAAAGAACTGCGATAAAACGCGAATACACAGGCAAATTTTACTTGTTCTTAGGACCGCTTCTGTACAATAGGATAAACGCTACAGCAAATATTTATCCTCTTAATTATTCTCGTTGTAAGCAAGTACTTTTTTTTTTTTTTTTTTTTTTTTTTTAGTTCCGCGACCAAGGCCGCGGCCGCTCTAACGTCCGTTGCCGGGCGTCTCTGGTTACAAGCAGAACGTACTTCCAGTGGCGCCCGGCGGACTTTGACCACCTCTGTGGTCTCTGCGGGGGTTGGGTCGGGATGAAAATCCCGCGTCGTTGGGGGTAGGGTTTTATCCCGCGTCAGTGAGTGAATCTGGTTGCGTGCTATGGGGCAAAGGCCCCGCAGCACGCAACCCTTCTAGCCTGCTTCTGTAAGGACGACGGGTGGCGATCCCGCCGTCCTCAGGCCCCGATCATGGAGGTCGATGGTCTTGGGCGTAGATGAGTCTGCGGCGACCTCGCCGCTGACTACGGAACTCGGCGGGGAGGGCACGCTCCCTCTCCCTCTCGGCCGCCTCCTTCGCGAGTACGACTTGCTCGCAGAAGGACACGGCCGCGTTCCACCTACTCCCGTTGGAGACCATGGCTTGAAGCATGGTCTCCAGCGAGAGGGTATCCACGCCCAGACCCACTACGAGGTCCCGGCGCTGACTCGCCCACGCTGAGCACTCCACCAACGTGTGGAGTGCGGTGTCGTCGTCGGAAACCTCGCAGTGTTGACACCGGGGTGTGACCTCACGATGGATGCGAAACAGATAGCTACCGAAGCATCCATGCCCGGTAACGATCTGCGTCGCACGATACGTGAGGTCACCATGCTGCCTCTGCAGCCAATCGTCCATGATCGGTCTCACCGCCGCGATGATGGTGGCACCCCACTTGGGTTGCTCAAGTCGCACCCTCCATGACTCCATGAGATCCTGTCGGAGTTGGGACCGCCGGTCATCGATTTCTCGAGACGCAGGCCTGTGGTCCCGCTCCAGCGCCTCCTTGCGCCATTGGAACAATGACGCAAGGGCTCTCGCTTCCAGGTCCCATGGAGGGGTCCCGGCTAGGAGACATGCAGCCTCTCCGGAGATCGTGCGGTAGCCCCTTATTGTTTTGACGGCCAAGGTCCTCAACGGTCTGTTAAGGAGCGTTGAGTTGTTGGCCGTCAACCGCGCCGCCCATACGGGAGCCCCGTATAGGGCCATACTCCGCACGATCCCCAGGTACAGTCTCCTGCAGGAAGCGTTGGGTCCCTTTAGGTTGGGCATCAGTCGCGAAAGCGCGACCGATGCGTGTGTCACCTTGGGGACCAAACTTCGGAAATGTGGTCCGAAGTTCCATCGGCTATCAAGTACGATCCCTAGATACTTCATCGAGGGCTTGATGCCGATGCTAACGCCTCCCACATTTATGCTGGAACCTTCAGGTGGACCGTTCCGAGGTCTGTGAAAACACAGAACCTCGGACTTGTGCAAGGCCACCTCCAGTCCCAGCCGCCGTATCCGACCCACGACTTGAGCAACACCCGTCGTGACCTTGAGTGCTGCCTCCTGGTACGTTGCACCCCGCGCCGTGACGAGGGTATCGTCGGCGTAGCACGTTACGCCGACGCCCTCAGGCAACGCACCCCGCAGCACCCAGTCGTAGCCGATGTTCCACAGAAGCGGCCCCAGGACCGACCCCTGCGGAACACCGCATGACACATCCCGCCGAGCTGGCCCGAGCCAGCTGGGGAAGGCTATGGCCCTCTCCGAGAGATAGGCCCCGACAATACGACGGAGGTAGAGAGGCGTTTCGTGATACACGAGCGCCTCCCTAACGCAGCTCCATTGCAAGGTGTTGAACGCGTTGGCGATGTCAAGAGACACCGCCACCACCACCTTGCCCTGCGAGACTGCTTCCTCCGTCAGGCTCTTGACGCGCATGATCGCGCTCACGGTGGAGCGTCCCCGACGGAAACCGTACTGGTTGTCCGCCAGGTCTGGCCCCACCGTCGAGAGATGCTCGACGAGGCGTTCCGCGATAATTCGCTCAAAGAGCTTACACACCTCGTCGAGCAACACGATCGGCCGGTATCCGGACGGTGAGTCCACCGGCCGCCCCGCCTTACGGATCAGGACCAGCTTCCCCGTCCTCCACACCTTGGGAAACTGGCCCCTTTCGAGGCGTGCGCTAAAGAGCCCCATCAGTCGAGGCCCGAGTTCTTCGAGGGCCAGGACCCATGCACGGCCAGGAATGCCGTCGGGTCCGGGGGCAGTGATTTTCCGGCGTTTAAGCCGGAGTACTGCCGCCCCTAGCTCCCCCACCCTGACTTCGGGTACGTCGTCTTCGCCGGTGCTATCCGCGTCGGGCAGAGACGGAGCCATGCGCGGAGGGACGTGCTCCTCCGCGCTCGTCGGAAACAGGGAGCCCATGACCCGCTCCAGCTGCTGCGGCTGGAGACTCTGGGTCAGTGGGGGCGCCCTAGGTCGGAGTTTCTCCCTGACCTGTAGGTACGGGCGCCCCCATGGGTTCTGCTGCAGGGTCTCCAGGAGCTCCTCGCGGGCCGCCGTCTTGGCCCGCTTTATTGTCTCCTGGAGATTACCTTTAGCCTCCCTGTAAGCCTGATAAAGCTCCGCCTCTCGGGTTGCCGCGTCGTCTGGGCGGCGATGCCTCCGGCGAAACCTGGTGTACTGGCGGCGGGCGGAGATGCATGCTGCGCGCAGCTGTGCAATCTCCGGCGACCACCAGTACACCTGCTTCCTTGCCGGTCTGGGTGTAACCCTAGGCATCGCCGCATCACAGATTTGCGACATGGCTCCCCTGAACCACTCCGCCTCGGCATCCACATCGGCAGGCCGGTCCGGTGCCGGAATCCAGGCCTGCACGATGGACGCCTCCAGGAGAGCCTCCCGATCCAGATGGTGAAGTGCCCAACGCGGATCCGGGGGATTTTCTACCGGCTGTGGGAGGTCAGGTGGGGGGACGACATCGAACCGGATGTACCGATGGTCCGAGTGCGTCTCCTCACCCTCCTCCACGTGCCAGCCAGTAATACGGGCGGCGAGGGCAGAAGTCGCGAACGATACGTCCACGACCGAGCTGGTCCCTCGCCGCCAGAAGGTGGCGACATTCCCCCGGTTGAGGACCTCCAGACCACGTGTTCTGGTCCAGTCCTCAAGAAGCCTCCCCTTGTCCCTGGTTTCCCGGGAGCCCCACGCCACACTCCAGGCGTTGAAGTCTCCCAGGAGCAGGACAGGGCGAGGACGGCACGCAGCGAAGACGGCGTCGAGCTCAGTGAGCCATAGCTCAAACTGAGTCTCGTCCAGTGTCGGCGAGATGTAGGTGGCCACGACTGCCAACCCATCATAGTCCACCGCAACACACCCGCGGCCCCTTGCAATGATCGCAAGGCGCGAGCTGTCTGCGGCGGACCCCCCGAAGATAAAACAGGCCGAGCCGTCCTCGTCCACCGGGCTTCCCGGGTGGACGTAGTACGGCTCGGCGACCACGGCCAAGTTTATGGACCACTGCCGGATGCTCTGGTACAGAAGATCCTGAGCAGCGCGGCAGCGGTTCAAATTCACTTGCAGGATGCGGATATGGGCGTCAGACATTAATGGACGTCCATATCAGCATCCCGCCGAGAACAATCTGGCCGTGCAGTAGCGGCACCCCCACCGCTCTCAGCGGACGGACGAGGCTTTGGCCTCGAGGCGGCGCAGGTTGTGCTGCCAACCCGGTGGTCCGCAGTCTTGCCCTCCGCCTCGCATCTAAAGCAGCGAGGCAGGGCGTCGCAAGCACTTGCCTTGTGACCGGGCCGGCTGCAGCGGAAGCACCGATCGCCTACGGTGACTTCCGCTGTGCACTGTACTCCAACGTGCCCCACCACCATGCACCGGAAACATCTTGTTTCCCGGGCACGAAGGAGGGGTGCACCTGCGCCTTTAGGAAGCCCCCTATGAGGAGGCCTCGTCCGTCCGCCACTTTTAGTGCCGCCGCGACGGGGCACTGGACGACTGTCGTGCCATGGCCAGTGAGGCTGAAGGAGATCTCTCCAGCCTTCACTTGGTCACGGGGACAGCCGCCCGCCTCCACGACGGCGGAAATCACTTCCTCCGTCGTGGCCGCGTCATCCAGACCGGAGACGCGCAATGCAGCGCATTTGGTGGGCCTGGTGACGCGGACGGCTTCTCCGTCCAGCTTGTCCCTCAGCTGAGCCGCTAGGGCATCAGCTTTGGGGCCGCTGGAGGCGCCGGAGACCTCGAGGAGGCGAGCCCCGGTGCGTGTCGTCTTGCACCGGAGACCCCCCTGGATATCGAGGGCTGAGAGGTCGACTGAGGCTTTAACTTGCCTCAGGACATCAGCGTACCCCACACCCCTCTCTACACCCTCCGTCGTCACCGTAAGGACGACGGCTGTGGAGCGAGGAGCGCGGGGCCTCTTCGGCGCCTTCGCCGCGGCGGCTTTGGCCGCTTTCTTGGCGGCCTTTGTCTTCTTCTTTGCTCCCACTACTTCCCATCCCTCCCGTCTGGAGGGATGTGAAGAAGCAGCGGGGGCAACGTTGGAGGAGGCGGGGGTGGCAGAAGTTTCACTCTTCTTACCCCGTCCCTTCCCCTTCCTCGCTTGGGCCGCGGTCTCAGCCGGCATCCGAATCGCTGGGGAAGCGGACGGGGGCGGAGCGGGGCGACGGACAGCGGGTGGCGTGCCGCTTGGACCGGGAGCGGAAGCACCGCCGACAACCGCCGCGTATGTAAACGCGGGACGCGCCAGCGGAGGGCGGTACGCCCGGTCCTCGAGAACCGCGAGGCGCCTCTCGATCGCCGTCAGGACCTGCACCATAGTCGGCACAGGCGGTGACGGCGATTCGGGCGCCGTGGTGGGCACCTTGGTGGGCGCAGTGGTAGGTGCTGTATTGGCCGCAGGCTTTTTCTTCGGCGCTGGTCCAGCCGTCGGAGGAGGCGGCATAGGAGCTGGAGCTGGAGCTGGAGGCCCTTTGACCACCCTGGTCAAGTCCGCGACCTCCCGTCGCAGGACCTCCATCTGCCTCCGCGAGGCGGCGAGCTCCACCTCCAGGCTCTCCACCTGCAGCCGGAGCCTCACTTCCTCATCAGTAACGCTCCGCGCGAGGAGCTCGTCGAGCGAAGATTGGGCATCAGCCACCAACGATGCCACAATCCTCTTCTTGCCCTGCATGCCCTTGTTACCTTTCAAGGCTGCGTTCATCAGGGCAAGAGAACTCAAGAGCTCCCGCGCGGGCGGCACGCCGATATCTCTGCGACTGGGCAGGGGTGGTACAGAAGGATGGAGCGTTGGCGGCATCTCCTTCTCCTTCGCCAGTAGAAAATCGCCACGTGTCCGTGGCGTCTTTTTCGGCCCCCCTTCCTCCGACTCACTGCTCCCGGAGCAGCTAGTGCTCCGGTCGCGCGAAGGTCCCGTCTTTATTTCTTCGTGGACCCTCTTCGTAGGAGGGCCCTTTGTGTTCACACTGCTGGGACCTGGCTTGACGTCAGACCCAGCAGCAACATTTCCTGAAGGCGTCGACGTCACGCTGCGACTGGGCAGCGCGGCGCGAGCCTCCGTTTCGCTCGGCATCGGAGTCCGTTGGGATAGCGTGAGGTCGTCTTCTTGGTCCGACTCCGCCCAGAGAAAGGCGGAGCCGAGACCGGGGTAATCGTTTTTATCGGGTTGAGCCGACATAACTATTAATATTCGCACTTTATGGCCACAAGTTCGGACTAGAACGTTCGGTCACCCAACTTGCCACTGCGTTACCGTAAGCAAGTTGGGGTCCAGGGCGGACGACGAGGACGTAGTTTCTAATCACTTGGGGCCCCGCCCCTGTAAGCAAGTACTAAAGAATGCCCTCCAAGGGATGTCCTACAATGACACAGAGGAGTTAATATCTGTATTAAAATAAATAGTGATAAGTTGAATAATTAAGACATCTAATACAGTTATCAATATTGAGCCACTTTGGTATTGTACTAGCTCTTATTATATAATATTATGAATAACCTAATCATGTAATGTTACGTAATTGTTTTTGTGTAATGTTATATAATTTACTTAGCTGCAATTGGCGCCTGAAATACAGGACTACCTAGTTCAGGTGCAAATTACGTTTATAAGACTACCTATTTTTAAAACATCTAGATACATATATATGTAAATAGGTATTATTATACCTACATACTTAAGCTACTAATGCACTAACTATAATTTAATAGCACACAATTAAAATTAAGATTCTATGTAAAATTTTATTGTACAATTATTATTACGAAATAAATTTATTATTTATTATTTATTTATAACTCTATTTAATGCATGGTCCGGTAATGGACAATGGGGCGGCCACATCATTGGGTATACCCACTTGTAAGTGATGCACCTGCCGTTCAACGGACAAGATACTGGCAAATAAAGGGCATGTACGCCCCTGGAGGAAAATGGATGTACAAATGCCTCTGTATACCCTTTTTTAGATTTAAATATTTATTTTGGACATTTTCAAACAACATCATCAAGCCTAAGCTTGTATTACTTATAACCAATCAACCACATATACAAAATCACGTATCTAGGATCTAGATAACTGATAAACATACATAGGTAGGTATATTTATTTCTAAATAGGTACCTACAAATAATATACATAGAAAATATATTTAAGTAAAAGTAGTAATTAAAAGGAGTTTTCTAAGTTAGACGTCATTTATTATTTAAAAAATTAACTCATAACAGTCTACAACAATATTCCTCCTTCCTATTGACTTTTACATCCACTGCCCTCCTACTAGGTAACTCGGTAGGTATAATGACCACAGTGCACTGCTTCATTTTGTTCCCAGTGTAATATTAAATGTAAACCAATGCATTTACGATCTACTTATCGCAATCATCCAAGAATAATTTCATCAAGATAAATCTTGGTGTCACTGAAAAATGTAGTGTCGAATCTTGGTGTCGATGTTATCGCTTTTGATATTCCATAGTAGTCCATAGCAAGGTCTTCAGTCATACTCTTATCTCTAAGGAACAGTCTGCATAATATAGACAAAAACAACGAGTCGAATAGTGTCTTGTAACCATCGCTTGAAACTACAATACTAAAATACGATATTAATCACCAATGTCTATGAATTTCTACGAGAAACATTACATATTTATCCCTTAGATTTTATAATAATTTAGAATAAATAATCTAAGATTAAGAGAATTTCTAAAAAATACCGAATAGTCAAGAGGACATTTCGCTCATTTGCGACAAGACCGTGACATCTGCTTATTATCACGTTTTGGAATAATAATACAGTACGATCCGCCGTATCAAACTTTATTTCCTGTCAAAACGAGGTATTTTTAGGGCCAATACTGACCAAGTTATGAGAGAAAAACGCGGCAATGGCGCGGCACGAATCGTTTTGGCGCCAATTTTTTGATCGCGTATTTTGTTTCAATATCGGTTCTCATCAGTCGACACCGCGTGCTCGCCGTGGAAAGTGCTGTTTGTTTGCGACAAAAAAGTGACATCATATAACATAACACGCTTTGGTGGCAAAGGTAAGTGATTTAATCTATTAATTTTAATCTTTGTTTTACTTCAAAAACGTGACGTCGTAATTTAATTCGTTATAGTTGAAAGAAATTGCGTTGTTTTGTAAGTGTTAAGGTTATGTATACCTTTTTATTGCAAAAACATGAAGGTTTCTTTGTAACAAGTGAGTATGTAACATTTTAGGTGATATATTTGTTTGCCAATGGCCTGTTTTGCTGTTGGATATTTGCACTTATCGCAGTTTTGCTGAAAAATGGCATTAATTTTGTAATGATAGGGTACCTTGTTCCATTTTAGATGATAAAATATTTTATTATTTATATCGTATTTTTTAGATGGAGTCACGATCCAGGAAGATCTTAGATCTCGTACCTAAGAATATTCACAGAGATGATGAACAAGGTTGGTACTTATTATTTATAACGATTCTATAAATAAATTTAAAAGATTATTCCTAACAGATACATAGATTTATTATACTTATACATAGATTTTTTTTAGAGCATAGACCAGTGGTACACGTCTGTACAGTAGAAGAGGCTGTACAGCAGTCTGACAAACCTCGACGTGATTCCAGTAGCTCTAGTAGTTCATCGAGCAGCAGCGACTCTTCATCAGGACCATCTTTTTATGAAGGTAAATATTATTTAAATGAATTGTCGAATTAAAAACTGCAAAAATAGATACATTGTTATATTTCCGGGAGATAACGTTCAGGATTGTTTGAAATATTGTAAGCTTATTTAAAAAGATTTACAAAAATAGATTTTGCAATTTAACATTTATAATAATTTCGACAGTCCAGATTGTAATAACTTTTTCTATTGATACAGATTCAGACGATTCAGTGAAAGACCCGAATTACGAAATACACAAACCCCAATATTTATCAGAGAGCTCTGATGACGAAGTAAACAGATATTTAACTGAATCAATACCAATTAACGAAACCGTCACACAAACAACAAAAGAAGTACAATTACCCATAGAAAACCAGACTGATAATATCATAATCCAGGAAATAGAAAGTTTACCTTCTACATCCAGGGTTACTCCAGCACATGACATTGCTGCTTCTACTTCAACACCTATAACTACAGAAATTAGCACAGGTACGGACCCGACACCAACTAAGAAAGGGAAAAAAAGGCTACTAAATGAAAATAATTGTGAGAGATGAGTTTTGTAATCCAGAAAGATGACGAGAACGCTGCGGTAAAAATTAGTGATGTGAAGATTTTAAAGGTTATGAAAGATGATGCTGGGGCTATTTACTTCAAAAATTCATACGCCGATGAACATTTTAAAAGAGCGGTGGTAGTTAAGAAGAGGAAGGAAATAGATATTGAAGTTAAAAAGGCATATACTACTAAACCTGGTATATCTGAAAGAAAAAAGGCGGATCTAATGGAATTAATGAATAAAAACCTGATTCCGAGATATTACAGACCATTTTATGAATCTTTATAATTATTATTATGATAAGAATAAAGTGACATTGTAATTATAATTAATAAGGTACCTACTTTTTGATTTTGCAATATAAATATCACAGCAAGGTTCCGTTAGGAAGTGCTGTAATATTTTTTTTCTACTAAGACTGATTGGTTTTACTTTAGAATAACTTTATTTTATGGAGACTGTTGTATTTTTCTAAGATTTTTATTTGCTAATATTAAATAGACTTAAGTTTCGCTGATTATGATGAGATAATGATGCAATTAATATAGAAGTTGCATTATGTTTTCTAATGTTGTTGTTAAAAGGTTAAAGTTGATTATTTGGCCAACGTTTTCCTGTTCTAAGGGATGTGATAAAAAATATCTAGTACTTAGTGCTATGATATCCATTTTAAGACTGGTTGATTATTTTAGAGTACAACTTTATTTTGTAGACATTATTTTCTTTTTTTATGTAGAGATAAGCTTAGTTGATGTGATAATTGGGACAACAATTAATGCAAGGCATAATTTTTTTTTAAGATGATTCTTTTGTTACTAAAATAATATTATTAGGTGTCACTCAGACCTAATAATATTTTTTTAGACGCTATTTCACTTTTAAATGCTGTGATATATGAGTAATTTACATTGTTCCTATAAAAGGCTGATTAAGTTATAGTTTACAGAAAGTAAGTAATAATAAGGTTCATGATGATTGCTCAATTATAGAATTATAACCATCTTGTTACTAACGTTTTCTTTGAATAATGAAATAAAACGAAATTTTAACATGGATTATGCTTTATTTTATTAGGTATAATGATACAAGCTATTATATATCCCTATAACGTGCCTTACTTTGCAAGAAAAACGTAACAACTGTTGACTTGTTGTAACTAAACTAAAATTACGCCTAATAATAATAGAGCAGAGGTCTACATAAAAAATATTAAGATAAATAAATAACAGGTCTATAATAAATTTTAAGAAATTGGAGCATAAGTCTCAAAATGCCGAAGTTGTGACAATTCTAAAACTTCAAACTCATTTTCTGAAAAATGGCGTTTTCTGATTTAACACGTTCTTGTCGCAAATGAGCGATTTGTTTTGGCTTTTGATTTAATTGCTTTTTTATTATTTGTCAATTCAGCCTAAACTTTATGTAATTCTTCAAACCATTGCTTTACATTATTTAATTATTAAAACTTGTAAATTGAGTCTGGTATTCAATTTGATTTATGAAAAAACATACTTACGTTTACTTTAAATCCGTAGTTTACTTAAAAAACCAGAATTTCAAAATGTCGATAATAATATTTTCAAAAAGTTTAGTAAGAACTACACCTCCTCTTCATATCATTAGATCCGACTCTTATGATATTTGTCAATGAATTTGGTTTTACTGTTAATACGTTCGGGTCGGTCGGACATCCGACGCAACCGATTGAATCGTATTTGGCATTTCAGAGTAGCACTGCTGGATCGTAAAATTCGAATCATGACATCCTGTCCGACATAGTGCATTTGAGTAAGAAGACAATTAAAAACGATTACACCACGAATTATATCAAAGTTTAAACGCCACATACGATTTTGTTCGAGTGAATTAAAAGATTAAAAAAAAATATTATATGATTTATCAATTTACTTAGGTAGTGTTAAGGCGCCTTCGCCTTAATTAATAGCAAACCAATTGATGCGGTAATTGCATTCCAATATGCGCCAGGTTTAACCACTGTTATTGGGGTCGGTAGATTTAAGTTATTTTTTTGTAACAGTGGAGTATTAACTCTCTCAATATACAGTAGTACACGCTCCGTTCATCTGCCTTTTTATTTCGCTGAATTTCTAAGCTAATCCAACATATGGTCCTCCAGAAGCCGGATATTATAATAATTATTGAAGATTGGCTGTTATTTACTGGAAATCAAGAAGTAATATTAAAGAACTTGGCAACTACCAGTTTGGAATAACGGAGTACCCACGTTATATAACAACGGTGTTAAGTTTTATGTCTGGTTAAATATCGTCACCCAACACTCGATCAGGTATTATTTAGTATAAATTAAGGATAATACAAGGTTAGTGTACTTGTTACTATTTTATACTTACTTAAATTAGGTATCAGGCAGGTAGCCATTGTGAAAATAACTTAGATTGATTTCGTGTGTAACACATTTATTAGGCAACATTTACAATAGTTATACTTAAATTAGTATAGTAGACAGTTTGTGCTACATATTATATTGTAATTTGCTTAAATATCATCTAAATTCACAGTTAAATTCCTAGTCAGTTTTATAGATGTAGGTAGGTAGACATAGTACATTACGAGTGTTAGATATTTGTAAAACTTGTTAATTCAACCGTGTTAATGTATATTTAGGTAATTAATTGCCTAGTTATTATACTATCTGTTACATTTTGGTATTATATAAATTCCAGGTCGACGAACTTCGATTCCCAATATGTCCGATGAATCAGAATTAGTCAAAAAACGAGGCAGTTTTAAGGGTCAATTGACCATCTTCATCAAGCACCTTGACGGATCAAAGGACGAGCAGTTAACGAGCTGTGATCTCAACGACTTACAGCGGCGAATCGGGAAGATGGAGTCGTTGTACGACCAATATGATGAGGTACAGTTACGTCTGGAATGTATTAGTGATATCAACGCTCAGTTAGTCGAGCGGACAGAGTTTGAATTACTATACTACAAGTCCTTGGCTAGGGCACAGGACTTATTAACTAAACATTGTCAAAATAGTAATTCGTCACATAGTGAAAAAAACACTTGTGTTACTAATCATAAGCCGGTTAAGTTACCCACTATTCAACTTCCTAAATTTAGTGGATCTTATAACAATTGGTTGGAGTTCCGTGACATTTTGACTAGCCTCATTCATGAAAACGATGAGATCGACGAAATTAACAAATTTCATTATTTGAGAGCATCACTGGAGGGATCTGCAGCTATTGTTGTTCAGTCTATTGAGTTTTCTACTAGAAACCACTCAGTGGCATGGCAGTTGCTGTGTGCGCGTTTCGATAATAAAAATTCATTGATACAGAACCACGTATCAGCATTATTTAATATGGAACATATTACTAGGGAATCGTCTACGGCTTTAAAAGGTTTAATCGATCAATTAAATAAAAACCTTAGGGCATTAGAATCGTTAGGTGAGCCGGTCAAGCACTGGGACACTTTGTTGATTTATATTATTACTCGCAAGTTAGATGCAAAAACTTATCGCGAATTTGAAGAGTACAAACGCCGGTTAGAGAAAGACAGCACTATTACTATCGAAATATTTCTACAGTTCATGTACACACGGGCTGATTTGCTTGAAACATTGGAGTTGTCACGGCATCCTACTCTTCATAATATTTCACAACATAATAAACAACTTAATTCGTCTAAAGTCAAAACAATGTTCACCACACAAAAGTCCAATAGTAGCGACAATATTTCCGAACCGTATCACAAACCATGCCCTCACTGCAAGGACAATAATAATTTAATTAATTGTCCACAGTTCCTTGCGTTATCTATTGATGCTCGTCTTAAGTTGTTATCTAGTTTTAAAGTGTGTTATAATTGTTTCCATCCGGGACATTTTGCCAACCAATGCAAGAAATCGGGCTGTAAGCTATGTAAGCGTAGACATAACACTCTAATTAACACTACAGATTTTAAAAATGGACTATATGATACTCGAAAGAATAACGAGAATGTTTTATGTGATAATTTGTCCCCATCAACGTCGTCGTCAGCTGTCACCGGGACGAATAATGTGACCTTGTCAGCGCATGTTGCATCGCCTGAGCCCGGTCGAAGCAGCGAGTGCCGCAATAGTAAACAACACGACGTGTTGTTATCCACCGTGTTAGTTAAAGTATTTGATGATAATAATTGCGAACATATCGTGCGGGCAGTACTTGATAGTGGCAGTACATCGTGTTTTATGACAGAACGTATTTTACAGCGTCTTAATTTAACAAGTAATAACATAGATGGGTCCATATACGGTATAAATAACATTTCTTCTAGTGTAGGTAAAATGTGCAACGTACAAATTGCGTCACTTAGTAACAATTACAGTACTAAGATATTTTGTTTTGTTTTACCATCGATTACGAGTGTTGTGCCCTGTCGCGAGATAGATATTTCGAATCTTAATATCCCTACTCATATTTGTTTAGCTGACCCTGCGTTCTACAAACCATCAGAAGTAGATATTTTAATCGGTGCCGATTTATTCTGGGACTTGTTAGGGACACAGCGGATACAGCTGGGTAGCGGAAAGACTGTATTATGCGACACAAAGTTAGGCTGGATCGTGTCTGGCCCTATTAGCTATAATAATAGTAAGCGTACACCAAGTCGCATTAGATGTAATTTTACTCAAACTTCTTCTCATTGTGATAATGATTTAGATAGTATTCGGTCCGACTTAACGCGCTTCTGGAGTATTGAGGAGGTGACCGCACCGTCCTCTAGTAGTAATTATTTACCAGAAGAGAAACTATGTGAAGAACATTTCATAAAAAACACTACGCGATTGCCTAATGGTAGGTTTTGCGTACGTATTCCTTTTCAACAGAATCCTTCTGTTTTAGGAACGTCCTATCACCGGGCATCTAATTGTTTATTTTCCTTAGAACGTAGACTGAAGGTCAACCCTGACCTTAGTAAGCAATATAGTGATTTTATTACAGAATACGAGTCGTTAGATCATATGACAGAGAACAAGGAACCTGGTTGCAGTTCTCGTGGCTACTTTATACCTCACCACGGGGTACGTCACGAGTCTAGTACTACTACTAAGTTGCGTGTGGTTTTTAACGCCAGTTCCCCAACGTCATCGGGTATTTCTCTTAATGACATCCAGATGGTAGGCCCGACGGTTCAAGACGACTTAGTGTCTATACTTCTTCGTTTCCGGCAACACAAATACGTCTTGTCAGCCGATGTGGAGAAGATGTATAGGCAAATAGCTGTTCACTCGTCTGATAGACACCTACAGCAGATCCTCTGGCGTAGAAATATGACCGATTCGGTCAAAGTTTATACTCTCAACACCATTACCTACGGTATGGCTAGTTCGCCGTTTCTTGCGACCCGTTGTCTGAAGCAGATAGGCATTGAGTGTAAAGACGACAAAGTATCTAACATTATTAAACACGACTTTTATGTCGATGACTTGCTTACCGGGGGGGATGATTTAAATGAAATGATGGTTATTCGTACCAAAGTGACTAATGAGCTCGCCTCGGCTTGTATGCCACTTAGAAAATGGAGGTCAAATGAGCAATCATTAGTCTCTGAAGCTTGTCATTCGTCCCTAGATTTAAGTATGGGGTCTAGTGAGCCCAATAAATTGTTAGGACTAGATTGGTATGCCAATACCGATGAACTAGGCTTTTTGAGTAGTACAAAGTTGCCGTGCAAGGGTAGCACCAAGCGCGAGTTACTGTCGGTAATCGCACGTATTTTTGACCCTCTCGGTCTTTTATCACCTTTTGTAATACTCATGAAAATGCTATTGCAACAGATGTGGTTAGATAAATTATCGTGGGATGAACCTTTATCTCCAGCACTACATCTTAAGTTAAATAGCATCATTCAATCCTTGCCACTGTTGAATAACTTTCGTATTCCTCGAATGGTAATGTGTGATTCATTTAAGGTATTAGAACTCCATGTATTCACGGACGCTTCGGAACGCGCTTACGGTGCGTGCGTCTATGTTCGTAGTGTGAACCCTAACGGTGAGTACATGGGTCGGTTGTTAGTGTCTAAGAGTCGCGTGGCACCGCTAAAGCCCACTACGATCCCCAGGTTGGAACTGTGTGGAGCTTTATTAGGAGCACGTTTGTATGAGAAGGTTTGTAACTCACTTCGAGTTAATATCAGTCAGTCTTACTGTTGGACAGATTCCACCATAGTGTTGGGGTGGTTACAGATGTTGCCCTCTAGGCTCCAACCGTTTGTCCGCAATCGCGTTGCTGAGATTTTAGACAAGGCTAGCAGCTGTACATGGCGACACGTACCCACAGATCAAAACCCAGCAGATCTAATATCTCGAGGCGTAGATATTAGTACTCTGACATGTTTAAATTTATGGTGGAATGGTCCCGACTTCTTACAGCAGGATCTGTGTAATTGGCCGTCTCAGCTCCACTATTCAAATACAGAGTCATTGCCCGAAATGCGACCTCATGTTTCATTATCCACTATTGTCACAGATAATACTGCTGCGAACTCATTAATAGAATTCAACCGATTTTCTAATTACTTACGTCTTGTGCGCTGCATGGCTTATGTTCTCAGATTTATTCAACGCTGTAGGAAACAACCTGTATGCAGTACATTCTTAACACAAAACGAGTTACAAGATGCTTTAAATGTTTTAATTATTAAATCTCAAGAACAGTCCATTCCAGAATACACTATATTAATTAAAAAACAAAGTTTACCGTCCAAGAGCGCCCTCCTAAAATTTAATGTATATTTAGATAGCAATAATATTATTCGTGTAGGAGGACGCTTAGACAATTCCCTTTTTTCTTATGATAAGAAACATCCTATGTTATTACAGTCCAGTCATGAATTTACTAAACTATTATTTGATTTCGAACACAAACGGTTAATGCACGCGGGCCCGCAGTTATTGTTAGCATCAATCAGAGAGTCATATTGGCCTTTAGGTGGCCGAAACTTAGCAAAGGCTTGTTATCACAACTGTGTTCGATGCCGTCGTATGAAGGGTAGTGTAGTTACCCCCATTATGGGTAACCTACCACAACAGCGGCTCCTTCCAGGTGGATCGCCTTTTGAAACTTGTGGCGTAGATTATTGTGGCCCAATCATGTGTGCCAGCCGACAAGGCCGCGGATGTAAGCTAGTAAAAGTGTATATCGCTATATTTGTATGTTTTGCTACCAAAGCCATTCATTTGGAATTAGTTTCATTTGTAATTATCCAGCAACACATATTTACTAGCATTATATAGATTCATTTCGCGTAGGGGTACGCCTATCCATATATATTCGGACAACGGTACCTCGTTTGTTGGAGCCTACAACGACATTTCCAAGTTTTTAAAATCAAACTGCGATTCTTTAACCGAAAGGGTGGCTAATGAAGGGATTAACTTTCATTTTATACCAAGTTATACTTCCCATTTCGGAGGACTTTGGGAATCAGGGGTAAAATCGACACGTTTTCACTTACTGCGAGTGTTGGAAAATTGTCATTTAACATATGAAGAGCACCACGTGGACTCAGATTGAAACAATCTTGAACTCCCGCCCATTAACTCCGTTGTCGTCTGATCCTGCCGACTGCACACCGCTTACTCCAGGACACTTTCTAGTGGGTCGTCCGTTAACATCCCTACCTCAACCCGACTATCAGAACAACTCCATCAACCAATTAACCCGTTTTCAACGAATTGAGCAGCTTCGCCAGCATTTTTGGAATCGTTGGAGCAAGGAGTATGTTGCTGAGTTACAGCAGAGAACGAAGTGGCGTTCCTGTAAGGGCGAGTTGAAGCTGGGGGCATTAGTTATTGTCAAGGATGACAAACTGCCTCCTCTGAAGTGGCGTCTAGGAAGAATTACTGCTGTGCATGCTGGAACTGATGACATTGTTCGAGTGGCGGACATTCGCACGTCTGCAGGAGTCATTCAAAGAGCATTCAACCGAATCTGCCCATTGCCCGTTTGTACTTCAGTTGATGGTTGAAAGTGTGCCTTTCAACATCCGGGGGCATGTTAAGGCGCCTTCGCCTTAATTAATAGCAAACCAATTGATGCGGTAATTGCTTTCCAATATGCGCCAGGTTTAACCACTGTTATTAGGGTCGGTAGATTTAAGTTAATTTTTTGTAACAGTGGAGTATTAACTCTCTCAATATACAGTAGTACACGCTCCGTTCATCTGCCTTTTTATTTCGCTGAATTTCTAAGCTAATCCAACAGGTAGCCATACACTTTTTATTTAGGTTTTAAAAAACAAACGGCTCCTGAACATTCTCCTTTAATAATTCAAAACTTCAAATTATTTAACTATGGAACTATTCATCCGATTGGCGTGATTTATTTATGCCGCAATGCAATTAACCTGTCTTTCACACCGTCTTATTTATTTCGACGTAACCGCCCGCGTTCCGGCGAACCGCCTAGTATAATCTAGTGTAGTCATTTCTACATTCATCTTTAGTTTTTTTATTAACTAGAAATTTTAGAAATCTTATCTGCAAAGATTCTATTTTGTCTATATATGTTTTGAATGTAATTCTTCCATGCTGGCCTGGGAGCGAAGGAAAAACCTAGAATGGTCCAGCCCTTACACAACCCGAGGTGTCGTAGAAGTCGACTGCTAATCAGCACTGCAGGGCACCCATCAGGCGGGGGACAAACAGCCCACAATAGGTTTCCCAAGGAGGGTTGACGTTAGGCAGGCGACCGGTTGTAAAAAAACCATAGCCAAAACATTGTGCAACATGACATGAGAAATAATAGAGAGAGAAATAGGGCGTACCCCACAGGCAATGCGCAGGGACAGCACCCGGTACCTGTGGGAAATGGACAAGGGTTGTCGCATCGGAGGTGGATGCGACGTAAGATGCAAGCCCATCGCGAAAGATAAGTAATACGTAGGTTTGCAAGTTGGAATGTTGGCTCTATGACTGGGAAAGGAAGAGAGTTGGCCGATGTGTTTATCTAAGAAGAATAAATGTGGCATGTTTGCAGGAGACTAAGTGGAAGGGTGCAAGTGCTGGAGAGATTGGTGAAGGATATAAGTTATATTACATTGGGAGTGGTGGAAAAAGGAATGGAGTTGGTGTAGTACTGGTGTAGTGAGATGGCGAGTACACCAACGTGAACAAAACGAGGCATAGGTTACGCCACCTACTACGTCATATCGGATGTTCATCATACGATGAGGTGGAGCCTAAAACCATTAACGAGAATTGCAACAACAGGCTGCTACTGCTACTGGCAACACCCGGCGAGTTCATTGTGGCGGTAGGCTTGCATCAGGGCTCGGCACTAAGCCCATATCTCTTCCTGTTGATAATGGATGCTTTGACATCGGAGATACAGGAAGAGACACCCTGGTGTACGTTATTTGCCGATGACATTGTACTCGTCGGTGAAGACGGGCCTGAGGTACAGAGTAGATTGGAAAAATGGCAGTGTAAACTGGAGAGTTTAGGCTTGAAAATCAGTAAACTAAAACTGAGTACATGTTCTCTGATTTCGGCGGTCTCTCCAGTTCTCCACCCATAGTGCTAGACGGTGCACCAATACCAATTTGCTCCAGTTTCCGGTATCTCTTCTTCTCCTTTGACGCAGATTAGGTGAAATGGCGGCCGGTGAAAGGCACTATTTGCGACCCTCTATTTCCCACTAAATTTAAAGGGAAAATTTACAAGACTGTCGTCAGACCTGCCGTCTTGTATGGACTGGCATGTTTGGCCTTAAAAGCGACAGATGAAAGACATGTAGCGTAGATGCGAATGTTAAGTTGGATGTATGGTGTGACAAGAATGGATAAGATAAGGAACGAGTATAAGGAATATATTTTTGTATTTCAAAACAATGAGTTTGCTTAAACTATTCTTAAATTATTAAGAAAGAAATTATAAATAGATCACAAGAACTGATGTCATCGGCGGGATTCGAACCCACGGCCTTTCCCTAACAGGGGGACTGCTTTGCCAACTGAGTTACGATGACCACTACCGACAACATCGAATTTTTGCTTCATATCATATTCATAATTCCTACATCGCGCTATTAATAATTTGAGTATAAGGAAGTTTGAAAGTTGCACCAGTGAATGAAAAATTGAGAAGCGAGCGGCTGTCATGGTACGTGGAAGAAGAGAGGAAAGCAATGTCGTTAGAAAGGTGCAAAGTATGACTGTAGAGGGTTTAAGAAGTAGAGGTAGGCAAAAGAAAAGATTGATTAAATGTGTGAAAGAGGATATGACAAGGAGAGGAGTGACTGAGGAGATGACGTCTGACAGGGATGTGTGGAGGAGAAAGACTTGTTGCGCCGATCCCAAATAATTGGGATAAGGGCAGGTAGATGATGATGTTTTGAATGTAAGCCCATAACAGTCAAGGGCATAACTCAGAATAGGTTCCACTAAGTACCCTAAGCACATTGATTACTTGTGTGGTATACACACAAGTAATCAATGTGCTGAGTCCAAGAAAAACGTTCATCAACCTTTGGGAGAGAAGCACCTTGTTTGAGCACCGTGAGGCGATGGTTTGCTGAATTTGAGAGAGGTCGAGTTTCTTAACATGACGAATTTCGTGAAGGGCGGCCTTCAACTGCCGTCAACGAAAATAATGTGGCTACTGTTAAGCGGTTAATTGAAGAAAACCCGCGGATTACCTATGAGACAATTCGAGGACTATTGGGGATTAGTATGAGTCAAATCCAGAAAATTTTACACGAAGAATTGAAAGTTGGGAAACTTTGTTGTCGTTGGATCCCTCATGAACTGACAGCGGAGTAGAAGCGGGCTCGCGTGGAATGGTGCTCACAGATGCTACTGAAGTACGACCACGGACATTCTAATGCTGTTTATGCCATTGTCACAGGAGACGAAACGTGGATTTATTGTTTTGAACCCGAAAAAAAACAGCAATCTTGTGAATGGGTGTTTGAAAATGAGAACAAACCAACAAAAGTGAGGCAGGCGAGAATCGTTGGTAAAAAAATGATCGCGTTTTTTTTCTCAGCTACAGGTCCCATCTGTACAATTCCACTTGAAGATCAAAAGAGTGTTAATGCCGAGTGGTATTCTACCATTTGTTTACCCAGGGTGTTAGAAAAAGTTCGCGAAAGGCGACCCAAAAGCCGCGTTCTCCTACATCATGACAACGCTTCTTCACACACGGCCAACAAAACAAATTCATTTTTAGCTTCCGAAAAAGTACAACTCGTCACCCATCCTGCGCATAGCCCCGACCTAGCACCCTGTGATTTCTGTATTTTCCCCAAAATCAGAGATTTGAGGAGAGGTTTCACTTTTACCAACCCCGAAGAGGCAGTGATAGCGTTCAATCAGCACGTAGAAAACATGCCTTCAGATCTGTGGTCCTCCTGTTTTAAAAAATGGTTCGATCGCATGAAAAACTGTTTAAAATGTAAAGGAGAGTATTTTGAAAAGCAATAAACATAATATTTTGGTTTTTACCATTATAAGTTAATAAGTTACGCAAAACTTATAGTGTGACCTACGTATAATCATGAACGTAGAGAATAGGTTGTTCCGGTGGTACCAGGTAAGGTGAGTGAATAAGCAACAGTTTTGTCTTTTCTGTATTAAGAACTATACCATTGCCCTGCGACCACCCAACGATTCTTTCTATGTCTTGCTGCACTAGTCGACAAGTGTAATCTATGTCAGCGCCGGCGCGGAGCGTGCACAGGTCATCCGCGAACATATGTGCCGAGCAGTGCTGCAGGATATTGCATAGCCTGTTGACGTGCATGAGGTAGCTCACCGGCACATATTCTTATCCCTGGGGCACCCCGCACGGCACCGCCATCTTGTCACTGAGCGCGTCACCCACCTTTACCCGGTAGTAGCGCGCAGTGAGATAATCACGAAACCATTGGCTCAGTGGTTCTACCACTCCGCACTCTCCCATCGCGCCAAGAAGGGTATCGGTTTCGATCGTATCAAATGCTTTTTTATAGTCATAAAATATCGCTATTACGATCTAGATAATTATTAATTTCGTTGGTTAATTTTGAAAATAAAGTATTTGTACTCTTTGATTTTAGAAAACCATGTTGGCAGCTGGTCAATAAATTATGTTGTTGCAAGAAGATATTTACTTAATTTATTCACAACACAATACATTTTTCAATTATAGAGCTGAGTTTACGAAGCTCTTTCTTAGGCGGCTCGTGTATTTCGTTTGGGATCGAACTCCTCCTAAACGACTGGACCGATCTTTTTAAATTTGGCACGGTCATAGTGACCATCACCGTGAGTGCATATTCTGAATTCATAAAGATCGGTCCAGTCGTTTAGGAGTTCGACCCGGATCGACAAACTCAGCTCAATTATTGCAACAGCAGAATGCATGGTATACCTAGTTTTATCTACACTTGACAATAAAGCGGTGGGTGGGTAATTTGAAACGTTCTTACGATCCCCCTTCTCATAAATAGGGCGGATTATTGCTTCTTTTAATTGGCTAGGGAAACAACTCTGTTCAATTGACATATTAACAAGTTTTGCCAATACTAGACCTATTTGTTTAGTAACGAACTTTAAGTTGGACATTCGAATGAGATCATAGCCGGGCGACTTATACGCATCCATGTTTTTGATTATTTGTTGACTGACGATACTGGTAACTGGTTGCCATGTCATGCTCATGTTCGACTGATTGACATATATACCTCACGGTGCAACGTTTTAGTATCACAAATATGCTTTATATTAATAATTTCACTTGAAAAATCATAAGCAAATCTAACACACAACTCTTTAGTAGTACCAGTTTGGCGATCCATATTCCTTAGGACTTGAGTATCCAACGACTTCTTTGTGGTGCCTAACATAGTATTAATAGTGTCCCAGAGTTTTTTGTAATTGTTTTTATATTGTAAGATACTTTCTGTATCGTACTTATTTTGACATTTATTTATAGCTTTTTGACATTTATTTTTAGATTTTGTATATGTAAGACGTTTTAACATATTCTTTGGTTCATTGTATTATACTTCAAACGGTCTATCCCTTTCTTTTATCATGCTTTTTAAGTTAGTGTTTATCCAAATTTTATTGTTTCTGTTACTAATATTAGTTTTTATCGTAGTGTAACTCTCGTTATAAATTGAAGTAAAAGACTGGTATAAAGTATTGTACAGCTCATTAGGGGATTCTAATAACATCATACTATGAAAATCGATACGTGACAATTTTTCTCGAACAAGTTTACTGCTTAACACTCTTTTATAATCAACGTCAGACGAGTTGCACAGTGCGCTTTGATCACTGCGGGCGTAAACACGTTTCCATTACACCACAGCTGAAATTATGTAATGGTCAGAAATTTTATGTTTTATTACAGCTTATTCTACAGTACTATTTTGACTGCTTCGGTGGCGTGGTTGGTAGTGCATAGGCTTTCGTGTGCGTTCGCGCAGCGGAATGTTGTTGAATTTAAAGATTTTAATTATGCAGTGTATGACGTCGTGTAATTGTGTATGGTACAAAAAAAATTGTGCATGCAGCCATTGTGGAGAAATTCGCCAAAAACTGATTCCGCTGGGCGAACATTGTCCTGGCGGAACTTTTTTTAATCCATGGACTTAGAAGAAAAAATATGTGTCCAAAAATTTGTGTGTATTTGTGTGTAATTGTGTATGTATGAATAAAATTAGTGCATGCATAAACTTCGGAGAAATTTAAGTTTCCGCTACGCGAACGTTTGGCCATTTGCTAATTTTCATAAAAAGCGCTTATAGTGGCGTTATTATTAAAAAAATATTTTTCAATCAAGAAATGCAATTGTTTTAATTTTTCCTAACGCTTGTGTACACAACTGTACCATATTAATAAATACTATACTGGAAGGTTAAGAACGTTACTTAGATATATGGCACGGCCGCTTTTTTGTAGCCATCCGAACTTGGTTGGGTTATGTAGGTTTTCGCTGCTTTGTCAGTATTTTAATTGTTTCTCTTTAATTAATGAATTTAATGAGATGAAATTTTGCACGTGAGTAGTTGAATTAATACACTAATTATCCAATAATTAGTACTACATTTTACTATGCAATTCCTTTAAAACGTCATGATAGTTGACTGCTTTGTAAACAGTGGTCTATTCATGGTAAATTGTCCTATAACTCATTAATTACTAATGGAACATCATTGATACTTGGCAAGATGTTGCAGACACTTACAAGGTTTGTATAAACGTGAAAAACTAGACCCCAAAGTGCATACTTTACGAACTAAGACCTAGGTATTTTACGTTTATATTTTTATCTTTTAAACCCTACGATTTTTTCTAAATCTGTTTTTAAACAAATATAAACAAATTAAAAAATACGTATGTAAAAATCTACAGCTCTCTTTATGAAAACTAGCAAATGGGCAAACGTTCGCGTAGCAGAAACTTAAATTTCTCCGAAGTTTATGCATGCACTTATTTTATTCATACATACACAAATACACACTAATTTTTGGACACATTTTTTTTCTTCTAAGTCCATGGATTAAATAAAGTTCCGCCAGGACAACGTTCACCCAGCGGAATCAGTTTTTATTAATATCTGCATAATTAAAATCTTTAAATTCAACAACATTCCGCTGCGCGAACGCACACTAGGCTTTCGACTTCGGAGTCTTGGGTTCGATTCCCGGGTCGAATCAAATATTTGTGTGATCACAAATGTTTGTTTCGGAGTTTGGGTGTTTTCTATATATGTTATGTATGTATTTAGAAATATGTAAGTATATTTATCAGTTGTGTAGATTCCATAGCACAACCTTATAGCTTAGTTTGGGCTAGATGATGTTGTGTGAGAATGTTCAAAAATATTTATTTATTTATTATTTGCCGATCTATCGTAAATATGATCCAAGCATGACTGCATCGAATTTCCCATTACAATTTATTTCCTAGTTATATCTTTGATACATTGTATAAAACCATGTTCGGATAGCAGATTCTTGTATAATGCAACATATTTATCATGGTGATTATTAAATACGAAGGCGAAATAAATATTAACTTATTAGAGTTAATATTTATTTCGCCACACAAAATTACAGATGATCGGAGCAGTAGACTTTAGAGTGTGACACTGCGAGTACCCATCCTATTGTCAATCTTGGTTACCAATTCCACTACATTTTCGTTTTCTAATTGTTCAATACCTACTATTTCTATGTTTTGTTTACGCGATGATTGCTCGATCTCATGTACCTTCTGCTCAAGAACTACGTTACACTTTTCCAAATATACACATTTGTTGTTGATGTTCACTACTTTCTTCTCAAGGCTTGTGATTTTTTTTTTTGGTATTTCGTAATTTCTGTAAATGTCATGGCACGCAGATATCTGCGCGTATTACGGTCAAAATGAATCTACTATAAGTCATTTTTGAAGGTAAGATATTTTTTTACTTAGTAGGGAGGTACTTAATATAGGTTCTTCAAAGCAAAACTATATAATCATAGTAAAATAGTAATAAAATAGCAGATACGGCTCCCTGACTGTTGGAATTTAACAACATGTGGATGTGTTCTATTTACAGGCTCACTCTGGGCATAATGGCTGATTCATTTGTATTAAATTTTCTGTCAAAGCAATGGTGAGTATGATGTCTAAACTTTTTTAAAAATAATAGCATTAATTTTCGCTAAAACAGAAGACATTAAAACGTCGACATATGTTTCGCCTCTACACGAGGCATTCTCAAGACTGTCTCAGAGAGCAACATCTAGTCAGGCCGGTCTTAGGATGGGTGACCATTTCTTAAGACATTAAAGAGTTCCAGTGCCTTGGAGAGCACGCTAAGTCGTCGGTCTCGGTTGTCATACGACCATCTATGGCAGTCGTTAGGGGTAGTTGGTGCCTTTAATCAAAGATCCGACCGGTCTAACTACAGAATCGATACGATATCGCCCGTGGGTTGTGGAGGTCAGATGGCAGTCGCTTCACGGAAAATATCGAACTTCAGCCGCGAACAGTTAGACTGGAAAGCCGACTCTAACTAAGTTGGGAAAAGGCTCAGTGGATGATAACTTATGATTAATATTTAAGTTTAACAATCCGAGGTTCCTCACGTTCGACAGACATGATCTCGCGATCCTAACACAGATTGCCCAGTGCTCGAGCTGTCATCCGCTACCAGCAAGATGGCCTGCCCTCGCCCCACTCTCGTCTTACTTTTGACAACCTGTGTTGCCAGTTTAATAATTTATGAAACCCAGTCATTTGAGTTGACTAAAGTATGATTAAGTAATACCAACATACAAAGTCGTAATATTGGGATATAGAATTACATAATTCGATTAGGATTATTATTATGAATTAGAGAATTCTTAACACATTATTAGTGAAAAAACTTCAAAATTGGTTCAGAAGTTTCCATGCCTTATAGAATAACCAAATCTTTCCTCTTTATCAACCGACTTCCAAAAAAGTTCTCAATTTCGACTGTATGTTTCTTTTTATGTTTGTGACCTCATATCTTTGTACTGGGTGTACCCATTTTTTTTTTAAATGAAAGCATTACTTCCACTTTCGATAATTTGAAGTCGGTTGTTATGTCAATATTTGACGTGTATTTAATATTATTAAATTGAATAAACCAGCCAAGTGCGAGTCGGGCTCGCGCACAAATGGTTCCGGACCAAAAGGGCAAAACATCACCTTTGTTGTATTGCAGCCCCCTAAAATGACGGCGGGATAGCCCGAAGCGTCTTTACTGAAGCAGGCTAGTAGGGTCGCGTGCTGCGGGGCCACAGCCCCCCCCCCCCCCCCCCCCCCCCAGCACGCGACCAGATTCACTCACCGACGCGGGATAGAACCCGACCAAACCCCAGTGCAGAGTCCACATAGGTGGCCAAAGTCCGCCGGGCAACACTGGAAATTCCTGGAGTGTTCACCAGGGGGCCTCGGCAACGGACGTGGGATCAGCCGGATTTAAAAAAAAGCCCCTTGAATATTTATTAGGTATATTAGATTAGATTAGACTACCTCGGTGGCACAATGGTACTATGTACAGACTGCCACGCTCGAGGTCTCGGGTTCGATTCCCGGGTCTGGTGGATAATGTATAATTCTCTTTAGAATTTTACCCAGATAATTGTCCCAGAGTCTGAAACTTGCGCCCGGTAAATGGCAATAGGCTCGCCCCCTATTACATTGGACCTAACATAGCTGGCGAGATGTGGGTGTGTTTGCACACCTCTGTCTACCCCTTCGGGGAAAAAGGCATGATGCTATGATGCTGTTTTGACTAAGGGAGTGAAGCGACCGAGGTCTCCGTTTCAACTTGCAGACTGAGGAGAATTTCTTTCGTCTGATACCTCTAGATACATCTACGGGTTCTGTCAGATCATGTTTGAGGCCGTATTCATCAACCGATTTGCATGAAACTTTACAACAAAGCCGCTCCCGAAGGCAAGCCTATTGCCGTCACCGGGCACACATTTAATGGGTTAATAGCCGAATGAATTTAATAAAAAGTAGCAGCAATATTGTAAATTCGAAAAGAAATTGAAACCCGTTGCCTTGCCATGAAATGTTGATGAAAGGTAACAAAATCTTACGTGCCAGCCGCTATGGCACAGTCAATTTAAGATCTGGGCGTTTCGGACTATTGTACATATTAGTGGGAAGTAAATTAACTGACATTGTAAGTAAATATTGAATACTGTTGTACTCTGACATATTGACACTACAAGGGGTTTCTTATTGGAATATAGCTAAGTTTTATTTATAATAACACATTTCATGAATATATACAAGGAACAGGAAAATTAAATTAAAAAAGAAAACCTAAACAAACTACAAACTATACTAAACAATGGTAAGTAAAAATTTTTTTAAGAAAAAACTTTTTAGCATTAATTAATAGCATTAATTTTTCGCAGAATCAAAAGGACAACAAAACGTCGACAATTGTTTCGCCTCTAAACGAGGCATTATCAAGACTGTCTCAGAGAGAACAGCAAAATTCGTGGTTGGAACGTGTTTGCTTATAAGTAAACGCGTGCAAATTTCATTATCGCGATGTAGGATTCTTTACAATAACCAATGTGGGTAGAAACCTCAGATCATGCTAACTAAGTTCCAAAAATAGGTATTCACCAATACTTGACCTTATCTGTTTGATTTAATTACTGTCTCTTGATAAGTTGCATAGAAAACCCAAACAACACATACAAACCAACAACAGTTAATGTGTCTGTCTGTTCGCAAACAGATTAAGTAAGGGAGATGTGTGAAAATCTATTTGTTCATTGAGTAAGGTGTCCGCATCTCTTCTAACTATTTCTAGCCTTTCCCAAACACTTAACTTGAACCCTTTCTCACATAACCGTAAAACTTTAAAAGTGTTACTATTGTTCAAGGAATGACCAGTGTCAAGAAGATGCTTCGCGAAGAGGGACCTTTCGGGACAACCATTGCGGGACGCCGCTCTATGTTCCTTATATCTAATATCGAAGGACCTGCCAGTCTGTCCCACATACTTCAAACCACATTCATCACAACTCAACAAATAAACACCTGATCTGCGTGAGACCGACACCGAATCCTTGCCATTACACAGCTCCCTCAAGGCATTCTGAGTTCTAAAAGCAACAAATATATTACTTTCCCTCATGATCTTAGCTATACTCAACGAGACGGGACCCACGAACGGCAAACAGGCCGTGTACTTCCTAGGTGGATCTTGAATCGGATATAATAAATGAAAACTAGCCTTTCTACGTTTTTTATTTAATAATGAGTGAACCAGTGAACCAAATAAAAAACGTAGAAAGGCTAGTTTTCATTTATTATATCCGATTCAAGATCCACCTAGGAAGTACACGGCCTGTTTGCCGTTCGTGGGTCCCGTCTCGTTGAGTATAGCTAAGATCATGAGGGAAAGTAATATATTTGTTGCTTTTAGAACTCAGAATGCCTTGAGGGAGCTGTGTAATGGCAAGGATTCGGTGTCGGTCTCACGCAGATCAGGTGTTTATTTGTTGAGTTGTGATGAATGTGGTTTGAAGTATGTGGGACAGACTGGCAGGTCCTTCGATATTAGATATAAGGAACATAGAGCGGCGTCCCGCAATGGTTGTCCCGAAAGGTCCCTCTTCGCGAAGCATCTTCTTGACACTGGTCATTCCTTGAACAATAGTAACACTTTTAAAGTTTTACGGTTATGTGAGAAAGGGTTCAAGTTAAGTGTTTGGGAAAGGCTAGAAATAGTTAGAAGAGATGCGGACACCTTACTCAATGAACAAATAGATTTTCACACATCTCCCTTACTTAATCTGTTTGCGAACAGACAGACACATTAACTGTTGTTGGTTTGTATGTGTTGTTTGGGTTTTCTATGCAACTTATCAAGAGACAGTAATTAAATCAAACAGATAAGGTCAAGTATTGGTGAATACCTATTTTTGGAACTTAGTTAGCATGATCTGAGGTTTCTACCCACATTGGTTATTGTAAAGAATCCTACATCGCGATAATGAAATTTGCACGCGTTTACTTATAAGCAAACACGTTCCAACCACGAATTTTGCTGTTCTCTCTGAGACAGTCTTGATAATGCCTCGTTTAGAGGCGAAACAATTGTCGACGTTTTGTTGTCCTTTTGATTCTGCGAAAAATTAATGCTATTAATTAATGCTAAAAAGTTTTTTCTTAAAAAAATTTTTACTTACCATTGTTTTGTCATGGATTTTCGCCAAGTAACGCCTGTTTCTATCCAATATTTACAAACTATACTATCTAAAACTAAAACACTAAAATAAATAAGTAAGGCAGGGAGACTTAGGCAGAGTGCCCATGACACAGGCAGCATTCATGCGCTGAATTTCCAATGAGAGTCTTTGCTAAGCAGTTGTTAGTTCAGGTGTATTGTGAATCTGTCAAGGGTCGATGAGTTGCATCGATGTATCATTGTGTGAAAGCTAGACTTATTTACTGCTTAGTTATATAATGGTATATTTTTTGATGTATTTCTTCTTTTTAAAAACGTGGCTCCACCGATGTTCATCGATGATTTCGCCAATGTCAAGGTAATGCTTGATTAGTTGATAGTCCCGCACAGAAGAACTAGTTATTCCTAACTAGCTCCAGGTGCAGGACAAGAAACGTTGTTCGGTATGTGAGTGTCTGGGTACCCGAGTTTTGCGGAGCGCTAGAGGTAACCTAAAAAGCGCTTTTATAAAAAGAAGAAAACTTGATACTTATGTGATCAATCACTATCGTTATTATTTTTGTATTTGACTTTTATTTGCTTTCCTCGTATTCAAAATTAAAAGTAGAGCGTGTAACTCGAGTGCAAACACCCATTTCTGCCTGGACTATAGGTGCTCTAACTACGTTCGAGTGTCAAAATATCTGGTCAGTAATGGGAGGGTTTCATCCCTTGGTTAACAATCTACTATAAATGTAGCGTCATGATGAGGTTCAAGGGTCGTAACTAGATCTAAAGGCATTCAATGTTTAGACTGAATTTTATTGTAAGTGCCTAAGTAATTAGTTAGTTTTCAAGTACCTAGTTATTATTACATTTAGGTGTGATTTACATTTCAGGTACCGCGAACAGACCCGTCGATGATGACCGTAAATAAAGTTAACTCCAGCGGATTATTCGCCTCTTGGGCTCTCCCGTATTCTAATTTCTTTATTGTGCACTAGTTGTCCCGGTGAACTTTGTACCACCTGAAAAAATCTTTTAAAACTTCCCTGAACTTCTACAATTCACTTAAGACCAAAATTAGAAAAGACGGTCTATTGGTACTTGAGTTTTAGCGAGACAAATTCGTTTGTCTCGCTAAAACTCAAGTAGAAATAAATTGCCGTTCGCGGCAATTTATTTATATTTATAGAAATTCCAAAATAAAATAAGTAGGTAGGTATATAATTATATCGATAATCTGTACTAATATTATAAAGCAAAAGAGTTTTTTTGTTTGTTTGAACGCGCTAATCTCAGGAAGTATTGGTTTGATTTGATTTTTTTTCTATAACATATTTTATGGAAATTAAATTCGTTCTAAAATAACGGGCGACGCGACGGGAGCGTCTAAAATAAATAAATATATTTAGTCATTTCACACGAAGCCCAAATTAAGCTAATATACGCTTGTGGTATGGGATCTAGACGACTGATAAATATACTTATAAATTTTTAAATACATACATATTATACATAGAATATACCCAAACTCCGAAACAAATATTTGCCAATCACACTAATAAGTTGATTCTACCTAGAATCTAACCTGGGACCTCAGGGATGGCAGACGCATACTCTTACCACTGAGCCACCGAGGTCGTGTATGTGGATAATATTCGTTCGCCCGCGACGTCGTCCACGTGGTAATTTGGAACATACAGTAGGTATACGGACTTGGACCTTAGTTTGATTCCCGTAATTATTTTTCCCGTCACCCGTAATAACATCTACTTAGTTTGCTATTTATGGTATAGAAATATGCCATCGAAGACTTTTTTTTTACTTTTAAAGAGGAACAATTATTTTCATCTCTCATGCTCTGAAAATGGGTCATTGATTACCTGATATGCGGGTTGAAAGTGACACATTTCGGCCCTAGGGCGAAAAAAGAAATAGCAGCGCATTTCGCCGAGTTCCGTAGTCATCATCTCATCATCACTCATCTAAGCCCAAGACCATCGACCTCCATGATCGGGGCCTGAGGACGGCGGGATCGCCACCCGTGTCGTCCTTACAGAAGCAGGCTAGAAGGGTTGCGTGCTGCGGGGCCTTTGCCCCATAGCACACAACCAGATTCACTCACTGACGCGGGATATAACCCTACCCCAACGACGCGGGATAATCATCCCGACCCAACCTCCGCAGAGACCACAGAGGTGGTCAAAGTCCGCCGAGCGCCACTGGAAATACGTTCTGCTTGTAACCAGGGACGCCCGGCAATGAACGTTAGACCTTAGGCCGCGGAAGTAAAAAAAAAAGCCAAAGTTCGATTAAGTTAATACAATATTCTGATTTTTAATGGTCAGAAACAAACAGGAGTTATTGTACTGTTCACAAAGATGTGCCAAGAAGTCCCGAACGACGAATTTAAATATCATAGGCTTTTTCAAATCGAACCAGTACTTCCTGAGATTGGCGCGTTGTAACAAACAAACAAAATCTTGTGCTTTGTAATTTAGATACGCACAAAGGTGTGCCAAGAAGACTTTAAGCAGACCGAACGACGAGAGCATTTATCATCATTTCAACCAATCGCTGTCCGCTACTGAACATACATAGGCCTGTCTAATTTCTGCGTGCGTACCAGAGACGCCCGGCAACGGACGTGAGAGCAGCCGCGGAATTAAAAAAAATGCTTGTTTAATGAGTTTCCAGTGTGACCGGCCAATTGGCACCTCACACGAGACCTATCCCTTTTCACGTCTGTCGTCGGTCCATCTGGTAGGTGTCCGTCCACACTACGTTTGCCAGAACGCGGTCTCGGCTAGACAATCTTTATATCGACCATCCGACTTTTGCTATCTATGACTACCACTTCAGCTACTACTTCGCTTATGTTGGTTCTTCTCATTTCGGATTCTATACCTTATATTATGTCACCGTAGGATTATAGAACCCGGATCTCCAATAGTCAATTGGGAACCCTATTGCTGAGACTTAGCTGTCCGTCCGTCCGTCTATCTTGAGCTGTATCTCATCACACTAACTAACACTTTGTGCGCGAGTCCGACTTGCACGTAGCCGTTGTTTTACCCGACTTATGTAATATTAAGGTTATGTTTATTTTATTTTTAGCGAACAGTCCGTGGTGGCTGCTTGTGCTTGTTAGTATACTGTTAAGCACAATATTAGCGTGTGTCTTCCTTGTTGTGTGCAAATTGAAAAAACGAAAAGCAATGAAGGTAAACCGGTATATTACAGTAGTAGTCCCCGTGGAATAGGTTTGTAGTTCCCAACTCCCATGGGAACACATCCCCGGAATAAAAAGCAACCTAAGATATTCCTTATAACATCAGCTATCTACCAGTGAAAGTCTCGTTTAAATCGGTTCAGCCGTTCCGGAGATTAGCCTGACCAAACAGACAGACAATTCACACAACCATGTCAAAATTGACACAACAACCGACTTCAAATTACCGAAATGGGACCAAATAATTGTCAGGATAGAACTAAATTGAAATGGTACCACTTGGGAAGCAGCAGCTAACAATAAAAATAAATAATATTAAAACTGGTTGAACCAGTCCAGAGATGTGAGGTAACAAACATAAAAAATAAAACACATTCGAATTGAGAACCTCCTTTTATGGAAGTAGGTCGAAAATTAAAAAAAATACTCAATTTTGTAACTAACTACATAAAAAGTTGGTTATTAAACAATCTAATCTATTAATTGTTGTGTCTTTCTAGAACCAAGACAATTCAAACAATTACGTAAACCTTCAAAATAGCAACGAAGTCCCAATACCAGCACACCCACAACAATGGTCAACCGAGGAATCGAACTACCACGTGCCAGTGGATTATACCAACGATGGAATAATATACGCAGAACCGGAGAGAGCCGACGAATACTCTGTCCCAATACCTAAAAGCCAGAGGGGTAAATCACAACTTACCCCAAAACGTAAAACGGGTCAACCAGATCTTGTTCCAGAAGTTACTTATGCTGAAGTAAACGTTTCGCCTTCCACCGGAAATTATTATAATCCAGATGAAATTCAATATGCTTCGGTTAAGGAATTATATTCAAGTGCAGTGCCCAAAAATGCCAGAATGGCCAATGACCATTCATATGATAATACATTTCCAAATACTCGGTATGTAAATAGTAAAAACGCAGAATACGTAGAACCCACATATTGTCAACCACATAGAAAATAAATGGTAATAGTAGTTTATGAATCTGTCACATGGTTATTAGAACACGAGTGTGTTCTGAAGAGCTCTTCAATCTGATCCCACCCTCTTGCGATCCCGAACAACGCGTGCCGGGCAGAGATGCCACTCCCACACAGTGGATAGCATGTTCGCGAGTTTCTCTGCCGAACGATAGTGGCCTGGAACGCCCTGCCTGTGCACGTGTTTCCTCCCACATATAACCCTGGGTTCTTTAAGCGGAGCGTGAAGAGGCACATCAGTAGGTCGTCGAGTTGAGGGCCACTCTTTATAGTATTGTGTGCTGTGAGAGTGGCCCACAATCGCTAGACGTCGTCACGACTTACCACCAGGCGGGCTACGTCAATTTGGCGAACCAAATATAAAAAAAGAGTAGATTTTAAAGAAACGAGTCTTGCCGGGACTTGGGTTCTTGCGGAGCGCGTGCCAGGTTGCCTTCTAGGTTACCTCTGGCGCTGGGCAAAAATCCAGGCCCAAACGCTCAATTGCAATACCGAACAACGTTTCCTTGACCCGCACCGCGAACTGGTTCAGAGTAACTAGTTCTTCTGTACGGGAACAATCAAGCATTAGATACCTTGACATTGGCGAAATCATCGATGATAATCGATGGAGGATTTTTAAAAAAAGAAGTAGAAGAAGAGCCTTGCCGAGTTGCTTTATAGTATCCTACACACACACTCATATAACACGCCTATATCCCGAGGGGGTAGGCAGAGGTGCATTACACACCCGTTTGCCAGTATTTTTAGTCCCACGTAATAGGGGGCAAGCCTATTGCCGTCATCGGGCACAATTATAATGGGTTAATGTCCAAAATGGCCGAATGTGTTTAATAACAAATAAGCAAAGAATCACTAGTGATTCTGAGAATAGACTTTTTTTGGAAACAGATGTCGAATGTTAAAAAACCGGAAGTTGAGCTAGTTTCTAAACCGGAAGTGCTAAGGCTCCAATTTTTTAGCATGGTTCCAGTTATCGTATGTTCTGAGTCGATATACGTAGTTGGTTTTTCTATATCGTTTACCGTTTGACCGCTAGCGGGTGTTAACAGACGGACAGACGGACAGGGTCAAATTATAAGACTTCTTTTTTTTTGCTTAAGCAATGTATAGAAGTCTAAAAAGTAGCAGCTATATTGTAATTTTGAAAATCGTTGCCTTGCGATGAAATGTTGATGAAAGGCAACAAAATCTTACGTGCCAGCCGCTGTGGCACAGCTAATTACAGTCCTGGGCGTCTCGGTCTATCGAGTGTTCTAATATCTTGTTTGCCGTTTTATACACTACTTTATCTAATTTCATACTCTAAGGCTATTTTAAGACACCAGTGTGACAAAACGAAAGTACGTATAACGTACCTAACAACATTGTTATATCAATAGTTCGCACTATCGACCGATAGATGGCGTTGCTTGATTCTAGAACGAGGTATGGTTAGCTGCCCACAATAGTTATATAAAGATAATCTGTATCAAAAAAATAAGATTTTAATTTTTTAATAGTAAGGTTTCATATTATGTCAACTTTTGAAATCATACTTAATTCGAAATTTTTGGCATGAGAGCAGATACATATTTTAATCTAATCTCATGTCGAAAATCTGTAACATAAAGTAAGTTTTGTAGTCATTATAGTACAGTCTACAAGCCATTACAAGCTAAAGTCTGTCGACCATACCGCCTTGTTGTGTTGTGTCGCCATATTGTCGAACACTTTTTCAAGTTTGTGTTTCTCAAATGCCTAAACGTAACGTGTATTAGAATACTAGTAGGAAAGAAATTCACCAAGGCTCGTTTCTTTAAAACCAACTCTTGTTCTAACACCCCTCTATATGCAACAGTTTCATAAACTACTATTTCCGGACTGCATAGATTGTAAGAAAACAACTGGCAAAATGTTTTTTAATTATTGTAGACAGACATACACCTATATCCCTGAAGGGGTAGGCAGAGGTGCATTACTCACCCACACTTGCCAGCAATTTTGTTGGTCCCACGTAATAGGGGGCAAGCCTATTGTCGTAACCGGAAACTATAGGAAATGCTTAGGCACTCTGTAAAGCAAATCAAACCATCAGCTAAATGGAGATAATTCCTCTAAAAATAGAATCTCTGCAGGTTAAGCGATCGTCGAATCGTCTTTTTTTTTTAATTCGGTGTCCCGAGGCCGCGGCCGCTTAGGAAGAGTTGCCAAGAATCGCCTGACGGACTTTGGCCTCCTTTGTGGCCTATTCGGGGGTTTGGTCGGGATGAGAATCCCGTGTCGTTGATTCGGTGAGTGAATCTGGTTGCGTGCTTCTAGCACGCGACCCTTATAGCCTGCTTCTGTCAGGACGGCGGATGACTATCCCACCGTCCTCAGGCTCCGATCATGGAGAGGTCGATGATCTTGGGCGTAGATGAGTACGGCGCCGTTGACTTCAGAACTCCCTGTGGAGGGTACTCTCCCTCACCCTCTCGGCCGCCTCCTTATATAACTATTGTGTATAACTGTTCGACCATATGGGCGACCATGGGCCAACACTAGTATTATAGTATTAAAAATTAGTTCAATTTGGAGAAGATCTGCGATGCGCATGCTCAGACAAATCATAAAGTTTAACTATATTGTCTGTGATTTTTAAGGAAATAACATGAATTTATGTATTGATGCGGCAATAATTCTGTGTTAGTCGTAGAGTATACGTAATTAACATTGTTCGACTTAAAACTTACAAAAAAAACTAGGTATATAATATGTATATCTATGTATTTCTTTTACTACTAGCCTCTTAGATCAAAAAATTGATCTAAGACTAGCCTACATAAAAACTATTTAGGAAATAAGTAGCTTAAAGCTCTTAATTTGTAAGTTATTTACTTATATTTATCTAATCTGTCGTTATATGTTATTCCATATTCTCAGAATAAATGTTAATTAAATATATTTAATGTTTCATTTTAGAAAACCGCTACCGTACAACACATGTGTGTGTAAAATAGGTCAAATATACGTTCACGTACTTTGCACTCACACAAATGGAAAGCTCAGTTTATCCCTCGCGAACTGTAACAGTCGGAAAGTTTAAAGGACAGTGAAGTGAAACAGCTGTTTTTACAGTGTAACCAATATAATTTTTTAAACAAACATTGTGACTGGTTGTGCAGTCTAGAAACATTTTAAATACGTAGTGTTGGTGATCTTAAACTAAGAGCAGTTTAGCAGAAGCATTTCAAAGAAATTAGACGGGAAAGGATTTACAAATATATTCCAAAAAAATACAGCCTCTTACAATCCAGCTTTCCTACAAGTGCCCTCAAGTAGGTATATGGCACCCAGCAGGGGTGGATGGCCTTATACTCGTACTTTATACTGTCCTTGAGTACAATCCTAGAAGGCACACAAGGACACTTCTAGAACCTATACGTAGCAAATAATTACCCCACCATGTCAGTAATGTGCCGAGGAGGTCATTGACCCTCCGAGAATCTTAACACCGACTTCTATATTTATCGGAAGCGCCATCTAGTCACCACGCGCCACTAGCCACTAGCGCCGCGTCGTCGGTACTAACGCAGTAGTACGACCTATAATGGCGAGTGACGCAATTATTGATCTTCGGTGGTAGTCCCGTTACAACAGTAATATCTAGATTTCAGAAAGTTGCGGATAGCTATAACTAGTGGTTCTGTGAACAGTAGACCTCGCGTTATTTTTGCATTTTCCGCCCATTTCTTCCCCATTTTTCCCCCCAATCGAAAAATCCTTTCTAAAAAGTTGCACCTTGCAACAAAGAATCCTTGTGCCAAATTTCATGAAAATCGGCTGAAAAATTCATTTTCCACCCATTTCTCCCCCATTTTCCCCCCAATCGAAAAATCCCTTCGACAAAAGTTGCGCCTTGCAACAAAGAACACTTGTGCCAAATTTCTTGAAAATCGGCTGAAAAATGCGGCCTGTAGAACGGAACTGACACACATACCAACAACGCCAAATCAGCCAGTCCTCGAGTTAAAACTGAGACGCTTCGCTCGCTCGGTCAATTAATTAAACAACATATTTTTGTACATAACAGCGGCTTCTGTTGTTCTCCAGATATTAATCTTCAAGCTGACCATAGCTGACTTTGGACTTTTAAAATGCATAACTATAAGTTCCACCAAGTGCCGACAATCGAAAGCATCAAGTATACTACTTTTGTTGTTGTTTTTACGAGCTTTTATTTAACTTGCAATGTTTGTATGTAATATGTTTGTTCGGGTGGAATCTTGCAACTCTTGCAAATCTTGCAACCCAATTTTGAAGCAGATTTCCTTAACCGATTGAGCTGAAATTTTGTATACACATTCGGTTTGGATGACGTCATTCTAAATCCAACATGGCGGCTCATACAAGATGGCGTACTAATTATATTTAATCTTCTATAATATGGGTATCAATTGAATGGGCTAGAGATAAGAGCCAACTCGAAAAAAGTAAAAAAGAAATAAAAAATAAAAAATATTTTTTTACTTTTCATTTATTTGCGCACCTTTGCCAATGGCAAACCTCAGTATTATTAAACTAATTCTTATTATATATTGTTAGCATCATTGAATATTCTCAGGTGTAATGACAACACTAGCTGTATGTCACATCCCTTATCTTTCTCGATGGTCGCTAATGTGTCACGGCTGGGGTGTTCTGATACTATTGCAGTGTTTTATTTAAAGAATAGAGGGATGGCAAACTTGTTCACCTGCATAAACTTATGGATGTTCAATAGAATTCTCTTTCATTTTAATTATCCAGTACCATTTTAGTTCTCGCTTTCATTCCTCTCGTACTTCCACGCTGTTCCTGTCATTCTTTGTGTAGGGACTTTCAGGGTACTACTTCATTTCCCTATCTATAAGTTTTTACATTATTGCTTATGTCTATTGCTTATACTCGTATATTTAACGATGATTTTCCACAAAATTTATTCAAAATTATCTTTTCCTTGCTAACATAGTGCTAGCTTTCTCTTACTTTTCTTCCATTAAACTATAAATTACATGTTTTGTTCTTTTTAGGGTTCCGTAACCCGTAAAACGGGAACCCTATTACTGAGACTTCGCTGTCTGTCCGTCTGCCTTGAGCTTTATCTCATTAACCGTGATGGTTAGAAAGTTGAAATTTTCACAGATGATGTATTTCTGTTGCCTCTGTAACAACAAATATTAAAAAACTTAAAATAATAAATATTTAAGGAGCTCCCATACAACAAACGTGATTTTTTTTCTTTTTGGCACGGATCCCTTTGTGCGCGAGTCCGTTTTGTGCTTTTTGGATCTCACAGTATAATAATATGCACATAATTAAGATAGTCTCTAGAATATCTAGAATATGCCAGCGACCAGCATCTTGCGGACGACACTGTACGCCTCCATTGGACAAGATAGGAAAAGCTTCAGAAAGGAGGCGGTCGTACCTTCTTTGTACCTCTCATTCCGTAAAGAGCACGCTGGCGCAGAACACGCTTCATGAATGAAACTGGGTACAGACTGTAGTCCGGTGTTTCCTTCAGCCTCAGAGCCGACTCCTTGGCAGGCCTCCGTCACTATATACCTATCGCCCGGCGTACTCTCGAGAGTACAAACTGACAGAGGGCTGCCGAACGCCCGCCTGAGCGCTCGCATCGCACCGCACTGCTCCCGCGCTTACGCTTCGAAATGCAGAAATCACGTTATTATGGTGCGGATTATAGTAGGTATGCACTATTTTTTTTTAATGCATTTTTAACTTGGGTTTCATTTACTTACATTGCTTTTTGTTTTTCGTGCACCGGGATTACGTTATGTTTGGTTAACAAATAAAGCGGCCAAGTGCGAGTCGGACTCGCCCATGAAGGGTTCCGTAGCAGCAAGTAACATAATATTTTAATTTTTACGTTTTATGGCGTATTAAAAAAAACTAGGTACTTACTAGATCTCGTTCATACAATTTTCGGTAGAAGTTTGTATGGTAATGTACAACATATATAATATTTTCTGTTTTATCATTCTCTTATTTTAGTAGTTAGAGGTGGAGGGACACATTTTACCACTTTGGAAGGGTCTCTCGCGCAAACTATTCAGTTTAGAAAAAAAATTATAATAGAACACTCAATATAATTTTTGATGACCTATCCATAGATATTATTTATTTTCTTTTTAGGGCTCCGTACCCAAAGGGGAAATACAGAACCCTTTATTGGTTAATATAGTATTAATGATTTCTTAGATGTCAAGGCTGCCTGGTGAATGTAACACGAATTGCTCCTTTCTAAATAACTCTGTACTTATAGCCGAACTGACTTTCTTGAGGGCTCTTCTCAGTCTCGTTGCATTTTGGAACTCTCGGTAGAGTCACACTAACTTTTAACGAATCTAAATAATTTTCTAAAAATTTCAAAGTCACGGTTCAAGGTATACAAATACTAAAAACGAGAATAAAATAAATATTTTAAGGTACAACCCATACAACAAACATGATTTTTGGCCGTTTTTATTTATTGATTAATAAAATATATAAATCATTAAATTAAACTAAAATATAAGTAATTGACTAATAATAAAAATGGTTGATTCGTAACATTTTAGTCGATACAAAGTTTGCTGGGATAACTAGTTATAATAATCATCATAGGTACAACCCTAGCGCATTCTTACGATGGCGTCACTCGCACGGCGGGCAACACAGTCTCGACTCTATGGACGCGCGTTTAAGGTACAATTCTACTCGTTCTGTGCAGCAGACATTATTATTATAATTTTGTAGGTTAATATAGAGTAGGTATTTTCGCTTTTGTATGGGAGTGATGTATCTGTTACGTAGTAACTATCTAATCTAATCTGTGTCCTTGGCGAGTTCGTCGGCTCAGGAGCGCGGCTCAGCAATCACTGAAGATGCCGAACGTGGTCGCACCTCGCTTGAGGAAGTCACTCGCCGCTCTGCACAGCGCCATGAGCTCATTGGACTTAATACGTAAATGGTTGCTAGTATTATTCTACGCTTGGAGCTTAGAACCTCCAATTTAACTTTAGCCAAAGAAGGGTCTATGGTCGTAAGCTACAGAGTACACGTAAGTTGGTTCACTGGAACTCGCGGGATTCTGAAAATATGACCAGTTATGTAATTTATTAGTTATAGAAATAGTATCTATGTACAATCACGAGCATAAATATGTTATTATGGACACTATCATTACAACCTAATCCACCTTTACTATTGGGGTAGGCAGAGACTATGTAATTCCATTTGCTACGACCCTGACCCTGGCGTACTTCTTTCGCTTCCTCCACTTTCAGAATTATTTTCATGAACGCTCTCCGGCAATGGGTACGCTGCACCTGGCCTTTAGTCAAAAAATGCACCACTGTGACAAAATGCTAAAATAAAACTACGCAAAGTGAATTTTTGGGTTTCCTGCCCTAAACGTAAAGTGGGGCACGGTTTTGTTTTCTTAAACATTACCACAATAAGTGTATGTGTGTGTTTGGGTGGCTCAGAACTGACAATTATTATTTACCTTAAGCTTGGGCGGGAGTGCCGGGAGTCTATGGTCGTAAGCTTCTGAATACTCGTAAGTTGGTTCCATATTTTCGCGGCTGGTTGAACTAGCGATATCCTGTAAATATAACTATGTTATTATCTAAATGCTATGTAAGTACCTTTAATTATAAGACTAGCTTCTGCCTGCGAGTTATATTCTCGTTAAAATATAATATACTCGCGAACCATAAAAAATTGCTTCGGTTTTTTTTCCCCCAATAGTAAAAACTCACGACAACAAAATTAGTCCGCGGCTGATCCTACGGCCATTGCCGGGCGTCTCTGGTACGCACTATAGGAGGTATTTCCAGTGGCGCCCGGTGGAGTTTAGCCACCTGTGTGGCTACTGTCCGGGGTTGGGTCAGGTTTTATCCCGCGTCGGTGAGTGAATCTGGTTGCTTTAGTGTATTATATGAAAACATCAATATTTGGAAAGTAGTGATTAGACTGTTCAACGAAGAAACGAATTCACACTTCGGGCTACACTTCTCTTCTCTCTGTCATCATAAAGTGTTTCTTCTATAACTCTAAGGTCTGCTGGCAGAAATGTAAATTATGACTTAAACACGCCTTTGTGTATTATAATGTATTGTTACTTAAACTAAATTACCGAGGACTGTAGATTTTTAAAATTAACAATAAAGAAATAAGAAAAAAAAAGTTCTACTGAATTTAAAAGAACATTTGTGCAGATAAATACATATACCGTATTTCGAAAATAAAATACAAATTCATAAAATTCTTCATCCGAGTAGATAGGTATTGTTAATTCGTAGAAACTAGCATTTTTCTTGTAAAAGTTATCTAACATTTGCCCTAAAAACACTCTACTGAAAACTAGTGACTTTGTAGATAGCCTTTTGTACTTTGTTCCCGTTGCTATAGGGGCCTTAGGGCTTAGAACTGCTTAGACTGAATTCACCTTTATCCTGGGCGGTAGTGCTGGGAGTCTCTGGTCGTGCGAGTATTCTATTTCAGAATACTCGTGAGTTGGTTCCATATTTTCGCAGTTGGCTGAACTCGCGACATTCTGTAAATATAACCAAGTTCTTATAGCGGAAACGACAATAACCTAACCCAATATTACGTGGGACCAACTAAGTGACTGGCGAAATGTGGGCGTCATATACACCTCGGTCTATCCTTTTGGAGTTAAAGAATTGATTTTGTATCGAAATACTACTAACATACGAAAGATTAACTTACAGATTGTTCATTCTTCTGGGTTTTCCTTCTTCTTATAACAAATACAATGAATAAAGCGACGAGTATCAAAAATACTCCTCCTAAAATATATATATATGAACTGTAGTAATACGTAGAATGTGCGTATTACGCACATTCTACGTATTTATTTACCCCCACCACCTAAAAAAATATAGTTAGGTATGTATTGTGTTATTTATAAGTTACAAGTGGTGGACTGATCAACGGAAACACAGCAAGTTCTCGCAAGACTGACACAATAAATGCAATTACTGGCGATTAGTGGCCGTGAGTTTTTATAGTTTGTAGATGTAGAGCCTGTAAGAGAAGAACCTTGCAATAAAAAGTCAGCGCCACTCTTCCCCAAAAACCAGTAATTAGGTATAATCATTCCATCAATCATAAGAGTGTGATATCGTACGGTGACATAATTATAAGGAATAGAATCAGAAATGAAAAGAACCAACTTAACTCGAAGTATTACTAAGGTGAAGTGGTAGTCGTAGATAGCAAAAGTAGAACGGTCGATAGGGCACAAAGATTGTCTAGCCGAGACCGCGTACTGGCAAGCGTAGTGTGGACGGACACCTACCAGATGGACCGACGACACACGTCGTCGTTTAATTTTTTTTTTATTAGTATCTTTATTCACATGAAAACAATAATAATACACTTGTATAGTTCTATAGTTTCTATGGTCAGCTGACTTAACCACCCGGCGTCGAATTTCTATGTCAATTCCTATTGTAGGAGTCTAAAACCTGTGTGAAACATAGAAATATACACATCGTATCTCAAATCAGTGTGTATTTCAATGTCATACACAGTACTTTAAGTTTTCATTTTACAAAAATAAATACGATCACGCCAAGTGACCGCCATATTGTTGTTCATACTTTGCAGTTTCATAATTTTATTTAAAATGACTAAAGACGATGCGACTGCAAGTACGAGCGAGTTAGCTGCCGCTATTGATGTTTAGTTTCACAGTTTAGCGGGTTCGCATATTACAACAAAAGAAATGTGTTTCATGAGATTGCAAAAACTATTTGATAATTATAAAAAAGTAGGTACAGACGCCGAATCAGCTGCTGAGTTTTGTTCTCGCTATCACGACTTGCCGCAGTGGCGCGAAAGGTTTGAGAATAGTGTCAGTGCTATAACAGCTATTAAAAAAAGTCTGTATGCGAGTTATGTACCATCCTACAATGATCTAAGTAGCTTTGATACTATGTACTATCACATTCGTAGCGTCTATGAAGGTAATTTTGGTTCCAGTGAATCAAATAGTGATCAGTTGAATAAAACTTGTAAAAGTGAAAGTCAGTGCGCGAAACCTAGGCTACCTAAGTTAGAACTATTTCCTTTTGATAGTAAACTTGAAAACTGGCCTACTTTTCGAGACACATTTCTCAGCTTAATTCATAGTAATAGTGAAATAGCGAATATCGAAAAGTTTTATTATTTACTTTCGGCGGTGAGCGGTCCCGCATTAACTATCGTGAAGTCTATGCCAGTTACGTCAGACAATTATCCTATAGTTTGGTCTACTTTAGTGAAGTGATATCACAACAAACGCGCATTAGCTACTAATTATTTAGATAAAATATTTAATTTTAAACCGTTAGTTACCGAATCTATCACGGGACTTAACGAATTCTTCCAGACATATCAAGAAAACGTTAAGGCCTTACAGCTGCTCAAGGTCAACAACTTATCGGGATTTATATTATTTTATGTCGCTTTGCGTAACTTGGACTCCGTCACTAGGCGCGAGTTAGAAAAGGAGATAGGACAGTCTGAGATACCTACTTATGAGGAATTAATACTATTCGTGGAGAAATACGTACGTGTTCTCGAGACGGCTGGACACATTCCTAGTTCTTCGAAGGGTAGCCAACCGTCTACCACAAAACCTAGGAAAACACAGCGAACGACCTTGTCGTCAGCTGTTCCAAGTACAAGTACAGACAAAAGTGTTATGTCAATGTAATCCATTAAGTGTCTGTACTGTAAAAAGATGCATTCTATTTATCGATGCACCGACTACATCGACCTGACACCAGCGCAGCGTCTCGATAAAATCAAACAATTACGTCTATGTGAGAATTGTTTACGAGAACATTCGATCGACAACTGTCCGTCTACGGTACGATGTACGGTGTGCAAAAATAATCATCATCACACATTGCACATAGATTCTCTTGCAAATTCGAATACTAGTGCAGTAGCATTGACGTGCTCGGCTAACTTGGCAGTTTTGCTCGGCACCGCTATTATACATGTCGCAGATTGTTGGGGCTAGTTCCACACCGTACGCGTGATAGCGGCGCCATGACGAGCTACATAACTCAAAACTGTGCAAAACGTTTAAACCTGACGCGACGTCAATGTCACTTTGAACCCATTGGGCTGGGTGGTAATTTGGTCAAGGATTTCGGTTTAACTACATGCAATGTTAAACCACGACATTCTCCTGGTCCTGTACTGGATACGGACGCGGTGATAGTCGCCAGTATAGCTGGTAATTTACCAACGCTACCACTACCCGATAAGATTGTTACAGAATTTCAACATATAAGGTTAGCTGACCCAGGGTACTATCGTCCTGCGGCTATGTTAGATGTAGATATGTTACTCGGCGGTGATCTGTTTCCATATATTTATGACGGTCAAAAGATACTTCCGCGAGAATCTGGTTTGCCTGTTGCTATGAGCTCCATTTTCGGTTATGTTCTTGTGGGGCAGACAGACATCTGTCACTCCAGGGATCCTACAACTACCATCGCTCTGACTCTTTCTGCGCGTTTTCCACAATTGAACAAGTTATGTGATCGTTTTGGGAAACAGAAGAAGTACCATCTAACGTACCGCTAAGTCCGGATGAAGAGCAGGCAGAACACTTGTTGGCGAAAGGCCACAGGCATGACACTTCGGGTAGGTATATAGTGAGGTATCCGTTTCGTGAGTCGGTGGAATTGGGAGACTCGAGTCAAATGGCAGCTCGGTGACTTCGTAACTTAGAGTCAAAATTGGAAAGAGAACCTGAGCTTAAAATACAATACCATAAATTTATGCGTGAATACGAGGACCTCGGACATATGACTTGTCTTGGTGATGCCCGGGATGTGGTATCGAAATACATAATACCGCATTTTTGCATCATTAAGCCTAGCAGTTCCACTACGTCTCATCGTGTGGTATTTGATGCGTCAGATAAGTCATCTAACAGTTTGTCGCTGAATTCAGTCGTACTTCCAGGCCCTAAACTGCAGGCAGATATCAACCAGCTTCTAATTAACTTTCGTCTTCAGGAGGTTTGTTTGTCTGCAGACATCTGTAAAATGTATCGCCAGATTATCGTGGACCCTGACCAGCGATTATCAACACATTCTGTGGCGCTATTCTTTAGATCAACCAATCAAAAAATACTCTTTGAATACCCTCACCTATGACGTGACTACCTGTCCCTACTTAGCTATTAAGGTACTACATACGTTAGCAGATAATGGACGTGAGAATTACCCTAGGGTGGCTCCTTTGTTAAAGACTGCGTTTTTTATTGACGATTTTCTGTGGTCGGTGCCGACTGTCGAGGAAGCGCTAACCATTCAACAAGAAATCATGCAATTGTTGGAGACAGGTGGGTCTGTTCTTCGAAAGTGGTCTAGTAATTGCAATCAGGTTCTCGACAAGCTCAACGAGGATCATCTTAAAAAACCAGTGACCTTTGATGATGAAAAGAATTTAGCCATTAAGGTGCTGGGGCTTCAGTGGGTACCTGCATCTGACGCTTTTTCCTTCACAGTCACGCCACCTAGCCATATTGTTTCAAAGAGAACGGTGCTGTCACAAATCGGTCGACAGTTCGACCCCTTGGGATATGTGGCACCGTGCACCTTTTACGCTAAGTGTTTCATGCAAGAACTTTGGACTCGCCAGCTCGACTGGGACCAAAGTCTCCCATCTGATTTGACTTCGCAATGGCAGTCCTACGTGAAGGAGCTTCCAATGCTATGGGATATACGTCATGACCGTCATGTGGCCGTGGCCACACCGTCCCTGTATCAACTACTGGGGTTTTGTGATGCCTCGTCCCTTGGTTACGCGGCAGTCGTATATTTAAGGACAGTAAATCTTACCGGTGAAGCCAAGGTCAGTTTGCTCATTGCGAAGCCAAGGTAGCACCCTTGAAAACTGTAACCATCCCGCGACTGGAGCTCACGGGTGCCCATTTGCTAGCAAAGCTTGTCAAGCATGTTCAATCGATACTCCGTGATCGGATTGAACTACACGAGGTGTTGTTGTTTACAGATTCGTCGGTGGTGTTAGCTTGGTTGAATACACCTAGTCACACACTTAAAACATTTGTTTCTACTAGGGTGTCTAAAATTAATGACAGTGTACCCTGTGAGTGTTGGTATCATGTCAGTGGGGTAAACAATTCTGCCGATATCTGCTCTCGTGGAGCTTTACCGTCAGTCTTGCTGGCCACGCGAGAATGGTTCACAGGACCAGACTGGCTCGATCTAGATCGCCTACACTGGCCAATTAGAACCATGGAAGAGTTTCGTGACTGCAACCCGCCCGAACTTAAGTGCGTCAAGACAGTGTTAGTCTCAACTGATGCTGATTCAACCAGCTGGCTTTACACTGTAACCGAAAAGTATTCTAGTTTTAGTAAATTGATTAACGTGGTAGCGCGATGCTATCAGTTTATATGTAACTGTAGACTGCCTTCAGGCGCACGTAAAGGGTGTCTAACCGTGACAGACACTAGGCGCGCCCACAGTATATTAGTGAAAACCGTACAGGAGCATTATTTTGGTAGTGAAATGCAGGCATTATTATTAAAGGGTGGTAATAGTAATTCTTCTTTAAAGAAACTCAACCCTTTCATTGACCCTGTTTGTTTCCTCAGGGTGGGGGGTCGACTTTCCCAGTCAGAGTTATCTTACCAACATAAGCACCCTCTTTTACTTCCTAAAGATGCCCACTTCACAAAGATATTAATTGATCATTTCCACAAAATTTACTTACATGTGGGCCCTCGCACACTTCAAAGTCTACTAACACAAAAGTATTGGATTGTCAACGCTCGTAATGCTACTAGGTCACGAACTAGGAAATGCATTTCTTGTTTCAGAGCAACTCCTACGAGTCGACAACCCTTAATGGGCGAACTACCTAAATATCGCTCTCCGGATGTTCATGTATTTCACACTGTTTGTGTAGACATGGGCGGACCGTTTCCTACCAAAGAGTCAACGCGTAGGAACGCTCGCATCTCCAAATCCCATCTTTGTGTGTTCGTGTGTTGTGCGACACGGACAGTTAATTTAGAAGTGTTGTCATCACTAAGTACGGAATGTTTTTTGGCATGTTTCGATCGATTTACAGCTAGGAGAGGTTTGTGCCATTCTATCGTTTCAGATAATGGTACGAATTTCGTGTCAGCATATAAACGATTAAGTGAAAGAACTAAATTTTTAAACGACGAATCGATTAATATCAATAACGGTTTTATTTCACGTGGTATTGTTTGGCGATTTAACCCTCCAACGGGCAGTAATTTCGGTGGACTCCATGAGGCCGTAATTAAAGGGGCCCGCGCTCTCTTACGACGCACCATTGGTACCAGAGCGTTATCATTCGAGGAGCTGGGCACACTATTCATACGGGTCGAAGCCGTACTGAACTCTAGACCTCTGTGCGCGCTGTCCAGCGACCCGACCGAATTTCAAGTGTTAACGCCGGCACATTTCCTCATAGGTAGGGATCTTCTGTCTGTACCGGAGAACAGTCTTACAGATCTTTCTGGCTCTAGACTGGGTCGATGGCAACTTGTCCAGCAGATGTCTCAACAATTTTGGAAACTCTGGAAACAAGATTACTTACATACTTTACAAACACGCCAAAAATGCCATAGTTCTTCGAAAAATTTACAACTCGGTGATCTTGTTCTTATAAATTCAGATGCCCCGCTACTCAAATGGGCACTAGGTAGAATTACGAAACTGCATAGTGGCCCCGATGGCGTGGTCCGTGTAATTCGTTTAAAAACATTGAACGGCAACGAGCTAACTCGTTCAGTTTCAAAAGTAAGCCCGTTGCCTCTCTATCACAACTTTTAACTAAACTATAATTTCTTACTTAGATTTATTTAATTTTATTTTTATAAATTATACAGTCCATTGTTCTAACTTTAATTACACTATATGTCAATATATAATTTATCTATTCAATTACACATGTTATACATCCTCCTACACTCAAACTAGTTAACAAATTCTACCGAACTTAGTATCGTAAATGGGAAATCCTTGCGGATTTCGGTGGGGGGAAATGTATAGTTCTATAGTATCTATGGTCAGCTGACTAAACCACCCGGCGTCGAATGCACTATGTGGCGGGAGTGTGTCTTCAATCTCCGTCCGCCATTTACGAGACGTTCAAACTATTTTCTCCACAAAACAATCAATATAAAATCCAATAACTATTCAAAGTGAGGTATGTGTGTGTGTAATAACAGCATCCCAGCACTGGATTCCACCAGAAGAGACACGGGTGAGTCAATTGATGCTAACCATAATTTTCAAATATCAAATCAATTTCAATTAACTGGGCTATCGTCATACAACACTTACATACCGATTTACAGGCAGGCAGCTCATTCCAGTAAACACTTAGAGGCACAGGGCCTATTAAAGTATCTTACATGACTATTTAATTTATTACAATCCTACTTTAACATTTAACCAAAAATTTTACTTGTGTGTACATTTGGTGTACACCTATTGTATTAGTTGCACTTTATACACTGTGAGACTAACTTATAATATGCACAACACTTTAAAATTATAAAATATAGAATAATTTAGGACAATAATTATTAACATTTACAATGTAGGTAGTAAGTCGCTTTGGCGATTAACCAGTATTACGTGAACCACAGCGACGCACCGCGGAAGGCATACCGTGATGCGCGCGGAGCTGATACTAACGGGGGGTCTTGCCCGCCTGGTTGGTACATGCGGCGTGTAGTCATCGGGTGGGAACAATACGTAGTGATGTGGCAGGCGGTATGTGCAATATCTATCGATGTAATCTGCAGTATCACATCGTCCTATATTTGAGATTAGACTATTGTGGTGTGTTTGATTATTTGAATAAAATTTATAGGTGAGTTTTAATATGTGATTTCTGATGGTCGGAAAGTTAATATTAAGGTGAAGTTCCGCTAGATTTGGTCTAGGTGGCGTGTTATATGAGATTTTTAGGGCTTTGTTTTGGATCTCCTGGAGGGTTTCATAATTTGTCATACAGGTGCTGCTCCACACTGGACAACCATAGGTAATGCATGGCCTTACGAGGACAGAATACATTCTCATTTTGGTTTCGGCACTAAGACAACTCAATGGTAAGTAAAAAATTTTTTTAAGAAAAAACTTTTTAGCATTAATTAATAGCATTAATTTTTCGCAGAATCAAAAGGACAACAAAACGTCGACAATTGTTTCGCCTCTAAACGAGGCATTATCAAGACTGTCTCAGAGAGGCAGAGAGGCTGTTCTCTCTGAGACAGTCTTGATAATGCCTCGTTTAGAGGCGAAACAATTGTCGACGTTTTGTTGTCCTTTTGATTCTGCGAAAAATTAATGCTATTAATTAATGCTAAAAAGTTTTTTCTTAAAAAAATTTTTTACTTACCATTGTTTTGTCATGGATTTTCGCCAAGTAACGCCTGTTTCTATCCAATAACTAAGACAACTCTTACGGTTGAGTATTTCTCCCAACGACCCTAATACTTGCGCACCTTTGACTCGTAAGTTATCTACGTGGCTTGACCAATTGAGTTTACAGTCCATTGTCACACCAAGGTATCGCACTGACTTTCTCCATGGAATATTATGACCGTCAATCCTGAGATGCCTATCTGGAGGTTGTCTACAGCGAGTAAACAGGATAGCTTCAGTCTTGCTTCCGTTGAGTTTCAGCTTCCATCTTGTAAAATAATTTTGCAAGAGGTCGAGTGACAGCTGAAGTCTATCTATTACCAAATCGAGGTCGTCAGATGAAGTGAATGATGCTGTGTCATCGGCAAAACAAGCAAGGTTGGTACGGGGCTGGGTTGGGATGTCGCTAATAAATAAGACGAATAGGTAGGGGGCCAAAACGGAACCTGGAGGTACGCCAGCGGGCGCGGTTTGGTGTGAGGAGACAGAACCCCCAATGTCCACATAGAATGAACGTCGCCGGAGATAGCACTGAATGATTTTTGACCTTCATGCCACACGGTGTCGAAAGCCTTTTCAATATCTAGTAAAATCATACCGGTCGACTGCTTAAGATTCAGGTGGTGTGCGACATGTTCAGAATCTCTGGCCAGTTGGTGATTGGTTGAAAACCCAGATCGAAACCCAAACTGCGCATTGTACATGAGAAGAAGCACTGACTAGTCGTGTTAAGATAAGCTTTTCGAATATTTTACCAAGATATGGTAATAAGCTAATCGGTCTATAATTGATAGGCAACGTGCTGTCTTTGCCGGGCTTCTTTAAGGCGATAACCTTGGCTCTCTTCCATCGATCAGGAAAATAACCGATCTGGAGGCAACCATTAAAGATCTTGGTCAGGAACACAATGCATTTCTGTGAAAGGTTCCTTAATAACATGTTAGTAATTTCATCATCACCAGGACTTTTGCGTATGTTAAGGTTAAGTAGAACTTTACGTAGCTCCAGTGGTTTTTTACTTAGGCCGCTGATATTGTAGTTGCTTAAAATAGCCATGGAATCAAGAATCTGCGGGTCAAGCAAGGCGTCCTGCCAATGATTAGTCAGTGTCACACCTGGATGTAATAAATGAACGAATAAAGTCAAAGTCAAAACCTTTATTTATGTAGATCTAATAATGAAGTAAAAACAGTAATTCAATTTTTACTTCCTATCACTATTTTTAGATCGGATTCTCTAAAACTGACCATAATTTGTAGTCTAAAGGGTTGAGGTCTGGGCTAGAGGAGGGCCAGTCTTCAGCTCTTATAAAGTCCGGAATGTTGGTTTCTAGCCATGCTTGGGTAGTTCGTGCCTCGTGACCAGGAGCAGAGTCCTGCGCGTAATACATTTATTTCTTATTTACACTATTCTTAATTCAAAGTTATTAAAATTTATTTTCTACTTTTTAGTTGGATTCTCTATAAAAGTTCTCTATAAAAGGTCAGAAAATAAAATATTTGTGGAATGGTGTACAAGTGAGTTTTTTTCAAAAATGTACTATAAAAGTGTGTTTTTTTAGTTTTTTTAAACAATTATAATATATAATATTATTATTTTTTTAGTTTTTTTTTTAATTTTCAATCGTATTGTTGCATTGTCATCGGTCTTTGACAGGCGTGCAAAGTTTGAATTAAATCTGATCGTTCAAAGTAGGGCAAAATCGAACCCAAAAGAGTCGGTTACAAACAAACATACATATTTTTTTTTAGTTTTCAATCGAATTATTGCATTGTCTTCGGTCTTTGGCAGGTGTGCAAAGTTTGAATTAAATCTGATCGTTCAAAGTAGGGCAAAATCGAACCCAAAAGAGTCGGTTACAAACAAGCAAACATACAAGTGCAGCTAATAAAAAGCGTAGTAACTAGAGTTCTGTGAACAGTAGACCTCGCGTTATTTTCGCATTTTCCCCCCATTTCTCCCCCATTTTCTCCCCAATCGATAAATCCCTTCGACAAAAGTTGCGCCTTGCAACAAAGAACACTTGTGCCAAATTTCATGAAAATCGGCTGAAAAATGCGGCCTGGAGACCGGAACTGACACACATACAGACAAACAACGCCAAATACCGATTTGCAGTCCTCGAGTTGAAACTGAGACGCTTCGCTCGCTCGGTCAAAAATATAACTTATCTGTGGTCACAACGGCCACAGACTTAAAATTTACGTAAGTGACACGACAAAAGAGAATACACTACGTAAACGACATTGTGACGTGTGTGTGTCACAATAACACACAAAAAAGCTTCAATGTAAAAATTTTAGGGAATTTAATCCCCTACAAAACTGTAGTTCATACAAATAGCAAGAAAACCATAGAAACGAGATACGAGTATATGGCGTCGATTTGGGTAACCTTTTGACCTCAAATACTAATAGACGCGAACACCCTACCGGACGTAGGTTTTGACACAACTATTAGGATGTCTTAATATAATATTGGATAGAATCAGGCGTTACCTGGCGAAAGTCCATGACAAAGCAATGGTACGTATGATGTTCAAACTTTTTCAAATAATAGCATTATTTTCGCTAAATTTAAGCGAACATAATGCTATTATTTGAAAAAGTTTCTCAAAAGGTTCTTCTTACTATGTCCGTGGTGTCAAGGAGATGGATAGCCTCGACATTCACATGTTGCAGAAGTCTTTGTTCATGAGCATTGGCGTATTTTTATCGCTAAAATTGTAGCGAAAATAATGCTATTATTTGAAAAAGATTGAACATCATACTTTTTTTTTTTTTAATTCCGCGGCCCATGGCCGCGGCCGCTCTAACGTCCGTTGCCGAGCGTCTCTGGTTACTAGCAGAGGGTATGTCCAGTGGCGCCCGGTGGTGAACATCATACTTACCATTGCTTTGTCTTAATATAAGTTTATAAGTACAAGTTTCCAGTCAGGTTGTAAGAATTCTGAGGTTGTCGTTAATTTAATTGGCCTAAATAGCATAACGAGAACTTAGTAATCATTCGATTAATAATTCTAAAGGACCTGCTAGTCTTATGCGAGCTTATATTTGAAGATCGTATTGAAGTGAATCCATTCAAAGTATCGTACATCGTACCTATCGTTAAAGATTATAGTTGATTCCACGTAATAGGAAACTAACCCATTGCTTACCTATTGTAGGACTTACCTATTGTAGAAGGAACAACTGTGCTAGATGAAGTCGGACTAACAGCGATGACATCTTTTTTCTTGAACAGTACTCGTATTGTTCTGTAGTATAGTAATAAGTTCCTCTCCTTAACGATACATTGAAAGGTAGCTAAATCGTTATCTGAGGTTAATTTTATTTCTTTGGGTTCTGAAATACGACAAAATTCTTTCAACGTAAAGCTACGTTATTAACGGGTAGGTAACACTTTACTTGTTATTATTCCGGTTGTGTGGCGAAAGTCGCGGAAATCAGTAATATAAGTCTAAACTTATAATATTTCAATGAGGAAAGATTTGATTGTTTGTATTGAAGAAGGTTTAGAAACTTATAAACCAATTTTGTTAAAACATCTTTCACTAATAATGTACCAACAACATCCTTGAGTGCTAAAGGCTACTTGTTACCCCCATCCCAATGGAATTGGAAAGGAGAAACCTATACCTATCATCATTCATTAAGCCTTTTCCCAACCTCGTTGGGGTCGGCTTTCTAGACCAACTGCGATGCGGCGAAACTTCAATATTTTCCATGAAGCGACTGTGTTCTGACCTCCACAACCCATGGGGGATATCGAAACTCGGTAGTTAGTTAGACCAGTCAGATTTTGATTCGACCCGGAATCGAACCTGGGACCTCAAGGACGGCAGTCATTTATACCTATCACGTGGACTAAATACTAACCTTCGAAACTATTATTGTTCAAACTGTAAACCACTTCTGGGTATGATTGATAGCCGTACATTTGTGTGTAAGTACATTCCGGTTTAATAACATCGCCCTCGTTATACTCATAGTAAACCCATGAGTGTCTGTCTTTATAAAACCTTGAATCATACAGTTCTAATGAGTTACCATCCCCTGGTAATACCACCTTCGATGATACTATCTCTGTAAACAACATATACCTACGTACATTATGGCTCATTTACATTGGTCGTTAGCACCCTCATGCGTGCGGGCTATCAACCAAGCTACTGTCATTAATCGTTACGCCGCATAATGACTGCAATACCTGGTACTTTCGATCAGCCATTATGCCATGACTGAGCTTTTAAACAGAACACATCCACATTTTGTAATCAGAACCTAAATTCCAACAGTCAGGCGGCCGTGTCTGCAATTTTATTACTATTTAACTATGATTATATAGTTTCGCTTTGATGAGCCTATATTAAGTACCTCCCTACTAAGTAAAAAAATATCTTACCTTGCAAAATGTCTGATAGTAGATTCATTTTGACCGTAATACGTGCAGTGCATGTCTTCGTGCCATGACATTTACAGGAATTACGTTCATAAGTTTTACCAAGGTATACAAAATTTACACTTGTACTATTTGTACCTAAAATAAAGTAAACAAATAAATAATATTATATGAGTCCAACAAATGTGTAGACAGAGGTTTTTATTTTCCCTATATTTGTATTTGTGATGTTTGAGGCTTTCCACTGATGCAGCAGCAGCAACGGCGCACCCCGCGGCTGTACTAGGAAGGTGAGGAGGTGCTAGAGTGTCAACGCAAGTTGCGTCCCACACTACATACCTTCCCATCTTCCATGGCAGTAACGACATTCCATGAGGTCTCTTTCCATCGCCATGTGTCAGCCCATTTAGTTTACCTATCTACTGATAGAACACCGGTGGTGGAAAGAGCCCGACGTATTATATCATTAAAGTGACGAGAGATACGAAATTTAAGAGTATTTTATTGGATTTGGCATTTAGTGGGCCAGCTGTGCGGGAACGGAACCACTGACTTCTATGTGGACAGCTTGTGGGATGAATCGTGTACTCGGGTCCTTAAGTATAAGGAATGGGGAAGATCGTGCAACCTACCTTCGCCCCTGCGTCTATTATAAACATACCTGTCTTACAATTGTCTTGTCCTGTTATATTTATGTTCGACTTTTTTACAAAATAAAAATTAAATACAAATGAAGCTAGACCATCGCCGTCTACTGAGTCTCTCAACTTTCTAACCAATAAATCATTCACTTTTATATATCCATATGAATCATCTGTAATAAAAAAGGATCAAACTAGTATAAAAAGATTTTTCTTTAAATTAAATGTCCTCCTCAAAGTCAATTTGCAACTCTCATAAGGTTAACCCCAGGTCGCCGGTGGACTATGGCCATCTATGCAGACTCTGTCGAGGAGTTGGATCGGGGGTTATCCTGCATCTTTGGAGACGGGTTTTATCCCGAGTCGGTGAGTGAAGGCGTGCGTGTGTTAAGACCTCACAGCACTCGAACCTTCTGGCCTGCGTCTGTAAAGGCTGCCGTCCTCAGGCCAGCTGTAGATGTCTATGGATATAGAGGAGAAATTAAACTTACCATTGATAATAGACTCTTGAAGTATAAATTTAACTTGTACTGTAGCATAATCGTTAGGGCCTCTGTATTCACATAACAAGATGCTCTGGTCATGTTTTGCTTGCAGTGTCGTCCGAAAACCAAAGCCGAGTTTATTTGTGGTGTTTAGTTTTTTGAACATGTCTATAAGCAATAAGAAATATACATGACTAAATACAATATAGGCCTGACAAAATATTTTGAAATCTTGTTTTAAAACAGTTCATTTTGTATTTACTCCTAAAGCCATTGAATCTCTGATTATTTGATACTGTCGTCACAACTATTGTTTTTAAAATCTAAAAACAGGCGTCAAAGAACCCAGAAAGCTGGCAATATTGCCACGTTGTATAGTAATGCTTATTATCTTTGCTGAAAAGTAAATCAGCCTTCTGGTCTTGAAGTGTACAATTAAAGTTGAGGTGTGAAGTGTTGAATTAGTGACGACGTCTGTAGACGATTGTAGGCAACTCTCACAGTACATAATACTATTGAGAGTCGCCCTCAACTTGACGACCCAGTGATGTGCCTCTTCACGCCCCGCCTAAAGAACCCTCGGGGGAATGTTAGTTGCCTGTCTCGTACAGTTCGCGTGAGATAAGCGGAGCTTTGTATTTGTGTGAGTGCAGTGTACGTGAACGTATATGTGACCTCTTTTACACACACATGTGTTGTACACACAGCTACAAAAAGAGTTTTTACTCTACTTTTCGTGGGCACTCACACAAATGCAAAGCTCCGCTTATCCATCGCGAACTGTATTAGTCAAACTCATACTCGACCTTATTGCAGGTCGAGTATGAGTTTGACTATTTCCCGGTCTTTGCTATAATGTACTAATACTTACCATTTAACTTAGCTGCATAGTCATAATAAAAATTCATCGAGTAAGTAGATTCTCTAAAATCTGATTCTGTTACGTTTGTAATACACCATACATCCACCTTATCGCCTTCAGTGTAATTGTACTGAGCGTAATTGTCGAAGTCTATGTGCTTTTGAGATACTGGGTAACTGTTGAGTTTCATGTTGTTGACTAGTATCATTTGGGGCGTTTCTGTGAACAAATATTGTACAGTGCATAAAAGTTCTTAGATAGAAATTATAAATCACAAAAACGAACGTTATCGGCAAGACTCGAACCCCGATGTTAAGCAAATGCCGCAGGTTCGAGTCCTGCCAATGACATTCGTTTGCATTTATATTATTTCGATCCAAATATTTAAGAATAGTTTATTTTTCAATAGAATATTAAAGATACACTTATAGGACAAGGCAATAGAGTCCGGTACAAAAGATATAGTTAGAAGCAAACTCACTGATTTAAGTATATTGCTAAGTACCTACACTAAGTATGTAGTACTCGTAATAATTGTACTAATGGCTCAGTTTCATCGGTCGAAAACTCGGCCGCTACCCCGCATGCGTGAGCCCCCGTATGCGGGGTAATGGCTAATGAAATTCTCTGGTCCAAAACTTAGTCAATAGCATGCAAGGAATCGCCCGCGTACGGCTCAGTGTCTAATGTAATTCACCGGTCCATTAGTAACTTGGTCGATAGCCAGAATGCGAGGAACATTTTCGTTCGTCGATAACTCGAGTGTTAGCCAACGGGCTAACGGTTACCAGCATACGGGCCATAGAGGAAGATATTTGTAACCCAGGCCGTAGAGGCCTGGGTTACAAATATCTCCCACACCCCGCATGCGGGATCTAACGACCAATGTAAATGCGCCTTTATACAGGGGTTACTGGTGATTCGATACGTTCCTTGCAGGGGGGTATAGGAAAGGACAAATGCAGTTCATTGTCATATGTCTTTTGATATGGGTGTTTGAAACTTTACTACAATTAGACACACCGCAGGTAGGACAGCTGATATAGGCCTTTTATTTACTTATTTATTATTATTTTTTTAATTGCTGCGGGCGTTTCTGGTACACACCAGAAGGTATTTCCAGTGGCGCCCGACGGACTTTGGCCACCCGTGTGGCCTCTTCGGGGGTTTGGAATAAAAATCCCGCCGTTGGGGTTGGGTTTTATCCCGCGTCGGTGAGTAAATCTTGTTGCGTGCTGTGGGACTGAGGCCCCCAGCACGCAACCCTTCTAGCCTGCTTCTGTAAGGACGGCGGGTGGCTATCCCGCTGACCTCAGGCCCCGATCATGGAGGTCAATGGTCCTGGGTGTAAATGAGTCGCGGCGTCTCGGCCGCTGACTGCGGAACTCAGCGTGGAGGGTACGCTCCCTCTTCCTCTCGGCCGCCTCCTTTGCGAGCGTGAGTTACTCGCAGAATAACATGGACGCGTTCCACCCAATCGCGTTGGAGACCATGGCTTGAAGCATGGTTTGCATGCCCGGTAACGCAAGTCGCACCCTCCATGTCTCCATGAGATCCTGGGCAGCTGGTCCTTGATTTCTCGAGACGCAGGCCTGTGGTCCCGCTCCAGCGCCTCCTTGAGCCATTGGTACAATGACGCAAGGGCTCTAGCTTCCTGTTTCCATGGAGGGGTTCCGGTTAAGAGACATTCAGCCTCTCCGAAGATCGTGCGGTACTCCTGGAAGGTTTTGACGGCCAAGGTCCTCAATGGGCGATTCAAAACAGTTGCGTTCTTGGCCGTCCTCCTCGCCGCCCATACGGGAGCCCCGCAAAGGGCCATGCTCCACACGATCCCTAGGTACAGTCTCCTTCAGAAGGCGTTGGGTCAACCGTGAGCAACAGAACAAGGGAGTGAGTATTAATTTTGTCATTTGGTAGTTGATTAATCTGTGTATTATGGTCAATTGTGTTAAAACATCCGTGTAGGGTAAGAAGGTGTAATGGGAGTCACTTAAGCGAGAATTCAAATAAAACTTATTTAGTTATAAAATCTTTATTGCAACCACCACCTAATAAGAAAGTGTACTTAGTTATTTATCAATCAAGATAAGTTTCGAGTATTTTGGCAATCAACTTTGGAAATAATAACCGTTTAAAAATGTCAATTCTGACTCCCATTGTACCGTGCCCACACCACTGTACAATGTGCAAAAAGGGTCACCCTGTGGGTAATGAGAGTCACAACAACGAAAATGAAAAATGAAACTTATGTTTATTCAAGTTGGTTACAAGGTAACACTTTTGAGAGTCAGTCAGTTATAAAGTTACAATTAAAGTCTAAATTGATTCTAAATTTACATTTACTTCTCCGCAAATTTGACATGCATTTTCTATGTCTTCTGTAGGTACTGTGTGTGATCTTGGCATAGCTAATCAGTATTTACATCTCATACAGAAGTATCATATTTGCTCTTTTAAACTTGCCTCTTTGCCTTTTTAGGGCTTTCTGTCTTTTCCTTTTCAATGGTTTTGTTCCTTTTTCTTTATGTTTGTAATCCTGACTTTAATTACCCACAACTAATCCTTTATATAAAAAAAATCAACTAAAAATATAAGATGAAATTATTTTCAAGATTCCAGATACAAATCTTTATTGTTAGTGTCAGATAAAACACACATAAAAGAATTATTTAGACACGTTGTAAAATTCGACACTTCCGTTTATTTTATTTCCACGAAATTTTACATCAGCGGCGCACAAAAACAAAACATCGTAATCACTTCGATGCGCGGGGCGATTACTGGCCAAAGCGGTTTGTTACTGCAGCGAGGATGACAGAGCGTGGGGAGGGACGTTTTGACACTGCTCTAGGTCGAGTACTTTTATAGATTTGTCTCCCATTACCCGGTCTTCCCCTAAATAGAGGGATATTCAAATGTTGTAAAGTGAGTTTTACATTTGTTTGGTCTTAATAAGGTTTTTATACTACACTCAATGGGTGAAAGGTCTGTGATGCTAGAATCAACTATTAGCAATGGTTTAAAGTAATTTTAAGTAAAACATGATCCAGACATCTTTTCTCAAGTGAGAAAAATATCGGGAAATCGTCATAGAGTCCAGCCCTGTGGGGATGATGTAGATGTGGATATCTCCGATTTGAGCGAGATTCTTATAGCTACCCAAAAACGCAAGTCTACTTTCTAAGCTACACAATAAATGGTTAGCATCACAGTTACATGGTAGGCAGTATATGGCATGTATTAAGTAACACATCCTTATACAAGGCAGTTATTATATTGGTCAGGAGAGAATTCAGGTAGTGGATCAGATAAAGGACCTGGGGGTAATCATGGAAAGAAAGCTAACTTTTCCTCCCCAGTTAGAAAGTACTATTAAACGGGCATCCAAAACGTTAGGATTTTCCGCAGCAGCAAACCCAAGATACTGTTATACAACAGTTTGGTGCGTAGTACTTTGGAATATTGTAGCGTAGTATGGAGACCCCACTTTGCAGTTCACGCGATCCATACCGAACACATTCAGAAGCGATTTTTATGGCATTTATCATACAGCCAATCAATAAAACTTTTTGAGCTCCTAATCTTTAATGTTTTAAAAATTTTATTTAACTGTTTATTAAAGCTATACATATATGTACTAGCAGTTGTTGAACACACCACTACTCAGACTATATAACATTTCTCTCTACATCACCGGGATTTGTGTTTTCATATTCGACATGGATAGTAGATTTGAAAAGAGCTTGGAGGAGCTGGAAACTCTGTTTACAAGCCGTCTGCAGAGTCACGAGGAGAGGTTGAAAGAGGCTTTGGCCTCACCTGTACCAGTTCAGTCGGATATAACAGCTCTTTCTGTGGAATTCCGTGAGTTCAAGTCTTTTGTTATGGACTCCTTAGGGCACTTGAAGACTCAAGCACAACTCTTTTCATTGGGCATGGACCGCCACGAAACCACCATGAGGCGGAAAGTCTTATTGCTGCATGGTGTTCCTGAAAAGTCAGGTGAAAAGCTACATTCCATTGTTTCTGACATATTATCTAACAAAATGCAAGTGCCCGATGTAAACAGTACCACCTTGGAAGTTTGTCATCGCCTCGGATCAAGTAAAGGTAAGCCCTGGCCCATAGTTATTCGATATCGAGATATGGAGCACCGTCACTTAACATGGGACAATAAAACTACATTGAAGGGCACTGGCTTGACTATCTCAGAATACCTTACCAGGATCAGGCACCAGTTTTTTTATCAGCCCGGAAGTATTTCCAAATGAAATATGTATGGTCTACTGGAGGAGTTATCAACATTATAACACCTGACAAGGCACGCCATAGAATCGAATCAATGGCCGAGTTGAATTCGCTCATTGTGAAATTTCCCATTGACTCAGCGAATAGCACTACATCTACAACGACGGTTGCTGATACGACTGAAGTGAAAACTCCAGCTGCACCCTCACACACCGACAGCAAAAAGCACAGAGCCTGTCGTCGATAGTCGCTGTTTTATGCCTATCTATTTATATTTAATTTTCAATTGTAATTGTTCGGTGATCGTTTTCGCTGTCGTTGCAGCCGCACTTGCATTGCAATATTAATTTCTGATACGATTCAACTTACGTTATGTGTAACCCAGTATTAAATGTATTACTTTATTGTCGGTAGGTATAGAATAGTTAATCGATGAATTGTTATTCATTTCAATCACAATGAAACTTTGTTTGTTATTGTTACTGACTGACGTCGGACGTTTGTTGTGACAATCTTGACAGTCTTGGCATTACTTTACAGTAAAATGACATTTCCAATGTTATTGTTTCAAAATTTGTTTCTTTGGCCAGGCTAAGGTTTTTGTGACATACTGCCAAGTTTTCAATATGCCATCCTAGCTTGTCACTCACATGATGCTGGCGTTTGCGTTCCGCTGTACTCTTGAATTTGCGGTGTGGTTGCGGTAATTTTTGTATTACTTCCAATTTTCTCTTTTTCTCATAGTCTGTATTTTGTTTAATCTTTTCCAATAGCTGAGAGTGGGAGTGTTCGACGTTTAGTTATTTGTTTAATTAGTACAAGTATTATATAATTTATGTACCTTTATTTATCTTATCTACTTATTTAGTTATAGTTTTATTATTATATCTATACTCATCAGCTAGTTATTTATATATTATGTACATATAATGGATTACGAGTCCTCTGATGAGGACAGCTTTTATTCTTGCTCTCCATCTAACGTAAGCTTTGTCAGCACTGACAGTGACCATTCTATAGCCTTGACTTTACATGACCGGTTATCCTATCTGTTTACCGAGTTTCCTAAAAATCTAAATATCGTACATATTAATGCCCAGAGTGTCTCTCATCATTTCTCCGATCTTCTGGCAACCTTTAGCAACAATCGTGTCGATGCCCTCTTGATTTCTGAATCTTTATTGAAACCGTCACTGCCCTCCTCGCTCTTTGCTATTCCTGGATTTGTGCTTATTCGCAAAGACAGGGTTGGCAAGGGATGCGGAGGTGTGGCGATTTATCTACGTGACGATATTCCTTATAGAGTTATCAGTGCCTCCCCTCCGGATGCTATTGGTTCGGCAGATCTTGAGATCACTATTCATTTTACTAAATTATTACTCGGTGTGTTTTACAGTCCGGATCTCAGAATTAATTACTTTGACTCACTTGAGGCTCTGCTGAATGACCTTTGTCCCGATTACAGCCGCGTGGTTCTAATGGGCGATTTTAATACCTGCCTGATTAAGGATGATCACCGCACCCATTCTCTTCAGTCACTTTAGTCTTCTGTAAACCTTCACATTCTACCTCTCTCTGCTACACATCATTTTCCTAACTGCATCCCCTCTCTTTTAGACTTGATTGTTACCTCCTCGCCCGACCTTGTGGCCACACATTATTATTTCCAACGGGGACGCCGGTGACCGGGCGGACGATCCACCCGCGATGTTTGCGGGCCATTTCGTCCATTCATTTCCCCAAACATATTGTGGCCACACATGTGCAACTAACGGCTAGCTACTCCTATCACGACCTTCTCTATTTATATTTTTCTATCCGTCCTCCTAAGCGTAGGCCCGTATTCTCGGTGACACGGAATTACGGGGGTATGGACCTGGGGGCATTGCAGCGTGACGCGAAGGACATCGATTGGACGTCTGTGTATGAGAGTGATAGTGTTGATCAGAAAGTTACCATCCTGAACACTACAGTTACTGCTCTCTTCGACCGGCACGCGCCGAAACGTAGAATAAAGGTGAAACACTTACCGGCCCCGTGGATCACCGATGAGATCAAGGCAGACATGGCTTGTCGAGACAAGGCCAAACGTAGGTACAAGCGTCACCCGACAGAGGTAAATTTCATTCAGTTCAAGGTATTGCGAAATCGCTGCGGTCGTCTGTGTCGTGATGCCAAACGTCGCCACTTTCACAAGTCTCTTGACACCCGTAATTCCTCCAAACTCTGGAAATTTCTCAAGTCCAATGGTATCGGCAAGTCACCTAACTTAAACAGCCATGACATTGACTTATCCGCTCTTAATGCAAATTTCTCACTTCCCCCTCTCATTCTCGACCCCGGTGTGAAGTCTAGTACTTTGCACGATCTCTCGCTTCTGCCGGTACCAGTGTCCCCTTCGTTTAAGCTAGCTGCGGTCGACGAGAGCGATGTAAAAAAGTCGCTCCTGTCGATCACCTCTACTGCTGTAGGTAACGATGAGTTATGTACAAAAATCCCCTACGCCCATACGTCCTGCCATACTCCCCATCCTCACCCATATATTTAATTCCTCACTGTGCTCAGGTTGTTTCCCCCGCGCCTGGAAAGAGCTCTCCTGGGACGAGCCTCTCACAGGCGATTTCCTCTCCGACTGGATGAACTTCTTAAATCGATTACAGGCAATTACATTGATCTCATTGCCTCGTCATTTTCTTCCATCGGGGAAATACAAAGCATCGCTTCACGGGTTTTGCGATGCTTCGGCATCGGGATATGCCGCGGTAGTGTACTTGCGTACTGTAAGTCGGGATGGTACAACAGCAGTTCACCTAGTAATGGCTAAGAGTAAGGTAGCCCCCTTACGGACTAGATTGACCATTCCAAAGTTGGAACTGTCAGGGGCCGCCCTACTTACTAAGTTATTGAATCATATTAACTCCACCCTGGGTAAATCGGTGGAGTTCTCGGAAATTTATGCCTGGTCGGATATCCAGATCGTCTTGGCTTGACTACAGGCCTCCCCTCACAGGTTGGAAGTTTTTGTGGCCAATCGGGTGTCTCAGATCCAGGCTTCGGAAACGCAGCTAGATCAGCTGCGGAGACACGTGCCGGGTGAACTCAATCCTGCCGATGTCGCATCACGGGGTTGTGATGCCCCTACTTTGGTTGATCATCCCCTCTGGTGGGGTTCAAAGTGGCTGGCGGATTCAGTATCCACCTGGCCTCCCACGGTTTTGGATGCCATGAATGCCCTGCCTGGCATTCGAGTAGCGGCAGCTGAAACAACGGTTATAGATGAGGATCCTCTCCTAGCGAGGTGTGGTTCCCTTGGAAAACTTTTGGCAGTCACGGGCTGGATATATAGGTTTATTCGGAACTCTCGGAAGGTGGGTGCACGGAGCACCTCACCTTATCTATCGGTAGACGAACGCCGGGCCGCACTGATGTTCTGGGTCCGACGCGTTCAAGCGGTTCGGTTCGCTGATGAATTACGGATTGTTGGATCCTCGGGTCGACTTAAGGGAGCGATTGCAAGGCTGAATCCCTTTCTCGACCAATCAGATTTACTTCGAGTCGGCGGTCGACTCAGAAATTCTCAGCTGCCTTACGATGCGCGTCATCCACTCCTTCTACCTAAGGATGGTGACTTTGTCCAACTTTTGGTTACCGGCATATTAATAACTCGCAACCCGCGTGCGTAACGCACTTCTGACAGCGCGAGTTCTGGATTTTGTCCGCACGTCGGACGTGTGCGTTCAATAATTTTCAAGTGCATGTCGTGTTATCGGTTAAAAGCGACTACAATGCAGCCTATGATGGGTGATTTACCGGCAGATCGTGTGACGGTCACTCGGCCATTTGAGGGCGTGGGCACAGACTTTGCGGGCCCTTTCACTGTCAAGGCTTCGCACTTACGGAAGCCGAAGACCTATAAAGCGTACTTGTGCGTATTCGTTTGCCTATCTACCAAGGCAGTTCACTTGGAGTTAGTGTCTTCTCTCAGTACTGAAGCGTTTATCGTGGCGCTTGAACGCTTCGTCTCACAGCGTGATCTGCCAAACCTTATACGGTCGGATTGTGGCACCAATTATCAGGGAGCTGATCGTTACCTACGGGAGGTGCATCAGTTCTTGACGGACGGGAAAACTGAAATCGGACAAATGTTAGCCAAGCGTGGGGTGTCCTGGAAGTTTGTGCCCCCCGCGTGTCCTCACTGGGGCGGGATTTTTGAAGCTACCGTCAAATCCGCCAAGACACATATGCGACGTGTCATAGGCGACACTATCCTAACATTTTTTTTGACTGCTTCGGTGGCGTGGTCGGTAGTGCATCGGCTTTCGACACCGGAGTCTCGGGTTCGATTCCCGGTCGGGACAAACTTTGTGTGATGACATATGCGTTTGTACCGAAGTCTGGATGTTTCCTATGTATAATATGTATGTATTTACAAAAAAAAAATGTATATAAGTATTTATATCAGTTTATCTAGTACTCATATCACAAGCTCTGCTTAGTTTGAGACTAGATGGTGTTGTGTGCATTGTCCTAATATATTATTATTATATCGTTTATTCATTAACATTCTTATTTTATACATTTTTAAATAGATTTATAAAAAACACAAATACATTTAAAAATATAAAAAATAGTGACCCACCAGTAGCGGAGTAGGACCCAAACTACCGGCGGTGGAGGCTACAGACTGAGAAACCTCCTAACAATGCGGCACGTGTCGAGGATAACAGCCTTCTGAATCTGACTCTTGATCCAACAATCTAACGAGAGTCTCTTGAGATGTTGGTCGAGACTCTTCGCTATTAATCCGTTAGCCGAAATGACCACCGGCACAATGATCGTCGAGTCTACGTCCCACATGGCGGTTATCTCGAAGGACAGATCAAGGTACTTGCTAAGTTTGTCCTTCTCTGCCTTCACGAGATTCTCGTCATGCGGGACGGCGACATCGACGAGCACTGCCCGACGCTGGGTCCGATCAACCAACACGATATCAGGCCTATTGGCAACAATAGTCCTGTCCGTGATGATTGATCGGTCCCAGTAGAGCAACGCACGACCATTCTCGAGAACTGGCATTGGTGTGTACTTATAATATGGTACCTCGAACTCAATAAGGCCGTATTGAAGAGCAAGTTGCTGATGGATGATCCTGGCTACTTGATTGTGCCTATGCAAGTACTCGCTGTTAGCAAGATACGAACAACCGGAAATAATGTGGCGAAGTGATTCACCAGGACGGTGGCATGCTCGACAAATGTCGACCGTACCGTCCTTCATGATGTATTTCCGATAGTTGTTCTTCTTAATAACTTCATCTGCAATTGCACAGGCAAAACCTTCAGTTTCCCCAAAGAGGTCACCGAAACGTAGCCAGTTCACCGATGCGGGCAGGTCTACATCGGGTCCTGTTAAGACTCGGTAGAACCGCCCGTGTAGCTCCTTGCTCTTCCATACGTCCTTACGGTCTTCAGTACTAAACACCTTTGGTTTACGCCAGTTCTCGTTAGCCAAGGAAAGAGGTGTCAGGCCCTTGTCAACCATCACAACATCACAATGAATGCCACACCCATTTTGTAGGAAGTAATTCCTCAGACTGCACACTTCACGGTTATGGAGGTTCTTGGCATTTAAAAATCCTCGACCCCCCAACTTCCGTGGAATGTACAGTCTCATGACAGAAGATCGTGGGTGTAACATTCGATGCAATGTCAGTTGTTGACGGACTCGCCTATCCAGGGCGTCTAGTTCCGTTTGAGTCCACCTAAGTATGCCAAAGGAGTACAACAATAAAGGCATTACCCAACCGTTGAAAGCCCGCATTTTGTTACCGCCAGACAAAAAACTGTTAAGAATTTTTGTCAGGCGGCCAAAAAAACGTTCTTTCACCGATTTCTTAATGTCCTCTACCGCTATACCCAATGACTCTGACATACCTAGGTATCTGTATGTTTCGGTCTCGGAGAGAGATCTGAGAGTTATTATCTCAGAAAGTTGTAAATTCGGTGAATTTACAACCTTTCCCCGCTGTACATGCATAACCGCACACTTATCAACACCGAACTCCATCTTAATGGCATTACTAAAAACTTCCGTAGTTTTTAGTAATGTCACTAAATCTTGGTGCTTCAGTGTGAACAGTTTGAGGTCATCCATATACATCAGGTGAGAAATAACCTCACCCCCTCTACGAAACCGATAGCCTAGCCCTGAATCCTTCAGCAATGTGCTAAGTGGATTCAGTGCTAAACAGAACCACAATGGACTCAAACTGTCGCCCTGGAATATACCACGCTCAATCCTTATCAAGCCTTGCGGGTCAGAGGCGTGCCCACCATTACCTGGTTGACGAAGTACTGTGGTCCACTGCCCCATACACGAGACTAAGAAGGATTTAAGAGTCGGATTAATTTTATACAACTCTAAAATCCTCCTCAGCCATGAATGAGGCACCGAATCATAGGCCTTCTTGTAGTCAATCCAGGCAGTAGAGAGGGCGCCCCTACTCCGCTTGACTTATTGGCTAATGGCCATATCAATGAGGAGTAGCTCCTTAGTACCACGAGACCCAGCCCTACATCCATTCTGAGCGTTATCTAAGATATTATTAGATACTATGTGCGAGTTTATTTTACTTCTCAGAATAGATGTAAGGAGCTTGTAGATGGTAGGTAAGCAAGTGATGGGTCTATAGTTTTTAGGGTCCGTGGTACTACCTGATTTATGGAGCAGGAAGGTGATGCCAGTGGTCATGAAAGCGGGTAAGGAACCAGACTCAAGGGCTTCTTGATACTGTGTTGCCAAGCGTTCATGCGAGCTCTGAACCCACTTTATCCAAAAGTTGTGCAATCCATCCGGCCCAGGACTTTTCCAGTTCGGGGCCGTACGAATTGCACAACTAACGTCTTCGGAGTCTATGGTAATAGACTCCATGGGTTCGATGATACTGCATTCACGCTCGATGACACGGATCCAGTCGACCCCGAATGTTCGACGGGCACCGACCATATGTCACGCCAGAATTGATTCATGGTGTCAGCATTTGGCAGTTGTCCGTCGCTCAAACGTTGTCCAGTTCCCTCCCACTCTCGGTACACCTTCCTTTGGTCACTTTGGAAAATGTGATTCTGCCAGTATCTATTTACACGCTCTCTATAACGACGGATACGGCTTGCCCATGCATACACTTTCTGTTTCAGAAAGTCAATACGTTCCGTGACATTGGCTAAGTATTGCTGGGGACGAATACCGGTCCCAGCAAATGCCTGAGTCACGAAACGCATGACCCGGGGACGACTCTTTCCCCGGCTGAAAGAGATAAGCTTTGCAATGAGAGTCCTAAATGTGCCGATACGTCGCTCGATTCTTGCCTTCCGGGAACACCATCCGGTCGCAGTGCACGGTTAACTTCGGGGAATTTAACGCGTGCAACACGACAAGCGGCAATAGCTCCACAGTAAAAATCGAGTGAGTATCAAACAAATCACTGCTAGTCCGTAAGTACGGCTCTAGCAATGCATTCAGGGCTCCCATCAACGCCAGATTTCGTTTATGCATTGGCAAGCGTGGTAGCCGCGGTCTAGAATTAGGTATAAACCTATACTGCGAGATCACATCTTCCAAAGTACTCCTCAATTGCTCGCTTACCTGGATAGATGTATCACTCGTATCATTTCCCGCGTCGGGTGCGGACTCTGCTTACGTCGCACTTGTAGCAACCGTCTGTGTCACAGGTGACGGTGCTCTCGTTGACACTGGAGCTGTACGAGTAGATAATACTTCCAGGCGTAGTCGATCAAGCACAGATTGATCCAACAACTTACATCGTTGGATAGCCCGCACTTGATCCGATAGTCGTTGGACGGCAACAGTCATTGTTGGTTCAAGAGCCTGAAACAAAAGAAGCATCCTTGAACGGTACGCAGTCAGGTTGGTTTCCCCATCTGTAGCCTCATAATATGCCCGCATGACGTTTTCATTGATGGATGAAGTCCATCGCATGCGGTGCACAATACCACCGGTAGTGGGAACCCTACTCGAAGCTGGTAGGCTTCGGGGCCCCAAACTGCTCGGTGGCCGGCCTCTCCCTCGCCGGCGTACAGGTGTTGGCGACGTCGGCGGAGAGAAATACTCGTCACTTGAAGAGCTCGACGCCTCAGCGAGCACCTGTGTCAGCGATGTGCGGTCCGGTGCCTGCGAGGCGGAGTTTAGTGATGAGTCCAGGGGTGGTATTTGCGCATTTTTGCCCCTGGCTCTTGTTAGCATCGTTATTCATCAGTATCATTATCCAATTTCTTGTGTCGTAATATTATTGTTTGTATGTTTGACGATTGACACGTCATGTCAAATCGTTTTTTCATTTTTATAGAATAATTTGATTTATTGTTGTAATAACTTGTGAAATGATTTATTTATAAACTTATTGGTATGTATTTAAAAATCTGTAAGTAATGGTATAAATTTCGGCAAGATTATGTTGATAAAAATTTTAAAATAATTTGCGGATAAAAATGACGTATGAACAGATGTCGAGGGTTGCCAGGTTATTATTATTATTATTATATTATTATTTGAGGAACTTGCCACGGTCCTCTGCAGAGTTGAAGCAACTCTGAACTCTCGGCCATTGTGTCCGCTCTCTACGGACCCTAATGATCTGGAGGTCTTGACGCCGGGTCATTTCCTCATAGGTCAACCCCTAACGGCTTTACCGGAATATTCTTATCTTGGCACTCCTCAAGGTAGGTTGTCAAGATTTCAGATGCTCCAACAAATGTCTCAGAATTTCGGTCATCGGTTTTCGTTGGAGTATCTGAACATTCTACAGCAGCGGATCAAATGGACTGATAAAACGGATCCTGCACGGGTGGGAGATCTGGTCCTCATTAAGGACACTAATCAGCCTTCTCTTAAATGGCGTCGGGCACGCATTCTTCGGCTCTATCCGGGTTCGGACGGTACTCCACGGTTTGCAGAGGTTTCTGTCGGAGATTCCATTCTGCGTCGCGCGGTAGCTTCTCTCTCTCGTTTCCCTGTTTCTTAGCGAACAGAGATCCCTCTGTCCGGAGCGGGGGTATGTTTGGTAAAGAACGGTTCGGAACGAAGTTTATTGACTGTCAAGTTGGAACTACTCTTGTCACTTTTTGACAGTACTTTTTCACTTTGACAGTTCCCAGTTGAGATGGATACCTCTCTCGGCGCGTGCCGGCGGTCTAACCTTTTTATCGGTTATAAAAAGAAACTATTGGTATTAATATGCACCGGGCATATCTTACGGAATTATAACGGTTTGCGAAGCACCTTCGGCGGAACAGTGTGCTATCTGGTCGGTCTACGGGACGTTGAATCGGAGTCCGCCGACAAAGTGACCTTGGAATGACAACGGGAGTACGAACACTTACCAAGTATTAATTTGTATGGTTTATTGATATATTACAATTCATTTACCTAGGATACATTACACATACAGGGAGGCTTTACCAACGGACGACGGGAAGCATCATGGTAAGTACCTAGTTAATAATTAAACATAAATTATTACTCAGCCCTGCGATACCGCAGGCGACTATGTATGAGAAGTCGGGCTTTTCCATACACTTTCTTATCCAAAGTCCTTGAGCATCTAGTGCATCGCCAATTATCTAGACATCTAACGCAACATGATCTTCTCTGTCCCCTGCAATCTGGGTTTCGGCCAGGTCACAGCACTGTGACAGCACTTCTAAAGGTTACCGATGATATTCGTTGGACCATGGAGAACAAATCTCTTACTGTATTAGTGCTACTGGATTTCAGTAGTGCGTTCAACTCCGTGGACTTCGATATCCTGATCGGTATTCTTAAGTCACTTAACTTTTCCACGGAATCTGTGGCCTGGTTCGATTCATACCTTCGCGGGCGCTCGCAGTGTGTCCGCCTTGATGACTTACGTTCAGACTGGCGAGAACTCATTGCCGGTGTACCTCAAGGTGACGTTCTTTCTCCTTTGCTTTTCTCCATTTTCATCAACTCTGTCGTTCGAGTAATCTCGTCTAACTTCCATCTATTTGCAGACGACTTGCAGCTGTATCGTCATTTTGCGCTGAATGAATACAGAACGGCTATTGGTGCCGTTAATCACGACTTGAATGCCATTAGCAACTGGGCAAAATCTTTCGGTCTTTTAATAAATCCCACTAAATCTCAGGCCCTGATTATTGGAAGCAGGCAGATGAGGGTTGGTCTGGATGTAAATGGTCTTCCCCCTATCTTGCTGGATGGTGCTCCAATCGTGTACGCTGATACTGCAAAAAATCTGGGCGTGGTAATGGACAGCACTTTATCCTGGGAGACACATGTTGGCGAGGTCAGCAAAAAGGTGCACTACACTTTCCACACGCTCAAATGCCTCCAAAGCTTTCTGCCCCTAGATATCAAGGTCTCACTTGCTCAGACTCTAATTCAGCCTATTGTGGACTACGCGGATGCTTGCTATTTGGATGCTACTGAGGAGCTTTTAAATAAGCTTGAGCGCTTGCAAAATTTATGTATCCGTTTTGTTTTTAATCTACGTAAGTATGATCATGTTTCGCAATTTCGCAAGGAACTTAAGTGGCTCCCAATCCGTCTTCGGAGAGACACTCGGATATTATGTCTCCTTTATAATATCCTACATAATCCGGCTTATCCTTCCTACCTGCGGGAGCGGTTCTTCTACATGAACACTCCCGGTACTCCTTGTAGATCTCACCTCATGTACCGCCTAAACTTTCCCTCCCACAAAACCGATTTCTACTCCTATTCCCTTACCGTTCATGCGGTCAGGCTGTGGAACTCACTACCCCTTGATATACAAAGCTGTAAAACTCTTCCTCTCTTTAAAAGTAAAGTCAAAACACATTATTTGTCCTCCTTACCCTAGCTATATATGGTAGTATATGTAAGTATTGTATATATAGCTCAGTATATATTTATCTATGTATATATTATAGCACCCATAGTTTAAGTAGGTTTATTTATTTACTTGCACTGCACACACTTAGCCTTTTCACTCTTACTTCTCCTCTCAGGCCTGCTGGAAGAGATTCCTTTAGGAATAAGTAGTGCCCTTGTACTATGCTCACTTTATTCTTTTGTACTTCTGTTTCTTGTTTATTTTTTTGTGTGTATGTACAAAAATTATAAAATAAATAAATAAAAAAATAAACAAAAGAACATCTTGCGCTGGCAGAATGAAGCGGTTTAGTATGATATCCCTGTCGGACCGCGCAAAGAATCGCGATTGTATTTTCATGTATAAAATATTACAAAAACTTCTTAGCTGTCCACAACTGTTAAATGGTATTAATATTCGTGCCCCAGCTAGATATCCTCGTCACAGAATTACACCTTTCCATCCACCGCTACGTAGAACGGTCTTTGGAGCCAACTCGCCATTGCCTAGACTCTCACGGATTGCCAATGAGTGTAGTGATCTTGTGGATAAATATGCTGATTCGTACGGAAAGTTCCGATCCACACTTTTGAACTATAACTTTATGGATAATGTTAATAATGTACCATAGCATTGTTTTAATTATATTTTTTTTTATCTAAGTTGTGTTCTGTATTGTACAACTTAACTTATCTTGTTTTTTGTATCTATCTTTGTTGCAAGCTGTATTTGCCTATAATTGTTTGCAACATTTATCAAAAAATATATATATCACAATACTTTGTATAATGTACATGTAAGAGTGTTAGCAAATGTTGGCAATTCTTAAATAAACTAGGCGGTTCGCCGAAATGTCGAAATAAATAAGACGGAGTGAAAGACAGGTTAATTGCATTACGGCATAAATAAATCACACCAATCGGATGAATAGTTCCATAGTTAAGAATTTAAAGGTTTTAATTATTAAATTGGGCGCGCGAGATCCAACAATCGACTTATTACCAAAAACTATACAGCAAAGCACGTTAATGTGTTCTATCTGCAGCCAAATTTCCAGTCGATAAGTTTAAAATTGCGACCGGTATCGTGGCACAAAGTTTTTCGATTGAGACCAAGTATGAATAAGACTCCGCTGCGCTCCGTCTTAATAAATAAGTAACCGCTCAAAGTTGGAAGAAACGATACCTTGCTCAGCCAACAATCAGTAAGAACTATTATTTCGGGAAGGACTAAATTCTTCAAGAGTTCAGTAAATTCATCTAACCCAAGCCACCGAGTACGTTGTTGCTATGTGAGATGCGCCGCCACATGCACATGACCGTGCTGCACCTATAGAATCTGTGTGAGTAGGTGTGTTATGCATCTCTGCATACCTTTTAGGAGATGTAGGTAGGCGTGTTGTATGTATGTAATTAGGTACCTATATAAATGTTTATTTACATTTCAATAAACTTACGTAGGCAGACAAAAAACTTACCCTTCAATCTGACGTGTACTTGTAGGTAGCAGAGCGATGATACGTAACTCTCAGTGATACGTGGTTTTGTAGCATAATATCCTGAGTTAGTCAAAATATAACATTCCCATATTCCAGCCATGTCTGCTGTAACTTTATTTACCTGTTGAACAATTTAAATATTAAGGCTACCGTATACGAAGCGATTTACCTTGGTCTTACTTACCGGATGCAACTCCGCATCGTGTTTGTGTAATGTGGTTAGCTCGCGCCAATCGCCTGGAGAGACTGAAGCGTGTACCTACGTAACGTGCTCAAATCCGATTAGTCCAAATGTCGCAGTTTGATCTGATGCGATTTAAGATAATGCAAACCCTAAACTTTCAAATCTACAATATTAGAAATGAACCAGCTGATTACCGGCGTGATTTAGTTTTCTCGTTACCATTTCCCACGGGAACACATTACCGGAATATAAAGTAGCCAAGGTCGCTCGGGAATAATGATCTACAAATTAGTAAAAGATGTCATAATCGGTTCAGTATTTTGGAGCCTATTCAATGCGTTTGCAATAAAATACTATAAAGCTTGTGTTATGGGATTTAGATGACTGCAAAACATAAATACTTCTACGAGTACAAACGTACCTACATAATTATACAATATTTTCAAGTTCTTCACGCCAGTTGTAGATTTTAGAGGGGTGGAGGAAACGCCCTGTTTTCGCAAAGATAATGCTTTTCAAAGCTAAATATCACGCAAACGGATACTTAAATCAAAAAATCACTTTAGGTTGCTCATATTGAATTTAAAAGACCAATCTTATGATACCCCACGCGACGGTGTAGACGTGAGAAAAAAATATCAACCCCACTTTACGTGTAGGGGAGTTACCCCAAAGAAAATATTTTTGAAAATTTATTTTAGCACTTTTTCGGTGTAGTTTCTCCCAAATTTTTCTAGCACTAACCGTTTGGGAGAAAAGTCGAGGACCGACGGACACGACAAAACTATAAGGGTTCTAAAACTTTTTCTACGGAACCCTAAAAGATATAAAATTCGATTTTTTTTTTATTTGTTAGTTTACATAAAACACTATTCATATGAGACAGAATGTAAGTACAGTTGGCGCCATCTAGTGTTAATCTGTGGTAGGAACTTGTTCAATCAACTCGTCTAGGTCTTCTCACATTTGATTCCAAGTCGTTGTTTCATTGTATTTTAATCCACATCCTTCACATGCGACGTACACCACTCATTATGACAGCAGAACAGTATCTGCCCTACACAATTGTATGGTAACGAACATGCTGGTCATTCACCACGCTGTGTTACGCGTCACCGCGCCAGACTCGCGTGTTCCCATGCTATCCCATGCGTACGACGCTGTCACACACGTTTAAAGTGCCATGTCATAGCGCGTAGATAACGTAAAGGCCAGAAGACCTTTAAGACCTTAAGACGTAGGACCAGTGTGTCGCTGTTTCTCGCTGTGAAGGACCTGTGTATTTTAAACTTTATTCATATAAGTCACAATGAATGTCAAAAGATACTACGTTCCAGATTCGCTAGAACCTGTGAGATAATAAATAGCAATAATATCGGGTACTGGCTATCTACCTACTTATGTGTCACTGCGGGCTTTAGCTAGACAAATTACAGGAGACTCAGTACTGTTTAGTTAAAAACCATTAGTATGTATAGCCCGTAAGCACTTTGTAAAATCCGAGTTGTTCCCCATTTTTGTTACTAGATGGCGCTTATCGATTCTAATTCAAACTATCGAAATGTTTGGTACAAATCACATGTATGACACATTTTTATGCATCAAAAAGTTTTCTGTGAGTGTAAATAATAGTGAATAAATACAAGTGCAAGTTATAGTGAGTGTTTTAATCTAATTAAGTGAACATTGGACCTTACGAGCCGGATTAATTATAAGTAAAGTGTAAAATTAAAATAACTTAATAAAATATTGTGTGTGGTTAGAAAGACTTAGTACAATTTGCAAATTAAAAGGACTTGTGTAAATTCGTGAGTGAGTTGAGTTCAAAACACTTAGAAAAATTGTGAGTTAAAAACACTTAGAAAAATTATGTGTTAAAAACACTTAGAAAATTCGTGAGTTAAGAACACTTAAGAAATTCGTGAGTTTTTAAAAAACACTTAGAATATTTAGCGGCAAAAAAGACTTAGAAGAATTTTCGATTAAAAATCACATAGAAAATTTTAAGGACTTTGAAAAATTTAAGGACTTAGAATAATTTCATAAAACTTTTACTTCGCTTCTAAAAGTGATTTTGGACTTGTGTTTTTTGTGAAACCTAAACTTCGGCTTTCATCGAGTACCTACTTAGCGACGAAATATAATACAATGGCGGATACACATATTAAACAATATGTTTCAGTTGTTAAACAGAACTCAACTAAAATCGAAAAATTACTTGCAAATACTAAGAAATGTGCTAAAGACAAACGAACGAGAGGGTTTTTGGATACCCGTATGGAGATTTTGCAAAGTTATTGGACGGTTTATACTAAACACTATGAAGCCGTTGCAGCATCGGCAGAGGATGTTATTTTAAAAACAGAACACAATCTTAACTTGGAAGAGAATTTTGGACAAACTGAGGAACAGTACCTGGAGTTGATGGCTTGGCTAAAGGATAAGTTGTATGCGCTAAGTCCGACGACTACTGCTAATAGTGCTGCTGGTGCTCCTGCAGATTTAAAGACACATTCTGACAATTCCAAAGCTAGACCAAAGCTTCCACCGATATCAATACCACAATTTTCTGGTGATTACAATCAGTGGTTGAGTTTTAGGGATTTGTTTAGCTCACTGATTCATAATAATGACCGATTGACTAAAATAGAAAAACATCACTATTTAAAATCTAGTTTGTCTGGAGAAGCTGAACAATTACTGAAGAATTACTCGCTGACTGAAGCCAACTATGAGGATGCGTGGAGGAAACTGAATGAGAGGTATGAAAACCAAAGAATGATTGTCAATAATATCTTAAGTCGGTTCTTGAGTCAAAAGACATTAACTGCTGAATCTGCAAAGGGCATAAAGGAGATTATGGATACTTCTAGCCAGTGTCTTACTTCCCTTACAAACCTAGAGATCGATTATTGGAATGCCATAGTCGTGCACATTTTAGTCTCAAAGCTGGACAGAGAAACTCACAAGCTTTGGGAGCAATCATTAGAAAATTCTACAAGCATTCCAACGTATGAAGATCTTAATAATTTTCTTGAGAAACGATTTCGAGCCATGGAAATGATAAATTTGTCACAGCCTCCACAAAGAAATACTCCAAAACCCGTTCCACAATCACCGAAGGTCACCACAATAAAAACATTTGTTTCTGAAATAGAAAGCACTTGCACATACTGCTCACAGAACCACTATATTTGCCATTGTAAAGGTTTTGCCTCACTCTCTGTTGTTGAGCGTCAAGATTTCATCAAGAAAAATAACCTGTGTTTTAACTGCCTAGTAAAAGGTCACTCCGTCTTTAACTGTAGACAAAGTACAGTCTGCAAAAAATGCAAACGTCGTCATCATACTTTGCTGCATTTTACTTCTTCGAAAGACAATGCTGCCGTTGAAACTAACCAGGAGAATGAACCACCTAAGAGAGATTGCCCGGTATCAACAACTTCGTGTAACGTGAGTACTAGCCTGAAAGTTGAAACTAAAGATGATCTTGTGATTTTAGCTACTGCGATAATAAAAGTGAACGCCAAGAGGGGTGGTACTTACGCATTGAGAGCTCTTATTGATCAGGGTTCACAAGGTTCTTTCATCTCTGAAGCTGCTGTGCAATTATTGAATCTTGAACGCACTCCTGTTATTGGCAAAATCTCGGGTATTTCGAACACATCAGTGGTAACTACAAAGTCTATGGTATCACTTACAGTCCACTCCACAAAAGATAATGCATCGACCTTCCAGGTGAGTGCATATGTCTTAAAGAAACTCACATCATTGTTACCGTCACGTGAATTTCCACAAGATACTTGGCCTTCATCCATGCAGTTGGATCTAGCTGATCCAAACTTTCACAAGCCAGGGTCTATTGACGTCTTACTCGGTGCTGAAGTACATGCACACATACTACGACAAGGTTTACACAAGTGTAATTCTCTTCTTGCACTCAACTCATGCCTTGGTTGGTTAATATCAGGCAGGGTTTCACTTACTGACTCAGCAAGTCACGAACACAATTTGATTGTGATGCACACTAAACTTGAGGCTGATCAGTTGCTTAGACGTTTTTGGGAAATAGAAGAGAATTTACCTCACACCAGACCGATTACCGATTTGGAAAAACAATGTGAAGAACATTACAAGAATACTCACGCTCGTGATGACAGAGGTCGGTACATCGTCCGGCTTCCATTCAGAGATGACCCCCCTACACAACTTGGTGATACTAAACCTCTTGCCGTCAGACGTTTGAAACAGATGGAGAAGCGTTTCACACGCAACGATGATTTTAAGGTAGAATATCACAAATTCTTAAAGGAGTACGAAGCACAGGGTCATATGATGTTGGTACCTGAAAAAGATAATGAAACACAAAAGGTATATTACTTACCTCACCATGCTGTCCTTAGACCGACGAGTCTAAGTACTAAACTACGTGTCGTCTTCGACGGAAGTGCTGCACCGGAAAAATGTAAATCACTAAATGATGAACTTTTGATTGGTCCACCTCTTCAACAGGACATTAGAGATTTGATCACTCGATGGAGACAGCATAAATTTTGTCTAGTCGCTGATATTCGTCAAATGTACAGACAGATTTTAGTCGCAGATGAGGACACCAACTATCAACGCATACTGTGGCGAGAATCTCCATTGCAGCCATTAAAAGAATTTAACCTCCTTACTGTTACCTATGGAACATCCTGTGCTCCATTTTTGGCTATCCGCACGCTACATCAACTGGCTGAGGACGAAAAGGATGCATTCCCTGATGAAGCTGAAATCCTGAAAAATGACGTATACATGGATGACGTTATGACGGGCTCCTCCACATCCGCAGGCGCAGTGATGTTACAAAAAAGGTTGACCGAACTTTTGGATCGCGGAGGATTTCCATTGCACAAGTGGTCCTCAAACAGTAAGTTAGTGTTGTCACATATTCCACGAACTGACAAAGACTTTCAAAGTGCTGTAAATATTAAAGTCGAAGACACAATTAAAACATTAGGTATTACTTGGAACTCTGAAACAGACAATTTTGAACTTAATGTAAATTTAACCCACAGTAATGATTCCATTACTAAACGAAGTGTATTGTCTTCTATTGCAAAATCGTTTGATCCGCTAGGTTGGCTAACACCTTCAATCATATTACTTAAAGTGTTTATGCAAAAATTATGGTTGGCTGGCTTGGGTTGGGACGAACAACTACCGAGGGAGCTTAGAGATGAATGGACCACTTACCTTGATCGTTTTTCACACACTGAAAACATTCTGTTTCCTCGATGGTTTGGCGTTTCAACTAACACAATTAAACGAGAACTGCATGGATTTTGTGATGCATCTTGTACTGCCTATGCGGGAGCGGTGTACCTCAGAGTTCTGAGAGATGATGATGAAATCGGGATATCTCTTGTAATTGCAAAGTCAAAGGTCGCGCCGGTGAAACAGGTATCTATTCCACGACTTGAACTCTGCGGTGCAGTGCTCTTAAGTAGAATGATCTAACACATTAAAACTGTTTTATGTATACCTGATGATGATGTGTATGCTTGGACTGATTCGACCATCGTTCTGGCGTGGCTGCGTAAATCACCAAATACTTGGACTACCTTTGTTGCCAATCGTACTTCGGAAATTTTGACTCTCACTAATAGTAATCAATGGCATCATGTTAGTTCAGCAAATAATCCTGCTGATTTGGCCTCTCGTGGTGTTTTCCCAATGGATCTACAGCAGTCAGAGCTATGGTGGAACGGCCCTTCTTTTCTAAACAAATTGGGAGAGATCATACCTACTGCAATTGATATTTCATCTACCGATTTGGAGATGAAACCCCCAAAAATATTGTCTAATATTAATGTTCTGCACAGTGACGATGTTAGTTCTTACCTAAAGAGATTCTCCACATTAACAAAATTAACGCGTGTAACTGCTTATTGTTATCGCTTTGTTGAAAAGTGTAAGGCCAAGATGGCCAAGAAACCGTTTTCTAAACCTACTTATTTAACTACTCAAGATCTTGTTAACGCACTAAATTGTTGTATTAAATTGTCACAGTCTATTTCCTTTCGAGACGAGATCTATTGCCTATCCTTAGACAAACCTGTTAAAAATTCGAGTAAAATATATGTGCTTCATCCCTTTATTGACGATTGTGGCATTATGCGCGTTGGTGGTCGGCTTGCTAACGCAGAAATTTCAAATTCTGTAAAACATCCGATCCTACTGATTAATGATTGTCCTCTGTCAAAGCTTATAGTTTTGGACGCACATTTGAAATCTCTGCATGGGGGACACCAACTCACGCTCAATTTCATTCGGCAAGGGTTTTGGATTGTGAGAGTGAAAAATCTCGTCAAAACAGTTATCACTAAATGTATACCTTGCTTCAAACAGAAAGCTACTCCAATAGCTCCATTTATGGCAAACTTGCCTAAATTCCGTGTTAATCCTGGTCGCGCTTTCATTACTAGTGGAGTAGATTTTTGTGGACCTTTTACCTTAAAATTGTATCCAGGTAGATGTAAGAGAACGTGTAAATGTTACGTATGCTTATTTGTTTGTACTACAACAAAGGCCATTCATTTGGAGTTAGTTACGGACCTTTCTTCTGCAGCATTTATAGCTGCTTTTCGGCGTTTTACTGCTCGCCGTGGTCACTGCAAAGAAATTTGGAGTGATCATGGTACGAACTTTGTAGGAGCATCGCGTGAATTGGATATGGCATTCAAGAATTCGCAATCTCAGACTATAACTGAAATTGCTGAACTTCTGGCCAATGACCACACCCAATGGAAGTTTATACCCCCTACCGCAGCTCATTTCGGAGGAATTTGGGAACGCGGGGTACACAGTATTAAAGGACATTTGAAACGAGTTGTAGGACACACGTTTCTAACTTTTGAAGAGTTGCAAACACTTTTGTCCCAAGTTGAGGCTTGTGTAAATTCTCGTCCGCTCACTCTTATGAGTTCTAATCTCGATGAACCCCCTTTGACCCCTGGTCACTTTCTTATAGGAGAACCCTTGATAGGGGTTCCAGAACCGTCGCTTCTCGACGTTAAGTTAAGTCCCTTAAATCGATGGCACGTCATTCAACGTATGGTGCAGTGTCTCTGGCGTCGTTGGAAAAATGAATATTTGACCACATTGCAGCAACGGTACAAATGGAATCTTAATCAACCCGAACTTGCTATCGATACGGTTGTGTTGATTATAGATGATAGGCTCCCACCCGGTAAATGGCTTTTGGGGCGTGTCGTTCAGAAACACCCTGGTGCCGACGGTATCACCAGAGTGGTTACTTTACAATGTAAAGATAAGATGTTTAAAAGACCAGTGATAAAACTTTGCCCTCTTCCTATAGATGATACTGACGTAAGTTAGCTTAAGTTTATTTGTATACATTATTTTATTGTTTTGTTTCGAAGGACTGTAATCGTCCTTGGGTGGCGGTATGTTTAGTTAAAAACCATTAGTATGTATAGCCCGTAAGCACTTTGTAAAATCCGAGTTGTTCCCCATTTTTGTTACTAGATGGCGCTTATCGATTCTAATTCAAACTATCGAAATGTTTGGTACAAATCACATGTATGACACATTTTTATGCATCAAAAAGTTTTCTGTGAGTGTAAATAATAGTGAATAAATACAAGTGCAAGTTATAGTGAGTGTTTTAATCTAATTAAGTGAACAGTACTTACTATCATTACATTATCTTTCGTTTTGTAATCAGATATTTGAGCTGAATTATGCATAGTGTCACACCTGAAAAAAAATATTTTTACAGTAGGCATTAATTCCGCCATAGTTCGCTTTCGTGCAAAAATATACTTAATAAAAATAACCCAAACACACATATCACGCCTATATTCCCGATGGGGTAGGCAGAGGTGCATTACACACCCACAATTTGCCAGTATTTTTTGTCCCACGTAATAGGTGGCAAGCCTATTGCCGTCACCGAGCACACATATAATGGGTTATGTCCAAAATGGCCGAGTGAATTTAATAAAAAGTAGCAGCTATATAGTAATTTTGAAAAAATATTGAAACACGTTGCCTTGCGATGAAATGTTAATTAAAGGCGACAAAATCTTACGTGCCAGCCGCTGTGGCACAGCCAATTAAAATCCAGGGCGTGAGGACTATTTATTTTAATAAAAATAAAGTACTATTTATTTGATAATAGTATAAGCTTTTAAATACACGGGTTGAACTGAAATTCACTAATAAATATCGTTTTAGGTTCACGTGATTTAAGGACCCGTAACCTTTTGAGTATTTTTTAAATGACCATGTATAATATACACCATGAAAGTAGCACCGGTTTCAAAAAAAAAATTGGACTCTGTTTCGATCACAGAACCGGGGTGGACGCGGCCCTGGGTCGCGGAGGTGGATATTCATTCAGTGCTTTATTATGTCAAATTTTGAAATCATACACCAACTATACGACATTAATAAATAAATAAATAAATATTTTTGGACATTTTCACACAACGTCATCTAACACAAATTAAGCTAATATAAGCTTGTTATGGGATCTAGACAACTGATAAACATACTTATATATTTCTAAATACATACATATATTATACATAGAAAATACCCAAACTCCGAAACAAACATTTGTGTATCACACAAATAATTCGATTCGACCCGGAATCGAACCTGGGACCTCAGGGGCGGCAGTCGCATACTCATACCACTGAGCCACCGAGGCAGTCGATTAAGACTCCGCTGTCCGTCGGTCCGTCCATCTGTCTGTCACCAAGCTGTATCTCGTGAACCGTGATAGTTAGTATCACATATCACGCCTATATCCCCGAAGGAGTAGGCAGAGGTGCATTACGTTACTTTGCCAGTATGTTAAGTTAGAAAGTTAATTCGTGATGGTTAGAAAGTTGAAATTTTCATACATGATGTATTTCTGTTGCCGCTATACAACAATAAATACTAAAAAACAGAATATTAAAAATGTTTAAGGGCTCCCATGCAACAAACGTAATTTTTTTTCTGATTTAGTACACACCCTTTTTTTTTGAGTTCGACTTGCACTTGACTGGTTTAATTTTTATTATTAACAGATCCTTATTATTTACTTACAAAAATCCGACAATTCTAAAGGAAGTACGATTCATTTTCACGCTTATTTGTAACTGTTCGCCTTCAACACGTGAACAACTACTACAGTAGTTGTTCACGTGTTTGAGCACATGATAAATATGAATTACTATCAGTAATAGTGAAATCTACTTCGGCTGCATCTGAAACATAAACATATCGATAGTTTTGGACATAAGATAAGATAAGATTCGTTTATTTGTAGAAAGAACATGTGTTATGAGTATCGCTACATATTGTACATAGGTACTATAGATATTTTTGAAGTTTCTTCAGTATCAACATGTTTAACCAGAAGTATGGCACACAAATATTTAGTTGTATTGTTATAATTAAACATTGGCAATTACAAATTGTTCTTGTGATTTCACAGTTAGTCAAATTATCATCTAATGTCAGGGTTATGTCACTCGCCTAACAATCGCAAAAAATAGGTACGTGACGTCAGCTACAACTTAAAGTTGTAAGTCAGTAAGGGTTGTCTCTTGTTTGTGACACGGCATTGAACACGGAAGTGGGAAGAATGGATATGGCATGTAACTTTGGCGCAGCACTATATTGTGTGGTTAGTGTGGTACTATTATCTGTAATGTACTACACTGAACTTTCAAGTTGGTACTGAAGTCACGAAAGATAGGCGTGTTTTAATCAAAGTAGGTGTGGTTAATCAGTGACTGTCAGCTTTTGTACATGCGCACAATTCCGGTTTTTCGTGAAACTAGAAAGATATTAGAAGAAAAGAAGTGTTGTGTTTTATTATGTGAAAACTATTTAGACAGGAGCTCTGATTCATTTGAGTGTTGGTTTCTAAACAATATACTCCAAGTTAGATGGTGACTTGAGAACGTAAAAATAAAGGTATTTAGAGCTATTGTGTTAATACTTCTTATTATTTATACCTACTTCTGTTGTTGTTACGTCTACGAGACTTGACGAGAGGTACGAACATTCTATAGTCCGTAAAATATTTGTTGATCGATGAAGTTTTTGTTGATAAAATAGATATTCTCTATTATTTTAAATAGGTGGTGGAGGTTTAATTAGGTCGGCATGACCATAAACTATGACATTGACTGGTACTGACTGTACTATTGAGAAATTCAGAACTTCATAGGCGTGATTTTACTAACAACTGATTGATCAACAGATACATAGTTATTTCATTGCAAGCAGGTACGATCCTGTTACACCTTGTTTGATAGTTAGACTACGCAGTAAAATTACATCACAACGAAACGAGTAGTTATACTGTTAACCTATAGGTGAAAAGTAAAGAAGTAGACGGGATTAATGCCCCTCGTACCATAACGTCACACTCCTTACCATAACTAAATAAAATAAATCTAACTACTTTGCAATATTCCGCTACATGCAAATTACCCAACTCTCGTATTTATTCATGCACAAATGCAGGGTTTGGAGGGCGGACTTGTGCATGAATAAATACGAGAGTTGGGTAATTTGCATGTAGCGGAATATTGCAAAGTAGTTAAATTTATTTTATTTAACTATGGACTTCCGAAAAGTAACGCCTGATAGTATTAACCTTACCATAACGTCACACTTTGTTTCTGGACCTTTAATTACCACATCTAGTCACTTTATCGCCGTGTGCCATTGACGTCATAATGATTAATCAAATTATGCTGTCATGTATTTTACTTTGCTGAAAACCCTAGCGTTCGAATTAGGTTCTATGTAAACAAAAGAATGTGCTTTAATTAACGTCGGAGTGCAAGTTCTGTATGTAAGTACTATTCCTCATTCTGTGCTAATGTCAACAATAAATCGGTATAGTAAATGTCAGATAGATACAATAATTATATTAAAATTCGAGTAAGAAATAGATAAGATGACATACCTCCGATAGCATTTCGTATCAGTATACTTAACAGACAAACAAACAAACAAGTTCCACTATCCATTTCTCTGGTTTTCATTAATAGTTTAATAATTATAGCTGTAAAATAATTCTTGTAGTCAAAGAATGGTCGTGTCTATGACTGAAGAGTTAAACTGTTCGATTAGCCACTGACTAACCAAGGAGGTTGGGAATTCAATAATAACTTTTATCCTGTACAGTCATTGAATGTATTTTAGTTCATTTAATAATACTAGCCGACTATCGCGGCTCTACCCGCTTGATTTTCTTTTCTCGTTACCAAATCCCACGGGAACATATTACTGGAATAAAAAGTAGCCTATACCGCTGGGGGATAATGTAGTGAAAGCCTTTTTAAAATCCTTTTTGTAGTTTCGGAGCCTATTCAATGCAAACAAACAAAACAATCCAATATTTATATATAGGTAAATATATATATATTAGTTAGATTTCATTCGTGTCTACAATGAGTCATTACTTTTAAGACAGAAGCTAAAAATATGATCTAGATTTATACATAATTGTTGACTTTATGATTATGATCTTTAATCACGACATTTTCGAAACAAATCGAGTTTAAAGATGTAATGTTGTAATTTTTGTAGTGGCATTATTCCATTTTAGTTGGTTGAAATTTGCATAATATAGTGGCAACACTGGCTTTCTCCTGATTGGACGCTGGACCACGTGACTTGTGTGACAGCCATTTTATACAAGCGAGCTACGCCCGCATCACATATTTATATTACAATTTAATTTATTGTAATTTATTTCGAAGTTTGGTAAGTTTTAGATAAAATGTTGTTGTGGTGGCGCGGGTTAGCGTAGGTACTGTATAATTTGACAGTGGATTCTCGTTCTTTACAGGTTTGAGTTTGACACGTGTTGCGTCTGGAGTTGTCTCACTAAATTTAAACAGGAATCTTTGCCTGATCTGGCCAGGATTGGCTAGAGACCGACTTACACGATACGCATGCATGCTTTGCATGTGTTAGCCGGATTTAATCGGGTGAAGCTTGGATATTCGCCTCCGAAAGGTATGTACACATAATATGTACGACGTGGTAGGCGCTTAGATAATAACAGTGGCCATAATGCATGGAATAAGTCTTTAACTCCTGTTACAGGAGGCTTACGGTACTACCATACTACCTGGGTGAGAACCCAGCTTCCTTCTGCCTGGAGTGGGCAGAGACCGGAACAGAGACGGTGTCTGCCGGCTTGCAGGAGTGGCGTATTTCACCGGGAAAGTATCTTATAAAATCCCTTAACCTATTACCCTTCATTACCACAGTATCTTCATAAAGATACTCTATCGTTACCGACCAAGCGCACCAACCATATACCCTGTATTACTGAATAACATAGCACCTAGAATAGACCTAAATTGTATCCTAGGCTAAAAGTACATTAAATCCTTGCCGAGGGGAACCCTCAGTTCCCCTATATTATCTTAAAGGTTCTTGCAATAAAAATATAGTGGCTTAAATGAATACTTTATTTCTATCCTTTGACATCCTAACATCAAAAATTATAAACATTACAAAGTACATACATACATACTCGTATATTACGGTCACGCCTCTTTCCCATGGAAGTAGATAGAGACTATCGAATTCCAACTGCTACGATCCTGACATACTTCTTTCGCTTCTTCCACTTTCATAACTATCTTCATGCACGTTCACCGGTTCTGGGTACTCTTGTCCTGGCCTTCGGTCAAAACATCTCCGATTTGGTCGAAGTACCTGAAAGACAACAGGCGACGCGTGGTGTTTACATTGAATTTGGTAGTTTCCTTATATTGTTTAGTCATTTTTTTAGGATTAGATTAGAATACCCAAGTGAACATGTTTTTATGGTGGATTTAATTAATAACATTAAAAAAACAGCACTAGTGTTTTGCCACTTTTAAACAATATTGAGATTTGAGTTTTTTGAAACAATAAGTCTTTTTTTTTTACATTGATCTATTATTTCATCAATTCTAAGTTGGACATATAAAGGACTAAATTGGACTAAGTATAATGTTCGAAAACAACAGCTTGTCCATCAATTCGGACAATAATGGCGGCCGATGGCTCAATCCTTGTGTACAAAACGAATCAAGTTCATTAATACAAATGTATTGAGCCGCCTGCACGATTGCAAACCCTTGCCAGAAGCCCCTGACTCTGCGACCTTTGCTACCTGATATCTCCAGAAGTCACCACTACCGACACTCACTGATTAAGTAAAAACTGCGGCTACTAGCCCGGAACACAGACGGAACATACAGACAGACACGGACGAAATCAAAATAGTCCAATCTCGAAGTGTAGACGCTTCGCTCGCTACGATCGCTCGGTCAATGATACTTTTTACAAAGCGCCATCTAGTCCGAATAAAGACAGACATATATCACGCCTATGTCCCCGATGAGGGAGGCAGAGGTGCACTACACGTATCTTGGTCTTATTAGCAAATATGACCGAAGTGCCTGAAAACATTTAACTTGGCTAAATATAGACGAGGATAAATTATAGCTCGAATTTGTTTTAAATTTTCCTGTTTAACTCCAATAAAACTACTTCTTGAACAAACTATTTTTGAAACTACGCAGGCAAATATCAGGTAAAAAACCCAGAAACAAAGCGTATAATATCACAAGTCAAAGGTACTACATAACTAGAGATCTTGCGCTTGTGGTGTCTTGGTCAGTTGGTAGAACGTTCCTCATGGAATGGGAACAGTAGCTGGTTCGAGTCCAGCCCAAGACTAAAATTTTTATGATTTATATTGTAAAATTGTATGAGAAAAAGATAGCATACGTCATTGCTTATAAAATATATTCATATAATATGGCAGTACTTACGGGTATTTGGAGGCTGGAGCCCTAAAACAGAATCCTCGTTGTACCACAGATTATATTGGTTGTAGTTGTCATACTGCAGAGCTTTGATATCGCCTATGGGTTGTGGAGGTCAGTCGCTCCACGGAAAATATTGAAGACCCCAACTAGATTGGGAAAAGACTCAGTAGATGATGATTTGGCGATAGATATAGAGTGGTGCCAGATTCTTAATCACAGGCTTTACGTTTATCATCAATATCTAATTCAGGTAGTGATGAAATATGGCGTACCTAATGAAGCTCTGTATTTCCTAAAACATTCATGAATATATACAAGGAACAGACGCTTGCTGAGTTCCGTGAAGAGCTGATGCGTACAGGCTTTACGCATTGTTTGCGAATCTGGCAGTAATGTACTTAAATATATTGTTGTTATGACGTTCAATGTTCAAATGTCGTTATTAGATCTATGTAAGTAAATGTTTTGACTTTGACTTAATTCGTTCGTTTATTACATCTAGGTTTGTTTTACATTTCAGGTAACGCGAGTGTTATAAACTAAATAACATGGGGCTCTAATTATATTCCGAACTGTTGTCCTGTTGGTGAATAAACTGAATTATTTACCTACTATTCGAGTTTCATTTCAAATGTACCCTTAGAATTGTATATTCCATGTATCTCATATAAAACTTAAGACAGAATGTGCAGGTAGCTAGACATAAATACCCAAGGGGTAGGCAGAGGTGCACCACACACCCACACTTTGCCAATAATCTTGTTGGTGAACTACAACCAACATAATAACTATACTCTATTTGTTTAGGTATTTAAGAAAATCTCATTTTTCTGTTTTGTTTTACATATTTAGCTGTAGTTAAAATATTAAGGGCAAATGTTATTTCCATAGCGTCGAAGCAATTACGCTTCAAAGAGAATACAATACTACGTAAGAAGAAACGGGACTCCCATAGTGCAAAATAATCTTACAAAATGTCAAATCAGGGATAACGTTATGTAGCCAACCTAACAAATGTTACACATACAGAGTCGCCAATATAAGGGAAAAATAGAGATGTGCCACTTAATATTATTTTATTTATCGATATCGATAAATGCAGTGGCATTTATCGATATCGATAAACGCAGTGGTCCGTACTTTTTGTAAAATAATTTTATTTATAATTATATATTTTATTTTATAATTTTACTGCGTCATACAAGTTACATGTTAAAAATGAATAAGCGTTCAATTTCCCGGAGGCAGTACATTTAATTAAAAAACGGAGTATAGGCTCAGTTTGGGTTTTAAAATGATAAGTTCATGAAATTAAATATTTATTTAAAAACATTACATGTATATTAAAAATATTTGTAATTTCTTCTTCAATCAATACTCTGCAGCTCGTAGTATTGGTGACTGTGTAACATTATAACCCTTTTTATTTAAAACTCACTTTAGTAGGCTAGAAGGTTTTATATAATCTACAATCTGCTTCGCTTCTATTGTGTAATGATGATCCGGTTATCTGAGCCTCCAATACATCCTTAGTCCATAGCACCCAACAGTCCCTCTTGTTCTCCTTTCTGTAAGTAAAAATTAGAGCTCAAGCAACCATTGTCACTTGTCTAAGTATCCTCCATTCTAAACTATGGTAAACCTGGTTTCATCTTTTCTTTAGGTAAAAGGAAGGGTTAGGCTTTTCTCTTTAGCATACAAACGAATGAACCAGGGAATGATTTATCTAAGGGCAAGTAAGTTACTATACTCACTTTATACTATACACAATGGTCAGACGGTCCTGGTGGATCATTGGAGGCCGTCTACACTTTACTGTACAACTCTTTCACTCTACTCAATGGTCGGACGGCCCTGCTGTGGATTCAATACATCACATCAGAGGAAGCCGTCCGTACTCTACTTTGAGGACGTCTCCTCACTCTGATCTGGCAGTCCTGATGGGGGTCACATTACCGTCACAGGAAGCCGCTCACTTTACTTTAGGGACGTCCCCAACACTCTTTAAGGACGTCCCTCATCTCTTTACTTGGCGCCTAGATGAACATAGGACGTCTCAATCCATCCCCAATTAAGTAAGTTACATGAAACCAATACAAAGGATATCAACGTCCCGGCATCTGTCTGGTGTGTCACTCACACTCTCTTTCTTTAGTCTCTTTACAATTCTATTAGTCTCAACAGGTTACTCAATTCAGTATCATTATCAGAGCAATAGCTTTAAATTACAAGTCAACCTACCCCGTGGGCGAGTCAGCGCCGGGACCTCGTAGTGGGTCTGGGCGTGGATACCCTCTCGCTGGGGACCATGCTTCAAGCCATGGTATCCAGCGGGAGTAGGTGGAACGCGGCCGTGTCCTTCTGCGAGCAAGTCATGCTCGCGAAGGAGGCGGCCGGGAGGGAGAGGGAGCGTACCCTCCCCGCCGAGTTCCGTAGTCGGCGGCCAGGCCGCCCCAGACTACGCGACTACGCCCAAGACTATCGTCCTCCATGATCGGGGCCTGAGGACGGCGGGATCGCCACCCACCGTCCTTACAGAAGCAGGCTAGAAGGGTTGCGTGCTGCGGGGCCTTTGCCCCATAGCACGCAACCAGATTCACTCACTGACGCGGGATAAAACCCGACCCCAATGACGCGGGATTCTCGTCCCGACCAAACACCCGCAGAGACCACAGGGGTGGTCAAAGTCCGCCGGGCGCCACTGGACATACCCTCTGCTAGTAACCAGGGACGCCCGGCAACGGACGTTAGAGTGGCCGCGGCCTTGGGCCGCGGAATTAAAAAAAAAAAAAAAAAAAAGTCAACCTACCCCGCAACTTTATCATCAAGCTTCTACCAACTATAAAATGCAGCTAAGACACTAAACAGAACTCATTTGATATACTTAGCTTATAGGCCGACAGGAATCAGGTCAGCTTTGCATCTTTATAATTACACTTGAACAATTCGCGGCTTCGTTGGCTCGCGTCATTGTTGAAAATTTAATTATATTTTTTAGAGGTTAGGTAGGGTTCTCCGTCTTAATTATTTGGATGTAACCGCCCGCATTCCAGCGATTACCTAGTTATGAAGATAAGGTTTTACATCACGTTCGAACACAAAAACACATTTATCAAATGTTTTGAGCGATAATTTGTCTTTCCATCATTCTTTCATGCTATGTAGTTATATATTTTGTTATCTTCCGGTGTTATTGTTCTCATCCATAGGAAATCTGGCCATGAAAATCCGTTTTGTGCCGTCCTTTCTTCCAGATTTTAAACTACATATTTCACACTTTCTATACATACTTCTTATTTGATTTTAATAAACTATGTATAAAAGTCTTTTCTAGAGAACGGTCTTACAAAAATTTTAATAAAATTCAGCTATTCTCCCAATTATTTCACTAATAACATTCAAAGAAAAACATTATTATTGAAATTGAAAATAACGATTAGACATCCACAGCGACAGACAGTGACACATGACATTTCATCAAGGAACGAGCGGGACAGATAGAGAAATTGAGTGAGACAAATATTGAGCCATTAAAATTTATCCCCGTTTCATAATAGTTTTTTTTTGTATGTAGTTGCGACAGACTGTTACGCTTTATAATGATTCCATGTAAGGTATTGCAGTGTGATTACTATAAAGACTCTAAAATGACACCTAAATGACACATTCAATGTACATAACCACACTAAATTAAAAAGAATAACATCTTTTTTTTAAATCGTGGCTCCATCGCTATTCATAGTATACGACGAACGCGTATACGACGTCCGCGTTGCTCTATGATATTCATCGATGATTTCGCAATGTCAAGGTAATGCTTGATTTTTCCCTCACAGAAGAACTAGTTACTCTGAACTAGTTCGCGGTGCGGGACAAGGAAACGTTGTTCGGTATTGTAATTTGAGCGTTTAGGCCTGGATTTTTTCCGTACGTCAGAGGTAACCTAAAAGGTTACCAGCCACGCGCTAAACAAAAACCCAAGTCCAAAAATATAACAACTCGATAGCTCGGTGACACATTTAACTGACATGTCACTTAGTCGGGTTATCAGTTGTAATCTGTGAGTGTCAAAAGCACGTCAACCACCATTTCCAAATAGAGTATAAAGCTGGGCACTGATGAAACCATTTGGTTGTCGCAACCATCATTTGTCAGAAATGATGGTTGCACCTCAACCAAATGGTAATGCATCCAAACATGGTACCATTGACGGTGCTACCGTTTGGAACACATGGCCATAGATAATACACATGGTGCATAGCTTCATCATACAGTCAAAAGGATTGTCGTCTCGGACTTATATCCAAAATAAATTAAATCAATTTACAAAGTTATCTGTGTATCTCAAAATATATCTCAACTACATAGTATAGTTATCTGTGGATCTCAATCTATTTAGAAATCCAAATGTTTCGACAACCATGAAAAATTGGATATTGGTCTGTCAATTTTGACAAATGATGGTTGCGAAAACCCAATGGTTTCATCGTGAATGTGGACTAACTGAAAACTAAATAGACTAACTCTATGTTAGCATGTTACATAAAACAGCAATTGGACTCGATGATCCCAGAAATTTGACTTTATTTTTAAAGATTTAAATTTTAAACTGTATGCACTATTATTGTACAAAGGCTGACATAACGCTACAGGCATTATCTTCCAACCAACCTTAGGGTGATGCAGATAGTCTAGTAGTAGGTGCAAAGCGGAAGTGTTGAAAAAAATTAATTGCTGGGAATGCAAGTAATACACAAAAAAATATAGTTTATATGATAGTCGTTAAACTTAGAAGGTTAAAAGCTCCCAAAACCGGCGAGCATGCACATTAATGAACGTTAAGGAAGCGAAAGAAGTACGCCAGGATCGTAGCAAGTGGAAATCCGTGGTCTCTGTCTACCCCACTGGAAAGAAGCGTGATTTTATGTCATGTATTAAACTTAAAGACTAATAACTACTTAAATAGTGAATACCTCAAATATACATCAACGTCTATAAACCTACAATCTATGGATTCAACAAACTTTTTGGCCGCTGTGAATTTAGCAGACTGCCACCATGATCGCCGAAACCAACGTCATTTGCAAGGCAATACATGACAAATAGAAAGGCTTTAGCAATAATAAGGTTACCTGGGTACCGGCAGTAAGTACGTTTACCACCTATTAGGTACTCGGGTAAGGTTACTGGTGAAAAGTGAAAAGTCAAGACTTTATTGTCAAGGTAACCTTATTGTTGTCAAAGCCTCGTCCATTGCTGCTCTCTCGCTCTCTCTCTCTCTCTCTCTCTCTCTCTGCTCGACAGTTGCACCACTTGCAGGTGAGATTGATTTACCTGCAAAATAATTTTCGGATTGCAGAGATTGTAGGTACTTAAGCAACATCAACCTTGACTGTTTTAATGTAGGCTCACATTGTAGAATGGTTATTGATTTTCTTTTAAACCCTCCACTGTTTTACGTGCACACCTGGCTCGTGGTAAAACCCCAACTTCCTATGACCACCTTCCAGCTCCAGCATAAGCAGAGATTTTCGAAAACACAATTTATTAACAGAGTAATCCAGTTCAAATATTCGGAACAAAATTGTAAGGTTGCATTATTTCGTATAAATCAAATAGCAATAGTCTCCACCGATCCAACTTGTGCTAAAAAAGTTATTCAAGGTTAAAGTTGTTTCAATGTACTAATTGTTTTAATAAAACAAAAAGTATAACTTGCAATATTTATTCTCAGACAGCCAACGGGTTACTAGTACCGAGTAACAACAATAGGCATAGCCTTGCCCTCTATTACTTGGGACAAACTTATATATACACTATATATACAATAATGCATATCCTGCTTATTTTCCCTAACCCTTATGTCGATTCAGCACATCTGACTGCTCTGTCTTTCATTCAATAAATACGAGTCCATTAAATAAAAGTATGCTTCTTAAATTGTTTAAAAAGGCCTTCGGCCAAATCTTTATAACAGAACGAATTTACTGACAAAATATATTAGTGTGTGTTGCACCTCTGCCTACCCATTTGGCTATTATAGACGTGATTAAACATAAAACCAATGTGGAGAAGAACTGCGATGATGACGTGCAGACTTGCCTCATGTTCAGACAGGTCATAAAGTTAAATGATGAAGTTTAATGATTATTAAGGAAAATAACGTGAATTTTACTTTTGATGCGCCAAAGACTTGGTTACACATTTCAGTGTTAGTCATGGCTTAAATTAATATAGTAAAACAATTTGTAATAAATGGTTTAAAAATGTAAAATACTTATAATAAGACAAGTGAAGTGTTTATTTATATTGTACTCGTACTTTATACTAACAAAATGATTAAACTGAGATATATTTGTGTGATATTTATGACATTTATTGGATGTATTTTAACTGAATTTCAAAAAGGTATGTCATAGTAGTTACTAAGGTAAAATAAAATATTCGCCTGTCTGTCCATCTGGCAAAAATCAGTGGGAGGAAGTGGAACCTGGCCGCATCCTTCTGCGAGCAGGTCCTGCTTGCGTAGGAAGCGGCTGAGATGGTGAGGGAGCCCAAGTTCCGAAGTGAGCGGCTGATCTACGCGGACGACTTCCGACCTCCATGAACGGGGCCTGAGGACGGAGAGTTGGTTACTCACCGTCCTTACAGAAGCAGGCCAGAAGAGGCGTGTTGTGGGGTTTCTAAACAAACACGTCCTTACCCTCGACGCGACTTAACTCTAGGATTTAACATTGGGACACTGAGACTGTCAAATATTTGCCAGATAGTCAAAGTGCCTGAATACGATAGGCTGCCTTCCTACTACATGACACTGACAAAGAAGATCGCGAAAATCATATTTTTTTGTACGTTAAACCTCTTTTATTGATGCATTTGAAGAAAATATAGCACACTATTATTGGTGTATATTTTTGAATTATTTCTAGTACTAGTACATATTGTTAAACAATTGGTTTATTTACAGGAAATAAAAAGGTTACATACTGCTTTTGAATTGAGGTGCGATAAGGTTTTCGCTGTGTATTTGAATTTATCCCCTAATAACCCTTTTAAACCTTCTCGAACTTCAATGTAAGTATATTCCAAAACCCAAATTAGCCAAATCAGTTCAGCCATTGTCTCTAATAGTAATCACTACATAATTATTATAAAACAAATCGTTTTTACAATTACATATAAAAGTTGCTTTAATAACAGACATTTTTCAATATTTTGTTACTATAAGGAACAGGGAACGTCGGTTGTGGTGTGTAAGAACATGTAGTGTCCAAGGTAGAAAAACCGTGGAGTGCTCAGCGTGGGCGAGTCAGCGCCGGGACCTCGTAGTGGGTCTGGGCGTGGAATTTAAAAAAAAAAAAGTTAGAAAAACCAGTGCTTAGATAGTTTAGGTCATGAAATGAGGAAGGATCAAAGGACGAACAATATTATACATAAGACACGTAAAAGGACAGGCCGGTAAGCGTCTACCTAGACGAACGTACTCTGACCAAATCGGAGATGTTTTGTCGAAAGGCCAGGTTAAGAGTACCTGTAACCGGAGTACAGTAAAATACCTGTAAAATAATAAACGTTTTTTTTGCTCGACTTGGCACTGCCGTGTCCCCAGATAATGAAAGTGGAAGAATCAAAATTTAGTCCGATACACCCTGGAAATTAATTGGCTGTGCCATAGCGGCTGAAACGTAAGATTTTGTTGCCTTTCAACATGTCTTTAATCACAAGGCGATCAATTTTTTTTTCGAAATTACAACAAAGCTGCTACTTTTTATTAAATCCATTCGGTCATTTTGGACATAACCCATTGTAAATGTGCCCGGTGACGGCAAAAGGCTTGCCCCCTATTACGTGGGACTAAAATACTGGCAAATTGTGGGTGTGTAATATGTGCCTACCCCTTCAGGGATATAGGCGTGATTTGTGTGAATCAAAAGTAGTGTGCTAAGATCGTGGCAAGTGGAATTTCCATAGTCTGCCTACCCCAAGGGGAAAGAGGCGTGTCTATACTATGTAGGTATGTACGTTACTAGAATTTGAATTCATTTGCAGATACATCGGCAAAACTACCATTGGAGGTGAACTGCAACCAGTTGGCCGAACTTGTAAATACAAAAAGGAAATTTGAATTCAGAAATGTACCCTATGGAGCAAAATATTATTTTATTGATGGGAAAATGCGTATGTTGTAATATCTATACCTAATTAATAAAAATTTTGTCATGCAAAAAGGGTAGTACGGGCTATTATACTCGTAAATTGGGGTCTCGTGAATCTTTAAGAAACCGTTTTAGAGAAATAGATGTTCTCATGTTACCATCTCAATATATATGAGAATATCTTGCAAGTTCGGAAAAATCTTGATAAGGTTGATAATCTTAGGGACGTTCATAGTCATAACACCGGTAATAAACACAAAATAGCTGTTCCTAAACTAAGACTAGCCAAGTCCAGTGATCATTCTTTTCTGTGTAATAGTGTCCGAATTTACAATAAAATACTTAAATCTATGTTTTTAAACTACTACTAAAAAGTATCTAATGAATAAAGCGTATTATACAATTAAAGATTATATTAATGACAAATATGCCTGTAAATAATATGGGTTATATTCTTCACATGCTGCCTATGAATATATATGTGTGTAATAAGTAAGTACATGGGGCACACTAAAAGTTTTGCAGTTCTAGCTAATCGGAACTATTTGAATTTCGAATGTTATGTTTTTTTAAACGTTGCAACCTTCTTAGTAATAAAAAAAACCAATTGGCGGGAAATCATTTGTCAATTGTTTTTTATCACACATCAAAGTTCTACGTATGCAACGAAAATGGAATTAAGTCGAAAAGATTTTAGAGCGATGACTTTTTATGATTTTAAAAGTTCTCTCTCTCCGCTTGACTGTGCCGCTCGTCTTCAAAATCCTTTTGGGAGAGAAGCACCTTGTTTGACCACCGTGAGGCGATGGTTTGCTGAATTTGAGAGAGGCCGAGTTTCTTTACATGACGAATTTAGTGAAGGGCGGCCTTCAACTGCCGTCAACGAAAATAATGTGGCTACTGTTAAGCGGTTAATTGAAGAAAACCCGTGGATTACCTATGAGACAATTCGAGGACTATTGGGGATTGGTATGAGTCAACTCCAGAAAATTTTACACGAAGAATTGAGAGTTCGGAAACTTTGTTGTCGTTGGATCCCTCGTGAACTGAAAGCGGAGCAGAAGCGGGCTCGCGTGGAATGGTGCTCACAGATGCTACTGAAGTACGACCACGGACATTCTAATGCTGTTTATGACATTGTCACAGGAGACGAAACGTGGATTAATTGTTTTGAACCAAAAAATTCAGCAATTTTGTGAATAGGTGTTTGAAAATGAGAACAAGCCAACAAAAGTGAGGCAGGCGAGAAACGTTGGTAAAAAAATGATCGCGTTTTTTTTCTCAGCTACAGGTCCCATCTGTACAATTCCACTTGAAGATCAAAAGAGTGTTAATGCCGAGTGGTATTCTACCATTTGTTTACCCAGGGTGTTACAAAAAGTTCGCGAAAGACGACCCAAAAGCCGCGTTCTCCTACATCATGACAACGCTTCTTCACACACGGCCAACAAAACAAAGTCATTTTTAGCTTCCGAAAAAGTACAACTCGTCACCCATCCTGCGCATAGCCCCGACCTAGCACCCTGTGATTTCTGTATTTTCCCCAAAATCAAAGATTTGATGAGAGGTTTCACTTTTACCAACTCCGAAGAGGCAGTGATAGCGTTCAATCAGCACTTAGAAAACATGCCTTCAGATCTGTTGTCCTCCTGTTTTAAAAAATGGTTAGATCACATGAAAAAATATTTAAAATGTAATCAATAATCAATAATTATTTATTTATTTGTGGAATATAGGTTCGTTTAGGTCTTACAATTTATTATTTGGTTCACTATATCCTACCACATAGAGTGATGTACAAATATTCTATTTTATCTTAAATGCTATAAATGATAATATAAGTTGTATTTTGATAATTAATAATAAAATGTATAACAAAATGTCAAGGCTAAAATGTCAGAAAATTAATTATAAAAAATATTAAGTAAGTATGTCAAGTAACAAAAATTCATAATAAATAGTATTCATAATTCATAATAACGTCTAATAATATTCATAATTCATAACAATGTCACTAATAAATGTAAAGGAGAGTATTTTGAAAAGCAATAAACATAATATTTTGGTTTTAACATGTTTTTTTTTAAGTTAAGCAAAACTTATAGTGTGACTTACGTATACATTAAATTAAAGTGACTGTTGCATTTTGACTCTACTTAAATGCAACTATGAAAGTATACGGCACATACATTAAAAGAGTATTTTCAAAATTTGTCTCCGCCAGTTTGTCTGCTCGCTTCGGCTAATCTCTTAAAAGGCTGGACTAGATTTAACGGGACTTTCACTCGCAAATAACTGATGCTATAAGAAGTAACTATTAGGCTACTTTTTATTCGAAGATTACTGTTGGAATTGGGAACTCAAAAAATATTCCTCGTGGGCGTCTGCCTCAACCAGGGCTTTCCTCGGGGCGGGCTTTGCGGAGTCATATCTCCTAAGACCTATCTGTAATTGGTTAAGGCGATAGAGAAACACCGTAATGGTTTAATGAGTAGTCCTTCCAAGAAACCAGAGTGTTTAAGGTAGTAAGTAGACTTTAACTTTTGTACTTAATAATTAATACTTTGTTTTTAGGTCAAGGGGAGGGTAAAAATAATTTGTATGAAGGAGTTTTAATGGATGTTCCGCCGATTTTTGACGGTTCAGATGCAATATTTGTTACTCTGTATGGTACCAAAAATAAATGCGCGTCTAGACAGGTCGTGAAGTTGATCAATGACCTAAAATGTACACAAGAAGATATAGCTAGAAGTAAGTGTTCTTATTTGTTCCCGTACCTAATATAAAAACTTTAGACCCCAAGACATCCTCACCAGCATAAGGTGTGCCCCCTGACAACTCAAAATGCCTGGGGCCGGTAATAGACTTGCATTCTTTTACGTAGACCAACACTGAGATGAGAAATATAGGCACCTTGACTCTAGTGATAGCCAATGTGACTGTGATTTGGCAACTAAACCATGAGCAACATGCTGTTGTGTTCGAGTTGCCCGGAGTTTTGTACTTTAGACAACCTAATAGGTCAGGCCAAATGCGATTCACGTCGCAGAGCACTGGGCCAAGGTGATTTAATCAATACATATATAATAAAATTGTAAGTGGTCGATGTCTGTACATCGAAGATATAATAGAGAAACTGCTGTAGGGGTTTATGAACGCCATATAAGTCAAAACAATGGTTTTTAGAATTTTTGTTTGGTTGTCTGAATGTTTGAACACGCTAATCTCAGAAACGGCTAAACCGATTTGAATGTGGTTTTCAGTAATGCGTTGTGGTTTATTGAACTTAAAATTTAAGGTATTATTTCAATCGGTTCATAAATAAAAAAGTTATGTCGATCTAAAGTAACACGCAGGCGGAGCTGCGGGCAACAGCTATACATAATAAATCAGTAAGTGGTGATCAAGAAAACTATAACACGCAGGCGGACCTGCAAGCAACAGCTAGTAGAAAATTTAAGTGTTGTCTAACGATACGAAAATAAGTAAAAGAGACGTGATTTTGTCTTGTTTTGTTGCAGTAATAATTTGAATGCAAAATGCATTTTATTATTTGTTTTTCCCTTTAGGTTTGGTGTCGCCATCAAGCGAAATGTCTAACAATAACTATACAAACATAATAATAGATTGGTTTGGAAGATGTGGTAAGGATATTCTATCATAATTCACTTTCAAAGTTACGCTTTTCCCTTCTCAACGCGGTGCACCTTCTCTGACATATTGGCGAGGCTCTGGGAATACCCGTAGTGGAATAATAAAGGATCTGGCAAGCCTATTTTGACTGCTTCGGTGGCGTGGTCTGTAGTGCATCGGCTTTCGACTCTGGAGTCTCGGATTCGATTCCCGGGTCGAATGAAATATTTCTGTGATCCACAAATGTTTGCTTCGGAGTTTGGGTGTTTTCTATGTATATTATGTACGAGTATGTATTTAGAAATATATAAGTATGTTTATCAGTTGTCTAGATCCCATAGCACAAGCTTATAGCTTAGTTTGGGCTAGATGACATTGTGTTAGAATGTCCAAAAAAATTATTATATTTATTAGAGCGTATCGAGCGAAGCTCTCATGGTGCAAGAAAGTTCAATCCTTTCTTATGCGAGATCTCTGTCAGTACTTTACCGATTTCAACCATTTATATATCAAATTAAACTAGATTTAACCGACATCATTCTAACGGAGCCCGAATTTTGTTTGTGTAAAACTTTTTTTATTTTTTTATTTCTGCGGTCCAAAATTCGGGCTCCGTTAGAATGATGTCAGTTAAATCAATTTAATTTGATACATAAATTGTTGAAATCGGTAAAGTATTGACAGAGATCTCGCATAAGAAAGGATTGAACTTTCTTGCACCATGAGAGCTTCGCTCGATACGCTCTAATAAATATAATAAGTTTTTTGGACATTCTAACACAACGTCATCTAGCCCAAACTAAGCTATAAGCTTGTGCTATGGGATCTAGACTGATATAATTTATACTCTGTCTGTTGACAGTGACGTTTACATGTTTCAAACAAAATGGCGGACAGCGTTCCAAGTATTTTGAGTCATAGATTAAAATCTTTATTTTCAAATGGGTATTATTTAACTGCTAATCAAAAAACCTTCGTTTGGTACTAAAAAAAACAAAAATACTGATTGCGCAGCAAATAATTACCTTAAAATATTATAATTTTAGCAGCTCGTGGTCTAGACAATGTTAACACATTTCAAAATTATGTAAAAACTCACGACGCGATAAAAAGTAATTGACAAAAGGATAAAATATTTTAAAAGCTCTATATCCATCACGGATACAATACACTACACTATTCCGAAACTAGTCCTAAATACAACACACTACATATTGATGTACATATATTTTAGAATTATTTGTAGTACTTATGTAGGTACCTACAAGTATCTATTGTACACATTATAAACTTAAAACTAACGGGTCTTTTACGCGATTATTGATATGTATACATACCTCTTTATTACCCGACGTTTCGGCCCTGTTACAAGAGCCGTGGTCACGGGTGGTCTGGGACAGTCCACCCGTGACCACGGCTCTTAATAGTATCTATATAAATAGTATCTATTGTTAAACAATTGGTTTATTTGCTGTAAAAAATGTTTATCTGATGCTTATTAATTGAGGGGTATAAGCTTTTTGCTGTGCATTTAAATTTAGGTATAGGTAGGTCTTCTCATCTTCTATCTTACCCAATACTACTCGAAATAATCCACTTTTTTTACCACCCCTACGTCCATTGCCCGGGCGCCCCAGGTACACACTCGAAAGAATCCCCAGTGGCTACTTTGGCCACCTATTGTACGAGTATATGGCCTCTGTCTGGTGTTCGGTCGGGTTGTATCCTGCGTCCATGAATGAATCTGCGGGCTCGGCCCTGCAGCATGCAACCCTTCTAGCCTGCTTCTGTAAGGACGGCGGCGGGCGGGTTGCTAGGCCGCCGTTCTCAAGCCCCGTGCATGGAAGTCGATGGTCTTGTGATAAATAACATATCCACTAATTTTGTGATATGAGAATTCCTTTTGACTGCTTCGGTGGCGTGGTCGGTAGTGCATCCGCTTTCGACGCCGGAGTCTCGGATTCGATTCCCGGTCGGGACAAACTTTGTGTGAAGACAGAAGTCTGGATGTTTCCTATGTACATATAATATGTATGTATTTACAAAAAAAAAGTATAAAAGTATTTCTATCAGTTGATCTAGTAGGTACTCATATTACAAGCTCTGCTTAGTTTGAGACTAGATGGCGTTGTGTGAATTGTCCTAACATATTTATATTTATTTATTTAATTTTATTTATAGAGTACAATATTGGAGAGAACGTGGTTTTCACTTGTGTGTCGCTGCAAAGACTACTATATATGCAACAAATGTTTCGAAATGGTATGTTTGAATTAATATAGTGTAATAAAACTCCCTGTGTACAGCTTTACATTAAATTTATTCGTAATCCGCCCGTTCGATTACCACATATCCCGAGAAGAAGGGCAAGAAACTCGGTAGGGTCATATTATAATATCTTACAAGTATTTAAACATAGTAACAATACACTTATCTTAGTATAGAAGCAATCCTCACGGATCGACAACAGTCGATACGTAACATCAAGTAGCCAAACTGTTTTATATACCCATTACATACTTCTGTAATAATTTATGAATAACATAAAGCAATACACTTGTAGATTCATAGTCTAAACTGAACAGGAACTGCCCTGGATCATACTACAACACTGCCTTTTATATGAATCCCCCTGGTGGGAGTACGCAGACATTGACAGTCCGTTTCAATCTGTGACTACCCTACCATCTTAACCCCCGTCACATTATATTTCGCTTCGGTGTTGCAAGCACAATAAATCAAATTAAGTACTAAATATATTAAAACAATAGTAATCAGTAAAACCTCACAATAGTCAAGTTGAGCGACATGTGCACCACTTGCACGGCTTTGGGGAACATGGAGAAGTGATCCTTCAAAGCTATAACCTACCTAATATTGTGTGAAACCTTGGTGAAACACACATAGTAATTGTCTGCCTCGGTGGCTCAGTGGTATGAGTATGCGACTGCCGCCCCTGAGGTCCCAAGTTGGATTCCGGGCCGAATCAAATTATTTGTGTAATCCAAAAATGTTTGTTTCGGAGTTTGGGTATTTCTATGTATAATTGACTCTCAAAGGGTGACTCAAATTACGATTTATGTTAAATTGTTTCTCGGCGAATACTCGGCCGATTTCGGATTTTCTTGCACTCATCAAAAGCTTATAGAATTACCCAGGTTCTTACGAGGCCAGAAATTTGAATTTCGATCAAATAAAAATAATTTGATTGATGGTAAAAATTCCCATAGCGTAATGACAAAAAATACTTTGACAGAGTTATATCGTTATATTTTTGTATTTCAAAGCAATGAGTTTGCTTAAACTATTCTTAAAATATTAAGAAAGAAATTATAAATAGATCACAAAAACTGATGTCATCGGCGGGACATCCCAACTCATTGCTTTGAAATACAAAAATATATGGATTTGGTAAGGATTCATCTAACAATTCAGTGTCTAAATATCGTTGTAACACGATACACTGGTACCGTCAGTTCGATAGAACTGCGGTAGGTGGATCCAACGCTAACCTTAATAGCGCGATGTAGAAATTATGAATATGATATGAAGCAAAAATTCGATGTTGTCGGTAGTGGTCATCGTAGCTCAGTTGGCAGAGCAGTCCCCCTGTTAGGGAAAGGCCGTGGATCCCGCCGATGACATCAGTTTTTGTGATTTTTTTGTGATCTATTTATAATTTCTTTCTTAATATTTTAAGAGTTATATCGCTTTGAGTCAAAACTCGCTTCGCTCAAATATATGCTGCAGCGTAGCGGTACGTTTCGCGACTGCGGCGACCTAGTATGTATGTACGTATTTAGAAATATATAAGTATCTTTATCAGTCGTCTAGATCCCATAACACAAGCTTATACTCGTATTAGCTTAATTTGGGCTAGATGACGTTGTGTGAGAATGTCCAAAAATATTTATTATTTATTTCTTTATTATTTATAATAAGTTACTTGACGTGTCTCAAGCATGGTCCTTTATACTGCCTCTATTGTCTCACTCAAATGAGAGTGTGCTAGTAATTACCAGATCACACATATAATCACGACTTTATCCATGAGTGGGTACGCAGATGCGTTTATTAAAGCCATATTTCGACAGTGAGTTTGTTGATTTTACAATAAGTAGCGAGTCTATTGCCGTTTTACGGCAACTTTTCCAAAGATTATTCCCGACCTATCCAGTGACCTGGATAAGGTGAAGGTCAAACCGCACGAGACTTGCGGCGCGACGCAGTTTTGTCTGACTATACCAAGTTTTTGATTCTGAGTGCACTGGGAGTCTCACACAAACCCGTTCGGGACGACGAAGTCCATAAATGGATTCCACTATGTAGGTACAACATAAAGAACCTAGAGTCCGTTGCTAGACGCCCTGGGTATGCCTTCTGAAGGATAAGCCAGAGCGCTAGCGAATTTCGGCCTCTGTCATTCTAGTTTAGTTTATTTATTTACCATATACAATACTCAATACTCAATACTATCTATTGCATTCCATAATGTGGTACAGGTGTTATAAAAATATAAATGTTACAATTATGGACCCTGTCGGGCACTGCACAATGTTTGGAGAGAGGAGGAGTACCGCCTAGTTCAAATTAACTTATATTCATGTTTAATCGCGTAATATTTTAGTATTTTATTAATTATAAGTATTACCTAAGTAAATACATACATATAGATTCACAAGACAATTAAAAATGTCAACAGGAAATCAGAAGCATTTATTTTAAGTAAATTGTAATTATATATATATTAAATTATATTTAAGTTAACAGTATATATTTTATGTCAATGGAAAAATTGGAAACATTTAGGTATTATGATAAATTGTATTATTATTTCAACAAGAACAAAGAGTATATAATGTTACGGCTAATACCCGAAGTGCGGCTGCACCTAGTTTTAGCCGGTTAGAACTAGGTGTAGCCACTTACTCTCTTGGTTAAACCTAGTACGAGCCGATTGTTTTCGGGTAAAACTAGGTCTAGCCTAGGTCATGCCGGCTACAACTAGGTCCAGTTGTCACTTTCACCTGGGAGAAATCTCTTTTTTTTATTAATGCAAGTCGTTTCTGGAACTAGCCGGCCGCTGCCGCGGCACCGCTCGCTTCGCTCGCTAGGCTCGTACGTAGGTGGTTATAGTTTTAACCTAACCTAACCTACCCATACTAGGTTTAACCAAGAGTAAGTGGCGACACCTAGTTCTAACCGGCTAAAACTAGGTGCAGCCGCACTTCGGGTATTAGCCGTAACATATATATATAGAATAGAGATTTAGAAAATCTATTATAAATAAATTAAGTAAAATACATATTATTTATTAGTACGAGATATTAGGATTACGAGATATTATGTCTGTTTATCGTATTATTTAATAGTGTTATTCTTTAGAATATGTTGTTATTAAAATTGAATTTATTAATTTTGAGTTAAGTTGTTTGAGTTTGAGTTAAAGTTGAGTTTGAGGGTTAGTTTTTGTCATCCAGGTATTCCTGTATACTGTAATAGCTTTTATCTACTAGAAAGTTTTTTAATGCGCTTTGGAAGGTAATAATTTTTGTTTTTTTTTTATTGACTCAGGCAGCTTGTTGTATATTTTTATTGATATGACCAAGGCACGCATTGCCAGCCTGGAGGTTGGCACGTTCAGTCTATTTTTGTTTCTTAAATTATACCTACATTGGATATCTTCTCGGGTAGTATAAAGTTCTGGGTACTTGCGAACAAACTTACATATTTCCAGGATATAAATGCAAGGTAAAGTCAATATATTTAAGCTCTGGAAGTGGGGCTTACATGAGTCTGTTACGTCTATGTTTACTTAATATTCTAAATAGTTTTTTCTGTTGCGTGAAGACTGTAGGTGAGTTTGTGCTGTTGCCCCACAAAATGATCTCGTAGCTTAGCCAAGAGTATGCATATGCGTAGTATGTTATTAGTGCAGCTGCTGCTCTTAGCTCTTATTTTTTTGGTATGACATTTCCAATTGATATGAGTGTCAATTGTTAAACCGAGCAAGTTAAATTCACTCACAACATCTAGTTTGATACCATTAAAGTTAATATCTATTGCAATTGGTGGCTTTTGATGAGGGTGGAATGGCAGTATCTTGGTCTTTTCATAATTTATTTCTAAATTATGATGACCCATCCAGAGGGCAGTTTTTGTTAAAATTGAGTTTAATTTTCATTTAGATTTAGGTTATTTTCACTATTGATTAGAATAGAGATATCATCAGCAAACAAAACGCACGGCTCATTTAAGGTTTTAGGCAAATAATTTATATAGATAAGGAACAATAAACACGCTATCACGCTACCCTCCGCAAAGCTCGCCCCTGGTTCGGGCGTGAATGTGCCGAGGCTGTCCAGAAAAAACAGTCGGCATATCGCGCCTGGGTCAGGGCTCGGGCGGCACGTGACCCGAACGTGAACCGCCTCAAAGCAGCGTACAATCGGGCCACTAGGTTCAGCAAGAGGGCCTTCAAGAGAGCGGATGCCCAGCACGTCGCGCGGCTTGGTCAGGAGCTCACATCCCATCCCACGGGCAGCCGTGGATACTGGCAACTGGCCAAAGCCGTACAGTCAAATTTTTGTCAACCCTCGCTGCCACCACTGCGTTTTCCTGATGGATCACTGGCTCACAAAGCCCAAGAGAAGGCGGACATGCTCGCAGACCTCTTTGCGGCTAATTCCCGGGTCGATGACCGTGGCCTGCAGCCCCCCGCCATCGCCAACTGTGGCCACACTATGCCTGATATTGTTATCAGGCAATGTGATGTACGGGCAGTGCTGCGGTCACTCGACACGCGGAAAGCCAGTGGCCCTGACGGCATTCCGGCGGTGGTGCTACGAAAATGTGCTGCTGAGTTGTCTCCAGTATTAACGCGTCTGTACCGCCTGTCATACTCTACAGGCCTCGTGCCGGAGGCCTGGAAGGAGGCGAACGTACAACCGATCCCCAAGAAAGGGGATCGATCCGATCCAGGCAACTATCGACCCATAGCTGTCACCTCAGTCATTTGCAAGGTGCTCGAGCTTCTTATTAATAAGCAGCTCATGCGATACCTGGAGGATCACTCGCTAATCAATGATCGGCAATATGGCTTCAGGCCAAAACGATCAACGGGTGACCTCCTGGCATTCGTCACGCATGTATAGGGTGAGGCTATGGAAAGGTTTGGCGAGTCCTTGGCTATTAGCCTGGACATCGCCAAAGCTTTCGATAGGGTCTGGCATGCTTCGCTCCTTTCCAAGCTTCCGGTCTACTGGTCTACTATATGGTCTACCTCCTCAACTGTGCAGCTGGATTGCCAGTTTTTTAAACGAGCGCCGAGTGCGGGTCCTCTGCGATGGCCAGGCTTCTCGCTTTTTGCAAGTGAATGCCGGGGTACCGCAGGGGTCCGTACTGTCACCAACTCTCTTTCTTCTGCATATCAATGATATGCTTTCCCTCGGGAACATTCATTGCTATGCAGATGACAGTACATTGCACGGGAGTTACTCGGTTCGTCCGACGGCGGGGCGATCTGTGATAGAGGAGGAGAGACGACATCTCGTGGGTGATCTCGACCGAAGCCTCGACAGTATCTCCCAATGGGGTGCCGAGAACTTGGTCGAGTTCAATGCCCACAAAACACAGGCGTGTGCATTTACAGCGAAAAAATCCCCTTTCCTTCCCCTACCCACTCTTCAGAATGCAATATTACCAATGAAGGACAATCTAGACATCCTTGGCATAGACGTTCGTCGAGAGCTCAATAACACAAAATACATTGAGAGATGTATTGGGCTAGCTTCGCGGAAACTAGGAATACTGAACAAGGTAAAGCGATTCTTTACACCGCACCAGAGGTGTCTGCTGTACAAAACGCAGATTAGACCCTGCGTTGAATACTGCTCTCACCTCTGGGACGGCTCCGCGAAGTATTTGCTGGACGCACTCGACGCTATGCAGCGACGCGCTGTTCGCATTATAGACTGTCCGGAGGTAACGGGAAGCCTTGAGCCGCTAGCCCAGCGCCGAACAATTGCTTCCTTGGCCGCGTTCTACCGTATTTACCACGGTGAGTGTTCTGAAGAGCTCTTCAACCTGATCCCACCCTCTCCCTTCCGATCCCGAACAACGCGTGCCGGGCAGAGATGTCACCCTCATACCGTGGAAACCGTCTTCGCGAGAACCGAGCGTTTTAAACGATCGTTTCTCTGCCGAACGATGGTGGCTTGGAACGCCCTGCCTGCGCACGTGTTTCCTCCTACATATAACCCTGGGCTCTTTAAGCGAAGCGTGAAGAGGCACATTACAGGGTCGTCAAGTTGAGGGCCACTCTCTATAGTATTCCTGTGTACTGTGAGAGTCGCCCTCAATTGCCAGATGTTGCCTCAGCTTACCATCAGGCGAGTGGCGTCAATTTTTCGACCTAAATATAAAAAAAAAAAAAAAGAAAAAAAAAAAACCCTGAGGTATGGAAGATTTTATATTCAATTTACTTGAGCAAATTTTCTCTATTTCGCGTGAGGTTTCATTGATATAATCAATTTCCACCAGCTGTTCTCTACCAGATAGATATGACGAGAGCCACTTGAAAGCTTGGCCCCTTATTCCAATTCCATGTAGTTTATTCAATAATATTTTAAACTGCACCCTGTCGAAGGCCTTGCTCATATCAAGCAGTATACCTATTGCATATTTTTTGTTATTAATAATATTAAGAGCCTCCTGTATATATTTGTAAAAATACTTACATGAGATGATCTTAAAATAATTTACAGTTAAATACGATGAAACAACACCAAAAAAGAAACCCTGGCACCCACTATAAGAGTTAACTTGTGTTGTGGGATACCAGGTCCCACAGATTCTTCTTCTTTATATTACAGGAAGGAGTATTTATTATACTCATTATATATCAACAAATATACAATATACATATAAGATGCAGATGGAAGAATTCGACGATGGCTCATATATAATTTGTTTTAATACAAATTTTGATTCGAAACAATATATACATTTTAATGTTTTACCTACGACGACATCAGGTTGGTGCAAATGTAGTAAAGCAACGGGCTCTCGACACAGCTTCTGTATATTATAAAATTACAAGTTACAACCCACTAAACTAGTGGTTCTGTGAACCGTAGACTTCGGGAGCGGCTCTGTTTAGAAAATTTCTTCTTTAATTTTCTTTATATAGGTACTCTTACATTTGTCATCCAATCCAAAAAATATCATTCAAATGTTATTCATTGTAAGGAAGGAGTATGTGTGTAAAGTTTCATGCAAATCGCTTGATAAATACGGCCTCAAACATGATCTGACAGAACCCGTAGATGATAGAGGTAGAGGTACAGACGAAAGAAATTCTCCCCAGTCTGCAACTTGAAACGGAGACTTCGGTCGCGTCGCTCCCTCAGTCAATTATATTGGCAGACACGGTAATTTACTGTTGATTTTTGATGTTTCCGATTACCAGAACCTCGTTCGTTGTTCGACATAGTTACTTGTGCACTACCTACTTGCAAGTGAGATCTTGGTGGGATATTAATTTATTTATTTGTCAGTTTCAGATAATTATCCTAAATTATACTATAGTGAGAGTACTCCTATTACCCGACTATTTTGCGACAAAGGTAAGTTAGTTTTGTTTAGGTACTACCTCACACATGGACACTGGGACCGGTGGACTAGGCTGTGGCAGGCCTATGTCACAAATACGTGACGTCAGTGACAACTTGAAGTTGTAAATCAGTAAGGGTTGTCTCTTGTTTGTGACACGGCATTGACCAAAGAGTTGATATTGAGGCATTAACGTCATAATTATTGGTAAAATTATGCTGGTATATATTTTACTTTACTGACAACTCTAACGTTCGCATTATGTTCTCTGTAAACAGAAGAATGTGCTTAAATTAACATCGGAGTGCAAGTTCTGTATGTAAGTACTATTCCCCATTGCATGGCTGTGGCAAGATTACTTTAAGTGCCCGGAAACGACAATAGGCCCCCTTATTACGTGAGACCAACAGTGACTTGCGAAACGTGCCAGTAATGAAAACCTCTGACAACACCTTCGGGATAAAGAGGATCTGGGCCCATTAGCCGTTGTACAATGTCTGCTTAGTTTGAGACTAGATGGCATTGTGTAGAAATGAAAGAAAAGAAAGAAAGAAAGAATATTTTTAATTGTTGCATCACAACTTTACACTCAACGTTACACAAAAGAAAAATATAACTTATCTGTGGTCACGACGGCCACAGACGTAAAACGTGTCACAATAACTGTCAGTTTGGTTTGGTTTGACACTTATGAGTGACGTATGTGTGGCAGAAAATACGTGGCAAGCACGTGCCGCGTTTTTATAACATATTATTTAATTGTAACATTTATTGCCTAAATTGACCTAAATAAATGTCCCTATATTTATTTTATTTATTTCACAGACCAGGTAAGATTATTATATCGCGATGAAATTGTAATGGATGTAAGAAATCCTAAGGATTCAATTTATTATACGCTCACAAAAGAACATAATGGTACTACTTTCTGTTGTATAAAGTATGATTATGAAGATGTTCGAAAAAATTATTACCAAGACCAAGGTTTGCAAGTTACAAGAAAAATACATAAAAAATATATACTGATATATAACGGCCGAGAATCTACAACCACAGGTACCTAACATAATAACTTATTATAACATAGTATAAAACAAAGTCGCTTCCGTTCCATATGTACGAGTATGTTAAGATCTTTAAAACTCAAACTCCAACTCAAAAATATTTATTAATACAGGTATAAAATAACACTTAATAACGTCAGCATATAAGAATTTACATTTAAAGCCAGATTCGCAAACGGTGGAGCCAAAGAGAAAAGAACCTGGCATAAAAACTCCAGGCCACTCTATTTCAATCATCAGTAACTACATTCATTCATAGTATAATACACACAACCTATCCACGCAATTTATTTGGTGTCGCCATCAAGCGAAATGTCTAACAATAACTATACAAACATAATAATAGATTGGTTTGGAAGATGTGGGAAGGATATTCTATCATAATTCATTTTCAAAGTTACGCTTTTCCCTTCTCAACGCGGTGCACCTTCTCTGACATATTGGCGAGGCTCTGGGAATACCCGTAGTGGAATAATAAAGGATCTGGCAAGCCTATTTTGACTGCTTCGGTGGCGTGGTCTGTAGTGTAAATATTTGTGTGATCCACAAATGTTTGCTTCGGAGTTTGGGTGTTTTCTATGTATATTATGTACGAGTATGTATTTAGAAATATATAAGTATGTTTATCAGTTGTCTAGATCCCATAGCACAAGCTTATAGCTTAGTTTGTGCTAGATGGCGTTGTGTTAGAATGTCCAAAAAAATTATTATATTTATTAGAGCGTATCGAGCGAAGCTCTCATGGTGCAAGAAAGTTCAATCCTTTCTTATGCGAGATCTCTGTCAATACTTTACCGATTTCAACAATTTATATATCAAATTAAATAAACTATATTTAACTGACATCATTCTAACTACCGACTAGTATCTATTGTTAAACAATTGGTTTATTTGCTGTAAAAAATGTTTATCTCATGCTTATTAATTGAGGGGTATAAGCTTTTTGCTGTGCATTTAAATTTAGGTAGGTCTTCTCATCTTACCCAATACTACCCGAAATAATCCACTTTTTTTACCACCCCTACGTCCATTGCCCGGGTGCCCCAGGTACACACTCGAAAGAATTCCCTGTGGCCACTTTGGCCATCTATTGTACGAGTATATGGCCTCTGTCTGGTGTTCGGTCGGGTTGTATCCTGTGTCCGTGAATGAATCTGCGGGCTCGGCCCTGCAGCATGCAACCCTTCTAACCTGCTTCTGTAAGGACGGCGGCGGCGGGCGGGTTGCTAGGCCGCCGTTCTCAAGCCCCGAGCATGGAAGTCGATGGTCTTGTGATAAATAACATATCCACTAATTTTGTGATATGAGAATTCCTTTTGACTGCTTCGGTGGCGTGGTCGGTAGTGCATCCGCTTTCGACGCCGGAGTCTCGGGTTCGATTCCCGGTCGGGACAAACTTTGTGTGAAGACAGAATTCTGGATGTTTCCTATGTGCATATAATATGTATGTATTTACAAAAAAAAAGTATATAAGTATTTCTATCAGTTGATCTAGTAGGTACTCATATTACAAGCTCTGCTTAGTTTGAGACTAGATGGCGTTGTGTGAATTGTCCTAACATATTTATATTTATTTATTTAATTTTATTTATAGGGTACAATATTGGAGAGAACGTGGTTTTCACTTGTGTGTCGCAGCAAAGACTACTGCAACAAATGTTTCGAAATGGTATGTTTGAATTAATATAGTGTAATAAAACTCCCTGTGTACAGCTTTACATTAAAATTCGTAATCCGCCCGTTCGATTACCACATATCCCGAGAAGGGCAAGAAACTCGGTAGGGTCATATTATAATATCTTACAAGTATTTAAACATAGTAACAATACACTTATCTTAGTATAGAAGCAATCCTCACGGATCGACAACAGTCGATACGTAACATCAAGTAGCCAAACTGTTTTATATACCCATTACATACTTCTGTAATAATTTATGAATAACATAAAGCAATACACTTGTAGATTCGTAGTCTAAACTGAACAGGAACTGCCCCGGATCATACTACAACACTGCCTTTTATATGAATCCCCCTGGTGGGAGTCCGCAGACATTGACAGTCTGTTTCAATCTGTGACTACCCTACCATCTTTACCCCCGTCACATTATTTTTCGCTTCGGTGTTGCAAGCACAATAAATCAAATTAAGTAGTAAGGTAAAAATTCCCATAGCGAAATGACAAAAAATACTTTGACAGAGTTATATCGCTTTGAGTCAAAACTCGCTTCGCTCAAATATATGCTGCAGCGTAGCGGTACGTTTCGCGACTGCGGCGACCTAGTATGTGTGTACGTATTTAGAAATATATAAGTATCTTTATCAGTCGTCTAGATCCCATAACACAAGCTTATACTCGTATTAGCTTAATTTGGGCTAGATGACGTTGTGTGAGAATGTCCAAAAATATTTATTATTTATTTCTTTATTATTTATAATAAGTTACTTGACGTGTCTCAAGCATGGTCCTTTATACTGCCTCAATTGTCTCACTCAAATGAGAGTGTGCTAGTAATTACCAGATCACACATATAATCACGACTTTATCCATGAGTGGGTACGCAGATGCGTTTATTAAAGCCATATTTCGACAGTGAGTTTGTTGATTTTACAATAAGTAGCGAGTCTATTGCCTAAGATTATTCCCGACCTATCCAGTGACCTGGATAAGGTGAAGGTCAAACCGCACGAGACTTGCGGCGTCTGAGTGCACTGGGAGTCTCACACAAACCCGTTCGGGACGACGAAGTCCATAAATGGATTCCACTATGTAGGTACAATATAAAGAACCTAGAGTCCGTTGCTAGACGCCCTGGGTATGCCTTCTGAAGGATAAGCCAGAGCGCTAGCGAATTTCGGCCTCTGTCATTCTAGTTTAGTTTATTTATTTACCATATACAATACTCAATACTATCTATTGCATTCCATAATGTGGTACAGGTGTTATAAAAATATAAATGTTACAATTATGGACCCTGTCGGGCACAGCACAATGTTTGGAGAGAGGAGAAGTACCGCCTAGTTCAAATTAACTTAGATTCATGTTTAATCGCGTATTATTTTAGTATTTTATTAATTATAAGTATTAATTATATACATACATATTGATTCTAAAGACAATTAAAAACTTCAACAGGAAATCAGAAGCATATATTTTAAGTAAATTGTAATTATATATATTATATTATATTTAAGTTAACAGTATATATTTTATGTCAGTAGAAAAATTGGAAACATTTATTATGATAAATTGTACTATTATTTCAACAAGAACAAAGAGTATATACCTATATAGAATAGAGATTAAGAATCTCAAATAAATTAAGTAAAATACATTATTATTTATTAGTTATGTCTGTTTATCGTTTTATTTAATAGTGTTATTCTTTAGAATTTGTTGTTATTAAAATTGAATTTAATAATATGTTTGAGGGTTAGTTTTTGTCATCCAGGTATTCCTGTATACTGTAATAGCTTTTATCTACTAGAAAGTTTTTTAATGCGCTTTGGAAGTTAATAATTTTTTCTTCATTTTTTATTGACTCAGGCAGTTTGTTGTATATTTTTATTGACATGACCAAGGCACGCATTGCCAGCCTGGAGGTTGGCACGTTCAGTCTATTTTGGTTTCTTAAATTATACCTACATTGGATATCTTCTCGGGTAGTATAAAGTTCTGGGTACTTGCGAACAAACTTACATATTTCCAGGATATAAATGCAAGGTAAAGTCAATATATTTAAGCTCTGGAAGTGGGGCTTACATGAGTCTGTTACGTCTATGTTTACTTAGTATTCTAAATAGTTTTTTCTGTTGCGTGAAGACTGTAGGTGAGTCTGTGCTGTTGCCCCACAAAATGATCTCGTATTTTAGCCAAGAGTATGCATATGCGTAGTATGTTATTAGTGCAGCTGCTGCTCTTAGCTCTTATTTTTTTGGTATGCCATTTCCAATTGATATGAGTATCAATTGTTAAACCGAGCAAGTTAAATTCACTCACAACATCTAGTTTGATACCATTAAAGTTAAAATCTATTGCAATTGGTGGCTTTTGATGAGGGTGGAATGGCAGTATCTTGGTCTTTTCATAATTTATTTCTAAATTATGATGACCCATCCAGAGGGCAGTTTTTGTTAAAATTGAGTTTAATTTGGCATTTAGATTTAGGTTATTTTCACTATTGATTAGAATAGAGATATCATCAGCAAACAAAACGCACGGCTCATTTAAGGTTTTAGGCAAATAATTTATATAGATAAGGAACAATAAACACGCTATCACGCTACCCTGAGGTATGGAAGATTATATATTCAATTTACTTGAGCAAATTTTGTCTATTTCGCGTGAGGTTTCATTGAAATAATCAATTTCCACCAGCTGTTCTCTACCAGATAGATATGACGAGAGCCACTTGAAAGGTTGGCCCCTTATTCCAATTCCAGTAGTTTATTCAATAATATTTTAAACTGCACCCTGTCGAAGGCCTTGCACATATCAAGCAGTATACCTATTGCATATTTTTTTGTTATTAATAATATTAAGAGCCTCCTGTATATATTTGTAAAAATACTTACATGAGATGATCTTAAAATAATTTACAGTTAAATACGATGAAACAACACCAAAAGAGAAACCCTGGCAACCACTATAAGAGTTAACTTGTGTTGTTGGATACCAGGTCCCACAGATTCTTCTTCTTTATATTACAGGAAGAAGTATATATAATACTGATTATATATCAACAAATATGCAATATACATATAAGATGCAGATGGAAGAATTCGACGAAGGCTCATATATAAATTGTATTAATACAAATTTTGATTCGAAACAATATATACATGTTTTACCTACGACGACATCAGGTTGGTGCAAATGTAGTAACTAAGAAACGAGCTCTCGACACAACGTCTGTATATTATAATTACAAGTTACAACCCACTAAACTAGTGGTTCTGTGAACCGTAGACTTCGGGAGCGGCTTTGTTTAGAAAATTTCTTCTTTAATTTTCTTTATATACTCTTTCATTTGTCATCCAATCCAAAAAATATCATTCAAATGTTATTCATTGTAAGCAAGGAGTGTGTGTGTAAAGTTTCATGCAAATCGCTTGATAAATACGACCTCAAACATGATCTGACAGAACCTGTAGATGATAGATGTAGAGGTACAAACGAAAGAAATTCTCCCCAGTCTGCAAGTTGAAACGGAGACTTTTATCCGTTTCAACTTGCAGAAATTATATTAGTAGACACGGTAATTTACTGTTGATTTTTTCTATGTTTCCGATTACCAGAACCTCGTTCGTTGTTCGACATAGTTACTTGTGCACTACCTACTTGCAATTGAGATCTTGGTGGGATATTAATTTATTTATTTGTCAGTTTCAGAGAATTATCCTAAATTATACTATAGTGAGAGTACTCCTATTACCCGACTATTTTGCGATAAAGGTAAGTTAGTTTTGTTTAGGTGCTACCTCACACATGGACACTGGGACCGGTGGACTAGGCTGTGGCAGGCCTATGTCACAAATACATGACGTCAGTGACAACTTGAAGTTGTAAATCAGTAAGGGTTGTCTCTTGTTTGTGACACGGCATTGACCAAAGAGTTGATATTGAGGCATTAATGTCATAATTATTGGTAAAATTATGCTGGTATATATTTAACTTTACTGACAACTCTAACGTTCGCATTATGTTCTCTGTAAACAGAAGAATGTGCTTAAATTAACATCGGAGTGCAAGTTCTGTATGTAAGTACTATTCCCCATTCTGTGGCTGTGGCAAGATTACTTTAAGTGCCCGGAAACAACAATAGGCCCCCTTATTACGTGAGACCAACAGTGACTTGCGAAACGTGCCAGTAATGAAAACCTCTGGACAACACCTTCGGGAATAAAGAGAATCTGGGCCCATTAGCCGTTGTACAATGTCTGATTAGTTTGAGACTAGATGGCATTGTGTAGAAATGAAAGAAAAGAAAGAAAGAAAGAATATTTTTAATTGTTGCATCACAACTTTACACTCAACGTTACACAAAGAAAAATATAACTTATCTGTGGTCACGACGGCCACAGACGTAAAATTTACGTAAGTGACACGGTCGTGTCACAATAACTGTCAGTTTGGTTTGGTTTGACACTTATGAGTGACGTGTGTGTGGCAGGAAATACGTGGCAAGCACGTGCCGCGTTTTTATAACATATTATTTATTTGTAACATTTGTTGCCTAAATTGACCTAAATAAATGTCCCTATATTTATTTTATTTTTTTCACAGACCATGTAAGATTATTATATCGCGATGAAATTGTACTTGATGTAAGAAATCCTAAGAATTCAAATTATTATACGCTCACAAAAGAATATAATGGTACTATTTTCTGTTGTATAAAGTATGATTATGAAGATGTTCGAAAAAATTCGTACCAAGACCAAGATTTGCAAGTTACAAGAAAAATATATAAAAAAACTATACTGATATATAACGGCCGAGAATCTACAACCACAGGTACCTCACATATAACTTATTATAACATAGTATAAAACAAACTAGCTTCCGTTCCCTATGTATGTTTATATCTTTAAAACTCAAACTCAAAAATATTTAGGTATTAACTAGCTGTTGCCTGCAGCTCCGCCTGCGTGTTACTTTAGATCGACATAGCTTTTTTATTTATGAACCGATTGAAACAAAACAAACATTAAATGTTAAGTTGAATAAACCAAAACGTATTCAAATCAGTTAAGCCGTTTCTGAGATTAGCGTGTTCAAACATTCAGACAAACTGACAAAAAGTCTAAAAACCATTATTTTGGGTTATATTGCGTTGATAAAGACTTCATACAACAGTTTCTGTATTATATCTTCCATGTACAGACATCGACCACTTACAATTTTATTATATGTATTGATTGATTGACATAGGTTATAAAATATCTATTATTAACGTCTGCACATAAGAATTTACATTTAAAGCCAGCTATGCAAACGGTGGAGCCAAAGAGAAAAGAACCTGGCAATAAAAACTTCAGACCACTCTTTTCAATCATCAGTAACTACATTCATAGTATAATACACGCAACCTATCTACCTACGCAATTTATTTTGATGCGGTTTTCACCACTGAATAGAGTCGAGGAAGGTTTTTGTGTATATAATTTGTAAAGCGCGTGAAGCCGCGGGCTATAATATAATAGTAATATTAAATACAACATAATAGTAAAAATCGTCCTTTGTCTGGTCCGGTACTCTTTTGTTTGCAAGCGAATAGAGCAAGTCCAGGTCTTGATACAGGGGAACAAAAATTTGTTCAGAATTGAGTTGGGAAGCTCCGATCGAAGCGCGTCCGGGATTGAGCTTCAAGTTTTGTAAAAGTGGGATGAGAATTGGAAAGAAAAATTTGTGGGACGATGGAGTTCAAATACTTGGTTCGGGAACTAGGGTACCGCAAATTGAGGGCAAAATTGTGACCTGGGATGCTTAGTTTTCGAGATATGGGTAACTGGGTATCTTAGGTATTTTTGCGGGATTTCCCGGGTCGGGTTTCATCCCGCGTCGTTGGGGTTGGGTTTTATCCCGCGTCGGTGAGTGAATCTGGCTACATGCTGTGCGACTGAGACCCCGCAGCACGCGACTCTTCTAGCTTGCTTTTGTAAGGATAGCGGGTGGCTATCCCACCGTCCTCAAGCCCCGATCATGGAGGTTCATGGTCCTGGGTTTTGATAAGTCTGCGGCGCTCTGCTGGCCGCTGACTTCGGAAAATAGCGGGGAGGGAACTCTCCATCACTCTCTCAGCCGCCTCCTTCGCGAGCACGACTTACAGGCAAAAGGATACGGCCGCGTTCCATCTACTCGCTCATGGCTAGAAGCATGGTTTCCAGCGAGAGGCTATCCAAGCCCAGACATCCATCGTGAGGTCATACACCAAAAAGTGTCAAAACTACGAGGTCCCGGCGCTGACTTGCCCATGCTGAGCACTCCACCAACGCGCAACGTATGGAGTGCGGTGTCTTCGCCAGAGGGCTCGCAGTGTTGACACTGGTGTGTGACCTCATGATGGATGCGAAACAGATAACTTCCGAAGCATCCATGTCCGGTCTATCCTGCGTCGCAAGATACGTGAGGTCACCTTGAGGCCTCTGCATGCAGCGACTCTTCCACGATCAGTCTCACCGCCGCGATGACGGTGGTTCCACCCCCATTTTGGTTGCTCAAGTCGCACCCTCCATGTCTCCATGAAATCCTGGCGGAGTTGGGACTGCAGGTCTTCGATTTCTCGAGACGTAGGCCTATGGTCCCGCTCCAGCGCTCGGTGGATCATGATAAGTAATCATAACAAATAGGTGAAAAGTGTGAGTGATATAAACAAAATTCTTGCATATCTATCTGCCTGTCGGTGCTGCCGGTATCTGCTAGTAATATTGTAAAAGCGACATTTATGTGTGTTAGTATGTTTGTTACTCTTTCCGCGGAAATGGTTGGACCAGTTGCAATCTAAAAATACTAGGATTAAAAGTAACCTATTTGTTACTACGGGATGCTAAAAGGTATGCCTTTTAGCATCCCGTAGTAACAAATAGGTTGTGTGATCTATGGATCAGATGTCTTAAATAAAGGCCAGGTTAAAAGTACCGGTTAGCATGTATGAACCTTAAACTAAACGATATAATCAAGGTCATATTCCCGAGGGTAAGGGAGTAGGCAACGGTGCATAACATACCAACATTTATGTTCTTCTCACGTGAGAACACACCAATAGCCGTAACTGAGCAAAATAGAAAATCTATAAACATTCTGTAAACTGAACCTAAATTCCTATAGCCGGCACCAATATTTCATGCCTAAGTACAATTCAGCAGTCCAGACGAAGAACGATAACATAAGGAAACAATGCAAGTAATATTGATTCTATTAACATACTTAGTTGGTTGACTTGGTTTCTTAAATGAAGTTCATTACGTTCTGTTACAATAAAATATACGCCATAAAGTTTTCACTTAAAATAATATTATTGAAATGCAATTCTAATCACTTTTACTAATCAAAATATGTGAAATCTAGGAGACCATACTTGCGAGCATTTGATACAGTCTTTATATATTTAAAGACAGTTGAATAAGAAATAGTGCGCTTTAAACATGTGCAATGTTATTTATATAATTAGCCTTGTGGTAATAAATAGATCAACATGTTTATGTAATCCACAATACTCGGGTAAGTGAAGTTTTAACATACTGCTTCAAGGTAGTGTTTTCGGCCCACTCGTTTTATTCTGATTCTGACAGCAGTTCATTTGTTTCATATAGAAATAGGGGTCTTGCTAAAACTCGAGAATGGCTGGACCGATATCATAGTAAAATTAAATCGATATGGCTAATTTTAATTTTAAAATATTTGTAAAAGTTTGAGAAGGTTATAGAGCAGAAAAAGATTGAAAAATACGAGGCGGTAGGAAGTTTGCCGGAACAGCTAGTACAGAATACCTAAACCAAAGCCCAAATCATTTTACAGACGATGCATCAATATTACCTTTGCAAGCGGGGGCAAGTAACTGGAATCTAATCGATAAATTCTCGAAGTGGTTTTGGGATAAACCCAACGACATTCCAAGTACTACAAATTCACTCTGCTAGTTTATTTCACTACGGCAAAGCCAATTACGGAAACGAGGAAACGGCAGAGATTATATTTAGTGGTATGTAACATCTGTCCTGTCTGTTGGAATTTTGGTTTGAATTACTACAGACTAGTTATGGATTTTCTTTATCTACCTGTGTAGAGATAGCCTCATCTGCAATTGCACAGGCAAACCTTCAGTTTCCCCAAAGAGGTCACCGACCAACGTAGCCAGTTCACCGATGCGGGCAGGTCTATATCGGGTCCTGTAAAGACTCAGTAGAACTGCCCGTGTAGCTCCTTGGTCTTCCATACGTCCTTACGGTCTTGTGGTAAATTTTCTATATGCACTTATTTTTGAGTTCACATTTTCAGGAAAATTTAAATTACTTATTTAACTTTTAAATAGTAAAAAAGACTGATTTGTTTAATAATAATTCTTTTACTTTTATATCTAAAAATAATTAATGTAAATGTACATTCATTATCACAATATAAAAGTAGTAAGAGCTGTAAAAGCAGCGAAGAAGAAGCGAGTTAAAAAAAAAGTTTAAAAACGACATTTGATACACATTTTTTATTATTTTATAGAAATGTACATATAGGATTTCTAGTGTTTTAATATAAATGGTAAAATATAGTACCTGTTCGATATACCTACATATATTTTTTATATTTTAGAAACATCTAGTTCGTCTCGTATTGAAGACTCATACGCTGGTCAAGTGATTAATGTCACTTGTGGTCCGACTGGTAACCAACCCATGCAACATTGGTGGTCCCAATATTTACGTAAGTACCCAATGTAAGTTATTATAATTAATTATTGCATTCTCATGTTTTGGATCGACCAGTGTATAGCGTGAGTGCCAACCGCTTATAACTTTGAGACCCAAGTATACGGCGCAGGGAGCAACGCTCCAGGAGGCAGCCCTCAAAGTCCAGGACGAGTATTGAACATAGCGGCTGGGACTAGAGGTGGTCCTGCACAAGTCCGAGGCTCTGTGTTTTCGCGGACCTTGGCGTGGTCCAACTGCAGGATACAGTATAACTGTAGGAAGCGTTAGCATTGGCATTGCTCTCGATGAAGTATTTAGGGCTCGTATTCGATAGCCGATGGCACTTCGAACATATTTCCGAAGTTTGGTTCCCAAAGTGACGGAGGCAGCAGTGGTGCTTTCGCAACTGATGCCCAGCCTCAAGGATCTAACGCTTCTTTTGCTGGAGACCGTAGCTCGAAGCATGGTCTTCAGCGAGAGGGCATATATGAGTAGGTGGAACGTGGCCGTGTCATTCCGAGATAGCCTCAGCAAAAGTCGACCTTAATTATACATAAAACTAGCTGGTATGAAATATCTGAAGACGATTTAATGGTAGTACGTACATGTAATGGAACTTTGAATAAAAACTCTAACGACTTAGATAACTCTCTTAGGTCAGAAGTTATAATATAGACCATTATAGTTGACTACGGAACCCTATTCTATACGCGGCCCGACACGCACTCAGCCGTTTTTATTTAAGGCTGTTTTTAGTTGTAGGATTCTACCATTCTGCACTATTATGGCCGAAATTAAATCGAATGGTTTTTTTTTGCATTGCACACGACTTGAAATTCCTTCTGCATGTGAACCAGAGACACCTGGCAACGGTGATTAGAACGGCAGCGGCATTGGGCCGCAGAATTAAAAAAATGGGAATTTGGTGTTAACAGTTTTTGTACAATAGTTGTTCCAGATGGTAAGATAATTACTTACCCGATTGGCGACATAATGCAAATTGTGCTTGAAGATTTTGATGATGCAAGTACATTGTACTGTTATAATAACAATCGTTCAGTATGGAATACTCAGATTATATTCCAGAAAAAAAATGGTTAGTATTTTTTTAAAGTTGCCAATATTAATGCTTGCAAACTCTTTTAGCAACAAAATGAAACCAACAATTTGAGCTTGTTTCGGCGACTGCCTCGGTGGCGCGGTGGTATGAGTATGCGACTGCTGTCCTAAGATCCCAGCTTCGATAACGGGTCGAATTAAATTATTTGTGTGAGCCACAAGTGTTTGTTTCGGATTTTGGGTATTTTCTATGTATAATAAGTATGTATTTAGAAATATATAACTATGTTTATCAGTCGTCTAGATCCCATAGCACAAGCCTATATTAGCTTAATTTGGGCTAGATGACGTCGTGTGTGAAGGTCAAAAAAAAAGACTAAATAAAACTCTCCAAATCGATCATTATTTTATTGTACTCAGAAAATGGACTGTAGGTTGTACCTACTCTTAGATCGAAAATACTATAGATATTGGATTCAGTACAAATACAACGCGGAATCTTGGCACTCGAATACTATATAGGTAATTAGGTATTACAAATACCATCTATAAAATAAACAAGATTGTACCGCTTCGGCCGCACTCGTAACTACAGGTTCGTAACCAATTGAGAACGAGGAAAAAATGATCCGTGTTCGAAACTAGTTTCGATAAAAGAAGGTTTTTTCCTTACTCGAAACCCTTTCGGGGCGTTATGACCGAGACCACGGTTTCAATTGATAATCAATTGACGTGCTGTCCACCACGGAAGCTGTAGTAGGAGGTAAGTAGGTAGGTACTTGTGTACAGTTATAATAAAATTGTGGTGTAGAATTTGTTATTTGTGTGTGTCGATTGATCATTGATAAAAAGGAAACATATTTTGAACTCCGTGGTTTTATTATGTAGCCGAACAGGGGTACGTTTACCCTATGTAATGACTTGAGGGTTCCAAAATAAAAAAATAACTTCAATCAAGAATGTAATATTATATTTGAAATTAATTTAGTTGTTGAAATTCACCCATCTAATAGTTCAAAATGAAAATGAATAATTATGGAATATGAGTATCGTCGTGGCAGCAACGCGGCACAAGCGGCACGCAACATCAACGACGTTTACGGAACTAACACTACAAACCAACGCACCGCCTGTTATTGGTTTGCTCGCTTCCGCTCTGGAAAAAAAAATGAACCTCGCGGTCGTCCGAAGACTTTGGTCGACAATGACGAATTAAAGGCGAAAAAAAATTCGTTTAATTTTTTTCATACAAAACGGCAATTTCATAGGTAAAGACCTAATATTTATTATTCATTTATTCCTCATTAGTAATTGTGTTTTTTTCGTAACTACTGGGTTTCGAGTAAGGAAAAAACCTTCTATCGAAACTGGTTTCGAACACGGATAATTTTTTCCTCGTTCTCAACTGGTTACGAACCTGTAGTTACGATGGCGGCCGAAGCGACATTGATGGTTGACATAAAAATAATTCGTAATAATTAATACAAAAGCATTAATGTACAGCGCCGTTGTCGCATCCCTCGAGAGTCAGCAAGCGGAATAGGAACTTAGTAGGGAAGCGGTTGAAGCGCGCAGGTGTGCAACGACCGAGGTGAAGTGGTGCCGTTTTTAAAGCACTGATGGTATTTTGATCTAAGACTGTACTTGACAAATACAACTTTGGAGGTAACGCGGGATGATACCCGACACGGAACTGATATCGCCAATTGGTTGTGGAAGTCAGAAGTTAGTCGCTTCTCTGTAAATATAGACTCAATGGGTGATTTATGATTCTTTTTTCTTTGTCTTTTCAGACGTTTATAAGGATAATTATAGCGTAATACACTATAACGAGGAAAACGATGTTGAGTTTATTTGCAATAATAGTTCTTCAGTTTGTAAGTATCATATAAATATACAACGGCTAATACTCGAAGTGTGGCTACACCTAGTCACATGTACTAAAAAAATCTCTTTAAAAAAACTTCGGTGAGTATTTGTTTCGCGTGCATCGTGAGGTCACACCCGAGTGTCAACACTGCGAGGCTTCCGGCGAAGACACGGCATTCCACACGTTGGTCAAATGGTCAGCGTGGGCGAGTCAGCGCCGGGACCTCGTTGTGGGCTTGGGCGTAGATACCCTCTCACTGAAGACCATGCTACGAGCCATGGTCTCTAGCGGGAGCCAGTGGAACGCGGCCGTTTCCTTCTGCGATCAGGTTATGCTCGTGAAGGAGGCGGTCGGTAGGGTGAGGGAGCGTTCCCTCCCCGCTGAGTTCCGAAGTGTGCGGCGAGGGCGCCGCAGACGTGCCTACGCCCAGGACCATCAACCTCCATGATCGGGGCCTGAGGACGGTGGATTAGCAACCCTTCGTCCTTACAGAAGCAGACTAGAAGGGATGCGGGCTGTGGGCTTCACCCCACACGCCTTCACTCACCGACGCGGGATAAAACCTTAAAACGGGTATTTATTTATCTGATGTTGTATTGTTTGATGCTGTATGTATTTATTTAGTTATCTATTACTTTATTAATAGTATATTTATTTCTTACTTCCTGTTAAACACACTACTTCTCTACAATAATCATCCTTATCCTCTAAACCTCTAAGGTCTGCTGGCAGAAAAATCATCTTTTTGACTTAAGCACGCCTTTGTGCATATTGTTTTTAATATTTACCAACTTATGTATATATTTTAATGTACAATAAAGAATAAAGAATAAAGAAATAAAGAAAACCCGACCCCAAAGATGCGGGGTAAGACCCGATCACCACGCAGCGGCCACACAGGTGGCCAGGGTCCACCGGGCGCCACTGGGAATTCTTTCAGTGCCCACCGGAGGCGCTCGGCAATGGACGTAGGTTCGGCCGCATCCCAGGGCTGCGGATAAACAAAAATCCTAGTTGTGTACACTCACTTACTGCTGCGGTCAGTCAAGCAAACTGTAGGTGCGATCAAACATGTCAAGATTTCGGTGGCACTTACTATAACTAATTGTTCGCAGATTATATATTTCTAATCCAAAATGAAAATCTTACACTTTTAGCGAATAAATCGCGAGTGTTGCATAAATTCAATCGGAATGACAACAATTCAATATTAATTTGCATGATTTTCGAATCAAAAAGGATCGAAAACATTGTTGTACTAAGCAGACATGTTGTAGAGAAGTCAATATTGAGATTTAAAACAAAATATGATAACATTGAAAATGTCAAAAAAGACACAAATACACTATCAAAGGATTCCAACGATGTTGCTATTAGTGAGTAACACTTCTCATTATTTTAAGAATAATAAATGCAACAATGCGATCTACTAGTATTCCGTTAACCCCTCCAGCTAAGCTAAAAGCGCTTGTCTAAGGAGTGGGTTCCTGTGGGTTGACATCAGTGGGGTGGAGGCAGTTGGAGATCAAACTCACATCGTCGAGACGTAAGACCGATCAAGGGGTTGGACTTGAGTTTTGACGACGGCGACATGGGCTCGTCCATCGCTTAATAAATATTGCTTAGATAAAACATGATTTTTAGGGTAAACGTAGGTCACACTATAAGTTTTGCGTAACTTAAAAAAAACAACATGTTAAAACCAAAATATTATGTTTATTGCTTTTCAAAATACTCTTCTTTACGTTTTAAACATTTTTTCATGTTGGTAAAAGTGAAACCTCTCATCAAATCTTTGATTTTGGGGAAAATACAGAAATCAAAGGGTGCTAGGTCGGGGCTATGCGCAGGACGGGTGACGAGTTATACTTTTTCGGAAGCTAAAAATGACTTTGTTTTGTTGGCCGTGTGTGAAGAAGCGTTGTCATTATGTAGGAGAACGCGGCTTTTGGGTCGTCTTTCGCGAACTTTTTCTAACACCCTGGGTAAACAAATGGTAGAATACCACTCGGCATTAACACTCTTTTGATCTTCAAGTGGAATTGTACAGATGGGACCCGTAGCTGAGAAAAAAAACGCGATAATTTTTTTACCAACGTTTCTCGCCTGCCTCACTTTTGTTGGCTTGTTATCATTTTCAAACACCCATTCACAAGATTGCTGTTTTTTTTCGGGTTCAAAATAATAAATCCACGTTTCGTCTCCTGTGACAATGTCATAAACAGCATTAGAATGTCCGTGGTCGTACTTCAGTAGCATCTGTGAGCACCATTCCACGCGAGCCCGCTTCTGCTCCGCTGTCAGTTCATGAGGGATCCAACGACAACAAAGTTTCCGAACTAACTCACCCTCTCAGACTTCGGGTACGTCGTTTTCGCTGCTGCTATCCGTGTTGGGCGTCTGAGTCAATATCCCTCCGCGCATGGTGAGAGATGTGGTCCTCTGACTTCGCCCGCTGGACAAATTATATACAAATTTCTCGAGAACCACTATCCATCCAAATCCATTGCGTAGTTTTAAAGATCAAACGTAGGTACATAGGGAATGGAAGTGACATTGTTTGTTTTATATTATGTTATGATTTTAGACTATAACTTAGATTGGTCTCCCGTAATAGAGGACCAAGCCTATTGAACCGAGAATAGTCCGTTGATCGGTAGGTGCACCAATTGCAACTAAAAAAGGCATTTTTTTCAGGTGTTGGTGATTATTACTATTATATTATAGGAGTAGTATTGCTGATACTCATCCTTTTATTCATTTTAATTGTTTTACAAATAAGAAGGAAACGACAGAAAACTGGACAAACCGCTTCAAATATAAACGATGTAAGTTAATGTGTTGTATTTATTTATTTTTAAACGACTTCTCAAAAAGGAAGTGGTTCTCAATTCGACTGTATTTTTTTAATCTCATAACTCTCGACAAGACAAGTTTAAAAATAATAGAAATATGGCTTAAATTTTGTTAATCTTTATAAAGGTCTAAATAAAGGTTTTTCTCAATACTAAATACCACGTGTATTTTTTTAAAATAAAAACACTACTTTTCTACTGTTTTATTTTATGAATACTGCCCGGTTTCGCCCTCACGGCATCATCAGAGGTTTTATATTTATATTATTACACTAAATCACATAGTTTCACTTGTTCCGTACCGGATCAGGATTACAAAATTTGACTGTATTGTGGAAGAAGGTTTCAAATCTTTCGTCATGCCTAATCGTTAATCCAAAATCGTTAGACCAAAATTGAAAAAAGGATGCTTAGATGGTTCGGTCATGGAGAGAGGATGGATGATAGAAGAGTGACAAAACAGATATATGAACCGAGTGTGAATGGACAAGCTAGTAAGGGTCGACCTAGGCGGACTTATGACGACCAAATCATAGATGTCTTGAATAAAGGTAAGGTTAAAAGCACCCATGACCGGCGAGCATACATGAATACATTAATGAAAGATGAGGAAGCGAAAGAAGTATACCAGGATCGTAGCAAGTGGAAGTCCGTGGTCTCTGCCTACCCTACTGGGAAAGAGGCGTGATTTTATGCATGTATTTTAATGACTAAAAAGTTACGTTTTGGAGAAAATCTCATAGAAAATCTGTATCTAAAGTAACTTTTATATGGGTATAACTTTTATAGCATCTTAATAAATAATTGTTAAAGATTTAAAAAAAAACAAAAAGGAGAGAGAGGAGAGCCCACAAGTGGGCCCACAAGTGGGCTCTCCTGTCATGTGGGTGATTTGCAGGTTCGATACCGTTCTTAGTAGCAGTCGATTCATTTGATTTTGACTGCTTCGGTGGTGTGGTCGGTAGTGTATCCGCTTTCGACGCCGGAGTCTCGGGTTCGATTCCCGGTCGGGACCTACTTTGTGTGATGACACATACGTTTGTACCGAAGTCTGGATGTTACCTATGTATAATATGTATGTATTTACAAAAAAAAATGTAAATAAGTATTTATATCAGTTTATCTAGTACTCATATCACAAGCTCTGCTTAGTTTGAGACTAGATGGCGTTGTGTGGATTGTCCTAAAATATTTATTTATTTATTTATTTATAATTACGTTTTAAAACCTTCAGCGTTATCGCCTTCTGGAACATTTTCCGGTGTGTTAGCAGCAATGCATTCGAAATTTTTGTTTTTTTTAGGATACCACAGGCGATATTACGTACGTCCAGTTAGATCTGCAACCAGCAAGAAACAGCAGACCTGTAGCCAATGACTCCCCATGTTATGCCGAAATTGTGAGTATGAGCACCTAAAGTGGGAGTGTATTGAAACGCTTGTGGTACCAGTATGTGAATGAATGAATTTATTATCGAAATGTATTCGCATTTATATTATGATACAAGTATAATTTCCCCGGCGACACAAACAGATTTAAATGGGCGAGGATCTAAACAATAGAACGAGTATAAATACCTATAGTTATGTTGTACTTATAATTTATTGCTTATACCCAATTGGCTAGTTCAATTATAAGGTGTAGCGTATGCTATATTTTCTAGACGTTTCGTATTTATGATGACAGAGGTTCGTTAAGTACAACCGCAGACACCTATAGAAAGGTCCCTTAGCATCCTACCAATTAGTACGTGACGTGACTAAACCGCTGATCGTAGAAACCTAAAACTTGGGAGGAGTGTTTTTTGTATGGCGTATACTTCCGGTAAGAAACGATTTTCCAAAATTCTACTCCTAAAGGGCGAAAAAGACGGGACAAAGTTTGTACGGGACAACGTGACTTCTCAGAAACTACTGGGCCGATTTTAAAAATTTCTTTCGTCAATATAAAGCTATATTTTTAACGAGTAACATAGGCTATATAACATCACGACAGAGTTAATAGAAATAATATAAAAAAGTTGCAGTCATTTTTGTAGGTTATTTTATTATCTACAATTTTGTACAAAACTATTTTTTTATATAATTCACTGTTTACGAGAAAAATCCAACAACCCAAAAATTTTCAATTTGAATAACTTTTTAGTACAAGTCGGATCGATGGGAACTTTGATATTTCATTTATAATGGTGTACTTAAGATCTGCACTAATTTGCAGCTCTATACGAATTAATGCAACCTTATAATTTTATTCCGAATATTTTAACTGGATTACTCTGTTAGCTACCTGATTTGTCAGAAATTTATAAAGCTTTATGACTACCTCGGTGGCACAATGGTACTATGTACGGACTGCCACACTCGAGGTCTCGGGTTCGATTCCCGGGTCTGGTGGATAATGTATAATTCTCTTTAGAATTTTATCCAGATAATTATCCCAGAGTCTGGAACTTGTGCCCGGTAGATGGCAATAGGCTCGCCCCCTATTACATGGGACCTAACATAGCTGGCGAGATGTGGGTGTGTTTGCACACCTCTGCCTACCCCTTCGGGAAAAAGGCGTGATGCTATGTTATGTTTATGCACAAACAAAATGTACAAAGGCGGACTTAATGCCGGAGGCATTTTCTACCTGTCAACCTTATGGTGATGTAGAGAATGTACTGGGTAGGTGCATACACGGTATACTTAATCATACATACTATCTGAAATATTTAAAAACAATACATACCATCAATAAACTACATATACTTATAACATAACATAGAAATTATATACATATATATACAATACTTACATATACATATATACATACAGCCATTATACTAAACAATAAACATACTTCCAATGCTACTGCGACAGCTCTGTCTGTAGATTGAGATAGTGGTGACAAACTTTTTTCTTAAAACTATAACGGGTAGTGGACATCTTGATATACAGAGGACGGGCATTCCAAAGAAGGACAGACTGGAGACAAAGAAGACCGAAGAGTGGACAAGACTAGATTTATGACTAGGGCACAAAAGAAAATGATTATCAGCAGACCGCAAATTGCGACTGTGGACCTGTCAATACTGGACCTGGGTAGACAAGTACGAGGGGGTAGTCGGAGAATGTATGATGTTGTAGAGCATTGTCAGAACACGGCAACTACGCCGCTGTCGTATGGGTAACCACTGCAATTCTGAACGGAAACTAGAGATATGATCGTACTTACGAAGATTATGACATTATCTATGGCAGTCGTTACGGGTATTTGGAATCGTAAAAACAAAATCCGACTGGTCTAACTACAGAGTTCCGATATCGCTGAGGTTATGGAGATCATAGCACTCGCTCCACGGAATATATTAAAGTTCAGTCGCATCGCAGTGAAAGCCGACCTTCAGTGGACGATGACATCCAATTTTCTACAGCAGATTTTACGTGGTTAAAAGAGTTTAATCACACTGACATGTTGTAAAGGAGTCCCAGCAAAATCTTAAACTCCCAAGTCGCTAGTGGTACACCTGCTGATCAGAAGACGAGGCTTTGACAAACATAAAAGTTCCCGATAAGCGGCAATATGCTCGCCCACGTAATACGTGGGACCAAATTACTGTCAATATGTGGATGTGTAGTGCACCTCTGCTCAATCCTTCGGTAATATATGCGTGGTAATATGTATGTATGTTCCTCACTGGCTCTACCTATTAGGCGTTTTTACATTGCACGATAACGACACACGATATCGTATTGTTGTGGATCTACACAACTGTGTGTAACATCGGTCTTGGCTATTCTGGCTAGCTTGACTGCTTCGGTCGCGTGGTCAGTCTTTGGTTCAATGCACTGGTCGGACTTCAATTACCGAATGGGACTAAATAATTGTCGGAATGGGACCACACGGCTTATTGACTGCCTCGGTGGCGCAGTGGTATGAGAATGCGACTGCCGTCCCTGAGGCCTCAAGTTTGATTCCGGGTCGAATCAAAATATAAGGGGTATTCAATTCTCTAACCGTCACACCATTTTGTCACACCAGTGTGGAACAGAAGAATTTTTTTTCTTCACCGTCACAATATCTAGTGTGACTGGCGAGAAATAAGTGGATCCTTTTACGGGGTATGACTAACCGTCACACCAGCGTGGAACAGAAGCTTTTTTTTGTAGTTTCGAATGACGTTGCAGCGATAGGTCGTTGTGGCGAAACTTGTAGCGTGGTACCTACGCTGGAGCGAAAAATCATTGAAGCGAATTCAACCAGGGCGAATAACACCGCAGCGACAACCATTGTGGCGAAAAATGTTTGAAATTACATATATTTGCAACTTATTACATATATGCAAGTTATGGTCAGTCTCTCTAATCTTGAAGGCTCTGATGTTGTTATGTATTCCTGGTACATTTGAGGTTTGTGTCATTTATAATGGACAATCATTTTCATCTGTACTCGGTGCACCTGTTGACATATTTCTTTATTTATCATCGGGATTTTTTTGTCCATGTATCATGCGCTTGGTAGGGCAGTATGGATATATCTTACCAGAGCCGCTTTGGTCCCTTAACTCTCTATTATAAGATACACAAACAACAAAAGTACTAGGAGTACAGAACTACAAAAAGAGCACTCGCCAACTCTTATCTCGCTATCTAAACAAACATTTGAGTGATCCACAAATGTTTGGTTCGTAGTTTGGATATTTTCGAATAATATGTATGTATTTAGAAATATATAAGTAGGTATGTTTATCAGTCGTCTAGATCCCATAGCACAAGCTTATATTAGCTTAGTTTGGGCTAGATGACGTCGTGTGAGAATGTTCAAGATTATTTATTTATTTATCTTCTTTATAATATATCATTTCACTGAACTCCTCCTAAACTGCTGGACCGATGTTGATGAAAATTTTTGTTTGTGTTCAAGGGGATTCGAGAATGGTTTAGATTCACAATTTGGTTCTTTTTTTTTAGCGGACCTGCCAGACGTTGTCCTGAAAAAAATTCATCAACATCGGTCCAGCCGTTTAGGAGGAGTTCAGTGACAACGTTTGTCGGGTCCGCTAGTTTAATATAACAATACACGTCAAAAATTGACACAACAACCGATTTCAAATTACTGAAATTGGACCAAATAGTTGTGGGATGGGACCAAATTGAAATGGGACCACTTGGGAAATAGCAGCTTAATTTAAAAACCAATTTCAAAATCGGTTCATCTAGTCTAAAAATATGAAGTACTAACAATCATTAGGTCATCAGCTATAGGTCGGGCTTAAAAGGAAAGCTAAGGTCGTATGAAGATAGACTCAATCATTTTAAATTACAAACGCTTGAGACTCGTCGAAAGTGTAGTGACCTTGTGTGCCTTCCCAAAATAATCCATTCCACAATTGACTATCCCGAGTTGCTCTCATTGCTGAACATCAATATAAGATTCCGAAGTCGCCACCTTCATCTCAACACCTTCGCTCTAAAGGTTTACATAAACAACACATCCTTCTATAATCCTATAGTGCGGATCTGTCGTCTATACAACGAGCTCCTACACCAACACAGTGACGAAATAGATGTGTTCTACCAGGGTTCCGTATCATTTAAGCGCAATACAAAGAAACTTATGTCTAAGTTAATAAATAAATAAATATGTTAGGACAATCCACACAACGCCATCTAGTCTCAAACTAAGCAGAGCTGGTGATATGAGTACTAGATCAACTGATATAAATACTTACATACATTTTTTTTTAAATACATACATATTATACATAGGAAACACGCAGACTTCGGTACAAACGTATGAGTCATCACACAAAGTTTGTCACGACCGGGAATCGAGCCCGAGACTCCGGCGTCGAAAGCGGATGCACTACCAACCACGCCACCGAAGCAGTCGAGTTATAGTAGTCAAATTTTAGGATTTTTTGTTATTTTTTATGATTAGTTTCTATCTGTTTTTTTATTATTATTAGTACTTATTTAATTTTGGTGTCTTTGATTCCACTTTAGGCTATTCATTTCCTACATTATTGGTCATGTTGAGTATACAAGTTTAGGTACTCAATTTGGAACTGAACCTTGTTAAGTTATGTATTTTATGAATGTTTGTATTGTTTTCTGTTTTGTGTACCTAAATAAATAAATAAAAAATAAAATTAAAATTAAAAAAGAGTGGCCGTGAGTTTTTCTTGCCAGGTTCTTTCCTCACAGGCTCTACCTATTGCCTTGCGAATCTGGCGGTAAATGTAAATGTAGAAGCATTTCCTTTTTTTGACGTTCATAAGTGTTACTTTGTGACCTACAAGAATAAAGATATTTTGATTTGATTTGATTTAAAAAAATACAGTCGATTTGAGAACTTCTACGTCTACTTCTTTTGAACTCTGTTAAAAAGAAGAATAGCACAGCGGTACGCTGTTTTCTAAATCTACTAGTACGGTGTCTTAGGGCCTTAGGGCTAGTTAAAATTTTCGATTTTTTGGCTTGCCTCCAGATTGAGGGCTATCCATAGAGGGGTCTACCATCAATGAGAGTCAAAGTGGCGGGTGTACCATTGCGAATCCTGTTGTACCAATTACCAAAAAATGTACTAAATTGTACCTAGGTCTAAAAAATTTGTACCCGATTCAGAACGAAATTATTTCGGAATTAAAATACACCCGCCATTTTGACATCAATACGGCGGGTGTACTATAATATTTTATTACTTAACCATTATTCATAAAATATAATTACACCAAAAAAATGTACCTAAAAAGTACCTCAAGTAAAAATAAAAACACACTCTTGATCCATTGGATAGTTTCTGAGAAATAAAACAGCCGTGTCTAGTTTACTTGCGCTAGTAAAATTATAAATCACGATTTTAATAACTGGACAAAATTACATACATAACATAATTAACATAATTGTGAACTTTATATTTCCGTCCATACATTATGCAATTAACAACAAGTGAATTCGGAGTTTTGGTTATAAAATTATTTAAGTCATCAAAACATTTCCATTCCGCATTACGACGACAATGAGCCCGATAGTGGCCAATATTGTGGATGTTTGTTACATCGCCGCCGGACGGTAAAACTGTATTAATCCTAGAATTTCGTATTTTATATTATATTATACAGGGTTACTTGTACCTAATTAACTAGCATCCTCCCAGAGGTAGGTAGCAGACGTCATAAGTAACAACGTTTGTTCTACGATTTTAATAAAACTGAATACATTACTTAATAATGAGTTTTCAAGTTTTTATTGTTATAACGCGAAACTATTAAGTCAATGTTTTATTCATAAACTGAAGGTCGACGCACGCAAGTTCGCGCGCGCTTGGTCGGTGAGTTCCTGGACACGATGAAGATGGAATGAATATTTGCCTTCGTTGTGAATGACACTCCACGCGAAGAACTGATGAGATAAATGAAACCGTAGCGCGGCGTCATTGGTACTTGCGGCGGGATTATCCTAAAATAACTAACTCAAATACCGTGCCTCGGAGAGCACGTTAAGCCGTCGGTCCCGGTTGTCATACAAACATCTATGGCAGTCGTTAGGGATAGTTGGAGCCCTAAATAAAAAATCCGACTGGTTTAACTACAGAACTTTGATATCGCCCATGGGTTGTGTAGGTCAGATGGCAGTCGCTTCACAGAAAATATCGAAGTCACCCGAATCGTAGTTAGACTGGAAAACCGACTCCAACTGAGTTGAGAAAAGGGTCGGTGAATGATGATATCCTCAAATAACTCCAGTATCCTTTCTTGTTCCCGTACTGAGTGCCTCGGTAGACGGCCACTATCACTGAACCTGGGCTGCAACTGTCCGTAATCGCGTAATCGCTGTGTGGCAGATAACATCGTTGCCCGGCTCGGTGTAGGTAGATTTGGAAACTTTACTGCATATTGGCGGCAGGGTTCCGCCACATTATCATCACTCCAAGGTCAAAGGCGCTAGCACCGCGCACGCCACCCCGTCCCTGTCCGTGCATTGCATGAATGGATGATACGAGTTTGCTTACGAGTTAATAACTGTCAGACGCGAAACTAAATTAACATTTATTTTTGTATGAAAGTAAAATTTAACGAATTATAAAAAGTTGTAAAACAAACGTTGTTACTTATGATGTCAGCTATCTACCCCCGCGAGGATGCTAGTTAATAACAAATAACCCTGTATAATGTTATTTCTATAGGTCTTTAAGATAAATTACATCAGTTTGATTCAGCTCAGCTATTGTATTTTTTATATCGTATTTAAAGTTCGTATACCATGTGTGCGATGTAACAAACATCCACAATATTGGCCACTTTCGGGCTCATTTTCGTCGTAATGCGGAATGGAAATGTTTTGATGACTTAAATAATTTTATAACCAAAACTCCGAATTCACTTGTTGTTAATTGCATAATGTATGGACGGAAATATAAAGTTCACAATTATGTTAATTATGTTATGTATGTAATTTTGTCCAGTTATTAAAATCGTGATTTATAATAATTTTACTAGCGTAAGTAAACTAGACACGGTTGTTTTATTTCTCAGAAACTATCCAACGGATCAAGAGTGTGTTTTTTTTACTTGAGGTACTTTTTAGGTACATTTTTTTGGTGTAATTATATTTTATGAATAATGGTTAAGTAATAAAATATTATGGTGCACCCGCCGTATTGATGTCAAAATGGCGGGTGTATTTTAATTCCGAAATAATTTCGTTCTGAATCGGGTACTTATTTTTTAGACCTAGGTACAATTTAGTACATTTTATGTACATTTTTATGGTAATTGGTACAACATGATTCGCAATGGTACACCCGCCACTTTGACTCTCATCAACCATCATTGGAGCGCAAGCAGTTCTCGAGAGATAGGGGGACATTCCCCATTTCTATATATATATCTATAAGTAGGTAGGTACCTACTTACCAACACCTAACACTAGTACCACTCAGCCGTCTCTGGGACAAATACGTCCCAAAAACAAATTTAAACCGAACCCTCGGAGAAATTTCTTTATTTTTTTTATTTCGAGTTTCACTTCTACCTAACCTAATTTTTTTTTGTCTGAGGTGTTGTTGCCGATATTAGCGCGTTCACTCTATATTTGTATTAAATTTAAGTTTTAAAATATCTAATAAGTAACTAATTACTTGGGGTGACACTGAAAACCAGATGTATGGGGTGACACTGAAAACCAGATGTACTGAGGTAGGCAATGTGCTCGTCTCAGTACAATATGCTGAGTGTCATCCCATATTGTGCATTGCAATTTTTACAAGTTAGGTACTGTACGTCGGTGGATTAAAAAATAATACCTATGTTGTAAAAACGTGGCACGTGCTTGCCACGTATTTCCTGCCGGCAACAAACACGTCGTCACTATAAGTGTTAAACCAAACCACACTGTCAGTTATTGTGACATGACTGTGTCACTTACGTCAATGTTACGTCTGTGGCCGTCGTGACCACAGATAAGTTATATTTTTCTTAGTGTAACGTTGACTGTAAAGTTGTGATGCAACAATAAAAAAAAATTCTTTCTTGTTTTTCTTTCAGCTATAGTTATGAGGTATTTACCAATTTTTTTATTATATTTTCAGAATGCTGCGTGCTCACCCTGCTACGAAAATTTGGAATCAATGAATCAACTTAATAAGTTTAAGATCAACGCGCATTCCTAGCTACAGCATAACTCATAATAGGAATGCGCGTTGATCCAACGAACTATCAACGAAGTAACCGTTTACTCTTTTCTGTGAAAAACTAGTTTAATTCTTCAACTGTTTTGTAAACGACAAAACGATGAAACGATGAACGGTCTTTAACTAGAGACTCGTTTGCAGGGAATTTCGCGTAAGCAAGACGCCAATAGTGCAACAGTCAGATATTATAGTTTACGAGTGAAAGAGATGAAAAGAGTTCACCTGGTACTGTGTCAGTTTCGACGCTTGTTTCTTCGTTTCGAATGACCAATATGAACCAGTTTATATAACTTTTTAAACAAAGTAATGTAACCATTTGTTTTACTGACATTTTGAGATTTAAGTTTTTTCAAGCATGCACTTAGTTATAGTTTTCTAGTATTAATTAGGTATTTTTATAGCTTTTAGGGTTCCGTACTTTTGGTATGGGTCCCTAAAAGCTATAAACTTTGCTGTAAAGCTATTAACTTTGTGTGGGAGTCCAGCTCGCATTTGGCCGGTTACAGACAAACTGTGAAAACAGTTTTGTGGGACATTGTATATGGATTATAAGAAATAATATTTACCTATTAAATAATTATTAACTTATTAATTTATTAATTTTCTCTTTATGTAGGTAGGTATATCCATTGTATTTTATTATGAGGGAGTTTGATTTTATTTAAGTACATTGGTTGTCGTTTTATATTAGGTGTATTATAGGTTAAGTTTTAAACATGTAACAATGTAAATTGTTCAAGAAATACAATAAATACAAATACAAATAAATAAATGCTTTCTTGTTGTTGTACCTATAGTGTAATAATAATTATAATTGTTCTTTAATGTCAGGTAAAGTGATAGAATAGGTACAGTTGGCCCTAAAAGTCGCTGAACACATTCAAACTTCCAAAACATCTGAACACTAAAAATGTCATAAGTCAGTGACGCAACACGACAACAAAATAAACTCAACATACGTCTTTAGTTGCTCAAGCCGCACCTTCCATGTCTCCATGAGATCCTGGCGGAGTTGGGACCGCTGGGCCTCGATTTCTCGAGACGCAGGCCTGTGGTCTCGCTCCAGCGCCTCCTTGTGCCATTGAAACAATGACGCAAGGGCTCTCGCTTCCAGGTCCCCTGGAGGGGTCGCGGCTAGGAGACATGCAGCCTCTAGGGAGATCGTGCTGTCTACGTCTCGAGAAATCAAGGCCTAGCGGTCCCAACTCCGCCAGGATCTCATGGAGACATGTAAGGTGCGACTTGAGCAACCAAAGTGGGGAACCACCACCATCGCGGCGGTGAGACCGATCATGGAGGAGTAGCTGCAGAGGCAGCACGGTGGCCTCACGTATCGTGCGACACAGATCATCACTGTGCACGGAAACTTCGGTGAAAAGTTGTTTCGCATGCATCGTGAGGTCACACCTGCGTGTCAACACTGCGAGGCTTCCGGCGAAGACACAGCATTCCTCACGTTCGTGGAATGCTCAGCATGGGCGACCCAGCGGGACCTCGTTGTGGGCCTGGGCGTAAATACGCTCTCGCTGGAGACCATGCTACGAACTATGGTCTCTAGCGGGAGCCAGTGGAACGCGGCAGTTTCCTTCTGCGAGCAGGTAATGCTTGTGAAGAAGGCGGCCGGCAGGGTGAGGGACCGTACCCTTCCCGCAGAGTTCCAAAGTGTTCGGCGAGGACACCGCCGACGAGACTACGCCCAGGACCATCGACCACCATGATCGGGGCCTGAGGACGATGAATAAGCAACCCACCGTCCTTACAGAATCAGGCTAGAAGGGCTCCGTGATGTGGGGCTTAACCCTACGCACGCCTTCACTCACCGAAGCGGGATAAAACCCGACCCCAAAGATGCGGGGTAGCACCCGACCACCACGCAGTGGCCACGGTCCGCCGGGCGCCACTGGGAATTCTCTCAGTGTCTACCGGAGGCGCCCGGCTATGGACGTAGGTGCGGCCGCAGCCCAGGGCAGCAGATTTAATATTAGCTTTAAAACTTTTCTCAAATTATCCTACATTTCAAAAGACCAAAATTCGTGTAACATCAAGAACACCAAAATTAGATTAACAGGCAACAACATTGAAAATATAATTTGTTAATCTACTTATGATGTTAATGATGTTCAGCAGGAGAACCAACTTACCGAACCAGCGAAAGAATCATTTTCTAATGGTTATTTATGTACTTACTTAATTTAGTATTTTTATAATATTACTTGACAAAATTGTAAAATTTTGACATTCATATGTGCTCTTTATGTGCCTAAACTGAATAAATGAAATTGATTCTTGATTCTTAAGCTACTTTTGGAATACTAGTGTTCAGCTACTTTTGGAACACTAGTGTTCAGCGTTTTATAGACGTTTGTATGTTGAGTTTATTTTGTTCTCGTGTTGCGTCACTGACTTATGACATTTTTAGTGTTCAGATGTTTTGGAAGTTTGAATATGTTCAGCGACTTTTGGGGCCGACGGTACCTACTTATCTACTAAAAAAATTTGAAATGTCGACAACGACACGTAAAACTAGCATTTTATGGCGTCACTATGAGAAAGGGGTGCAAAGGGAAGTTTATTTCATTGGTACCTATATAATATTATAGAATATGTACCGAAGTAAATTATAATTTATTAGCTTTATATTCAGTTTTCTAGTTAGGGGTTCACCCACCCAGTCCAAATATATGAGAAAAAAACACAGTCGAATTGAGAACCTCTTCCTTTTTTTGGAAGTCGGTCGTTATGTCGATACAACCTGTTTTCTACCGTTTATTTTAACTAGCTAAAATACATAATAAGTTGCAAAAACGTTAACCAGTTTTTCAACTAGTCGACCGTTTTCAGTAAACGGTTGTTTTTCGTAGATTCCTAAACCGTCAACGGCCCAACTCTAGCTGTAGTTCGTCAGATTTAAAATAATTAAGACGGAGCGTAAGATGGGCCTGATGGAAAATGTACCTAAGTAATGTAAAACGATACCGGTCGCAATTTTAAACCTATCTAACCTAACACATTAACGTGGTTTGCTGTATAGTTTTTGAGTTATTATTATTAATTACGTTCTCAGTCTTATTTATTTCGACGTAAACGCCCGCGTTCCGGCGAATACCTAGTTTAAATACAATCTAAAGTTTTAAAAATAGATGTTTTCTTTGCATTTTTTGTTTGATTTTATTTCACCTGTTTCTAATTAGACGAAAACAAATGAGCGACTACTAGAGAAAAAGAACTATGTAGTGAAAATAAATTGGGGCCAATTGCCGCCAGGCCCCAGCATGATTCTATTCTATCTATCCAAAGACAACTAAAGCCTCGAATACAATACAAGATGTGCTATCGCGATTCCTAGTTAAATAAGACAGACGAGCGCATTGCTGCAGCACGACTATGGCATGGCAGTATCGACATATTGTCGATCCATCTATTTAAACTTAAACCAATGATATCTCAGAAAATTACAAAAAATGTTTTGGTTTAAATGAGTCTAGCGAAATAATATGCTGCTAACCTTGTCTAAGTCGTATGTGTATGTATTAAGTCCCCAATCAGCGACTTCTACATAATATTATCCCACAGAGCATACCGTTCGGCCCGTGTAGCTCTATCTATAATTATCCCATTAAATAGTAGTGGTCAAAATGGCCGTGTTATAGACTTTACAAATGCCATTTTTGAATGGAGTATGAGGTGAGGTGATAAATCAATTTCTTACACATTAAATTAATATATAAATCTTATAAAAATAATAGTTTTTTCACTAATTATTTTGGGTAATATCCAAGGACGTTATCAATGTTCCTTTAATGTAGTATTTGAAGCACAAGTAATTATGTAAGTATTTACATACTATTCCCTATTCTGTGACACAAGTATTATGTGAAATGTAACAACTATACCGTTAAATGTATTTGATGTTAATAGTATCAAATGTACCTACACCATTTTGCAATCCTAGTTATCACGGCGAACTTTGTATCGCCTCAAATATGAAAAAAAAGAAAAAAAAAGAAATGAATATTTTAATATTTCATGCAAATGTATGTAAATTGAAAAACGCGACAGACAGACAGACAAATTGTCGTATTAAATATATAGATTCACATCCAAATTTTTTTTTAGTATTGGCAACACATTAGCAGTCATGAACAACTGTCAAGAGAACTGACATTTTTGTCTATGGTATTATTGATATTTGTGGCGCACGCGGAAGTGTTGTTCATCAAACTATTTCCTTTTCCTAAAAATTTCAAATAAATAATTATCAAAACTTTTTCCAATTCATAGATTAAGTGATTTGTGTTTGATTGAGTTATAATATAACCACAATGGAGGTGACCGATTTGAATGAGCTACTAAATGTACGAGCTATTAAGATGGAGCAAGGCGAAAATGGATTTGATGAAAATACTGTGGAGAGTTCCGATCCACTATCATTAATTCCTCAATATGTTACTGAATCAGACTTAGGTAAGATATATAGGTACATAAATCGACAATAGTATTTGTAGACACTTATGCGAAGGTTATTTTTTGCCATAATCATTTCCTGTTTTTCTCTAGTTATATTGTTACACTTTTCTTGCTTTACTATCCGTGTTATAGGTTTTCAACAACTTAAATTAAGGAAAATACATTCACAGTTACATTGCCCTATAAATTACATAATGTTGCTTGTACTTAAATAAAACATTAGTTTAGAGTTGTGTTTTAAAATGGCAGTCTATGGAAAAGTTTTCTCACTAATAATTTCACACAGTAACAACATTACCTTGATAAAAATGTATGTACCTGTTGATACTAATATTATAAACCTGAAGAGTTTCTTTGTTTACTTGAACTGACAAATCTCAGGAAGTCACTGGTTATAAAAATAGACCTCCAACCTATAGACTCAGCATCAAATAAAAATTATGTCGTAGGTACTCGAGGGTGTGCGAGGTGACATCTTTGCAGTCTAAATAGTGGAATATTACGAAATACAGTAATATAGGTAATATACATTAAATCACGTAATAATCGTGTAAAAATATTGTAGAATTAAACAATAAAATAAAATTAGTTTATCTGAAAATATTCCCAATTGACTATATGAGTTGTTGCTTGGTCACCCTAATCTTCTGTTGTTAGCCACTCATACAATATAAATTGTAGCAATGTAAACAAAACTGTATTAAAAAAGAAAATGGATAGTCTACCTGAGTTTCTTGCTGGTATCTTCTCTGGAGAACCAACTTACCGAACCAGCGAAAGAATCATTTTCAAATGGTTATTTATGTAAATTAGTATTTTATAATATTGCTTGACATAACATTTTGTTTTGACATTCAATTCATTTTGTGCCTAAACTGAATAAACGTAAGTAATTCTTTGATTCTTTGTCTGATTGACAACAACAATGTAAGCAATTTTACTGTAATACACTTTGTGTCTATGTATTGGAAGTCTTTGGTTAGAAACAAAAAAATATTTACTTAGAATGGTCATATTATGATGGACACTTCATTTGAAATGAACTCTCAAATTTCCATACAGGTTTAATGAACTCTGGTGGAGAAATTCTCCAGGCACCATTGGCAGTGTTTTCCGATACACCTGATGAAGATGATACAATGCAAAGTACGGATAGTAGTGGTGAGTTTTATATACATACTAATTGTACACATATCATTCACCAAGCCTTTTCCCAACTCAGCTCAGTTGGGGTCGGCTTTCCAGTCTAACTGCGATTCGGCTGAACTTCAATATTTTCCGTGAAGCAACTGTGTATAATAAATATACCAAGCAACCAAAGTGTCGGTCTAATGGTATAACGCTGTCCGTCCGTCCATCTGTTTCCACACTATACATCATGAACCTTGATATTTCGAAAGATAACACTTTTGGAGATATTTCTGTTGCCGTCAGTTCCGGTTGTCATACGAACAAATATGGCAGTTGTTAGGGGTAGTTGGAGCCCTAAACCAAAAATCTGACCGGTCTAACTTCAATATCGCCCATGGGTTGTGGAGGTCAGATGGCAGTCGCTTCACGGGAAATATCGAATCGCAACGCAGTTAGACTGGAAAGCCAACTCCAACTGCATTGGGAAAAGGCTCGCTGGAAGATAATGATGTTGTATTTCGGTTGCTGTATAATACTAAAATTCAGAATAAAATCAATATTTATTTCGGGGGGGCTCCCATACAAGAAATGTAATTTGTATTTAATAGGATTTAATAGGATTTATTTATATATTGCAGAGGAAGTCATAGTACAACTGATGGATATCCGTACAAAGCTCTCCCGTCTCAGAGCCATGTTGGAGAGGAGAATTGGAGCTGATCTTTCCGACTACACATTTTGGTTGCAAAATGCTAAATTGGTAATTTTACATACATATGATCACGACTATAGCCTCGCAGTGGTAGACAGAGGTGCAATACACACCGACACTTTGCCATTTTTAGGGTTCCGTAGTAAAAGTCTCGGAACCCTTATTTTCGTCAAGTTACTGCTTCCGAAGTGGTCCCATTTCAATTTGGTCCCATTCCATTAATTCCATACCAAAAGGGTAATTATAGGAACCCTATTACTGAGACTTCGTTGTCCGTCCATCTGTTTGTCACCATTATGCATCTAATGAACCGTGATAGTTAGAATGTTTAAATTTTCACAGATGATGTATTTCTGTTGCCTCTATAACAACAAATACTAAAAAAACAGAATATAATAAATATTTAAGGGGGTTTCCATACAACAAACGTGATTTTTTTTTGCATTCGATTCCCGCGTCGAATCCAATATTTGTGTGATCCACAAATGTTTGTTTCGGAGTTTGGGTGTTTTCTATGTATAATATGTATGTATTTAGAAATATATAAGTATGTTTATCAGTTGTCTAGATCCCATAGCACAAGCTTATAGCTTAGTTTGGGCTAGATGACGTTGTGTGAGAATGTCCAACAACATTTATTTATACACTTTGTCCCACTACACAACATTGTGAATGTAATTGTCCATTTGCCATGCCAGAAAAGAGGCAGACCACAAACAAGATGGGACAACGATATCAGGCAGGTTGCAGGGACAGCATGGAGTAGAGTAGCCAGTGAGAGATGAGAATGGAGTAGGTAGGAGGCCTTTGCCAATTGGCAAACGGACTTACAGAAACTAAAGAAGCACCAAATACTTAAATATTTGTAATTTTCTTGTAGTCCGAGACGCCCAATACTTTAATTGGCTGTGCCACAGCGGCTGGCACATAAGATTTTGTTGCCTTTCATCAACATTTCATCGCAAGGCAACAATTTAGAGTTTTTTTTTTTCAAAATTACAATATAGCTGCTAGTTTTTATTAAATTCATTTTGTACATAACCCATTATGTGTGCCCAGTGACGGCAATAGGCTTGCCCCCTATTACGTGGGACTAGAAATACTGGCAAATTGTGGGTGTGTAATGCACCTCTGCTTACCCCTTCGGGGATATAGGCGTGATATGTGTGTGTGATTATAATTTTCTTTGTATAAAATACATATTTACAGTATTTTAGTATAAGTGGAGTAGGAGAGGAAAAGGGGAGAAAAAGGTAGAGGAAAGGTTTAATTATTATAAAATTGTCCATTACAGTTAGAAAATCACAAAACTCTTGTAGAACAATGCATTAGAGGCGAAGGGGTTGTTCAAGTGAACATACAAATACGAGCTGCGGAGAGAAAAATAAATATCCTGGATGTTCTGAAACCTGATGAGGAACTTGTACAGTTGCCGCAACAGAATGAGGAACAACGTGAGTATAAATTGGAAGGAGTTGGGGGAGACCTTTGCCCGGCTGTGGGACAGTACAAGCTGAAAAAAAGTAGTTTATGAAACTGGGTATTAGACAACGAGTACGACTGACAGCTTAACATGCTCTCTGCGTCTCAATGTCTTAAGAAATGGTCATCCATCGTAAGACTCGATGTTACTTAACCTTTGCAATGTGTTAACATTGTCGGTTACCGCTAAACCACGAGCCCCCCTGTAAGATCGATGATGTAAAATATACATTATAGCTAACGTTTTCATTAGAAAATATAATGAGACGTATCATGCTATAATATACTTTTTTCACCGACTTAAAAAAAGGAGAATGTTCTCTAATCAACTGATTGTTTTTTTTTTAAGTTTGTTACCTAATTTTTTTCCCATTTCAATTTGGTAGTATGCCAGTAATTTTGATTTTTTTTTTGGTTTTCCAGTTATAGATTTCGAAGATTCCCCTGTACAGATTCAGGAACCTATGGTTGATGAGAGTTTGGTGCAGCCTCACGCGGCCACCGTCAAGTGGGTAGTCGATTCGACCTTCAATAACGAACATCGCACCAGAGTACCGGACGATCCCAATGATTGGTTAGTTTATCACCGACTGCCAAAGTTGGGTTATGTTTTTGTTCTTGGGTATTGTTTTATTTATTAGAAAAGACAAGAGTTGAAATAATCTATGGAAATATCGATATAATATAGGCGTGATCTAGTAGTGGTCCGAGACGCCCAGGACTTTAATTGGCTGTGCCATAGCACGTAAGGTTTTGTTGCCTTTAATTAACATTTCATCGGAAGTCAACGAGTTTAATTTTTTTTCCAGAATTACAATATAGCTGCTACTTTTTATAAAATTCATACGGACATTTTGGACATACCCATTATAAATGTGCCCGGTGACGGCAATAGGCTTGCCCCTTATTGCGTGTGACTAATATACTGGCAAATTGTGGGTGTGTAATGCACCTCTGCCTACCCCCTTAGGGGATATAGGCGTGATAAATGTGTGTCATAAAATCTGCTATTTTCTCCAGGTCAGTACAACATGTGAAGCTATGGATTCAATGGGCAGTCAGACAATTTAACTTGACGAGACTCAAACTCTCAGATTGGAATATAAGTGGAGCCGAATTGTGTACTATAACTAATGTTGAATTTAAGTAAGTACAATAATTTAACATTCACCGAGCCTTTTCCCAACTCAGTTGGAGTCGGCTTTCCAGTCTAACTGCGATTTGGCTGAACTTCAGTATTTTCCGTGAAGCGACTGCTATCGGACCTCCACAACCCATGGGTGATATCGAAGCTCTGGAGTAAGGGCTCCAAATACCCCTAACGACTGCCATAGATGTTTGTATGACAACCGAGATGGCTTAACATGCTCTCACGGATGGGTCTCAATGTCTTAAGAAATGGTCACCTATCCTAAGACCGGCCTGACTAGATGTTGCTTAACCTTTGCAATGTGTTAACATTGTCGGTTACCACTAGACCACGAGTCCCTCTAGTAAGTACAACTAGTTATCCCGGAGAACAAAAAGAATATTTTAATATTTCATGCAAATGTATGTATTATTAATTATAATTAAAAAACGCGACGGACAGACAGACAAATTGTCGTATTAAATATATAGATAATTATCGGGGACTAATGAGTGGCTTATAGAAAGAACAGATGTCATAATGCGTGGCGTACGTCGCATGTGAAGGATGAGTTTGACCATCCCTTAAAAGTCAATGTGATAAAGATTTCCCGTTGGGAATCGGTCCCGTGGGAACACATCACCGGGATAAAAACTAGCCTATGTTACTCAGGGTGAATGTAGCTTTCCAATGGTGAAAGAATCTTTGAAATCGGTACAGTGGTTGTTTGAGTTTATTCATTACAAATCTTTCCTCTTTATTATAGTAGTGTAGATGCATCGGCTTTCGATTCCGGAGTCTCAGGTTCGATTCCCGGGTCGAATCAAATATTTGTGTGATCCACTAAAGTTTGTTTCGGAGTTTACTATGGTATATCAGTTGTCTAGATCCCTTAGCACAAGCTTATAGCATTTCGGACCTGCAAAAAAATACAGACTTATCTATTATGTATCGAGGAGTTAAACAATTATGAATCCCTAACATTTTGATCTTTGCCTTGCGATGAAATGTTGATGAAAGGCAACAAAATGTTACGTGCCAGCCGGTGTGGCACAAAAGTCCTGGGCGTCTCGGACTATTTCCTTTTGACAATCAATATAACCAGGTTCTTCCAACGGAGCATGAAGAGGCACATCACAAGCGCATCTTACTGGATATGTTGTGTGTATTGTACTATGAATGTAGTTACTGATGATTGGAAAAGAGTGGCCTGGAGTTGTTATTGCCAGGTTCTTTTCTCTTTGGCTCCACCCGTTGCTTTGTGAATCTGGCTTTAAATGTAAATTCTTGGGTGCTGACGTTATTAAGTGCTATTTTATAACCTATATTAATAAATATTTTGAGTTTGGGTTGAGTTTTCTATGTCGCCAAGTTGAGGGTCACTCTCAATAGTACATATTGCGTACTGTGAGAGTCGTTCACAATCGCTAGACGTCGCAAAGGCTTTCCATCAGGCGTCAAATTGCCGTAACAGCACCAAAAAAAAATTTTTTTATTTAATTTTTTTCAGAGAAAAAGTTCCATCAGACCCCGGTGATTTGTTTTGGACACATTTTGAGTTATTACGGAAATGTAAATTTATTGGTAAGCGATACACATACGAACATACAGTACCCGACGATAAATATTGCACATCGACCTTTGGAAAGAGACAATCGGCTAATTTCGGCTTCGTAGAGCGCTATCTCTGTCGCACGAAAGACAAACAGTCCGGTATCTATTAGGAGCTGTTAAAACAATTACGATTTGCTTCTTTTAATAATTATTTTTATTCTTTGTATAAAATACACAAATTTTTCTATAAGTGTTGGCTTTAGGTTCGGGTAAAATAAAAAAACACACATTATGACTGACAAAACGTCACATAGGTAGTGTGCGACAGAGATAGCGCTCTACGAAGCCGAAATTAGCCGATTGTCTCTTTCTAAAGGTCGATGTGCAATATTTATCGCCGGGTACTGTACATTAGTCACGCCTCTATATGTATATTTGTCTTGGTTTCATTAAATAAAAAAAATTACAAAATAATAATAACATTTTTTTTTTAATTTTCAGCCGTAGTCCAGAACAATCAACCGACCAAAGATCCATTAGATTTGCCACAGTCGGCTATTAAAAAAAAACCAAAACCGGTAAGCATATAACTATTTGCTGCGGTCGCTGCGCTGCAGCATGCAATTGAGCAAAGGGACTATTGGCATATTTTTGGTCAATAACTTTTTTTCAGGGTCCTAAATCAAAATTCGGTCTCGAACAAAACCTGCTCCTATGTTGCTTGATTTTTGAGTGAAAAAATCATGAAAATCGGTTGGGTAGTTGTCGAGAAACAATTTCACATCGAGTTGCATTTGAGTCACCTGATAAAGAGCTCCGCTCGCTACACTCGCTTCGCTCAATAAATATTTTTGGACATTCTCATACAACTTCATCTAGCCAGTTCAGTCTAACTGCGATTCGGCTGAACTTAGATATTTTCCGTGAAGCGACTACCATCTGACCTCCACAACCCATGGGCGATATCGAAGTTCTGTAGTTAGAGCGCGAGGATTTTTGATTTAGGGCTCCAACTACCCCTAACGACTGCCATAGATGGTCGTATCGATAGTCGCAACCGGGTCCGACGGCTTAACGTGCTCTCTGAAGCACGGAGGGGTCTCAGTGTCTTAAGAAATGGCCACCCATCCTAAGACGGGCCTGACTCGATGTTACTTAAACTTTGCAATGTGTTGACATTGTCGGTCACCACTAGACCATGAGCCTATTTCTATGTTACTAGTACGGTGTCTGGCTTGTGCTTCGCGCCGCACCACGCCATAGGTTTTGGCCTAAAACTTTTGACCCCATAGGGTAATTAGAAGACTAAAACTTTGGTTCCATTCCGGTAATTAGAAGACTAAACATTTGGTCCCATTCCGGTAATTAGAAGACTAAAAATTAGGTCCCATTCCGTTGATTAGAAGACTAAACATTTGGTCCCATTCCGGTAATTAGAAGACTAAATATTTGGTCCCATTCCGTTGATTAGAAGACTAAACATTTGGTCCCATTCCGTTGATTAGAAGACTAAACATTTGGTCCCATTCCGTTGATTAGAAGACTAAACATTTGGTCCCATTCCGGTAATTAGAAGACTAAATATTTGGTCCCATTCCGTTGATTAGAAGACTAAACATTTGGTCCCATTCCGGTAATTAGAAGACTAAATATTTGGTCCCATTCCGTTGATTAGAAGACTAAAAATTTGGTCCCATTCCGTTGATTAGAAGACTAAACATTTGGTCCCATTCCGGTAATTAGAAGACTAAATATTTGGTCCCATTCCGGTAATTAGAAGACTAAACATTTGGTCCCATTCCGGTAATTAGAAGACTAAACGGTTGGTCCCATTCCGGTAATTAGAAGACTAAACGGTTGGTCCCATTCCGGTAATTAGAAGACTAAACATTTGGTCCCATTCCAGTTATTAAAAGACTAAACATTTGGTCCCGTTCCGGTATCTAGTTAGAAGACTTCGATTTTTTGGCTTGCCTCCAGATCGAGGGCTATCCATCATTGGAGCATAAGCAGTTCTCGAGAGCTAAGGGGGGACAAAAATTACATTCCCCAATTTCTATATATAGATTATTTCAGGTAGTGGTTCGTCCGTCGACTGAAGACGACATGACGTCATACGTGACGTCACGTAACGGCAATAACGGACAGATCCAATTGTGGCAGTTCCTACTTGAGTTACTGACCAGCGCTGAATATTTCCATATTATTAGGTGGCATGGTATGTACATCATCCTTATTTTCCTTTAATTGCTTCGGTGGCGTGGTCGGTAGTGCATCGGCTTTCGACTCCGGAGTCTCGGGTTCGATTCCCGGGTTGAATCAAATATTTGTGTGATCCACAAATGTTTGTTTCGGAGTTTGGGTGTTTTCTATGCATATTATGTATGTATTTAGAAATATACAGGGATGTTACGTAAGGGTTATATCAACCCGAAGACATCCCATCAGCTGGTCGACCAGAACCCGTTTAGATGTGTCGACCGCCAAACAAGAAAAAAAAAATCATCCAGAAAAAAAAACATTATTACCGAATAAAACACTCTTGTTTGAACAACACTAGCTAAAATCAGCTGATACGGTCATCGACATCAAGTAAGTAGTACAAATAAAGCGCGCTTGTGAAAAACCTCTCTCTCCTGGTTGGAATATTTTGTCTCTGTTTCGCATCAAGGTCGCGCCGTTTGAAATTTCCTAGTATTGGACGCCGACCCCGTCGTGTTTGACGCCGCCTCCCGCGCTGCCCACCATTGTCTATTAGTAAGTACGTCAAGCACTAGTGTTGGGACATGTTGGTTTTGATTTGAAATAACGCATAAAACTTTTTTTATGATTAACTTTTTTTTTCTTGTTTCGCGGTCGAAATATCAAAAGGCGTTCTGGGCGATCAGCTGATGGGGGTGTCTTCAGGTTGATAAAACCATTATGTAACAACCTGTATAAGTATGTTTATCAGTTAGATCCCATAGCCACAAGCTTATAGCTTAGTTTGGGCTAGACGACGTAAGTCACAAAATCAAACATAGTACTTCTTTTGTTAAGATAGTCAATTTACTGTGTAACCAAATGTATTATTGGTCGTTTTTTGGGTTCCGTACACAAAGGGTAAAACGGGAACCCTTTTACTGTGACTACGCTGTCCGTCCGTCTGTCTTGGACTGTATCCATGAACCGTGATAGTTAGAAAGTTGAAATTTTCACAGATAATGTATTTCTGTTGCCTCTATAACATAGTCCGAGACGTCCGGGACTTTAATTTGCTATAGCTGCTGGCACGTAAGATTTTGTTGCCTTTAATCAACATTTCATCACAAGGCAACGGGTTTCTATTTTTTTTCATAATTACAATAAAGCTGCTACTTTTTATTAAACCACTTTGGGCATAACCCATTATATGTGTGCCCGGTGACGGTAATAGGCTTGCCCCCTATTACGTGGGGCCTATGCCTACCCCTGCGGGGATATAGGCTCACAATCTAAATAAAATCTTACGTGCCAGCCGCTATGGCACGGCTAATTAAAGTCCTGGGCGTCTCGGACTCTTAATTACATAAATTACACACATACACTTCAATTTTATTTATCTGCATGTTAGTGATATTAGTATGTATTAGTTTATTATTTTCAGGCAGTGAAGGCGAATTCAAGTTATTAGAACCTGAACGAGTGGCTCGTCTATGGGGTTCTCGCAAACACAAGCCCGCCATGAACTACGAGAAGCTGTCCAGAGCACTCAGGTATTACTACGACGGAGATATGATCGCTAAAGTGCCAGGGAAAAGGTAAATATACGAGATTTGATCTAAAATATATCAGTAAATATTTTAGAACAACGCCATCTAGTGTCAAACTAAGTACAACTTATTAAGCAGAACTTTAAATTAGATCAATTTCGATATTAATTAGAACTTTAATTTAACCAATCTAATGCGCCCAAGCTAAAAACGGACTATAACCGATAATTGCCCAGTGTTCTTCCATAAGAACAAAATTTTATACAGGCTAAAAGCCCAAGCATAAAAAAGTCAAAAAACGAGTGATATTAGGATACATCTATTTAAAACCTCTTTTGTATGACGTATTGAGATGGAAAGGAACCTATTTTCATAGATTTAATTATAAAATTTTAAGTTCTTGTGGAAGTACATCGGGTCGTAAGTACAAGTTTAGGTAACTATTCTGTGTACTTTGAGGAGAACAATGGGTTGTAAGGCAAATAAAACTACTACAATTGCAAGTCATTAAAAAATTAAGGCTTCTTTTTAACTAACAAAAAATCGAACTAAATATAAAATAAAAAATAATACAATCAGAGATCAAAGTTTCATTTAGAATCTAAAAAAACATAAGTCTGATTTTGTAAGATAAAATAAAAAATATAAAATCAATTTCTAATATACATAATTATATAGGTACTAAAAATATTTACATTACAAAATATCGTTTAAAAAATCCTCCGCGTCATTACCGACTGGGAAGGTTCCCAGAATGCTGGATGTGTTGCCACGTTGGATGGCGATACTTATTCTTTGGGCCAGAAAATAGCCAGCCTTCTGGTCCTGAGAAGCATCGATTAAGCGTTTAGCAATGTCTCTATAAAGGCGGCGAGCACTCGGACCCCATGACCCCAGTGTCTCAACCCCAAATGGCTCAAATATGTAATCACCTGCTAGGTTAGCATATTTACGCCGTTTGAGGCCTTCAGCCGATGCAGCAGCAGCGCCGGCACATCCGGATGTGCTTGGAAGGTGTGAAGGTGCTAAGGTGTCAACGCATGTAGCGTCCCACACCAAAGGCCTTCCCATCTTCCACGGTAGCAACGACATACCGTCCGGTCTCTTTCCATCGCTTCGTGCTAAACCATTTGGTTCACGTACGGCCGGAAGACCTGCGGTGGAAAGAGCCCTACGAATTATGTCGTTTAGAATAGCGTGCCGAGGTATACGACCTGCGCTTCTACAAGAAAGGCCATGGTGTCCCAGATTATCGACGGCTACTCCACAGGTGCAATGATGCGGGGATACACAAGGTGTACCCAGCCGAAGGCAAGTGGCAATGCGGAAGGTTGTGTCGTCCAACATTGTACCGATGTTGGGCGATGGGAGCTTATATAACTAATTATAATACTCGTAATCATTAACAAATTGTGCCATGATTAATGTAATCCCAATATAAATATACCATTCCTTTACATTTAAATTTAGGCTACGTCCAGTTAATTTAACCGCAGTCTGATTAGTCTTATTAACGATAAGTGTCATTAGGTTAACATCTACATATTGATAAAAATAATCAATATTATTATATTTATTTGCATCCAAAGGTAAATATGAAGGCTCGGCTAGTACCATCTCTTTTGCTATAAAATCGCTATGACCCTACTATTATTCCTTCTTCTTCATCCTCTTCTGGTCTGCTGCTACGTGCACGTGATAATATTGTCTTTCCTCTTCTGGCTCTACCTCGACCTGGTATTACCTCGTCCTCCCCTGGCATTACCACGTCGTCCCCTGGTATTACCTCGCCTCCCTCGCACCTCGTACCCTCGGCTTATACAACGACTGCCACTTTCATTACCCAGGGAATGGTCCTCCATAAGGTCGTTTTCATCTTCAGAGCTACTTATTGGGATTTCGGGTAAAATGAATGTAAAATCTCCTACATCTTCATCAGATGGTAAAAAATCTTCCAAATCTGAGTTTTCCAACAAAGATGCTTTGTCTCTATCCCGCAAATCTGAAGTACAATAATAAAGCATAAATACCCAATGTTCTTCTATCAGAACATAACATTACTACCAACAATTGGAATTAACGCCGAATGTACTCGTACAGGAACATAATATTTAGAAGCCACGTATCCCATCTTAAAAAGCAACAAAACATAAAAATAATATAAACACGGCCTTAACAATGTATTTAACTAACGTCTAACTATGCTGTACAACTGAATATCTGTTTAAATCTATTGATTTTTAAAGATTCTAACTTACCTCTCCTAGGCGTGCTATGTTAGACTTTTTGACGTAATTTGACAAAATTACTCCGATTGGTTGTACCTAATTGGTACTAAAATATGTCGTCTATATATTGACCAATCCGACATTACTAAAAAAAATGGCGATTTGCCGCCAAAATTTAAAGTATCACGACGTTTCTTACATATGACGTCAGAGATTCGTTAAGTACCACAGGCTTATACACTACTGTCTACTCCTTTAGCTATTATAGTCATGATTATAGCCCAATATTTAGTAAACAAACTTCATTGCTTATCACTACATATTATAAAAGTCGCCCATTCTATATGTATGCGTAGATCTTTAAAACTACGCAACGGATTTTGATGCGGTTTTTACTAATGGATAGAGTGGTTCTCGATGTAGGTTATTGTGTATATAATTTGTCAAACGGACGAAGCCGCTAGTAAAATAAAATTCACATCAAAATTATTGTTTTAAATTACAAGTTCTAATTAATATGAAAATTGATCTAACTTAAAGTTGGGGTTGAGACACTGGGGTCTTGGGGTCCGAGTGCTCGCCGCCGCGTATAGAGACATTGCTAAACGCTTATTCGATGCTTCTCTGGACCAGAAGGCTGGCTATTTTCTGGCCCAAAGAATAAGTATCGCCATCCATGGTCAACAGCCAGCATTCTGGGAACCTTCCCAGTTGGCAATGACGCGAAGGATGTTTTAAACGATATTTTATAATGTAATTTTTTTTAGTATATAATTATGTATATTGTAATTCTTATTGTACTTAAAGTTCTGCTTAATAAGTTGTGCTTAGGTTGGCACTAGATGGCGTTGTTCACTAGTCGCCGACGTTCGCTAGTAATCTAGCTATACTATTTCCATTTCTTTAAGCTCCCGATGACAGTTCTAATTTGATAGTTGTAGTGTTGTGACCAAATAAGTTATGATATCGGTCGCATATATTTTTTATACGAGGGTGGATTGAAAAGTAATCGGCCTAACCAAGAAAATAAATACATAATAAATGAAATATATTTTTATTTTTCAACGTAATCACCATCAAGTTCAATGCACTTTTGCCATCATTTGGACCACCATTGGACAGACGTGTGAACACGTGCGTTTTCTTGATGAAACAGGACTTTTCTTCTGACGTCATTCCTGGACGTTTTTCTTTTATTTCCTCTCGTAAACGACGTAGTAAGGTGCAGTAATAATCAGAGTTTATAGCCTGACCCCTTTCAAAATAATCAACCATAATCACACCCTTCGAGTCCCAGAATACTGAAGCCATCACCTTACTTGCCGACAAAATCGACTTAGCCTTTTTGGGGGGTGGTGAACCAGGTCTTTTCCACTCTTTTGATTGTTGTTTTGTTTCCGGTGTACAGTAATGAACCCATGTTTCGTCCATAGTAACAAAACGATTCAAAAAATCACATTCATCAGCTTCAAATAACTCCAAACAGTCGCGTGCAATAGTCAATCGCATCCTTTTTTGCTCAACTGAAAGCAGTCGCGGAACCCACCTCGCAGACACCTTGTGGAAACCCAACACGTTGACTATTATGTTTTGAGTACGTTTATAAGAGATGCCTATAATCTCGGCTATCTCTCTAATTTTCAATCTGAGGTCTCCCATAATTAAGTCGAGTATTTTTTTAACATTTTCGTCAGTCGTGGACGTTGAAGGCCTTCCAGAGCGGGGTTCGTCTTTCACACTCTCTCTACCACGCTTGAATTCTGCTATTAATTTTTTGACGGATGAATATGAAAGAGCGCAATCCCCTAATGTACTGACCATATCATCATGGATGGCTTTTGATGACAGCCCCTTCTTATGGAGGTACTTAATGACGGCACGCTGCTCGATTTGCTCCATTTGCGGAAATGATGTCAGATTGCTTTGTTAATAAATTTATAAAATTAAAACTAATTATCGCACACGTTTCAAACTTCACACAATTTACAGGTCTGAACTGAACTAAATAATGTGGGTTGATTTGATTTTTAGAACTAAATGGATCAGTGTTAGGGCGACTACTTTTCAATCCACCCTCGTATTTACAACTACAACAAAAACATTCATATATATTTTTATAATTATTTCGTTTCATTGTCGAGTACCTACCTATACCTACTTATTTTACAACAGCATCGAAAATTTAAATAAGCTTTTAAAGAAGTTGGTATTATCAATTAAGAATTAATACGTGTAACGTCTTGTACTGAAATATAATATTAGTTAATAAATTTGTACAAAAGTATCCGGCAGTAGTTTAGTTTCTTACATTTTGTAAAAAAATATCGGGTCTGTCATCGTGTTACGTTTATCGATAGCTGCACGCATCCCTATCAGTTTCTCCGACTCTGGTATAACCTTGTACGTGCGTAAGCGTCATATTTTTATAAAATAATGCGTACATAATGTAAAAAAGACGCTCGTTCAAGTTTTCACAGGAGCTGTCATCGAGAGCTTAAAGAAATGGAGATAGTATAGTTTTGAAGTGTTTTATTTATTTGTAGGTTTGTGTATAAATTCGTATGCGACTTGAGACAGCTCCTCGGTTACGGCGCGGGCGAGCTCGCCGAGTTAGTCAAGGAGGTGCATGAAACTAGCAATACAGAATTTAAATTCGAAGATTAATTATTATTTTCAATACGAATTGTCTTATGAAAACGGTGTGTTAAGAAAATATTTTAGATCAACGCCATCTAGTAAGCAAAACTTGACTCCTCTTGGATGGAACTCGAACCAGCGACTGTTCCCTTTCAGTTTCTTTTTGAGTTAGTCATACAACAAGTGGAATGTTACTGAGTTGCCTTACGATTATTATCTTCAGTAATGACGTAAGTTGGTCGACGAGAGCGACCAACGTGTTTGTGCGTGTTTCATGGTACAGGGCAATATTTAGTACCGTAGTTGTCAACATTGATAGAATAGATAGTTCTGTTATAAATATTTCGGATTCAGACTCTACCAACGAATCATCCCTGTCTAATAACAGACGACAGTGATTATTTTTTTGTTTAACAATTTTACCTTCGATATAAGCTTTCGGAGCTTTTTTAATACTTATATTTCTCTCTACTCTGTGGTTGTATATTATGTTGTTACATAGTTTCTATATTAGGTTCACGATTTCTTACCTATTTTCAATAGCTTCATCTCATACCTTTATTGACGACAGTGATTAGAATAGGGGATTCATTTTTTTTATGTAACTGAAAATCTCATCGGCAGGACCGCAACCTTGCCTTAACTAGGGAAATGCTCTAACCACTGAGCTACGATGACGAATACCGACTATCTTTGCTTCCATAATATAATTTCTAAATCGTCAAGGATAGCGTTATAATATATTCAGTAAAGTCATTGCTTTTAACTACAGTAATATATTTTTTAAATATTAAGAAAAAATTATAAATAGATCACAAAAACTGATTACGAACCCACGGACTTTCCCTTACAGGTACAGGATACACTGGTACCGTTAGTTCGGCAGAATTCCGGTAGGTGGATCCAACGCTAACCTTAATAGCGCGATGTAGAAATTATGAATATGATATGAAGCAAAAATTCGATGTTGTCGGTAGTGGACATCGTAGCTCAGTGGTCAGAGCACTCCCCCTCTTAGGGAAAGGCCGTGGGTTCGAGTCCCGCCGATGACATCAGTTCTTGTGATCTATTTATAATTTATCTCTTAATATTTTAAGAATAGTTTAAGCAAACTCATTGCTTTAAAATACAAAAATATAGAAATATATTTGTTTAATTTAGTAATACTGAATGTAAAGGGGAATGACCATTTCCCATATATTGCTGTTATAATTTCTTTTTTTCGCCAAAAGTGAAACAAAAAGCATATGTTAGAGGACTGTACGAGATATCAATTGTCCAAAGAACTAAGTCTACCAACCTTAACCGAACCAAGTTAGAATAGGTATCGCCATCCAACGTGGCAACACAGCCAGCATTCTGGGAACCTTCCCAGTCAGCAATGACGCGGCGGATTTTTTAAACGATATTTTGTAATGTAAATATTATTTGTACATAGAGTGTTTAATAAATTGCTATTGTTGTCTAATCAGGTAATATTTTTGTTAAAAGAAGGTATTTTACGTGTAAATGTATTATTGTTTCCATTTTCAACCCCCCTGAGGACCCGATTTCACAGAGAGTGACTCCTTGTACCAATTAGTACAAACCGACAGCGGCTGTGTTGACCAAACCTCAAAATGTCAATTGAAATTGTATTTTCATCTCTCATGCTCTGAAAGTGGGTCATTGCTTACCTGATATGCGGGCTGAAAGTGATACATTTCGGCCCTAGGTCGGAAAAGTAAAAAAAAATATATCAGCACATCTTGAGGCGATGGCAAAAACGTATACAGCCAAAGTTCGATTAACTCAATACAACATTCTGATTCTTTAATGTTCATAAACAAAAAAGAGTTAAGTTACAATAAAATAAAATGTAAATAGCATAAAAATAACAGTTGTACCTTAAAATACTGAGTATTTCAACTGTTTTGTATGGAAAAATATAACTTATGACAAGGCGGTATGATCAAAAGACTAGAGCCTGCCCTTTTTTTTTTTTAAATCCGCGGCCCGATGTCGCGGCCGCACCTACGTCCATTGCCGAGCGCCTCCGGTAGAGACAGATAATTCCCGGTGGCGCCCGGCGGACCTTGGCCACCTGGGTGGCAACTGCGTGGTGGTCGGGTGTTACCCCGCATCTCTGGGGTCGGGTTTTATCCCGCGTCGGTGAGTGAAGGCGTGTATGGGATGCAGCCCCACATCACGTTGCCCTTCTAGCCTGCTTCTGTAAGGACGGTGGGTTGCTAATCCATCGTCCTCAGGCCCCGATCATGGAGGTCGATGGTCCTGGGCGTAGTCACGTCTGCGGCGTCCTCGCCGCACACTTCGGAACTCAGCGGGGAGGGTACGCTCCCTCACCCTACCGGCCGCCTCCTTCACGAGCATTACCTGCTCGCAGAAGGAAACGGCCGCGTTCCACTGACTCCCGCTAGAGTCCATGGCTCTTAGCATGGTCTCCAGCGAGAGCGTATCTACGCCCAGGCCCACAACGAGGTCCCGGCGCTGACTCGTCCATGCTGAGCATTCCACCAACGTGTGGAATGCCGTGTCTACGCCGGAAGTCTCGCAGTGTTGACACGCGGGTGTGACCTCACGATGCATGCGAAACAGATACTCACCGAAGTTTCCGTGCCCGGTAATGATCTGTGTCGCACGATACGTGAGGCCACCGTGCTGCCTCTGCAGCCAGTCCTCCATGATCGGTCTCACCGCCGCGATGGTGGTGGTTCCCCACTTTGGTTGCTGAAGTCGCACCTTCCATGTCTCCATGAGATCCTGGCGGAGTTGGGACCGCTGGGCCTCGATTTCTCGAGACGCAGGCCTGTGGTCCCGCTCCAGCGCCTCCTTGTGCCATTGGAACAATGCCGCAAGGGCTCTCGCTTCCAGGTCCCATGGAGGGGTCGCGGCTAGGAGACATGCAGCCTCTAGGGATATCGTGCGGTACCCTCTTATTGTTCTGACGGCCAAGGTCCTCAACGATCTGTGTAAAACAGCAGCGTTGTTGGCCGTCAGACTCGGCGCCCATACGGGAGCCCCGTACACGGCCATACTCCGCACGATCCCTAGGTACAGTCTCCTGCAGGAAGCGTTGGGTCCCCTTAAGTTGGGCATCAGTCGCGAAAGCGCGGCTGTCGCCCCCGTCACTTTAGGGACCAAACTTCGGAAGTGTGGTCCGAAGTTCCACCGGCTATCGAGTACGAGCCCCAGATACTTCATTGTGGGCTCGATGCCGATGCTAACGCTCCCTACATTTACGCTGGATCCTGGAGGTGGACCGCGCCGAGGTCCGTGAAAACACAGCGCCGTATCCGACCCACGATTTCAGCAACCCCAGTCGTGACCTTGAGTGTTGCCTCCTGGTGCGTTGCTCCTCGCGCTGTGACAAGGGTATCGTCAGCGTAGCAAGTTACGCTGACGCCCTCTGGCAACGCACCCCGCAACACCCAGTCGTATCCGATGTTCCACAGTAGTGGTCCTAGGACCGACCCCTGAGGAACACCGCACGACACATCTCGCCGAGCTGGCCCGAGCCAGCTAGGGTAAGTTATAGCCCTCTCGGATAAATATGCCCCGACAATACGACGGAGGTAGGGAGGCACTTTGTGGTATACCAGTGCCTCCCTAACGCAACTCCAGGGTAAGGTGTTAAAGGCGTTGGCGATGTCAAGAGACACCGCCAACACCACCTCGCCCCGCGAGACTGCCTCCTCCGCCAGGGTCTTCACGCGCATGATCGCGCTCACGGTAGACCGTCCCCGACGGAAACCGTACTGGTTGTCCGCCAGGTCTGGGCCCACACGCGTGAGGTGCTCGACGAGGCGTTCCGCGATAATTCGCTCAAAGAGCTTACACACCTCGTCGAGCAACACGATCGGCCGGTAACCGGACGGTGAGTCTACCGGCCGCCCCGCTTTCCGGATCAGGACCAGTTTCCCCGTCCTCCACACCTTGGGAAACTGGCCCCTTTCGAGGCATGCGCTGAAGAGCCCCCTCAGTCGAGGCCCGAGTTCCTCGAGGGCCAGGACCCATACACGGCCCGGAATGCCGTCGGGTCCAGGGGCGGCGGTTTTCCGGCGACTGAGCCGAAGTACCACCGCTCCTAACTCACCCTCTCTGACTTCGAGTACGTCGTCTTCGCTGCTGCTATCCACATTGGGCGTCTGGGACGGAGCCATGCGCGGAGGGATGTGCTCCTCCGCGCTCGTCGGAAACAGAGAGCCCAAGACCCCCTCCAGCTGATCCGGCTGGAGACTGTGTCAGTGGGAGCGCCCTCGGTCGGAGTTTACCTCTGACCTGCAGGTACGGGCGCCCCCATGGGTTCCGCTCCAGGGTTTCCAGGAGCTCCTCGCGGGCTGTCGTCTTAGCCCGCGTGATCGCTTCCTGGAGGGTGCCCTTAGCCTCTCTGTAGGACGCATATAGTTCCGCCTCCCGGGCTGCCGCGTCATCTGGTCGAGGATGCCTCCGGCGAAACCTGGTGTACTGGCGGCGGGTGGAGACGCATGCTGCACGCAGCTGTGCAATCTCCGACGACCACCAGTACACCTGCCTCCTGGCCGGCCCGGGTGTAACCCTAGGCATCGCCGCATCGCAGATTTGCGACATGGCTCTCCTGAACCACTCTGCCTCGGCATCCACGTCGACAGGCCTGTCCGGCGCCGGAATCCAGGCCTGCACGATGGATGCCTCCAGGAGATGCTCCCGGTCTAAACTCTTGAGCACCCAACGTGGTTCCGGGGGATTCGGTACTGGCTGTGGGAGGTTAGGTGGGGGGACGACCTCGAACCGGATGTATCGGTGGTCCGAGTGCGTCTCCACACCCTCCTCCACGCACCAGCCCATAGTACGGCGGGCGAGGGCAGGGGTCGCGAACGTTAAGTCCGAGCTGACCCCCGACCGCCAAAAGGTGGCGACATTCCCCCGGTTGAGAAGCTCTAGTCCACGTGTAGTGGCCCAGTCCTCAAGTAGCCTCCCCCTAACATTGGTTTCCCGGGAGCCCCACGCCGTAGACCAGGCGTTAAAGTCTCCCAGGAGAAGGACAGGGCGAGGACGACACGCAGTGAAGACGACGTCGAGCTCAGTGAGCCATAGCTCATACTGAGCGTCGTTAATGTTGTTCGGCGAGATGTATGCGGCCACGACTGCCACCCCTTCATATTCCGCCGCAACGCAGCTTCGGCCGTTTGCAATAATTGCAAGCCGCGAGGTGTTTGCGGCGGACCCCCCAAAGATGCAGGCCAAGCCGTCTTGCGCCACCAAGCTTCCCGGGTGGGCATAGTACGGCTCGGCGACCACGACCAGGTCTATGGACCACTGCGCGATGCTCTGGTACAGAAGATCCTGAGCTCAAGTTCGCCTGTAGGATGCGGATATGGGTGTCCGTTAATGGACGTCCATATCCGCATTAGAGCCTGCCCTGAAAAAAGTGCGAATGAAAACAAAAATTAAAAACAAGGCGGGAAGTACAATACTTGATACGTGATCAATCTCTATTGTTATAATTTTTTTATTTAACTTTTATTTGCTTTCCTCGCATTCGAAATGAAAAGTAGAGTGTGTAACTCGGGTGAAAACACCCATTTCTGCCTCGAACTATTGGCCAAACTATCTCGTCAGAAATGGGAGGCTTTCTTCCCTTGGTTAACAATCTACTATTCCGTTTCATTCAATATACAAAATAGGTAACGCCTGACAAAAATATAATAGCAAAACTGCTACAAGCTTTCCGCGTGTAAATTCGTTCGGTTACGGTTAATAGAATTGATTCTTTTTGCTATTGATTTCTCATATTGTCCTCTAATATATCACAGAGGTTTTATTTCTGCCGAAAAAAGAAGGAACCATAATTTATACCAATATTGGTTATTGGCCTTTGAAGATTAATATTAACCCCTGTAAGGCCTACATGCGCGAACCTGGGTTTAGGTGCCTATCCCTGAGTTATCTCCTAACACTGAGTTAAATCGTTATTTTGTCTTACACCACCAAGAGTTAAGGGCAAACCTAGGGTTTAATGAATAAATGTTTAACCCACCAACTTCAAAGGGTCAATTCCCCTAACCCTGGGTTAGCTGCTGTCAAATGCGTTTGTCAATACAGACATTATGTGAAATGTGACACAAGCACATAACCATGGCAGGGCTATGTCACTCGCCTAACAATCGCAAAAAATACGTGATGTCAGCTACAACTTGAAGTTGTAAGTCAGTAAGGGTTGTCTCTTGTTTGTGACACGGCATTGACCACAGAGTTGATATTGAGGCATTAACGTCATAATTATCTGTCAAATTATGCTGGTATATATTTTACTGTACTGGACAACCCTAACGTCGAATTATGTTCTCCATGGTGACCATGGCAACCAACAAGCAAACAATGTGTTAAAATTAAAAAGCACTCTGATGTCATGTTGCGTTCATTCGTGTAAGAATAAGTCTTATACGGCAGGCTGTAGTGCAAAAGAGATAGACATATCGCACGTCACAAACAAGTGTATTATGTCGCAAAATTCGATTTTTTTTTTATTTGCGATTCGAAAATTAGATTTTTTTCTCCATAAACTGGTAAAACAATCGTTATTAAATTCCAAATAGTTTTTTGAAATATAGCATCAAAAATCTTTATTGACTGTTCGTGCGCACCATTCTCGAAACAGTTAAAACAATCGCATGTTAGATAATTCAGTTGCCGCGCATCGATCGCCCGTGTTGCACTTGTCGCTGCGAGTTATTTCGCATCCTGCCGTCGTTTTCGTGACAAAATATAAAATTGTGAGTATGTTGTACAGTATTATGTTAAGTTGATACGCTTTTACCTGTTCAGATAAATACATTTTTGAAATTTTATTGGAAATAATACATTTTTACCTGTTCAAGTTCATTTAAAATGTAAATTTCATTGAAATTATTTTCAAGTGATACTTTATAGCCCCTAATTTTCGTGGTATAATACTATTTTGCTTGTCAACTTTATTCCGTAGTTGGGAGTTTCAAGTCAAATACTACCTTTTAGACTGGCCATCTACCGAGCCTTTTCCCAACTCATTTAGGGTCGGCTTTCCAGTCTAACTGCGATCCGGCTGAACTTCGATATTTTACGTGGAGCGACGGCCATCTGACCTCCAGAACCCATGGGCGATATCAAAGTTCCGTAGTTAGACCACGAGGATTTTGATGTTAGGGTTCCAAATACCTGTAACGACTGTCATAGATGTTCGTATGACAACCGGGACAGACGGGTTAATGTGCTCTCCGATGCACGGAGAGATCACAAAATGTCTTTAGAATTGGTCACCTATCCTAAGACCGTCCTGGCTAGATGTTGCTTAACCTTCGTAATGTGTTGTAACTGATTATATATTAATAACGCCTATTTTAAGGTATTTAATTGAAAAATAAATGATTTAGTTAATTCATCACAATGTAGCGAAGTAAGAGAACAAATTAAAAATGAAAGCAATAAGCGCGCGCGAAAGAACACCGGATAGTACCTCAAATGACGAGGATAGAGACCCTTTTACTGATGATGACCGACAGTGATCCATCGATAGGTACCTACCCGAAAAACCAACGAAGGAAGCACTCGTGTATCACGAGACGCCTCTCTACCTCCGTCGTATTGTCGGGGCTTACCTTTCGGAGAGGGCCATAGCTTACCCTAGCTGGCTCGGGCCAGCTCGGCGAGATGTGTCGTGCGGTGTTCCGCAGGGAACACCACACGTGGAATATCGGCTACGACTGGGTGCTGCGGGGTGCGTTGCCTGAGGGCGTCGGCGTGACGTGCTACGCCGACGATACCCTTGTCACGGCACGGGGTGCAACGCATCAGGAGGCAGCACTCAAGGTCACGACGGGTGTTGCTCAAGTCGTGGGTCGGATACGACGGCTGGGATTGGAGGTGGCCCTGCACAAGTCCGAGGTTCTTTGTTTTCACGTACCTCGGAATGGTCCACCTGAAGGTTCCAGCATAACTGTAGGAGGCGTTAGCGTCGGTATCAATGAAGTACCTAGGGATCGTACTTGATAGCCGATGGAACTTCGGACCACATTTCCAAAGTTTGGTCCCCAAAGTGACAAGGGCATCAGTCACACTTTCGTGACTCATGCCCAATGAAAAAAAGGGACCCAACGCCCCCTGCAGGAGACCTAGGGATCGTGCGGAGTATGGCCTTATACGGGGTTCCCGTATGGGCGGATAGATTGGCGGTCAGGGTGAACGTGACTCTGCTAAACAGACCTCTGCGAACCTTGGCCGTCAAAACCATACGGGGGTATCGCACGATCTCCGGAGAGGCTGCATGTCTCTTAGGAGGCGCTGGAGAGGGACCACAGGCCTGCGACTCGAGAAATCGAGGACCAGCGGTCCCAACTCCACCAGGATCTCATGGAGACTTGGAGGGTGCGACTTGAGCAACCAAAGGGAACTACCGTCATCGCGGCGGTGAGACCGATCATGGACGAGTGGCTGTAGAGGCGGCATGGTGACCTCACGTATCGTGCGACGCAGATCGTTACCGGGCATGGATGCTTCGGTAGCTATCTGTTTCGCGTTCATCGTGAGGTCACACCCCGGTGTCAACACAGCGAGGTTTCCGACGACGACACCGCAAAAAAAAGGGGATGGGTTAAATCTTGATTCAGAATTACTATTTTTTTTAATAAATATTTATTAAATCCAATCAGAATTTTATTTATAACTTTTTACTCAAGTAGGCAAAACATAAATTTCGTACAAGTAATATGGTATTATTATTAAATACTACTCACTATCAACACGATATTTCAAATTTCGGTTAGGCAAGACAGTCGTAAGTTACAAATGTGAGCTGTTTGAACTGCTTAAAGTGTATCATCTTTACCCACTTCCATAAAAATACAAATAAAACTAAAACTACTATTGATACACAATCCAAACTTACTCAGCACAAAGACGAATAATGGACGGTCATATCAAGGTATGACTTGAAATATTTGAGCTAGTAGTTCCGAAAATATAAATTTTCAAAACTTTTAAACGCGATATCTCAAAACACTGTTTTTCAACATAATACACTTTTGTTTGTCACGTGCGATATGAGTTTCATTCTTTGTTCAATCATTAACGTGTGGTTGGCTTGTATACATTGTGGGTGTATAATGCACCTCTACCTAACCCCTTCGGGATATAGGCGTGATGTGTCTATCTGTGTCTATACACGTTTATGTATATTTAAATTATTAACTATTTTCGTAGTTATTAGAATTTAAGTGTATGACCTTTTTTGATTCTTTTTTTTTTCATCACTATCGCTATAAACCTACTATTAGATCTATCTGCATCACCCTAAGGTTGACTGGAAGATAATGCCTGTGGCATTAAGTCCGCCATTGTACAATAACTGTGCAAAAAGTTTAAAAAATAAATAATTATAAATAAAAATTGTAATTAAAAAGAAATTTTAGTTAATATGTTATGTAAAAATAAAGTTTATGTTCCGCGTTAATTGTTTTATTTTATTTTTTACTACCTGATTGCCGCGGCTCTGCCCGCGTGATATGGTTATCTCGTTCCCAATCCCACGGGGACACATTACCGGGATAAAAGTACCCGATGTCACTCTGGGATAATGTAGCTACGGTGCATATCAGTGAAAGAATTTTCAAAATTGGTTCAGTAATGCCTATTCAATGACCCAAATCTCCAAATGCCAATCCACAGTACCATCTTTACTGAGATATCATTCACTAATAAAGCTATACGACCTTAGATCAAAAATACCTAGATAACCGATCAGTGCTTTAAAAACGGCACCACTCCACCTCGGTCATTGGCACACCTGCGCGCTTCAACAGCGCCGTACTAAGTTCCTATTGCGCTTGCTGACTCGAGGGATGCGACAACGGCGCTGTACATTGCACACCTGCGCGCTTCAACCGCGCGCCGTACTAAGTTCCTATTGCGCTTGCTGACTCGAGGGATGCGACAACGGCGCTGTACATTGCACACCTGCGCGCTTCAACCGCGCGCCGTACTAAGTTCCTATTGCGCTTGCTGACTCGAGGGATGCGACAACGGCGCTGTACATTGCACACCTGCGCGCTTCAACCGCGCGCCGTACTAAGTTCCTATTGCGCTTGCTGACTCTCGAGGGATGCGACAACGGCGCTGTACATTGCACACCTGCGCGCTTCAACCGCGCGCCGTACTAAGTTCCTATTGCGCTTGCTGACTCTCGAGGGATGCGACAACGGCGCTGTACATTGCACACCTGCGCGCTTCAACCGCGCGCCGTACTAAGTTCCTATTGCGCTTGCTGACTCTCGAGGGATGCGACAACGGCGCTGTACATTGCACACCTGCGCGCTTCAACCGCGCGCCGTACTAAGTTCCTATTCCGCTTGCTGACTCTCGAGGGATGCGACAACGGCGCTGTACATTGCACACCTGCGCGCTTCAACCGCGCGCCGTACTAAGTTCCTATTGCGCTTGCTGACTCTCGAGAGATGCGACAACGGCGCTGTACATTGCACACCTGCGCGCTTCAACCGCGCGCCGTACTAAGTTCCTATTGCGCTTGCTGACTCTCGAGGGATGCGACAACGGCGCTGTATATTGCACACCTGCGCGCTTCAACCGCGCGCCGTACTAAGTTCCTATTGCGCTTGCTGACTCTCGAGGTGCGACAACGGCGCTGTACATTGCACACCTGCGCGCTTCAACCGCGCGCCGTACTAAGTTCCTATTCCGCTTGCTGACTCTCGAGGGATGCGACAACGGCGCTGTACATTGCACACCTGCGCGCTTCAACCGCGCGCCGTACTAAGTTCCTATTGCGCTTGCTGACTCTCGAGGGATGCGACAACGGCGCTGTACATTGCACACCTGCGCGCTTCAACCGCGCGCCGTACTAAGTTCCTATTGCGCTTGCTGACTCTCGAGGGATGCGACAACGGCGCAGTACATTGCACACCTGCGCGCTTCAACCGCGCGCCGTACTAAATTCCTATTGCGTTTGCTGACTCTCGAGGGATGCGACAACGGCGCTGTACATTGCACACCTGTGCGCTTCAACCGCGCGCCGTACTAAGTTCCTATTCCGCTTGCTGACTCGAGGGATGCGACAAAGGCGCTGTACATTGATGCTTTTGCATTAATTATTACGAATTATTTCTATGTCAACCATCAATGTACAATCTTGTTTATTTTATAGATGGTATTTGTAATAATTACCTATATGGTATTCGAGTGCCAAGATTCCGCGTTGTATTTGTACTGTATCCAATATCTATAGTATTTTTGATCTAAGTACCTATACGACTGTGGAATGCGCTACCTTTGGACATTAAACGGACTCTAACCATAAACTCTTTTAGAACGAAAGTGAAAGATCATTATTTGTCATCACCGCTCAATAGAATGTTTTTGTTTACCGTATTATGTATAATTTCCTTTTGACCTATACTTGTAGGGGAGGTCAGCTCAAAGCGGCCACCTTAACTTTAAGTTAAAGAAAAACCTATTAATAGATACATTTGCAAAAATTATTTTATACTAATAGGTGGAGAATTTATTTAATTTTTGTAATTTGCGATTGAAATTTCACGTAAATTTCAATATAATTAAGCTAGGGTCTAAAAACTTGTCAAAAAACTGCTTTGCCCGATTGGTCGCCCAAAGCGGCCATGGTGGTAAGGGCATAGTGGCCACCAAAATAATACTACTTTTTGGTGTAATATATTCGTTTTAGACCAAATAAAAACTATAATAAAAAAAAAATCAAAACATTATTTATTATTATCAAACATGTTTACAATATAATAATCACCTGTTTTATTCATAAAATCAGTCTTAAAAATAGTTTAATCTAACTTTAGTGTTATATTTAGATTGAAAACTTCTATAAAACATATACGTAGGAACTTTGTACTAACTAATGTACTATAGGAGTTCTTCTTCTTGCTCTGGAGTAAACACTGTAGTAAATCTGCCAAGTTTTTTTTTATGGCAGATCCTGTTTGCAAGTGTCGTCTGAGAGTTGTACGAGAGATACAGTATTTTGCTGCGATAATTTTTTTTTTTTATTTATTTAATTGCTCGGGCCATCGTAACTTCATCCCAAGACGCCTGGGTAGATTTTCTTTTGTAATTGTTGACCATCTAAACAAATTGATATAGCATTTATCTATCAAACCGTAATACTTTAATAAGGGCAAAGCGGTCAGCTGACCACTTTGCCCGGGCCGCTTTGCCTTTATCGTCCATTTTGTTATAAAAATTAACTACTCACACATTATTTATTCAATTTTAGAGCCAATGCGAAATAAACAAAACCAAATAAATAAGTAACAATACACGGCCAATCCCAGCATTTAAAATTGGGGTGCATGGGTCAGATCCTCCACGCGGTGCACCCCGGGCAACGGCAGTGGCTGCAACTCTGCGGCAACATACCGTAGAGTTGTAGCTACTACGGCTAATTCTGGCCAAGGTGGGGGTCTTGTCTCCTCAGAATGTGAGGAGCACAGACCCACCACGGTGGGGGCCTTTCGAGGCCCAGGTCTCTCCGCCGACACTCTGCTGAGCAGAATGGTCCTGTGCGGAGGAACCGACAGGGCGACGGGTCCGACACCACTGACTTCATCAGTGGCGTCGGCCACGGTCTGACAGAGACCACTGATCGGCCGAACCCTGGCGGGTAGGCGGTTCTGCGGAACTGCGAGGATGGAAACCTCGTTAAAAAACCAACGGGGCGGGCGGAACGGTCTTGTGAAGACCCCCACCCGGCCCAGCCGTAATCCTGAACTGACAGGACCGGTGGCCTCTCGGGGCCGCGAGGATGAACACCTCTATAAAAAATTAACCCAATCCCAAGCTCTGACACCCGGTGAGGGGATGAATCGTGCAGGGGAGCTGTCACGCCTAGGGTGTCACCATCGTCGGAGGACGTTAAACTCAACCAAAATGGCTGAGGAAATAAACAAATTTATTACCCAAGGGGGAACCGGCAGCGATGCTGACCGCGAACACCCTGCTGTGACTGGGGTCGGGCTCGGGCCCGGCACCAGTCATGGCGACCCCCGCCCGGGATCTCCCCGGGTGGTATTTGGGAGGGGTCACCAAAGCCCAATAGGCCAGGGGGTGTGCCTTAAAACCACCCCCCAAACCGACACGGAGGTCGCGTCGACTGCTGCTGGGACTGACGTCGTTCCCAGCAGCACTGAGGCGGCGGGTTCTTCCTTATGGAAGACCCCAGGAAAGAGGACCCTCGAGAAGAGGGTGCAGGAGGCGGGACCCTCGCGTGACCGGAGCACCAGCTGCTGTGGGCGGGCCAGTGAGACGAGTTCCGAAGAGGGGGTGCCGTCAAAATATTTGGCGATGACGACAAGGGGCCAATACAAAAAGACGCCGGTCTTCAAGGCCCCCGCCCCTACGGTGCCCAAGTGGCAGGGATAAAGAGGTCCCAGCCGCGCGGGAGCTCATGCTGGCTCTTACCCGGATTGCGGAGGCCATGAAGGGTGGCACTAAAAACCTCCAGGGTAAGAGGCAGGTAGTGAAGACCGCGGTGACCGCTGCCCAGTCTTCACTGGATGAGCTCCTTGCGCGGAGCGTCCCTGCTGAGGAGCTGAAGCTCCGAGGCCAGGTGGCCAGTCTGGAGGCGGAACTAGCCGCGTCCCGACAACAGATGGAGGCCCTGCGACAGGAGGTCGCGAACCTGACCAATTTGGTCAAGGGGCCTTCCGGGACCCAGACTGGGCTACCGAAGCCGCCTTCCCCGACGGTTGGGCCATCTAGGATGGCACCCGGGACCGCGCCCAATGCGGCGCCCGTATCGCCGCCACAGCCTGTGCCGCCTACTCTTACCGAGCTCATGGCGGCGATCGAGAGGCGCCTTGGCGTCCTTGAGGACCGGGCGTATCGCCCTGCGCTGATGCAGCCCGCGTTGTCCTACGCGGCTGTTGCTGGCGCCGGCGTTGCGCCCCGTCCGAGAGGCCGGCCTCCTAGCCGCCGCCCCACCCTGCCCCCGTCCGCTGTCCCAGCGAGGCGGACGCCCGCCGAGGCTGCGGCCATTTCGCGGAAGGGCAAGGGGAAGAGCAAGAGGAGTGCCACCCCCGCTGCCTTCAGGGCCACCCCCGGTGCCTTCAGGGCCACTCCCGCTGCTGCTCCTGCTGCCTCTTTACATCCCTCCAGACGGGAGGGATGGGAAGTAGTGGGTGCCAAAAAGCAGCGCAAGAGGGCCAAAAAGAAAGCGGCCAGAGCCGCCGCGGCGAAGGCGCCGAAGAGGCCCCGCCCTCCTCGCTCCACCGCCGTCGTCCTGACCGTGACGCCGGCAGGTGTGGAGAAGGGTGTGGGGTACGCCGATGTCCTGAGGCAGGTTAAAGCCTCAGTGAACCTCTCGGCCCTCGATATTCAGGGGGGGCTCCGGTGTAAAAACACCCGCACCGGTGCTCGCCTCCTCGAGGTCTCCGGCGCCTCCAGCGGTCCCAAAGCGGACGCCCTAGCGGCTCAACTTAGGGTCGCGCTGGACGCAGAAGCCGTCCGCGTCACCAGACCTACCAAATGCGCCGCATTGCGCATCACGGGTCTGGATGACGCGGCCACGACGGAGGAAGTAATCTCCGCCGTCGTGGAGGCGGGCGGCTGCCCCCATGACCAGGTGAAAGCTGGAGATATCTCCTTCGGCTCCACCGGTCATGGGATGACAGTCGTCCAGTGCCCCGTCGCGGCGGCACTTAAACTGGCGGACGGACGAAGCCTCCTTGTAGGGGGCTTCCTAAAGGCGCAGGTGCACCTCCTTCGTGCCCGGGAAACCAGGTGTTTCCGGTGCATGGTGGTGGGCACGTCGGAGTGCAGTGCACAGCGGAAGACACCGTGGGCGATCGGTGCTTCCGCTGCAGCCGGCCCGGTCATAAGGCCAATGGCTGTGAGGCCCCGCCTCGCTGTTATAGATGCGAGGCGGAGGGCAAAACGGCGGACCATCGGGTCGGCAGCCGTACCTGCGCCGCCTCGAGGCCTAAACCTCGTCCGTCCGCTGTAGGCAGCGGGGGAGCCGCTTCTGCGCGGCCAGGTTCGCAGCGGGATGCTGACATGGACGTACATTAATGTGCGCCCATGTCCGCATCCTGCAGGTGAACTTGAACCACTGCCGCGCTGCTCAGGATCTTCTGTACCAGAGCATCGCGCAGTGGTCCATTAACTTGGCCGTGGTCGCCGAGCCGTATTATGTCCACCCGGGAAGCCCGGTGGACCAGGACGGCTCGGCCTGTTGCATTTTTGGGGGTTCCGCCGTGGACACCTCGCGCCTTGCATTGATTGCAAGCGGCCGGGGGTGTGTTGCGGCGGAATTTGAAGGGTTTGCGGTCGTGTCGGCCTACATCTCGCCGAACATTGACGAGTCTCAGTTTGAGCTATGGCTCACTGAGCTCGACGTCGTCTTCGCTGCGTGCCGTCCTCGCCCCGTCCTGCTCCTGGGAGACTTTAACGCCTGGAGTGAGGCGTGGGGCTCCCGGGAAACCAGGGACAAGGGGAGGCTTCTTGAGGACTGGACCAGAACACGTGGTCTGGAGGTCTTCAACCGGGGGAATGTCGTCACCTTTTGGCGGCGAGGGGGGGAATCGATCGTAGACGTAACGTTCGCATCCCCTGACCTCGCCCGCCGTATTACAGGCTGGCGCGTGGAGGAGGGTGAGGAGACGCACTCGGACCATCGGTACATCCGGTTCGATGTCGTCCCCTCACCTGACCTCCCACAGCCGGTAGCAAATCCCCCGGATCCGCGTTGGGCACTTCACCATCTTGATCGGGAAGCTCTCCTGGAGGCATCCATCGTGCAGGCCTGGATTCCGGCACCGGACCGGCCTGCCGATGTGGATACTGAGGCGGAGTGGTTCAGGAGAGCCATGTCGCAAATCTGTGATGCGGCGATGCCTAGGGTTACACCCAGACCGGCCAGGAAGCAGGTGTACTGGTGGTCGTCGGAGATTGCAGAGCTGCGCGCAGCATGCATCTCCGCCCGCCGCCGGTACACCAGGTTTCGCCGGAGGCATCGCCGCCCAGACGACGCGGCAGCCCGAGAGGCGGAGCTTTTTCAGGCATACAGGGAGGCCAAAGGTATTCTCCAGGAGACGATAAAGCGGGCCAAGACGGCGGCCCGCGAGGAGCTCCTGGAGACCCTGCAGCAGGACCCATGGGGGCGCCCGTACCTACAGGTCAGGGAGAAACTCCGACCTAGGGCGCCCCCACTGACCCAGAGTCTCCAGCCGCAGCAGCTGGAGCGGGTCATGGGCTCCCTGTTTCCGACGAGCGCGGAGGAGCACGTCCCTCCGCGCATGGCTCCGTCTCTGCCCGACGCGGATAGCACCAGCGAAGACGACGTACCCGAAGTCAGCGTGGGGGAGCTAGGTGCGGCAGTACTCCGGCTTAAACGCCGGAAAATCACTGCCCCCGGACCCGACGGCATTCCTGGCCGTGCATGGGTCCTGGCCCTCGAAGAACTCGGGCCTCGACTGATGGGGCTCTTTAGCGCATGCCTCGAAAGGGGCCAGTTTCCCAAGGTGTGGAGGACGGGGAAACTGGTCCTGATCCGTAAGGCGGGGCGGCCGGTGGACTCACCGTCCGGATACCGGCCGATCGTGTTGCTCGACGAGGTGTGTAAGCTCTTTGAGCGAATTATCGCGGAACGCCTCGTCGAGCATCTCACGAGTGTGGGGCCAGACCTGGCGGATAACCAGTTCGGTTTCCGTCGGGGACGCTCCACCGTGAGCGCGATCATGCGCGTGAAGAGCCTGACGGAGGAAGCAGTCTCGCAGGGCAAGGTGGTGGTGGCGGTGTCTCTTGACATCGCCAACGCGTTCAACACCTTGCCATGGAGCTGCGTTAGGGAGGCGCTCGTGTATCACGAAACGCCTCTCTACCTCCGTCGTATTGTCGGGGCCTATCTCTCGGAGAGGGCCATAGCTTTCCCCAGCTGGCTCGGGCCAGCTCGGCGAGATGTGTCGTGCGGTGTTCCACAGGGGTCGGTCCTGGGGCCGCTTCTGTGGAACATCGGCTACGACTGGGTGCTGCGGGGTGCGTTGCCTAGGGGCGTCGGCGTAACGTGCTACGCCGACGATACCCTCGTCACGGCGCGGGGTGCAACGTACCAGGAGGCAGCACTCAAGGTCACGACGGGTGTTGCTCGAGTCGTGGGTCGGATACGGCAGCTGGGACTGGAGGTGGCCTTGCACAAGTCCGAGGTTCTGTGTTTTCACAGAACTCGGAACGGTCCACCCGAAGGTTCCAGTATAAATGTGGGAGGCGTTAGCATCGGCATCAAGCCCTCGATGAAGTACCTAGGGATCGTACTTGATAGCCGATGGAACTTCGGACCACATTTCCGAAGTTTGGTCCCCAAGGTGACGCAGGCATCGGTCGCGCTTTCGCGACTGATGCCCAACCTAAAGGGACCCAACGCCTCCTGCAGGAGACTGTACCTGGGGATCGTGCGGAGTATGGCCCTATACGGGGCTCTCGTGTGGGCGGATAGGTTGGCGGTCAGGGGGAACGTGACTCTGTTAAACAGACCACTTCGAACCTTGGCCGTCAGAACCATACGGGGGTACCGCACGATCTCCGGAGAGGCTGCATGTCTCCTAGCCGGGACCCCTCCATGGGACCTGGAAGCGAGAGCCCTTGCGTCATTGTTCCAATGGCGCAAGGAGGCGCTGGAGCGGGACCACAGGCCTGCGTCTCGAGAAATCGATGACCGGCGGTCCCAACTCCGACAGGATCTCATGGAGTCATGGAGGGTGCGACTTGAGCAACCCAAGTGGGGTACCACCACCATTGCGGCGGTGAGACCGATCATGGACGATTGGCTGCAGAGGCAGCATCACCATGCTGCCTCACGCCGCACGTATCTGCGTCGCACGGTACGTGAGGTCACCACCTCACGTACCGTGCGACGCAGATCGTTGCCGGGCATGGATGCTTCGGTAGCTATCTGTTTCGCATGCATCGTGAGGTCACACCCCGGTGTCAACACTGCGAGGTTTCCGACGACGACGCCGCACTCCACACGTTGGTGGAGTGCTCAGCGTGGGCGAGTCAGCGCCGGGACCTCGTAGTGGGTCTGGGCGTGGATACCCTCTCGCTGGAGACCATGCTTCAAGCCATGGTCTCCAGCGGGAGTAGGTGGAGTTTCCTTCTGCGAGCAAGCCATGCTCGCGAAGGAGGCGGCCGGGAGGGAGAGGGAGCGTACCCTCCCCGCCGAGTTCCGTAGTCGGCGGCCAGGCCGCCCCAGACTACGCGACTACGCCCAAGACTATCGACCTCCATGATCGGGGCCTGAGGACGGCGGGATCGCCACCCGCCGTCCTTACAGAAGCAGGCTAGAAGGGTTGCGTGCTGCGGGGCCTTTGCTCCATAGCACGCAACCAGATTCACTCACTGACGCGGGATAAAACCCTACCCCAATGACGCGGGATACTCGTCCCGACCCAACACCAGCAGAGACCACAGGGGTGGTCAAAGTCCGCCGGGCGCCACTGGACATACCCTCTGCTAGTAACCAGAGACGCCCGGCAACGGACGTTAGAGCGGCCGCGGCCTTGGGCCGCGGAATTAAAAAAAAAAAAAAAAAAAGCATTTAAAATTAAAGAAGTTTGACCAAAACAGGTAAAACTCACCTTGTGATATTTTAACAAAACGCGCGAAAACGTATCCTTCGTCACTGGAGCCACGCGGTTGCTCCCTCCGCTACCGAATTGAGTGACCGGCGCGAGGCGGGAGATTTGTTATGCGTGCAGAATGGCAAAGTCGCGCTTTCATTTCAAATAACCGAAAAAAAAATGGTGGCCACTTTGCCTTCTATGGCCGTTCTGAGCTGAGTTCCCCTACTCAATTTACTCTTGTAATTGCACCATCACCCACATGTGCGTAACCTCATTCCAGTCCATCCAAAGGTTGCCGGGAAGAGATCGCTTTAAGCGATAAGACCGTCCATAGTACATGTAATTGCTATAATTGCATTTAACTGCTTCGGTGGCGTGGACGGTAGTGCATCGGCTTTCGACTCTAATCTCGGGTTGGATTCCCGGATCGAATCAAATATTTGTGTGATCCACAAATGTTTGTTTCGGAGTTTGGGTGTTTTCTATGTATATTATTATATTATGTATGTATTTAGAAATATATTAAGTATGTTTATCAGTTGTCTAGATCCCATAGCACAAGCTTATAGCTTAGTTTGGGCTAGATGACGTTGTGTGCATGTTCAAAGATATTTATTTAATATTTTATTTTTATTTAATCAATTACATATTAACTTTGTTTGTTTGCTATTATGTTGGTGTACACCAAATATTTTTCTATCTTTTTTTTAATATATTTCGGTCGACAAATTGACGTCACCCGCCTGATGGTAAGCTGTGGCGACGTCTGGCGATTGTGGGCGACTCGCATAGTACACAGGAATACTATAGAGAGTGGCCCTTAACTTGACGACCCAGTAATGTGCCTCTTCACGATTCGCTTAAAGAACCCTGGGTTATATGTTGGAGGAAACACGTGGGCTGGCAGGGCGTTCCAAGCCACCATCATTCGGCAGAGAAACGAACGTTTAAAACGCTCGGTTCTCGCGAAGACGGTTTCCACGGTATGAGAGTGACATCTCTGCCCGGTACGCGTTGTTCGGGATCGGAAGGAAGAGGGTGGGATCTATCTATCTTTTTCTTTATAATATTAGTCTAACGGTATAGACTAACCTATACCCCAGGGGCGAAGCTTCATAAGCTGAGGACTGCATGCCCGATATATGAGGTAACAAATACATAAAAAAATAAAGCAGTCGAATTGAGAACCTCCTCCATTTTTGAGGTTGGTTAAAAATCAAAGTTAAAAGCAGTCGAGATGAGAACCTCCTCCATTTTTGAGGTCGGTTAAAAATCAAAGTTAAAAGCAGTCGAATTGAGAACCTCCATTTTTGAGGTCGGGTAAAAATCAAAGTTAAATTACAACTGATTTTTTCTATTTAATTTCATGCGCTATTATCACTTCAGGCATAATTGTTCGCGGTGGCTAACGTAGTTTTTTATTATATCGGCTACAGAGTGAATAATATCGTTTTGAATTGTAGGTGATAAATAACTCGGCCCGGGTTTGTCGCTTTGTTGATGTTGCATAATGCTTTTCCAAAACGCTATCATATTTCGATAATAATGAAACTAATTCTAAAAAGTTACCTCTATTTAATGAATCTTTGGACTCGTCATGTCCTCTAAAAGGCAATACAAGTCTTTGAAAAATACTACGGTTTTGGTCAACTTGCTGATTGTGTTTTGAAATTTCTTCAGCAAATTGGCGTGACAAGTGAGTTTTACTTACTTTATAGCACCTCAAATCATCACAAGGCACAATTTCTTCCATATTTAACACTAAAATTAACTAATTCACAACTTTTAAACAATAAAAAACAATTTTGAAATAATCACCCACTCTAAAAAGCAAATTACTACCCGAAACTGAAGTAAACAAACGCGAACATAGCATAGGTAGGTCGCCACTCGCCATGCAACCGATGTGCGACGAACTTCAGAGCAAAACCAGGCTTTTTGGCAGGCAGATTTTGCTATAACAACCTACTAAATGTTGTGGTATGCTAGCGAAAATATCCATAGGTGTGAAAGAGAAAATGCAAGCCCGATTATAACGGGCATGCATTGCGTCTACTTACAACTTGTGAGTACGACTACGAGATGGCATCCGCGCGCTCAACACCGTACAGAGTACACGTACAGAGAACGGTTAGTCGGTATAGGAGAATAGGATACAATATTATTTTAGGGTCAATGGTACAATATTATTATTATATTATTTTGAAATGTTTTAGGGAATTCCGGGCTTATGGGAATGTATGGGACATTCGCCACTGCTATACCCGCGGTTCCGCCCGGAGTTTATCTGTTGTCAACATCTAAGCCTAAGTAATTTTCACCTGCTGACAAGATTAACAAATACCCCCCATGCCAGAAAGTAGCCAGCCTTTTGATCCTGAGAAGCATCGATCAGTGGATCAGCGATGTCTCTATAAAGATAGCGAGCGATCGGCCCCCATGGTCTCAACCCCAAACAGCTCATAATAATATACGTATTCGCTTGCTGATCCTCACAAAGTGACGGGGGCAGCAGCCGCACTTTTGCAACTGATGCTCTGATTGATTTCCCCCCACCCATTAAAAAAATTTCCCACTAAAAAAAATCTCTAAATAACAATAAAAAAATTGTATTAAATCAAGGAAAAGCCTCTCGCTACTTGTTTAAGTACCCATGGGGGCCCCCCATCCATGGCCAATGTGCGGCGAGACCATCTATAGACTTGAATACGCGCAGGACCATCGACCTCCATGATCGGTGCATGAGGACAACGGGCTAGCACCCCACCGTCCTTACAGAAGCAGGCTAGAAAAGAGCGTGTTGAGGGGCTTCACCCCGCTCACGCCTTCCCTCACCCACGAGGAATAAAACCTGACCCAAAAAATGCGGGGTAAAACCCGACCAACACGACAGAGGCCTATTGCGTCCTATACTATATTTTCCATAGTAGCAAAGACACATTCGTTTACGTAGATAGTAATTTGAAGTCTATTAGGTATTATTTCCTAATGTTACGTTTTGAGAATGTGTGACATTTTGCCAAAGATCAACACGTTGCCCAGGTCGCCCAATGTAGCAGATTTGAGAAAATGATATATCGCGAATATCTCGTTTTGCGTCATTTTGCGAATGTGGCATGTTCCGCTGCCGTGTCAGTAGCACTGGATGAGTGTTGAAATGTGGTTTTCATAAAATCCTTTGTCAACTACTTAAGAGACACAGAAGTAATTGTATGTATTGTGTATATGATGACAAACCTAGGAATGAGACTCGTACATACATACCACGCCTATTTCTCCGAAGGGGAAACAGAAGTGAACTTACACACATCTTCCAATAACGATGCTGGTCTCATGTATTTTTCTAGAAAGAAAGAAAGAATTCTTTATTACCTACACATTCTACAGTGTTACTTTTTCGTTGTGCGTGTTAAAAATAAAAGTAAACAATTCTTTTTAAAAACAAGCTTTTATTGAAATGCGCTAAAAATACCAAAATAAACTTTAACTTTTAACCTTTTTAACGCGTGATGTCGTGACCAAGGGAACTAGGGATTCATTTTTATTGTACTTTATTATAAATTGGAAAGACATTGGTACTTTTGTATTGTATAACAAAGAGAATGGAAAACTTGTGAAACGATTTCGAAGATTATTTTTAACACATTTGTTACACATTCATGTTAGAGCACTTTTCCTGTCATGCGTTTTCTCACCGGCGCGGCGTGCGGATCTCGTCCGCAGTGCGTGTGGATGTCAACGTCAAATCAGTTCGCGACTAGCCCGTTACCATAGCAACCTGCCTGCGATGACCCGCGCGACATGAAACGCATTACATTAGTGTATGTAATTTGACATTGACCTCGACACGCATTGCGGACGAGATCCGCTCGCTGATGGAAAACCGGTTGTCCGCATGCGGGCCTTATGACATTAACTTACATGTCTGGTTTACACGTATAAAAATGGCAGGTAGTTACATCAATTTGAACTAAATGTTTAGCGACTTATTGAGCGGAGTTTACGAAGCTCTTTTTTAGACGACTCGTATATTTCGTTCGTGATTGAACTCCTCCTAAACGACTCGACCGATCTTTTTGAAATTTGACATGGTCATAGTGACCATCACCGTGAGTGTATATATCTGAATTCATAAAGATCGGTCCAGTCGTTTAGGAGTTCGACCCGGATCGACAAACTCAGCTCAATTATTGCAACAGCAGAATGCATTGCATACCTAGTTATTAAGCATTAAACAATTAATTAAATAAATAAATAAATATGTTAGGACAATTTACACAACGCCATCTAGTCTCAAACTAAGCAGAGCTTGTGATATGAGTACTAGATAAACTGATATAAATACTTATATACATTTTTTTTGTAAATACATACATATTATACATAGGAAACACCCAGACTTCGGCACAAACGTATCTATCTTCACACAAAGTTTGTCCCGACCGGGAATCGAACCCGAGACTCCGGCGTCGAAAGCAGATGCACTACCGACTACGCCACCGAAGCAGTCAGATTAGTTACAATTTATAGTGTATAGGCACAATTTAGTTACAATTATGATTAAGTGCGCAAGTAAATAAGTATAGTCTGGCCACACTTTGCAAAAACTTAAGAATGGTTTATTTAAAAAATAAGGGTATGGTATCCCTATGTTTATAACCCCAATGTCACAATTTTATTGTGCAGTCTTGATACTTTGATTTTTTCTTTGTGAATCAGATACTTCCAAATAGTTTTTTAATTATATTTCTGGTTCTAAAGTAAACATTTATTACTTAAAGTGTATATTTAGGTATTTAATTATGGAACTTTAAAGGAACTGTTAATAAAACATGTTTCTCTGCTACCATTACACTGGTTATTGTAGCTTCTCTCAAGTCTAGGTCTAGGAGTAGCTTTATTAATGTTCGTAGTGTAAGTTAACTTTGCAAAGGAAGCATCCCCACAAAAAGACTACTGTAGCCACATGTGAAAAGGATTCTACGGTACGTTAAAAACACGTATTCCTATGGAATCAAATACGACCGCCATAATAGATACTTGAGGGATTAAGTGATGAAGACACGGAGGAAATTGAGAGACAAGCCTATCTACTACAGGCGTGGCCTGCCGGTATGCAGGAGGTGCAGGCGTGATAATGATGTCACCGGTGGATGACAAAATATTTACTTGATTTTATCATAAACCTAAGATCCAGGTTTTGGATCAAAAACCTAAAAATAAATGTTTTTTGAAAAAAAAATGGTAATTTAAATAATAATAATTAAGATTTTAGATAATAAATTATAATTCAAAATTCTGTGTTAAAACTGTTGATGAAAGCTTCACAATGAAAGTCATAGACACTAGTCTTTCTGTGGGGTTGCCACTTCATTCCTTTGCAAAGTTAGCGTGGCCACTATAGATTAGAATTTTTGCTATATTCCTATTACTAGATAGGTTCCCGATTCAACAGTTGGGTTGAAAACCCTAAAGAACGGTCACATATTTTACACTATAATACAAAAAAATAATAAAACTGCAAAAATAACTGATAACTTTCCACAGAAGATAACAATACAGAGGTACAACTATGAACCAATGGAGTAGACCTAAAACTTGTTGTTTCTTGTATCCCACATCACTTTTATTCATACCATCTTTGATTACATACTTCCTAACTCCTAAGAGCCACATTAGTAAGAAATCTTCGAAATCTATACTACCTACATCGAAATTATATATTTTTTTGTCAGTTTCACTCATTCTGTTACGCATTGAGATAAGATTGTCATTTCCAAATATCCATTCGTAGTTGAAAAAATCGTAGACACTTGTTAATTTATCCAGCAATTTATATACTCCAACGACACTGCAAAAAAAAATATAGAAATTATTTGTAAGGTTACACAGAGTTTTTACTTCCTGTGGTCAACTACCTCACTTGTACGCCTTCACAAAATACAAAGGTACAACAAACAATCTCAAGTGTGTATTTCACTTTTTAGAGTTCTGTAGTTCAAGTCTCGGAACCCTTACAGTGTCGTCATCTCAGTCCGTCTATCCTCGGCTTTTCTCCCACAAGGTTAGTGCTAGAATGGCATTGTTCCAATGGCTCCAGGAGCGGGACCACAGGTCTGCGTCTCGAGAAATCAAGGACCAGCGGTCCCAACTCTACCAGAATCTCATGGAAACATGGAGGATGCGGCTTGAGCAACAAAAGTGGGGAACCACTATCATTGCGACGACGGTGAGAACGGTCATGGACGAGTGGCTGCAGAGGCAGCAAGGTGACCTCAGGTATCGTGCGACGCAGATAGTTACCGGGCATGGATGCTTCGGTAGCTATCTATTTCGCATCCATCGTGAAGTCACACCCCAGTGTCATCACTGCGCGGTTTCTGACGACGACACCACACTCCACACGTTGGTGAAGTGCTCAGTGTGGGCGAGTCGGCGCTGGGACCTCGTAGTAGGTCTGGGCGTGGATACCCTCTCGGTGGAGACCATGCTTCAAGCCATGGTCTCCAGCGGGAGTGGGTGGAACGCGGTCGTGTACTTCTGCAAGCATGCCAAGCACAAAGAAGCTAGGGTACATTAGCGGGTACAGTGGGTACACTCCAAATTGCTTGAAGTATAGGAAGCGATTGGTTACCATTAGGTATGGATTCTACGCGGGTGGAGCTACAATCATGAACTATTCTTTTTTTTTGAGTTTTGCGCGCGCGCGGGCCGCTCCTACGTCTGTTGCCAAGGGCCTCTGGGGAACACACAAGGATCATGAACTGTTCTTCAATGAAAAAAAATGCTTTAATTAGTAGATAGGTACTTACGATTTGAAAGGTTTTGGCTCTTTTCCAATAATTTTCAAGACAACTTCAATAATATAAGCTGGTAAATAGTGAAACAGAAATGATGTCAATTTGTATACATATATATATTGTGTAGGATATACACAACAATAATATACAGCTTTATCTGTAGCATACCGTACGTGTTTCCTCAATTGATCATACAATTCTAAAAAAAAACATTTTTATAAAAAAAAACACATTGTCACTGTGTTTGTAAAATATACGGAACAGAGCAACTGCTTCTTACTTAGTGCAACGCACGTTGTATAATTGTAATTTTGCGCGTTGTTAGGGAGCTGTTTGCTCTATTTCGTTTATTTACTCTGTGCTCTGGGAATACCGTAGATGTCAAAAGTTCAACAATTACGTTCGTGTATATTTGGAAATTCGTTACTGCCATCTATGCTTTATTTGTAGGTATTACTATTTCGTCGGTCAGTAGTGGACGGCGTTAGATTGTTGCTGATGATAATTAAACGTGTATCTACTCGTATGTATATGTATAATTATGTTACCGGCAATCTTTATATTCTATATTTATATATCCTATACCTATGTAATATATAGAATACCTAAAAAGAGTAGGTAATGTATAAAATATGATTTATTTTATACTTTGCCTAGATATCCATACAATACCAAATGCGCAGCCAGCTGGTAATGTATGTTAAAGACGAGAGTAAATCTAGAATTACTACTTTTACTAATTACTACTCGTATAATACACACACACAAATATCACGCCTATATCCCGAAGGGGTAGGCAGAGGTGCATTACACACCCACAGTTTGCCAGTCTTTTTAGTCCCACGTAATAGGAGGCAAGCCTATTGGTGTCACCGGGCACATTTATAATGGGTTATGTCCAAAATAGCCGAATGAATTTAATTAAAAGTAGCAGCTATATTGTAATTTTGAAAAAAAATTGAATCCCGTTAAGTACCTTGCGATGAAATGTTGATGAAAGGCAACAAAATCTTACGTGTCTGCCGCTATGGCACAGCCAATTACAGTCCTGGGCGTCTCGGACTATTATTATAATAACTACAGTAATATCAGTAATCTTTTTTTTTTTAATTTGTTTTTGGACATTCTCACACAACGTCATCTAGCCCAAACTAAGCTACAAGCTTATGCTATGGGATCTAGACAACTGATAAACATACTTATATATTTCTAAATAAGTACATACATACTATACATAGAAAACACCCAAACTCAGAAACAAACATTTGTGGATCACACAAATATTTGATTCGACTCGGGAATCGAACCCGAGACACCGGAGTCGAAAGCCGATGCACTACCGACCACGCCACCGAAGCAGTCAAATCGCTAGACAAATACGTTTTAGATTATGTTTCTTTTTGTTTCATGCAGCAGTTTTTAGGTTATGATTATTATTTTGTTTTTTCCAGTATTAACGCGTCTGTACGGCCTGTCATACTCTTCAGGGCTCGTGCCGGAGGTCTGGAAGGAGGCGAACGTACAACCGATCCCCAAGAAAGGGGATCGGTCCGATCCAGGCAACTATCGACCCATAGCTGTCACCTCAGTCATTTGCAAGGTGCTTGAGCTCCTTATAAATAAGCAGCTCATGCAATTCCTAGAGGATCACTCGCTAATCAATGATCGACAATACGGCTTCAGGCCAAAGCGATCAACGGGTGATCTTCTGGCATTCGTAACGCATGTCTGGGGTGGGGCTATGGAAAGGCACGGCGAGTCCTTGGCTATTAGCCTGGACATCGCCAAAGCCTTCGATAGGGTCTGGCATGCTTCGCTCCTTTCCAAGCTTCCGGCATATGGTCTACCTCCTCAACTGTGCAGCTGGATTGCCAGCTTTTTAAACGAGCGCCGAGTGCGGGTCCTCTGCGATGGCCAGGCTTCTCGCTTCTTGCAAGTGAATGCCGGGGTACCGCAGGGGTCCGTACTATCACCAACTCTCTTTCTTCTGCATATCAATGATATGCTATCCCTCGGGAACATTCATTGCTATGCAGATGACAGCACACTGCACGGGAGTTACTCGGTTCGTCCGCCGGCGGGGCGATCTGAGATTGAGGAGGAGAGACGACGACTCGTGGCTGATCTCGACCGTAACCTCGACAGTATCTCTCAATGGGGTACCGAGAACCTGGTCGAGTTCAATGCCCGCAAAACACAGGCGTGTGCATTTACTGCGAAGAAATCCCCTTTCCTTCCCCTACCCTCTCTTCAGAATGCATTATTACCAATGAAGGACAACCTTGATATCCTTGGCATAGACGTTCGTCGAGAGCTCAATAATAAAAACTACATCGAAAGATGTATAGGGCTAGCTTCGCGGAAACTAGGAATACTGAATAAGGTAAAGAGATTCTTTACACCGGACCAGAGGTGTCTGCTGTACAAGACGCAGATTAGACCCTGCGTCGAATACTGCTCTCACCTCTGGGACGGCTCCGCGAAGTATCTGCTGGACGCTCTCGACGCTATGCAGCGACGGGCTATCCGTATTATTGGTTGTCCGGAGGTAACGGGAAGCCTTGAGCCGCTAGCTCAGCGCCGAACAATAGCTTCCTTGGCCGCATTCTACCGTATTTACCACGGCGAGTGTTCTGAAGAGCTCTTCAATCTGATCCCACCCTCTTCCTTCCGATCCCGAACGACTCGTGCCGGGCAGGGATGCCACCCCCACACAGTGGATAGCATGTTCGCGAGAACCGAACGTTTTAAACGTTCGTTTCTCTGCCGAACGATAGTGGCCTGGAACGCCCTGCCTGTGCACGTGTTTCCTCCCACATATAATCCTGGGTTCTTTAAGCGGAGCGTGAAGAGGCACATCAGTAGGTCGTCAAGTTGAGGGCCCCTCTCAATAGTAATGTGTGCTGTGAGAGTGGCCCACAATCGCTAGACGTCGTCACGACTTACCACCAGGCGGGCGGCGTCAATTTGGCGAACAAAATATAAAAAAAAAAAAAAAAAAAAAAAAATCTCATTAATGCGGCAATGGTCGTTTTGCTCGAGTGGTGAACGGACTTCGTAAAATAAAACATGAAAACTTACTTGTATTAAAGTGGTTATTTGAATCAGATACTGTATAAATAGGTATATCTCTCTCTCCACTCTTCTTCCTCTCTCTAGCGTCCCATCCAGCTGCTATTATGGCGTTATTAACAAAGTCAACGGGGGTCAAGGCTAGTCCTACGAACTTCTTGTAATAAATAGTTCTTATCACTCCTACCATAATGGCTAGAATTACCTGTCGTAAAAGTCAAACTGTGTTTAATAAAAAAAAATGTGCTTAAGGTTACAATCGGTCGGTACCCCGCATGCGCGCTAACGACCAATGTAAACAGTTACTCGCATGCGGGCGCTATGGAATCTGTCCCAGTAATATCTCACACGCCGCATGTAGGCAAACGACCAATAAAAATGAGCCCTTTGCCTACCCGCTGTGACGTTGTGGGGTTTATTACTTGCCTTTCCTGGATAAACTCGGGATAAAGCCAAATGATCAAACTCACGACTACGATTTTATACATATTTTGTATCAAACAATCAGAATAAAAGGCCACGACTTAGGGTCGTAGATTCTAGATAATTCTAGGTTATAAGTCGCGCATGTCTGAGGCAAGTACTGTAATCAGTAAGCCACTTCACCTGGAGTTTCCTTGTCGCAGCGAGAGAGCGACTGACGTTCGTCGCTCGTATATATATAGGCCCGCCTTATCGCAGGGACGACGCATGAGGCGCGGGGCAGCCGGTATGACCGGTTTCACGTCACACCGCTGATACTTGTTTTTCGATTTCTGCGCATCAACGGTCAACGCTAGACTTACGTGCCGGTACCTATACCAATTAGCCCACAGCAAACCTGCGCTTGTGTTGGCCACGAGCAGGCTCGAGCATAGAGCGCCCTGTTATACGAAGGTTTGAAAACAGGTTTTTAAAAAACCACTTAAAACTTTGAAGGACCTTTAATAGAATAGGAAGGCCTTTATATAAAGATTAGGATACTGGGATCCTTAAGCAACCGCCCGAGAAGAGAGTTCAATACAGACTGAAGTGTCGCTCAGCTACCGAGCAGAGCGAGGGAGTGATAAATGAGAGTCAGCGTAAAATATGGTATCACGGCACTAAGGGTAGCATAGTATGGATATAACACCTCCCCCTTTAAGAGGAGACTTTGGGGTAAAATTTAAACAGTCTCTGTTAAATCCTGGTTCTGAGTGAAGCAATGGGTATGGGAGTATTTTCTTCCGCGTCGTGTCTGTCAGTCATGGCTATCATTTCTGGAGTAGGTTGGGGTGGTGTTCTGTTAAAGTTAAATTTAAATTGGAAGGGTTGGTTGCTGCCGGATTTACAAGATCTTTTAAAACATAAGTAACTTACAAATAAAAATATAAAAATTACAATAATAGCGACAGTAATAGAATAATGTGTCCCATATTTAACTATATGAGGGGTTTGTAGCTTTTCTAAATCATTAAAGAGATACTGTTATTTTATTTTATTTTCTTTATTAATGTTGTCTAAGTCTATGTTATTTAAGTGAATAGGGGGCACATCATTCGTTAAACTATCTAGTTTTAGCGAGTTACAACATGAGTCATTGATTAAATTAAAGTTTGGCATATGGTTTATAGGTGAAGTAATATTTAACACATTAAATTTTGGTATTAACGTGGTGCTCTTACAATATCCAATACAACTGTTTGGAATATGTAGTATTCCGGTACCTAGTATAGTTGTTTCTAGCATATTTGAATTTAAACAATCTATAGAAATTTTGTTACTGTCGGATTGTATGTAAATCCATTTATTATTTATCAACGGTTTCCAAATGTCCAGTTTTCCAAAAAGAGTTTTGGTTTCACATTGTTCGGGTTTTTGATTGTGCACTTTAGCTAGTAGTTCACTTTCACATGTAAGTTTTGCGTCGGTAGAATACACATTTTTTTCATTCACAAATATAGTCTCCAGGTCTTATAACTTTACACTGTTCTAAGGTATCTAAAACACAGTAGTGAGATTTGTCTTTGGTCATTGCTATATATCTAGAATTTGGAATGATTAAACTAAAGGAATTAGATTCTCTAACATTATGTGGAATGGGCAATGCAATACTATGGAACAATATATATTCTTTAGTGTTTACCAATGGCACTTGTAGTATGAACATTAACTTGTGGCTCTTGAAGTAACACGCTAACTTAGAAATACTTAAAATAAAGTGTACGGCATTAATGTCTAATGTAACAGGGAGTACGAGGTCACTTGATATGTGTCGGTAGTTATTGGCAAGCTCTCTATATAGTTGAGTTGGTGTTATGATTGACGGGTGCAACAAATTTTGACCGCTAAACAGAATAGCGTTAACTATGTCTTCCAATTGAAAAGATAAAGTAAGTATAGAGGTCTCTAATGCATTTAAAATTTCGTTAACGTTGCTGGCTAATTGGAGTCCATTTGTAATTTCTGAAATGTTTCCGATGTTAAAAGAGAGTTTGTCAATAGCTTCATTGTACATGATTTTTATTAAAACATGTTATTACAGAACTTGTAACTAGTATGTTTTCTTTCATCAGTGAAGTCAACTTATCTTCGCCGTACTGTAAGGAGTCTATAGCTTCGTCGTATCTAATTGCGTCGTCTTCGTTAAGGGTACCAAATATTTGTTTTAAAGCTGTTCCTATAACTCCGAACCATGCGCCGCGTTTGGTTCGGTTATCTACCAAGTGTGAAATCGAGTTAAATTCCTTGTTCAAATCATGAAAACGAGCTGTCAATGGTTGTAAGACATTGTGGCATTCTGCCATAACTTGTATGATTCGAGTTTGGTTGCATAAATATTCAGAGGTTTTTAAGGCAGTTTCAATGTTGTGTATGTGTGGTTCAAAGTGTGAAATATCGATAGGAATCAATATTTTTAATTGTACATTATTAATTTTAAGTTTACCAAGATGATCGAAATACAGCCCAGAGCTTGAAGTAATCGGCTGGACGAAGTCTTGAGGGGATTGACCTCGAACAAGACTGGAATTAATAACTAGTGTTAAAAGTAAGGTAAGATATCTCTTAATAGTATTACTAGCATAAGGTAAGTTAACTTTAATACTAATCTAATTTATTTACAGATCTACGGCGACGTCAGCGGGTTTCACTTGGTCAAAGTGATGGGTGACATGACGTCGGTTAATGAGTAAGGTAAGTGTATTATTGCCATTTATTTTGACAATCTTATATGGCCCTTTCCAAATAGGGGAAAGTGCTTTGCGTAGTCGCAAATGGTTTTTTAAGTAAACGTAATCGCCGGCCTTGTAGGTAGTCGGACGGGTACGGGTATCGTAATACCTTTTGGAAGATTCTTTAGATTTCCTTATAAATTCAAGGGCTTTTTCTTTAGAGTATTTCAGTCTACTCTGTAACATACGAACATAATCTGGATATGTCGCACCGGTAGGTTCGGTGAACACAGAGTTTGGAATAAATGGTTTGGTACCAAACATTAATTCATAAGGTGTGTAATGTGTAGTGGAATGTATGGTTGTATTGTAGACGAGCATGGCTGTGTAAACGTAACGAGGCCAGTTCGTCTGTTCTTCATTAATGTAGGATTTAAGATATTACTTGAGAGTCGAGTGACTTCTCTCTAAAGCTCCTTGGGTCTGCGGGTGGTACGGAGAAGACCAAAGGTTTTTTATTTTCAGGAACTCGCAAGTCTTTTTAAAGAGATCTGCAGTGAAGTTAGTGCCTTGGTCGGTAAGTATTGTTTTTGGGATGCCAAAAATAGATATATAATGGAGGAGACACTCGGAAGTTTCTTCTGCTGTTGTACTGCGGATTGGATATGCAGAGGAGAATTTTGTAAGGTCGTCTTGTATAGTTAAGATATACTTGAGTTTCGCTGGACCAGCTTCGGGAAGAGGACCAACGACATCGAGGGATATTCTCTGGAAAGGTTCTGTTGATGTGGTGGTTATCTGCATGGGTGAACGATTTATTTTTCTAAGAGCTTTATTCTCTTGGCAGGATTTGCATTGTTTTACATAGGATTCAATATCGCTACGCATTCCTTTCCAGTAAAATCTTTCTTTAATTCTACTATACATTCGGTTAGAACCGAGATGACCTGCAATTGGTATGTCGTGATTGTTGGCAAGAATTTTCTTTATTTCGGTTGGAGTTGGATATAGGACGTTATTATGATATATCTTAATTAAGATATTGGTGTTGTGAAAGAGGTAAGCAAGGATGTTGTGAATTTTAATAAACGAGTGTTTCTCGAATGGATTTCTTAGTTCTGAAATGCCTATTTCAGAGGCATTGTCGTAGTGGGTCAGTTGATTCCTGATAGTCCTTAGTGTAGTATATATTTCAGGATATGACGTTTCATCAAAATAATGTACCTTCGTGAATAATAAGTAAATAACTTTATTATCGCGTTGTATTTTTTGGAAGGAAAAAAGTTCTTTTTCAGAGTTCAGCACCAGAGTACTTGTTTCAGGATCGTTTAGAATATCTTGGATATAAGGGTTGGATTCATCTAGGTCAATGGAAGTAGGTATAAGGATAATGTTCGATGAACATTTCATTAAATTTTCGTTATGCTCTTCTATCTGTGTATTGAAGGATCGGTTTTTGTCTGTTATGGTTTTCAGGAAATTACTATAGTCGTCACTGGTAGAATTAGAGTTGGAGCTTGTCGATGGTTGAGGATGTTCGGAAGGCTGAGGTAGTTCTTCTGTGATTTCATCTGTCTGGATGTCGGGGACAGCTAATGGCGAGTCAAGGTCGGATAGAGGAACGAGGTTTTCCGCGTCAATATCAATATTATCTGGATCTGGATGGGATAGAGGTAAGTCATCTAGGTTAAAGGAAGGTGGGGTAAGTATTAGATCTTCTAGGTCACTATCTAGCTCACGAATAGGTTCTGGGTTTTCGTGTTGAACCGGATTTACGGGGAAACGCGATAGGGCGTCGGCGTTAACGTTGATTTTACCCTTTTTGTATTGGATATCATATTCGAATTCCTCTAAACGTTATTTTATTTTTTATTTTATTTTTATTTTAGGTTTTCGTACCGAAAATTATAGCGAGGCATTCTTTTTCTGTGACACTGTAGTTACATTCTGCTTTATTTAGTGTACGTGAGGCATAGGCTATAGGGCGGTCCTGTCCAACAGGGCCCTGGGACAGTATTGCTGATATGGCATAATTAGAGGCATCGCAGGTTAAGAGGAATGGTTGAGTAAAATCTGGATATGCAAGGATTGGAGCTGATACGAGTCTGGTTTTTAGGGTTTCGAAAGCAAGTTGTTGTTCATTTTGCCAGTTGAACGGTGTATCCTTTTTTAACAAGGATGTAAGGGGTTTGGCCATCTTGGCGAAGTTGGGGATGAATCTCCTGTAATAGGATACGAGACCCAAGAACGATTTGATGTCTTTGGGCGATTTTGGAATAGGAAATTTGGTTACGACTTTGGTTTTATCAGGGTTTGGTTTAACCCCGTCTTCACTAATGATGTGTCCTAGATACACAACTTCTTTACGAAGAAATTCACATTTTTCTGGCTGTAGTTTAAGGTTAAATTGGCGGAGCCTGTCAAAGACAGTTTTAAGGTTACTGATTTGGGAAATTAAGTCATGGGAGTATATAACAATGTCGTCCAAGTAGACGAAACAGCGTGTCCCTTGGAGACCTGAAAGGCAGCTGTTCATCAGCTTCTGGAACGTGCTGGGCGCGTTCCTGAACCAAAAGGCATTCGGGTAAACTGGAAATGGCCCTGGGGCACTGAAAACGCTGTTTTGGGAGCGTCCTCTGAGGATATTTGGATTTGGTGGAACCCACTAGTGAGGTCCAAAGTCGAAAAATATTTACTATTTCCCAACTGGTCGAGGATTTCGGAAATTTGTGGGATAGGGTAGGTTTCCCCTATGGTTATATCGTTGAGTTTATGGTAATCTATGACTATGCGCCATTTAAGTCTACCTTCAGAGTCTGCTTTTTTGGGAACCACCCATATCGGTGAGCTCCATGGTGAAAAGGAAGGTTCTATAATGTTCTGATCAAGCATCTTACTGATTTGTACTTCTACTTCCTTCTTGTGGCACTCAGGGAACCTGTATGATTTGGTATGGACAGGAGTGTCGGTTGTAGTCTTGATTTTATGGTTAAAAGCAGGGGTGTAGGTTAGCTGATCATCTTGCAAATGGAAGATATCTGAATATTGGCTACAGAGTTCTATAAGGGCGTCGGATTCTTCGAGATTCAGGTGATCCATTCGTAATGTTTCTATTACTTTGTCGGTTCGTGCTCGCGTATTTCTAGTGTCGTTAACCAAACGATAGGCATTGGGATAAAGAGGTGTAACATTTAGATTTAAGTTGGATTTGATGGTGAGTGGGGATTCAGATATGTTGGCGACAGTGATGTTAACGCGATTATTGTCCTTAACTTTGACAATACAATTAGAAATTAGTAGGCTATTGGAAAAACATTGGTCGTTGATTATGACTCCTTCAGTAAGGTCAGTCGGTTGGATAGAACACTCGATCACAGATTCAGTACGAGGTGGTATTACATAGAAGGGTTCGGAGAAATTTAATTTTATTTCCAGGTTTCTTATCTTCAGGATGTCGTGAGTATAGTCAATTCTGCAGCCATACTGGGTTAGGAAATCGGTACCAATTATACCATCGTAGGGTAAACTAATATTCCTTACTACATGGAATTTATGTAGCATGGTTTTGTTTTTGATTATCCTCAAATCAAGTTGAAGATGACCTTCTGTCGATGTTGGTTCATCGCCAGGGTCTATGCCTTTCAACTTGATTGGCTCTTTTACTAGGGTTAGCTTTCTGTAGATACTGGATTCTTTTATAAGACATATGGCGGAGCCGGAGTCCACCAATAAGGATAAAGGGATATCTGACACTTGTGTATGTACTAGGATGTGTGGCAACAACCTCTTAGTTGTGTCCAGGTTTATTTCGTATATAGTTTTAGAGGCGCTTATTTGGGGCTGGTTACCCTTGTGACCTATGGGATTAGAGGAAGAGGCACTTATTTGGGGCTGGTTACCCTTGTGGCCTATGGGTTTAGAAGAAGAGGCACTTATTTGGGGCTGGTTACCCTTGTGGCCTATGGGTTTAGAAGAAGAGGCACTTATTTGGGGCTGGTTACCCTTGTGGCCTATGGGTTTAGAAGAAGAGGCGCTTATTTGGGGCTGGTTACCCTTGAGACCTATAGGTTTAGAAGAAGAGGCACTTATTTGGGGCTGGTTACCCTTGTGGCCTATGGGTTTAGAAGAAGAGGCACTTATTTGGGGCTGGTTACCCTTGTGGCCTATGGGTTTGGAAAGGGTGTCATTGGCATGTAAGAGTATAGCAGGTCGTTGTTGAGGCTTGGGTTCCACGAGACACCTCCGTGGACCCATTATTCGTTTAAATTATCTTCCTGGTGTTGGGGATCGTCCAAATCTGGTAATCGAGGTTCGGAGTTATCCGGGTTCTCGTTGGAAGTGCAATTTACGCGGACAAACTTGTTTCGGAATTGATCTGGATTTGGACGTTGGAATTGGGAAGATTGCGGAAGTTTGAATTTATTGTTATTAAATTCTCGTTTTCGGCAGTTCTCTAGAACGTGACCTGGGATTTTGCAATATCGGCAAATTATGTTAGAAGAGCTCTTGGACGTGTCGGGCTTGGATTTTATTTGGTTGCTACTTTTCGGGTCCGTTTGTGGACGCTTATATAATGTTAGTTGAATTCGTTCTTCCGACACAGCCACGTTGATAGCTTCGTTCAGAGTTTTAGGAGACCTACATCTTACAATATTCGAAATACGAGGAAGTAATCCCATTAAGAAATGATGGAGGGCTAGGTCCTCCATGGCCGCGGTACGGCCGGATAATTCTTTTACTTTAGTATTGGATAATGATATTTCGGTCAGAAGTTGTGAAAGGTAAGTTTCTACGCGTAATGCATACTGACTAACATTCTCCTGCGGACCTCGTCTGCTCTCTTGGAGGTCCGTTAGAAGGTGCGAGTAATGTTTACGTTCACTGAATTGGGTCTTTAGGAACTATTTTAGTTGTTCCCAAGATGTGAAATCTTTAATGGAACAAGCATTTTCCGCTCTCCCATTTAACTGGCTAAGGATAAATTTGAATAAAATTGGTTTTTTACTTTCTGACGCAAGGTCGTAGGCATTATCGCAATTTACTAGGAACGAGTTTAGCGTCTCTCGTTTCCCATCATATGGTTTAACAAACTTGAACAAGGTGTTTAGTTCGATTTCGCTCATCGTAAAGGTTGCTCTGGTAACACGAGGGGATAAAGTAGGTGACTTCACCGGTTCTTCACAGGGTTCTGGGATGTTTAATTTTAAATTCTTTCTCTTCTTTCAACTTTCCTAGCATAATAAGGCACAGAACACAAATACAAAGCTTAAAATAGTATTTAAAATCACACTACGACATTAAAATTTTAAAATGGGATTAGTAATAAAAAGGTTGAGAATCTCTGACTTCTCAGTTCAAGACAAAACAATGACCAAAGACTCACAATAATGTGTGGGCGACGATGACGATAACGGCGACCGGGAGCATTCCGATTGATAAGACTGTGCTCTTGTGCACTGGGAAGCGACGAAATGATTTCACGTAGAGTAGGTATACTCGATGACCTCGGATGATTTTGGATGATTTCGATTTTATTCTTCTGACTTTTACTCGGCGTTAGGACGAGATGTAGGTAAGTATATTCTTTGCAGGATTTTTTTTCACAGGATAATTTCAAGGTTCACGATAGGACACGGCGCCTGCGTGTTTCGCTACGGGTTTGGATTCACGTAAGTATCACGGATATCACTGGAAAACACTGGGTTACACTTCACCACAAATGTTGGATTTTTATTTAACACTAACTAGGTTTCTTCGAAAGGGTACAGCGCGTCTGTAGCGGTTGTCGACACTGGAATTTTCGGATCCCACCGCTGCCACCAAAATGTTATACGAAGGTTTGAAAACAGGTTTTTAAAAAAACACTTAAAACTTTGAAGGACCTTTAATAGAATAGGAAGGCCTTTATATAAAGATTAGGATACTGGGATCCTTAAGCAACCACCCGAGAAGAGAGTTCAATACAGACTGAAGTGTCGCTCAGCTACCGAGCAGAGCGAGGGAGTGATAAATGAGAGTCAGCGTAAAATATGGTATCACGGCACTAAGGGTAGCATAGTATGGATATAACAGCCCGCTCTTGGTTTTGTATTGGATAAGTGGCCCTGAAAACGTACCTACCTATTTGTATCTAATAATTTATTCAGTGCGTACTAATCAATATAATTTATACTTTCGATTGTTGGCACTTGGTGCAACTTATAGGTACTCGTAGTAATGGTAGGTAGGTACCTAATACGAGGGGATTGAAAAGTAGTCGGCCTAACACTGATCCATTTAGTTCTAAAAATCAAATCTTCCTACATTATTTAGTTCAGTTCAGACCTGATAATTGTGTGAAGTTTGAAACGTGTGCGATAATCAGTTTTAATTTTATAAATTTATTAACAAAGCAATCTGACATCTTTTCCGCAAATGGAGCAAATCGAGCGGCGTGCTGTCATTAAGTACCTCCATAAGAAGGGGCTGTCATCAAAAGCCATCCATGATGATATGGTCAATACATTAGGGGAATGCGCTCTTTCATATTCATCCGTCAAAAAATGCATAGCAGAATTCAAGCGTGGTAGAGAGAGTGTGAAAGACGAACCCCGCTCTGGAAGGCCTTCGACGTCCACTACTGACGAAAATGTAAAAAAATACTCGACTTAATTATGGGAGACCGCAGATTGAAAATTAGAGAGATAGCCGAGATTATAGGCATCTCTTATGAACGTACTCAAAACATAATAGTCAACGTGTTGGGTTTCCACAAGGTGTCTGCGAGATGGGTTCCGCGACTGCTTTCAGTTGAGCAAAAAAGGATGCGATTGACTATTGCACGCGACTGTTTGGAGTTATTTGAAGCTGATGAATGTGATTTTTTGAATCGTTTTGTTACTATGGACGAAACATGGGTTCATTACTGTACACCGGAAACAAAACAACAATCAAAACAGTGGAAAAGACCTGGTTCACCACCCCACAAAAAGGCTAAGTAGATTTTGTCGGCAAGTAAGGTGATGGCTTCAGTATTCTGGGACTCGAAGGGTGTGATTATGGTTGATTATCTTGAAAGGGGTCAGACTATAAACTCTGATTATTACTGCACCTTACTACGTCGTTTACGAGAGGAAATAAAAGAAAAACGTCCAGGAATGATCAGAAGAAAAGTCTTGTTTCATCAAGATAACGCTCGTGTCTGTCCAATCAATGGCAGAAATTCAGAACTGTGGCTTAGAACTGTTACCGCATCCACCTTATTCACCTGATCTGGCACCATCAGACTTTTTTCTGTTTCCTAACCTAAAAAATCACTTGGGAGGTTAAAGATTTTTGACAAATGACGAGGTCAAAGCAGCAGTAGACGCATATTTTGACTCTAAGGAAGAATGATTTTTTTTCAACGGGCTAAATGCTTGGAAGGGAAGATGGCAAAAGTGCATTGAACTTGATGGTGATTACGTTGAAAAATAAAAATATATTTCATTTATTATGTGTTTATTTTCTTGGTTAGGTCACCAATCAAGACAATCTCAGTGGTTATCTAGACACGCGGCGGCGTGTCAAGCCAGAGTTCAAGCAAAGGAACTAGCTAGCCAGCGCCGAGTGTAATATTACACGAATCACTTGGTGCCACTTTTGACCCTTCTATAACTCAAAACCGCTTTAACGTAAACACATAAAACTACGTGTGTTTAATTATATCCATAAGGACATCTAGAAGCCCAAATTTCATGAAGCTAGCTCAAACGGTTATAAAGATATGAAGGTCAAAAAGTCCTAAATTTTAACACTGTCTGACTGACTGGCATATAGTACCTATTCTAACCTACTTCCAGATGACCTAGAAGGATGAAATTTGGAATCCAGCTCGGTAATTGTGTGTAAGCGTAGGAAAAAATCTAAAATTAAAAAAAAAAAAAAAAATAGGGGGGGGGTCCCCATACAATTTTTTTTTTATTGTAGCATTGGAAGTTGGAACCGTTACAAGCAGATATTTGAAACTACTTATCCCCATACATCGACACCTCTGGGTTCAATCGCAGTCCCGGGGAATAAAATGATAACTGCCATTATCTTGATTTTAATTTTATGTCATTTTTGAGATCTTTGAGTGTTAATACATCTACTTAATTATTTTTGTAATTTTCTTACAGTTATTTACAGTTACAAAAAATTACAATAGTATTCGAAGATTTAAGACAGGTCTAAAAGAACGGGAATAAAAGGATAATATAATATTATCAAAACGTATCCTCACTTGTTATTATGACAAATAGTAATACAATTATATTCTCGTAAAAAACAGATCTATTCTAGACTTAATATGATAAATGCATGTTATCATTTTATTCTTATTTAAAACCGTCCACTCGTTTCGTATAAAGACTTTAAGTCAAACGACTTAAGAAGTTCGAATCGATAAGATATTGTAATCCTCTTCCCGCACTTTACGTTTTATTGGAAAACTAAATTTATATCCTTTATAGAAAAAAAGTTTTGCAGCATTTATGAGAATAACATGATATTAAAGTATTACCATCATCACTCCCATCCCAAAAACTCGTAGAAGAAAATGATAAGTAACGAGTATCATATTTCTGTCTGATCGCGCTGAACGGAGAAATAAATGATAATTGACATTATGCAACTTTGATGATGATTCATTTACACTAACTTTTTATTCTTTAAATATCTTAATTTTAACAGGTGTTAGGCAAATTTAAAGAAATAAATAATAATAAATATTTTTGGACAATCTCACACAACGTCATCTAGTCCAAATTAAGCTAATATAAGCTTGTGTTATGGGATCTAGACGACTGATAAACATACTTATATATTTCTAAATACATACATATTATACATAGAAAATACCCAAACTTCGAAACAAACATTTGTGGATCACACAAATAATTTGAATCGACCCGGAATCGAAGCTGGGACCTCAGGGGCGGCAGTCGCATACTCATACCACTGAGCCACCGAGGCAGTCATTTGACTAAAACGATTCAAATGAAGAAAAAATTACGTTTTTAAAAACCCAACAATCACGCATCTATGTCCAGTATTTCCGGAGTAATCGTTGAAACTTGTTTTTTATTTTTCCTGAAAAGTTGTGTTTTTGTAGTTATCATTTTATTCTCCGGGGACGGCGGGCGTATAAACCATTTTGGTCAAAATGAGTTAAATACACCGTTTTGTTCAGTTTTTTTTTTCTCTATCGATCTGTACCTATATTTAAAATGTTCAAATTCGCAAATAAATGCTTTTACGACCCAATAAATTTAGGTCATACTGCCACAAAAAAGATAAAATATTAGTGTAACAGCGAAATTTTTCTTTTTTAAATTTTTAGTAAGACGTTATGACCAAGATTTTCACTAAGATTTTTACCAACCCGGGGCGTAAGATTTGCATTGATTGTAAATGGATTTTACGCCATGACGAGTAAATGTATTTCTTAAATGTAATTTAAAATTGAAGTCGTAAATCCAAACATTTAAATAACATATGGACGTATAAACCATATCCATTGAAAGAAGAAAGAAAATGCTTTTAATTTCCACACAGATACAGACACACAGAAATACAGAGAAGTACAGGGTAAGTACCTACACAAAAACAAAACATTAAAAATAAAATAAAAATAAACAAGCATAAAAATAAACAAGCATAAAACAAAATAAAATATAGTGAGTGAGAAGTGCCTTTGTGAAGGTAGGTACCCGTGAACCGCGCCAGTGCAGCCACCTTGTGCCTTATCTTTGTAAAAACTAGGCCCACTCTCAGCTTGATGCTGTTGGACAGCGTTGTTTTTCAGAGGGCCTAATGACGAGATGGCGCCCCCTCCCACAAATTAAAACTAAAATAAACAATAAAAAAATGATAGTATGATAATAAATAGAGAATATACATTAAATAAATAAATAAATAGATCATATTGCAAATAAACTGAACAAATAAAAATAAAAATGTGCACAACATGTATCAAATATAATAATATTAATAAATAAATAACAGCATACAACTGACCCCGTGCAACCATAGACAATACAATACAACACAACAATTGACGAACCGGCTAAATAAGATGCTGCCTATATTAAGGAATTTAGTTGTTGTTCCATTAAGTTCAAGCGTTTCAAATGCAAAACGAATGTCTTTTTTGTATTGCAAAAAGTTCCTTTGGTTTGGAAGTTAGCATGGATATACGTCTTAGAAAAAACCAATTTATGGTGTATACACTCCATGAAAATTGGATAAAAATTTACTACTTAGAGCTTATATCCATATTTGGTAAAAATAAGTTAAATTTACTGATGTAAAAGCACTTTGCACATTAACAGAATTATCTATTTATATAAAAATGAATCCGTATTTCCCTTGGTCACGCCATCACGCGTTATTTTTTTGTTGTGTTCGTAATTATCAGGAGAAGGATCTTATGGAAGAAAAAAAAAAGTTATGCAGAACATTAGAAAAATGAAAGCGGTACGAAGTTCGCCGGAACAGCTTGTGATTAATAAAAACAATCTCAATACTGTTAGTATGTGTCAGAATTCCATTAATAATAGTCTAGTTAATTATCTATATTTATTCTATATACCTATATATATATTCTAATTATCTATAATTAGATATATAATTATTAATTTCGTGTATATCGACCATAATTCAGAAGTTTGACTGTTATTCATGGAATTCTGACGCATTCTAACAGTATTGAGATTGTTTTTATTAATCATAATTCTATTGATGTGAAAAGTAAATAGTTTTTACAGCAAAAAAATCTACAGCTACGTGCTTTTACATCAGTAAATTGAACTTAATTTTACCAAAAATGGATATAAGCTGTAAGTTGTTAATTTTTATCCAAATTTCATCAAGGCGTATATCCATGCTAACTTCCAAACCAAAGGAGATAGATATGATTAAATGATTTAGCCTTCTACTTCCCCAAATTCTAAGAATCTTACTCCTTGGAATTTTTTACGTAACTTCTAAAATAAAAAAGTTATTATTTTTTTTCGGAAAATAAAATCGTTTTTTTGCTCTCCTGAAAAGTCGTGTTTCGGTTTATACGCCTATTGAACCCAGAGGTGTCGAAATGTATTATTATATTTGCTATTTATGTGTGCGTCGTCGGCGGCGCGCGGAAGCACATAATTATACACAGAACAGAAGTAAATCTACATAAAAGTGGTCCCAAGCCACACATAAACATAGGCACCGATTACGAATACCGATTTACTTATTTATTGTTTTGTTACATATATGTTCATCCTTATATTCCTGCATTTTAAAGCAATGAGTTTGCTTAGACTATTCTTTAAATATTAAGAAAGAAATTATTGACTGAGGGAGCGAAGCGACCGAAGGCTTTACCAATGAAGGACAACCTTGATATCCTTGGCATAGACGTTCGTCGAGAGCTCAATAATAAAAACTACATCGAAAGATGTATAGGGCTAGCTTCGCGGAAACTAGGAATACTGAATAAAGTAAAGCGATTCTTTACACCGGACCAGAGGTGTTTGCTGTACAAGACGCAGATTAGACCCTGCGTCGAATACTGCTCTCACCTCTGGGACGGCTCCGCGAATTATCTGCTGGACGCACTCGACGCTATGAAGCGACGGGCTATCCGTATTATAGATTGTCCGGAGGTAACGGGAAGCCTTAAGCCGCTAGCTCAGCGCCGAACAATAGCTTCCTTGGCCGCATTCTACCGTATTTACCACGGCGAGTGTTCTGAAGAGCTCTTCAATCTGATCCCACCCTCTTCCTTCCGATCCCGAACAACCCATGCCGGGCAGAGATGCCACTCCCACACAGTGGATAGCATGTTCGCGAGAACCGAACGTTTTAAACTTTCGTTTCTCTGCCGAACGATAGTGGCCAGGAACGCCCTGCCTGTGCACTTGTTTCCTCCCACATATAATCCTGGGTTCTTTAAGCGGAGCGTGAAGAGGCACATCAGTAGGTCGTCAAGTTGAGGGCCACTCTCTATAGTATTGTGTGCTGTGAGAGTGGCCCACAATCGCTAGACGTCGTCACGACTACCACCAGGCGGGCGGCGTCAATTTGGCGAACCAAATATATAAAAAAAAAACAAAAAAAAATCCATTTCAACTTGCAGACTGGGGAGAATTTCTTTCGTCTGTACCCATCTACGGGTTCTGTCAGATCATGTTTGAGGCCGTATTTATCAACCGATTAGCATGAAACTTTACACACATACTCCTTGCTTACAATGAATAACATTTGAATGATATTTTTTGGATTGGATGACAAATGAAAGAGTAATAAAGAAAATTTAAGAAGAAAAAGAATAAACAGAGCCGCTCCCGAAGTCTACGGTTCACAGAACCACTAGTCATACTAGAGCTGACTTTGTGTCAATGACTATGAATGTTCCCAGCCTAGACTTAGATATTAGACTTAAACATTAATGACTTGATAATACTCTATGCTCTGGACATGTACCAAATAAAGCCAGAAGTTATCACAGTGAAGATTGTGAGGGACGATGGTTCGTAGCATATTTACTGTACCGGTAAATATGGGAGGACCGGTTAGTTATTTCGCTATTGGAAATATTTAATATCAATATCAGTGTCTGCTGCGTAGTCGAATCCAGTCGCGATATAAACGACGGTGCATACTTTGGTATCTCTTAATAGAAGTCCTTAATGAAAGTGTAGGAGAAATAAAAAGGCATAACTATTCTTGTACTCCTTTTTTTTCTAATTACGGCCGCTCCTACGTCTATTGCTGGCCGTCTCTGGTGGAGATACCAGGAGGTATTTTCAGTGGCTCCCGGAAAAGAACACTCAGATGTTATAGTTACGTCATGTTTGTATTGCGGTTCATGACCTGGAGTAGACATCAAAAAAACTTAAGTCCTCCAGCTGAGTTTCTAATTCTTAAATAGTGTTATTTTTATTTTCTGTAATCTCAAAAGTTTTTGGGTTCTGGTGCAGATTTTACATTGATTTGTGGGTTGGCCATTTCGCTTTTCTACATAGATGTCTGGATATATTGTATACTCACCCCAGTAGGACCCATGATGGCGGCGGTGGGTTCAATCCAACCAGGAACAGGCTCACAATACGTAGAAATAACTGGAATTTAAAAAGTACACTACAACTCTTTTGTACTACCAGAGTTTATCAAAAAATACCTCAAACGAGTCTCATAGGCTAATAAAACATCACACACTCACATATCACGCCTATATCCCGAAGGGGTAGGCAAAGGTGCATTACACACCCACTTTTTGCCAGTATTTTTTTTTCCCCCGTAATAAGGGACAAGCCTATTGCCGTCACCGGGCACATTTGTAATAGGTTATTTCCGAAATAACCGAATGAATTTAATAAAAAGTAGCAGCTATATTGTAATAAAAAATTGAAACCCGTCGCCTCGCCATGAAAGGCAACAAAATCTTACGTGCCAGCCGCAGAGGTACAGTCAATTAAAGTGGATGTCTCGGACTAGATAGGTACTAATAAAACATACTCAACTGAAACTAAACTGGACTGGGTATTGAAAGTTACGTTCAATTACGGAATGGTTATTGAGATGGTCTATAATGGTGCTCGGTAAAGGCAATAGAATTGCCACTTGGCTGAATGTGTTCAGCCAAGCTCAGGCGTTGTTACGTGATGGGGCGAGACTATTGCCGTTACCGGAAGGATTTAAAAGCAAAAAAATAATTTATTACCTATAGGTGGCCTGACCACAGATATCGGTAAATTTTTACCACTGGTCCTGATTAACTCTTCAGCTACTGCTTTAGTATATGTATAGGTGTTAGGCCATCCTTGGATAAGACTAAAAATTGTAAAAAAAAATTCAAACTTATAAAGCCTGTTCAGCTATAATATCATAGCATATAGGTTAGGTATAGCAGCACGATAACGCGCGTCACTTACATTTAGAAACACATTCACATAGTACTGTACCTATTTTATTACTATAATAATAATAAACAAAAAAAAATTAAAAAAAAAACAAAAAAAGTTAGGTATAATTTAGTATTATGGTGCGTGATATTGTTTTGCTACAAGAGCTCGTTTTCTTATGCCATAATTTGGTCATTGCACTGGTAAAAAATGTGTTACTAAAGTGAATTGTGTGAGTGATTGAGTATGAGTAAACACCTCGGCGAAATGTATCGAGCGAACGGCAGGGGCGGCTGGCGGCGCAGCGTGCGAGTGAAACAAATACATGAATCAGTACGGCGCGAGCCACAGCGTCGAGCCGCAGTCACGGCGGCTAGGCCAGTGATTAAACAAGTTTAGTTGTTTTCGCCGCAAATAATGCACACCAAGATGTTTATTGCTGAAATACTAGCTAATTACTAATATAATCTCTTACTAATGAATCTAAACAAATTCTGGCGTACTCGTAATTTTTTTCTGGTTACATTCTGTATTTCTCGTATTTCTTGTGGAATTCTCAATCGATTCCTATTCAAAGCATGTACTCCACAATATTTTCCAAATAGGTATTAAGTCTTGAATCAAAAATCTATTACTTTCTAAGCAATATCGAGATATGTAACTTTGATAAAGACATTTAGCTCTCACGGCCTGGCCACGGGTTTCTAGGGGCGGGGGCGGCGGCGGCGGCGACTGCGGAAATTCGCGCATCTATTTTGCATGGCACGGGACACTCGCGTTCGCCGCCGCGACTTGTAAGAAAGTCTGAGAGTGAAATGTCTTTAGCAAACTTATCTCGTGGTCGTTTACATTACTATTGGTATTATCGGGATATTTACCATGTAACGTTGGTTTGAGTTTCCAATATTACACGGCGCTGTTGCAAGCGCAATGATCGCGGAAGAACCGGAGTACTGGCGGTGGATGTTGAAAAGGTTTAATAGGGATCAATATTTCTGTCTACCCCCTTCGAGTCCGTTTACTGCGCGTAACACCATTCAAGAATCAATCAAAGAATCAATTTCATTTATTCAGTTTAGGCACATAAAGAGCACATATGAAGGTCTAAATTTTACAATTTTATGTCAAGCACTATTATAAAAATACTAAATTAATTACATAAATAACCATTTGAAAATGATTCTTTCGCTGGTTCGGTAAGTTGGTTCTCCTGAGAAGATACCAGCAAGAAACTCAGGTAGATTATCCATTTTCTTTTTAATAATGTTTTGTTTACATTGTGTTACAATTTGTATTGTACGAGTGGCTAACAACAGCAGATTAGGGTGACCATGCATTATTATCATTAAGATATTCGTCTTCATTATAATAGCCTTTCTTCATCAAACGTTTTTTCACTACTATTTTAAACTTATTAAGAGGCATGTCAACCAAATCCTGCGGAATTTTATTAAATATTTTTATACATTTGCCTACAAACGAATTACCAACTTTATGAAGTCTAATTTTTGTCATTGCCAGTTTATTTTTATTTCTTGTATTATAATTATGGTTGTCGGATCTTTTTTTGAAGAGTTCTATGTTTTTCCGTACATATACGATGTTGTCGTAAACATATTGAGAAGCAACGGTTAAAATATTAATTTCTTTAAATAGTTCCTTCAGCGAGTCACGGGGTCCGAGTCTATAGATTGCTCGTATAGCTCGTTTCTGTAATATGAATATTGTCTCAATATCGGCAGCTGAGCCCCATAGCAGCAGACCATATAACATAACGCTATGAAAGTAGCCAAAATAAACTAATCGTGCCGTTTTTTCATCAGTCAGTGACCTTATATTTCTAACCGCATAGGCAGCCGAACTAAGTCTTCCTGCCAAGGCTGTGATATGAGAACCCCATTGCAGTTAGATAGTATCTAAAGTTATTCCAAGAAAAACTGTGGTATTGACTATTTGAACTAATTCATTATTCATAGTAATATGAGTATCCACCTGTCTAACATTGGGCATAGTAAATTTTACACATTTTGTTTTCTTCGCATTGAGCAGCAAGTTGTTACTTGTGAACCAATGCAGTATTTCCGAAAGGGTATTATTTACATCGTCAAGTACTACTTTTCGTCTATCACTTTCAAAATTAATGATATGTCATCAGCAAATAATACTATTTCACAAAGATTTTTAGTGAAGTAAGGTAGATCATTTACGTATATTAAGAATAAAAGGGGTCCTAATATCGACCCCTGGGGTACTCCCATGACTAATGAGGCGCCAGAAGAGTCGGTGCTATTAACGTTAACTTTTTGTACTCTATCAGTGAGGTAAGACTCCAGTAAGCCAAGTGAGCTGTGCGAAACACCATAATACCCTAATTTTAGTAACAAAGTCTCATGATCAAAAGCTTTTGATAGATCACAAAAGATACCAATGGCATCCTGCTTTTCCTCCCATGCATCAAATATGTGTTTCACAAGTGCAACTCCTGCATCCGTTGTGTTTCTGCCTTTAGTGAAACCAACCTGTTTGCTATGAAGTAACTTATGTAAAATGTGAAAGCAATTGATTAAATATTATTTTTTCAAAAAATTTACTCAGTGTTGGGAGTATGGAGATAGGTCGAAAATTTTAAGGATCACTTGTGTCTCCTGCTTTGAATAAAGGAATGATCTTACTGTACTTCATAAGATTAGGGAACTGATTTTCATCTATACATTTATTGAATATGAATGCAAGGTAAGGCGCAATAGCAGGAATTATTGTTTTTATTATATTGGTTGAAATGCCCCAAAGATCCTCAGTATTTTTTATATTCAGTTGTTTAAAAGTTTTAAGTATAGTGACAGAGTCAATATACTGAAAATCAAAGTTAACTCTACATTTATCAACACTAGATTTAAGAAGAGAATTGGCTACGTTTTTTGAAGAATTTAACTTATTTGTCGTTATAATTGGAACATTTGTGAAAAAAGATTCAAATGCATTGGCCACTGCAGAATCAGTTTTAATATGTCTATCATCTATTTTTAACTCGAAGGATCGATCACGTGACTTTGCTTTACAGGTTTCTTTGTTAATAATATTCCATATTGCCTTAGTTTTATTATCAGATTTTTCTATTTTAGCCCGTATATAATTAGATAGATAGCTATTGAACAAACTTTTTTGAACAGTTTGGAGTACTTTTTAATCCGTTCAATTACTTGTGGCTCATTAGTAGATGCCTTTGTCTCGTATAATTCATATAATTTCTTTCTACTTTTATAGATTCCAGGCGTAGCCCAATCACTAAATTTAATTTTGAATTGATTTACATTTATTGTTTTTTTTTGTGAATATGTTATTGCATTCGTATTTGATTACTCCGAACAAATCTCCGTAAAGATCATTCGGGTTTTTATCATTATTCAACTCCAAAAGACGTACTTTATTATTAATGTTTACTTTAAATTTTTCTAATCGATATTTTGTGATTGGTCTACATACAATATTTTTTGATGATGGAACATGTTGGTACTTAAATCTAGCTAACTGACCTGCATGATCTGAATTAATAAAATGTATTATTGAAAAAGCAATGGTAAGAAAAATATTTTTTACTTCAAGACTGTCTCAGAGAGAACAGCTGTGGCTGTTCTCTCTGAGACAGTCTTGATAATACCTCGTTTAGACGCGAAACAATTGTCGACGTTTTGTTGTCTTTTATAATTCTGCGGAAAACAATGCTATTACAAATTTAAAAAGTTTAAAACATTTTTTTTTTTAAATAATCTATTTACCATTGCTTTGTCATGGATTTTCGCCAAGTAACGCCTGGTTCCATCCAATATGTATTATTGATTTCTCATCTACATCGCTGTTAGAAAAAATATTGTCTAAGCAGGTAGCTGATGTGGCTGTGGTGCGAGTTGGTTCACAAAAGAGATTTTGTAAGGTAAAAGATTTAAAAAGGTTGAGGAACCTTAGCGCGTTCTGGGAGTTTTCTAAAATATTAATATTAAAATCGCCACATACCGCTACAGTCTTCTTACATTTACATACTTTTTTAAGGCTTATTTTTTTTTATTTATTTATTTATTTATAATTTTTGTACATACACACAAAAAAAATAAACAGAAACAGAAGTACAAAAGAATAAAGTGAGCATAGTACAAGGGCACTACTTATTCCTAAAGGAATCTCTTCCAGCAGGCCTGAGAGGAGAAGTAAGAGTTAAAAGGCTAAGTGTGTGCAGTGCAAGTAAAAAATAAACCTACATAAACTATGGGTGCTATAATATATACATAGATAAATATATACTGAGCTATATATACAATACTTACATATACTACCATATATAGCTAGGGTAAGGAGGACAGATAATGTGTTTTGACTTTACTTTTAAAGAGAGGAAGAGTTTTACAGCTTTGTATATCAGGGGGTAGTGAGTTCCACAGCCTGACCGCATGAACGGTAAAGGAATAGGAGTAGAAATCGGTTTTGTGGGAGGGAAAGTTTAGGCGGTACATGAGGTGAGATCTACAAGGAGTACCGGGAGTGTTCATGTAGGAGAACCGCTCCCGCAGGTAGGAAGGATAAGCCGGATTATGTAGGATATTATAAAGAAGACATAATATCCGAGTGTCTCTCCGAAGACGGATTGGGAGCCACTTGAGTTCCTTGCGAAATTGCGAAACATGATCATACTTACGTAGATTAAAAACAAAACGGATACATAAATTTTGCAAGCGCTCAAGCTTATTTAAAAGCTCCTCAGTAGCATCCAAATAGCAAGCATCCGCGTAGTCCAAAATAGGCTGAATTAGAGTCTGAGCAAGTGAGACCTTGATATCTAGGGGCAAAAAGCTCTGGAGGCATTTGAGCGTGTGGAAAGTGTAGTGCACCTTTTTGCTGACCTCGCCAACATGTGTCTCCCAGGATAAAGTGCTGTCCATTACCACGCCCAGATTTTTTGCAGTATTAGCGTACACGATTGGAGCACCATCCAGCAAGATAGGGGGAAGACCATTTCCATCCAGACCACCCCTCATCTGCCTGCTTCCAATGATCAGGGCCTGAGATTTAGTGGGATTTATTAAAAGACCGAAAGATTTTGCCCAGTTGCTAATGGCATTCAAGTCGTGATTAACGGCAGCAATAGCCGTTCTGTATTCATTCAGCGCAAAATGACGATACAGCTGCAAGTCGTCCGCATATAGATGGAAGTTAGAAGAGATTACTCGAACGACAGAGTTGATGAAAATGGAGAAAAGCAAAGGAGAAAGAACGCCACCTTGAAGTACACCGGCAATGAGGTCTCGCCAGTCTGAACGTAAGTCATCAAGGCGGACACACTGCGAGCGTCCGCGAAGGTATGAATCGAACCAGGCCACAGATTCCGTGGAAAAGTTAAGTGACTTAAGAATACCGATCAGGATATCGAAGTCCACGGAGTTGAACGCACTACTGAAATCCAGTAGCACTAATACAGTAAGAGATTTGTTCTCCATGGCCCAACGAATATCATCGGTAACCTTTAGAAGTGCTGTCACAGTGCTGTGACCTGGCCGAAACCCAGATTGAAGGGGACAGAGAAGATCATGTTGCGTTAGATGTCTAGATAATTGGCGATGCACTAGATGCTCAAGGACTTTGGATAAGAAAGGAAGGATGGAAATAGGGCGAAATTGGGACAAGAGTGTTGGATTTTGGGACTTGGGTAGTGGAATAATATGCGCTTGTTTCCAGGCGCGGGGGAAACAACCTGAGCACAGTGAGGAATTATATATATGGGTGAGGATGGGGAGTATGGCAGGAAGTATGGGAGAGAACATTTTTGTACATAACTCATCGTTACCTACAGCAGTAGAGGTGATCGACAGGAGCGACTTTTTTACATCGCTCTCGTCGACCGCAGCTAGCTTAAACGAAGGGGACACTGGTACCGGCAGAAGCGAGAGATCGTGCAAAGTACTAGACTTCACACCGGGGTCGAGAATGAGAGGGGGAAGTGAGAAATGTGCATTAAGAGCGGATAAGTCAATGTCATGGCTGTTTAAGTTAGGTGACTTGCCGATACCATTGGACTTGAGAAATTTCCAGAGTTTGGAGGAATTACGGGTGTCAAGAGACTTGTGAAAGTGGCGACGTTTGGCATCACGACACAGACGACCGCAGCGATTTCGCAATACCTTGAACTGAATGAAATTTACCTCTGTCGGGTGACGCTTGTACCTACGTTTGGCCTTGTCTCGACAAGCCATGTCTGCCTTGATCTCATCGGTGATCCACGGGGCCGGTGAGTGTTTCAATTTTATTCTACGTTTCGGCGCGTGCCGGTCGAAGAGAGCAGTAACTGTAGTGTTCAGGATGGTAACTTTCTGATCAACACTATCACTCTCATACACAGACGTCCAATCGATGTCCTTCGCGTCACGCTGCAATGCCCCCAGGTCCATACCCCCGTAATTCCGTGTCACCGAGAATACGGGCCTACGCTTAGGAGGACGGATAGAAAAAGATAAATAGAGAAGGCTTCTTCCATAATGGACTCAAACAAGTAGTAATCTCCAGATGATGGTCTATAGATGCTAATAATAACATATTGTTCTAGCTCTGCACATGATAGTTCAATATTTCGCTCACTTGTGAGTGCTACTACATCTTTTCTGTCTTTCGATTTTAATTTGTCATTAATTAAAATGAGTGACCCACCTCTTATAGCGGAATCTCTAGTAAACGCACTGATGATTTTATAATTATCAATATTAACTAAGAGTTCATGTTTTTTTAGCCAGTGTTCAGTTAAACAAGTACATGAATACACTTTTCATTCAAAAATAATTCTAGCTCTAACTCTTTGCCAGAAAAGCCTTCAATATTTTGATGAATAAAATTCATGAACATAGACTTTTCCTTTGTCCTTAAATTTAATTTGCTAGGGATTTCCTCTATTGTCCTACAACTAAGTTTAAATTATTGTCACCCTTATTTGGAACAGATTCCAAGGTCACAAGACAAACATTGTCATTTTCTGCTCAATAGAAGCAGATTGTTTAGCCAAGTTTTTGGCTGAATATTTAATAAATTATGATAGCGAAGATGCTATCTGTCTCCTAAAATATCTATTCAAATAGAATTTATCGTCCGTCAATAACAATTTATTTTCTAAATACATGTTTATGTCAATCAGATTGAATTTATTCGGATTATGAAATGTCAATGTATGTATTGTTTGATTTAGCTTATACCTAAGATTGTTTTCGGCCTGTGACAAGCCACGGCCATAAGAAAGTGTGACTAAAATAATATTTTTAACATCTAATAAGCTCTGTAATTCTAAACAATTTTCAATTACATTTCTGTCTGCATTTCCCCTATCTCCCACCAAAATTAAAAGTGTACAGTCGCTGTTTAAATTACAATTCTTAATATTTTTAACAATGTTAGAGTAAGTTAATCCCGGCATACAATAGTTAGTAACATTTTGTTCTAAATATGAACTTAGTAACCGGCCCATTGATTTCCCTAATTCATCACAAAACATCACTATTTCAGATTGTTTGTTAAAGTTACTACTGGGTTTCTTGTTTGACTCCAGTGAAGGGCTCATGTTTGAAGTCAGCGAGGACTTACGGCTGAGGACCAAGTAAATGATTGTTTGACTACCACTGGTCTCACTACACACTCGATTTTGTACACTACACCACAAACAATGCTTACTGTGTCCACTCGCGATTTCGTTTTGGGTTTGTCCCGGTTATTTTCGCAAACCACTGGATGCCATACGTTCTGCAATTGGAACCCATCGTCATGATTGAAATTTTGGTACTTTTCGATTTCAATCGTTTCTCTAATCAATCTAGGTTTACAGTTCTTCCGCGATCATGGCGCTTGTAACAGCACCGAAATATCGGAAACTCAAACCAACGTTACATGGTAAATAATATTCCGATAAGTCCAAAGGTAATATTCGGACTTCAGAACTGTTTTTAGTGCCATGATCACAGAAAATTGTAATTATAGTATAGCGGATTGAACGGAATAGTTTTGTTTTAGACTAAACTCTGTCGGTTTTTACCCCTTTTGTCTTAAGTTTATAACAAACTGTATCGTTCTTTCTTCCGTCTTTCTTACACTTTAGTGACGCGTGTTATCACTACTGTAACTACCAGAGACTTGTCTAGCTATTGCAATGGTCACTACTATGTTCGCACTAGTAACTCAGACAATAAACTCGTAATAACTAGAAGATTGCCGCGAGAGATATAGTTTTCTCGTTCCTGGTTCCCGTGGGAATACGTTACCCGGTGAAAAGTAACCTATGTTAGTCATAATGTAGATACATCAGTCAAAGAATTTTCAACATCGGATCATTAGTTACAGAGCCTGATCGCTTCAAACAAACAAACAATCAAATCTTTCCTCTTTAACTAGAGGACGCCAGCGGCTTCGCCCGCTTGACAAATTATATACACAAAAACCTACCTTGAGAACTACTCTATCCATTGGTGAAATCCGTTGCGTAGTTTTAATGATCTATGCATACATACAGACGGAGCAACTTCGTTTTATAACATGTAGTGATGATGATGTATTGGATTTCGTCATTAAACTTACTCTTTGCCCATACTGTTGAACTTTATCACATCCAACTCTTCAGCAAGAGATATCAAAAGATCAGGTCGTATTGGAGTTAGGTAGAACTGTTCAAGCACTTGGTTGTCAATACGCTCTGGAGTAGCATGTGAATATGCAGTAGATACATGGACGATTGTCCTGAAAAAAAAGAATAAAAAAAAAAAGAATAAAAAATTCTATACGTACAGCAATCCTATACTGATATGGCGTCGAGGTTCTACGTGCGGGAAGACGCATCATGGGCAAACCTTTTGTAAGGTGGACCGATGACATCGTAGAGGTCTCAGAAAGCGGCTGGATGTGGCAGCACAAGACAAAATGTTGTGGCGTTCGTTGAGGCGACCTATACCCAGCCGTGGTATGCGACCGCTATCTCTAAGATACCAGGTTATATTCCGGGTCGAATCAAAATATTAGTGTGATCCATTTTGTTTCGGAGTTTGGATGTTGTAAATATATTTATTGCGCAATATATACGTACTTATGTTTATCAATTAATTTGGGCTAGATGACGTTATGTGATAATATTAAAAAATATTTATTAATTATTTATTATTATTCATCACTAACCACACATACCACCACTAGTCCGAGACGCCCAGGACTTTAATTGGCTGTGGCTGACACGTAAGATTTTGTTGCCTTTCATCAACATTTCATCGCAAGGCATTTGTTTTTTTAATAATAGCAATAAGCTGTTGCAAGTTTTTATTAAATTAATTCGGATATTTTTGACATAACCTATTATAAATGTGGTGACGGCAATAAGCTTGCCTTCTGTTACGTGGGACTAAATACTGGCAAATAGTGGGTGTGTAATGCACCTCTGCCTACCCCTTCGGGGGTAGAAGCGTGATATGTGTGTGTAACCACACATTGGTAAATACAGAATATGTACTTACTTTAAATTAGGGCATTCCTTGGCAAGGAATAAAGCCTCTCTGGTGCCTCTAACATTAATAAATGTCGCTTCCTGAATTGGTGCCTCAAATTGTACTGTCGCTGCGGCATGGAAAATGGTGTCCACCTGAAAATTTAGTTAACACGAGCATTATCCACGAAGCCCGTACTTTTAAATATATACCTATTTCCTGAATTCCTCACGAGAGCACACTTTCGTTACAAGTGTGATCGGGTAAGCCGAACGAAAGTTGAGAATGAGAAGTAAGTGAATCTAGAAAGAGAGATAATTTTGAGACGTGTGGTATCATGGTGGTCAGTGGTCCTGCGCGTAGAAGAGTCTGCAGTGCCCGCTCTGCATTGTACCATGGCTCGTATCATGATCTCCACCGAAAGGGTATCCACGCCCAGATCCGTGACTAGGTCCCGGCGCTTCCTCGTCCAGGCTGTACACTCCACCAACGTATGGAGTGCCGTCACTTCACCGGAAGCCTCGCAGTGTTGACACTGCGGTTTGACCTCACGCTGTATGCGATGCAAATACTTGAGACTCGCGATACGTGAGGTCGCAGTGTGGCCTCTGCAGTCACTCTTTCATGATTGGTCTCACCGTCGCTATGGTGGTGGTTTCCTACCCTTGGTTTCTCAAGACGCATCTTCCATGTCTCCACGAGATCAGACGGCAGAGTTGGGACAATGACGCAAAGGCTCGCGCTTCTAGGTTCCATAGGTCCCGGCTAAGAGACATGGACCTTCTAGAGATATCGTGCAGTACCCTCTTATTATCCTGATGGCCAAAGTCTTCAACAGTCTGTTTAAAATCGTAGCCATCATGTCGCCCAAGCAGGAAATAGGGCCATGCTCCGCATGATCGTCAGGTACAGTCTCCTGCAGAGATTACTTCTATCGTGTGGTCTAATGCACACTCGGTTTTTTACTTGTACCTATCAATACTAGGTTTTTAATTATACTAAAACGTAACGGACTTTGTCGTTAATTTCTCGTATAACTAGCCGATGGCCGTGTGGAATGATTTTGTCATTTGACAGATACCTAAAGAATTTACCTCTTCAGTTAGTATAGCCCAATCATGATCGCTTAGTCCCAATCTAAACTCTGCAGCATCCCCCTCCACTGGGACTAACTTGTTGATGAAGTCTGGTTTCTTACTACGTAGTGGATCGTACACCTATAAAACAAGAATAAGTTGTATTATTTTAAAGCCCCGAATTCATTGTAAACATGGTATATAGCGCAATTGTTGCTTAACACCATCGTTCATCAAACAATTAAAGTTGTGAAACATATAACATAAATACTTCTGGGGCTTCTGATGCTATGACTCGCCGACAACTCTACTAAATAACGTCATCAACTCCGCACAACAAGTGTTGCCCGCAACGATGATGACAGCAACTCGGCAATGTGTTCATGGAACCATGTTAACAGTGAATTACGTACCTATTCGTAGCTAAGATGGTAACCGGTTAGATTAACAAGTCTGGCCAATTTCTAAAGAAACTGAGACCCTTCCGGCATCCTTTCCATCCACTCCTTGGCAAAGACTAAAGACATGTTGTGTAAATGTCGCTTCACGAATCGGTGCCTCAAATTGTACTTTACCATAGAAGAACAAGATAAGCCGTCTCTGGTTACCATACGAACATTTAAGACAGCCGTTACGAGAAAGTAAGTAGTAAATCAATCGACTGGTTCTACAGAACATACTGTCTAGATACAGACTGGTCTAGCTACAGAACTTCGTTATCATCAATGGGTTGTGGAGATCAAATAGCAGTGACATCGCGGAAAAAATCGATGTTCAGCCGTGCAGTAGTTAAAATACTTCAACTGCCAACTGGCTTATCAAGACCTTAGGATTAAAGCTGAAGGTATCTAGGTACTCACCGGGTCTTTAAGTAACGTTTCCAACCTTTCCTGTATATTTTTTCCATTCTTAGATCGTATCAATATGTACATTTTATTAATTTCACATGACCTGTAAACAGAGTTTCATTTAATCTGTACCAGCACCAGGCTTGCTGATAATTAATATAAAGTCTAGTGAGTAATTAAAATAAATTGATCATCATGTGACGGTAATACTTTCTTGGAAGAAATTATGTAAAAATTTCAAATATTCATAACTCGAAATGTTGAATTTTGATGGGTTTGCCACTTATACTCGATGGTAGAACTTTCAAAAATTTTATTAAAGAAAATTATATAAAAATCATAACAGCTGTTTTTGAAAATATACTTATGTAAAAACTTGATTTTTAGGGTTTCGTACCCAAAGTGTAAAACGGGAACCATATTACTGAGACTTCGACGTCCGTTTATCCGTCTGTCTTGGGCTGTATCTCAGTTTTCACCAACAGATAGAATGGTTCCCGAGGAAGCTTTTGGTATACAGACACTGGTCCTAAAAATCCGACTGCACCAAATACCTATTTACTTTTACTTTTTTTTATTTGATTAGGGACAACAAACCTATTTACTTCAGGTATTTATTATTTATTTCAGGTATTTACTTGCAGTCTCGCGCGCAGCGTTTTACGGTGCGCACGTACACAGTGCTTCTAAACATTATAAGTAATTTGTGTGTAGGTACCTACGTATTATGTATTGTCAAAAGTGTAAAAGAGTACTTGCGAAGAAAGGTTCATGCCAAGGGACTTTTCACAGGAGCTGTGTGAAGGGATTGGAAGCGGATATGAAAGCTGGCATTGACCGCATTATACTGTAACAACTGTGAAGAGGAGGGTACCGATACGGAGGAGCCTGAAGAGGACGTACAAGGGCTGCAGAAAATCCTTAAGGATATCCAAAGGAAGGTGAATACAATACCTGATATAAAAAAGCATCTGGACACCATCCAACATAGTATTAGCATGTTGTCCGATAAGTACGCCTCTTTGCTGTCCGAACAAGAACAAGCTAAAGAAAAAATCTCAACGCTCGAGAAGAAGGTGGTGAGCATGAATAATCAACATGTCAGTTGAATAAGGCTCATCCCCCCCTCAATTGAAAGAAGCAATAGTGCTCGTCGAGTGTCATAAAAAAGGGATTTTTAAAATATATCAAACTATCGCCCTATAACTATATAATCCAGCATAGATAAAGTGATTGAAAAATACATAGTTAACCAGTTGGGCAAATATCTACATCAACATAAAATAATAAATAGTTGTCAGCACGTTTTCTTGAAGGGGAAGAGTACTAATTAATTATTGGCTAATTTTACTGATGAAATTAATAATTATTTAGAAAATAAACCATTTGTAATTGCAATCTTTTCTGATTATAAAAAAGCATTTGATACATTAGAAACCGCGTGAAAGTGGATGACACTAAGTGACGAGGTGGAGGTGCGGTGCGGGGTGCCCCAGTGCTCAGGATGTGGGCCGGTGAGCTACCTAATGCACGTCAACAGCCTGACCAATGTGCTGCAGCACTGCTCGCCGTATGTTCGCGGATGACCTGTGTGCACTGCGCGCCGGCACCGATATCTACGACACTTGCCGTCTAGTACAACAAGACATCGACAGAGTAGTCAAGTGGTCCCAGGATAACGGGATTGTGTTAAATTAATGACCGGGCCTGGGTCCAAGCGTCTCTTCCAGTTCGCTTGGGCGGGCTAGGTATTCGTAGAGTCACAGATGTCAACTGCCAGCATTTCTGTCGTCGGTCCATAGTACCGAAGAATTAGTCAGGAAAATTTTGTCAAATACACTGATTGATTCCGAGGTGCGATGCAAGACCGATGCCATAAATGCTTGGAGGATGTCTTGCCCCGACACTGACCTGCCCTCACGCTTAGGCTCACAGCGACTGTGGGATTCGCCGCTCTGTAAATTGAGAATTAATACACTAATTGACACTTCTGTCAATGTTTCAGAGCGTGCACGCCTACTAGCTGTTGGAGAATGGGAGTCAGGGTTATGGATCCAGGCGCTCCTATCGCCCAACATCGGTACAATGTTGGACGACACAACCTTCCGCATTGCCACTTGCCTTCGGCTGGGTACACCTTGTGTATCCCCGCATCATTGCACCTGTGGAGTAGCCGTCGATAATCTGGGACACCATGGCCTTTCTTGTAGCAGAAGCGCAGGTCGTATACCTCGGCACGCTATTCTAAACGACATAATTCGTAGGGCTCTTTCCACCGCAGGTCTTCCGGCCGTACGTGAACCAAATGGTTTAGCACGAAGCGATGGAAAGAGACCGGACGGTATGTCATTGCTACCGTGGAAGATGGGAAGGCCTTTGGTGTGGGACGCAACATGCGTTGACACCTTAGCACCTTCACACCTTCCAAGCACATCCGGATGTGCCGGCGCTGCTGCTGCATCGGCTGAAGACCTTAAACGGCGTAAATATGCTAACCTAGCAGGTGATTACATATTTGAGCCGTTTGGGGTTGAGACACTGGGGTCATGGGGTCCGAGTGCTCGCCGCCTTTATAGAGACATTGCTAAACGCCTAATCGATGCTTCTCAGGACCAGAAGGCTGACTATTTTCTGGCCCAAAGAATAAGTATCGCCATCCAACGTGGCAACACAGCCAGCATTCTGGGAACCTTCCCAGTCGGCAATGACGCGGAGAATTTTTTAAACGATATTTTGTAATGTAAATATTTTTAGTCTGTAATTATGTATATTGTATTTCTTATTGTAAATATATATAATTATATTCATCTAAATCGTGTTAAACTCAGATAAAACTAAATTGCTTGTAATACACTCCCCTTACCTGAGACCGGCAGTAGAACCCATATTGTTCACTCACTCATTCGATTGTATTCAGAACAATCTACTTAACTGTAATTGTAAGTCAATAGAAAGGGTTAACTGCGTAACCTCTCTGGGAATGCAAATACACGAACATTTTTCATGGCATCAACACATAGAATACATATCTGATAAACTTAGAATCTTATTAGGAAAATTCTATCATTTCAGTTTTAAAGTCCCTAAAGGTACATTGCGACTGCTGTATAAGTCACTTGTAGATTCTATCTTTGGTTATGCTCTTGACTGCTACGAACTTACCTTTACAACATATTCAGACAACTTAGAAGCACTCCAAACAAGATTTATTAAGTTAGTGGTTAATAAAAAGGTGAAAGAAGACTATAAACATAACTGTAAACAATTATTTAAACTATGCAAAATTCTATAAATTACCTTGAAACATAAATACCTACTAGCGGTAAACAACCGTGGAAGTCCAGAGCATCATCTAAGGAAGGTAAATAATATTTATAACACCCGATCTATGGATACAGGTACCTTAGTTGTACCACAAATACATAACTATTATGGTGATTGGTCATTAAAAAAACGCTTGCCATATCTATTGAATGGTTTGCCTCAGGAAATCAGGGACGAAACAAATCCACTTAAATATAAGCGTAAGGTATTTAATTTTTACATAAACCAATTGTACTAGTTACCGGCGAGTTATTGTAACACTGTAACATAAGTAAGCACCTACCTACTATACCCACCTACTGCTAATGTCTATAATTATAATTATTATTGTCTACATTTTTGTTTGGATTATGTCATGTATAATGTATGGAGGCTTAATCCCACAGTCAAACCGACAACACGGTTTTGTGGGACTTTGGTTTAATTGTAAGCAAAAAATGTCTGTTAAATAATAAATATAATTTATGCTTTCCATTGTCGGCACTTGGTGGAACATATAGTAATACATTATGAAATGACTCACTTGTACAGATATTCCACAATTTTTTATGTGAAAAATTGTGGAATATCTGTACAAGTGAGTCATTTCATAATGTATAAATAATAAATAAATAAATAAATAAAAATAAAATAACTTAACTGCAGGCGGAACTCATTTTGTTTTGATATCTTTTTGAGATGCTCACTGTAGGCAGTGAGCTACGGAGAGCACCGTGCTCCGTATTTCTCTACGTGATCGAATCAAAAAGGTGTCAGACATAACGCGATGGATTAGCAAGCTAAAGTGGCAGTGGGCCAGCCATATAGCACGAAGTACGGACAGTTTGTTTGGAGCAAACAGATTCACGACTGGTGAATCGCAGTGTATGAAAAACGCTGGGTCATGTTGGATGCAGATGGCAATGGACCGATCACACTGGAAACTTATTAGAGAGGCATATGTTCGGCAGTTGATAGCGATTGGCTTATAATGATAATTAAAAAAATTCGCTTACCTGAATAGTTTCTCAATGAGTTGTTTCCCTAAAAACCCAGAACCACCTGTCAGAAATACAGTGGCATTGCGGTACATCTGCTGAATATCTGAATCTCCTTTGTCAATAACATCGTTCATAGGTTTCTGATAGCCTATAAATTTTAATTCAAATTCCTCCGCCGGATCCACTTTTGCACACATGCTCCCCAATAACCGTTGCGTTCTTGAGGGCGTAATCAAACGGTTTGTTAAAAATACAAAACCTATAAATCAAATAAAACTGTAACTTATATATACTATATACTGTAACTTATATGCATATTAATGAGTATTAAACATTCGTAACATTAATTTATTTATTTATACTTTATTGTACTTTTTTTTTTTTTTTTTTTTTAATTCCGCGGCCCAAGGCCGCGGCCGCTCTAACGTCCGTTGCCGGGCGCCTCTGGTTACTAACAGAGGGTACGTCCAGTGGCGCCCGGCGGACTTTGACCACCTCTGTGGTCTCTGCGGGTGTTTGGTCGGGACGAGAATCCCGCGTCATTGGGGTCGGGTTTTATCCTGCGTCAGTGAGTGAATCTGGTTGCGTGCTTCTGTAAGGACGGTGGGTGGTGATCCCGCCGTCCTCAGGCCCCGATGATGGAGGACGATAGTCTTGGGCGTAGTCGCGTAGTCTGGGGCGGCCTGGCCGCCGACTACGGAACTCGGCGGGGAGGGTACGCTCCCTCTCCCTCCCGGCCGCCTCCTTCGCGAGCATGACTTGCTCGCAGAAGGACACGGCCGCGTTCCACCTACTCCCGCTGGATACCATGGCTTGAAGCATGGCCCCCAGCGAGAGGGTATCCACGCCCAGACCCACTACGAGGTCCCGGCGCTGACTCGCCCACGCTGAGCACTCCACCAACGTGTGGAGTGCGGTGTCGTCGTCGGAAACCTCGCAGTGTTGACACCGGGGTGTGACCTCACGATGCATGCGAAACAGATAGCTACCGAAGCATCCATGCCCGGCAACGATCTGCGTCGCACGGTACGTGAGGTCACCATGCTGCCTCTGCAGCCAATCGTCCATGATCGGTCTCACCGCCGCGATGATGGTGGCACCCCCCTTGGGTTGCTCAAGTCGCACCCTCCATGACTCCATGAGATCCTGGCGGAGTTGGGACCGCTGGTCCTCGATTTCTCGAGACGCAGGCCTGTGGTCCCGCTCCAGCGCCTCCTTGCGCCATTGGAACAATGACGCAAGGGCTCTCGCTTCCAGGTCCCATGGAGGGGTCCCGGCTAGGAGACATGCAGCCTCTCCGGAGATCGTGCGGTACCCCCGTATGGTTCTGACGGCCAAGGTTCGAAGTGGTCTGTTTAACAGAGTCACGTTCCCCTTGACCGCCAACCTATCCGCCCATACGGGAGCCCCGTATAGGGCCATACTCCGCACGATCCCCAGGTACAGTCTCCTGCAGGAGGCATTGGGTCCCTTTAGGTTGGGCATCAGTCGCGAAAGCGCGACCGATGCCTGCGTCACCTTGGGGACCAAACTTCGGAAATGTGGTCCGAAGTTCCATCGGATATCAAGTATGATCCCTAGGTACTTCATCGAGGGCTTGATGCCGATGCTAACGCCTCCCACATTTATGCTAGAACCTTCGGGTGGACCGTTCCGAGGTCTGTGAAAACACAGAACCTCGGACTTGTGCAAGGCCACCTCCAGTCCCAGCTGCCGTATCCGACCCACGACTCGAGCTGCCTCCTGGTACGTTGCACGCCGCGCCGTGACGAGGGTATCGTCGGCGTAGTTCGTCGGTTACGCCGACGCCCCTAGGCAACGCACCCCGCAGCACCCAGTCGTAGCCGATGTTCCACAGAAGCGGCCCCAGGACCGACCCCTGCGGAACACCGCACGACACATCTCGCCGAGCTGGCCCGAGCCAGCTGGGGAAAGCTATGGCCCTCTCCGAGAGATAGGCCCCGACAATACGACGGAGGTAGAGAGGCGTTTCGTGATACACGAGCGCCTCCCTAACGCAGCTCCATGGCAAGGTGTTGAACGCGTTGGCGATGTCAAGAGACACCGCCACCACCACCTTGCCCTGCGAGACTGCTTCCTCCGTCAGGCTCTTCAAGCGCATGATCGCGCTCACGGTGGAGCTTCCCCGACGGAAACCAAACTGGTTATCCGCCAGGTCTGGCCCCACACTCGTGAGATGCTCGACGAGGCGTTCCGCGATAATTCGCTCAAAGAGCTTACACACCTCGTCGAGCAACACGATCGGCCGGTATCCGGACGGTGAGTCCACCGGCCGCCCCGCCTTACGGATCAGGACCAGTTTCCCCGTCCTCCACACCTTGGGAAACTGGCCCCTTTCGAGGCATGCGCTAAAGAGCCCCATCAGTCGAGGCCCGAGTTCTTCGAGGGCAAGGACCCATGCACGGCCAGTAATGCCGTCGGGTCCGGGGGTAGTGATTTTCCGGCGTTTAAGCCGGAGTACTGCCGCACCTAGCTCCCCCACCCTGACTTCGGGTACGTCGTCCTCGCTGGTGCTATCCGCGTCGGGCAGAGACGGAGACATGCGCGGAGGGACGTGCTCCTCCGCGCTCGTCGGAAACAGGGAGCCCATGACCCGCTCCAGCTGCTACGGCTGGAGACTCTGGGTATTGGGGGCACCCTAGGTCGGAGTTTCTCCTTGACCTGTAGGTACGGGCGCCCCCATGGGTTCTGCTGCAGGGTCTCCAGGAGCTCCTTGCGGGCCGCCGTCTTGGCCCGCTTTATCGTCTCCTGGAGATTACCTTTAGCCTCCCTGTATGCCTGAAAAAGCTCCGCCTCTCGGGCTGCCGCGTCGTCTAGGCGGCGACGCCTCTGGCGAAACCTGGTGTACCGGTGGCGGGTGGAGATGCATGCTGCGCGCAGCTCTGCAACCACCAGTACACCTGCTTCCTGGCCGGTCTTTGTGTAACCCTAGGCATCGCCGCATCACAGATTTGCGACATGGCTCTCCTGAACCACTCCACCTCGGCATCCACATCGGCAGGCCGGTCCGGCGCCGGAATCCAGGCCTGCACGATGGATGCCTCCAGGAGAGCCTCCCGATCCAGGTGGTGAAGTGCCCAACGCGGATCCGGGGTATTTGCCACCGGCTGTGGGAGGTCAGGTGGGACGACGACATCGAACCGGATGTACCGATGATCCGAGTGCGTCTCCTCACCCTCCTCCACGCGCCAGCCTGTAATACGGCGGGCGAGGTCAGGGGATGCGAACGTTACGTCCACGATCGATTCCCCCCCCCCCCCCCCCCCCCCCCTCACTCCAGGCGTTGAAGTCTCCCCAGGAGCAGGACAGGGCGAGGACGGCACGCAGCGAAGACGACGTCGAGCTCAGTGAGCCATAGCTCAAACTGAGACTCGTCAATGTTCGGCGAGATGTAGGTGGCCACGACTGCCAACCCATCATAGTCCGCCGCCTATACGTCCACCGGGTTTCCCGGGTGGACGTAGTACGGCTCGGCGACCACGGTCAAGTTTATGGACCACTGCCGGATGCTCTGGTACAGAAGATCCTGAGCAGCACGGCAGTGGTTCAAATTCACTTGCAGGATACGGATACGGGCGTCAGACATTAATTGACTTCCATAACCGCATCCCGCCGCGAAACAACTGGCCGCGCAAGGGCGGCACCCCCACCGCTCTCAGCGGACGGACGAGGTTTTGGCCTCGAGGCGGCGCAGGTTGTGCTGCCGACCCGGTGATCCGCGGTCTTGCCCTCCGCCTCGCATCTAAAGCAGCGAGGCGGGGCGTCACAGGCACTTGCCTTGTGACCTGGCCGGCTGCAGCGGAAGCACCAATCGCCCACGGTGACTTCCGCTGTACACTGCACTCCGACGTGCCCCACCACCATGCACCGGAAACATCTGGTTTCCCGGGCACGAAGGAGGTGCACCTGCGCCTTTAGGAAGCCCCCTACGAGGAGGCTTCGTCCGTCCGCCACTTTCAGTGTCGCCGCGACGGGGCACTGGACGACTGTCATCCCGTGACCAGTGGAGCCGAAGGAGATATCTCCAGCCTTCACCTGGTCACGGGGGCAGCCGCCCGCCTCCACGACGGCGGAGACAACTTCCTCCGTCGTGGCCGCGTCATCCAGACCCGTGATGCGCAATGCGGCGCATTTGGTGGGTCTGGTGACGCGGACGGCTTCTTCGTCCAGCGCGACCCTAAGCTGAGCCGCTAGGGCGTCAGCTTTAGGGCCGCTGGAGGCGCCGGAGACCTCGAGGAGGCGAGCCCCGGTGCGTGTCGTCTTGCACCGGAGCCCCCCTTGTATGTCGAGGGCCGAGAGGTTGACTGAGGACTTCACGGTCCTCAGTACGTCGGCGTACCCCACCCGTTTCTCCACACCTACCGTCGTCACCGTCAGGACGACGGCGGTGGAGCGAGGAGGGCGGGGCGTCTTCGGCGCCTTCGCTGCGGCGGCTTTGGCCGCTTTCTTGGCAGCCTTCGTCTTCCTCTTCTTGGCTCCCACTACTTCCCATCCCTCCCGCCTGGAAGGATGTAAGGAAGCAACGGGAGCGACGTTAGAGGAAGACGAGGCGGCAGGGGTGCCACTCTTCTTACCGCGCCCCTTGGCCTTCCGCGCCTGGGCCGCGGTCTCGGCCGGCATCCGGCTCACCGAAGCGGACGGGGGCGGAGCGGGGCGGCGGACAGCGGGTGTGCCGCTTGGACCCGGAGCGGGAGCACCGCCAACAGCCGCCGCGTATGAAAACGCGGGATGCGCTAGCGGTCCTCCAGGACCGCGTGGCGCCTCTCGATCGCCGTAAGGACCTGCACCGTAGTCGGCACAGGCTGTGGCGGTGAGCCGGGCGCCGTGGTGGGCGCGGTCCTAGGCGCCGTCTTCGGCGCTGGTCCAGCCGTCAGAGGAGGAGGAGGCGGCATGGGACCTGGAGGCGCCTTGACCACCTTGGTCAACTCAGCAACCTCCCGACGCAGGTCTTCCATCTGATTTCGGGAGGCAGTGAGCTCCACCTCCAGGCTCGCAACCTGCTTGCGGAGCTTCGCCTCCTCCTTAGTTACGCTCCGCGCGAGGAGCTTGTCAAGGGAGGATTGGGCTTCATCCACCAGTGAAGCCACAATCTTCTTCCTCCCCTACATATTCTTACTCCCCCGCATGGCCGCGTTCATGCGGGAGAGAATGCTCATGATCTCCCGCGCGGGCGGCACACCAATATCCCTGCGACCACGCAGGGACGGTACAGAGGACGGCGGTGGAGTTGGCGGGCGCACTCTGTAGGCGCCGAGACGCGTGCGCACCGTCTTCACCGGCACCTCCTCCTCCGAATCGCTGGAGAGGAGGGACCCCCACCCAGAGCAACTAGTGCTCCGGTCGCGCGGCGGCCCCTCCTTCTCGAGGGTCCTCTTTTGCGAAGAAGAACGGCCCTTACTCTTCACACTACTGGGAGCTGACCCATCGTCAGTCCCAGCAGCAACATTTCCTTGGGGCGTCGACGCGTCGCGTCGCCTAGTTGCAGCGCGACGCGAGCCCCCAAATCAGAAGGCATCGAAGTCCGTTGTTCATGCATGTCGTCGGCTGAGACTGCCCGGGGAAGGGCAGTGTCAGGACCGGGGGTCTCTTCAGGCTTATTCATTATAAGCACAATTTCTTCTGTTTTGGCCACTCAAGTTCTCGATGTCGACGTTCGGTCACCCAACTTGCCACTGCGTTACCGTAGTCAAGTTGGGGTCCAGGGCGGACGGCGAGGACGTAGTCTAATCTCTTGGGGCCCCGCCTACTTTGTTGTACTTAACTTATTAACATATTCGATAGGTCAATGTTACTAGGTCCCATCATTCTCTACGAGTTTATAAATAGGTAATTACGTATACAACATAAGGTAATACATAATTATATAATTATAGCATTTAGGGGTGGAGTAATTTAACATAACCGTCCTAAATGTTTTCTTGTATATTTGTGGTAAGAAGTTCAGCTTCGCCTGATCTTAATATTTAAATTCGATAACATATTATTAATTACTTTAAAATACGATTGAACTACGAGTACAATAGTCGTGGCTCGATACATCTCGGAGTCTATACCTATCGTTTTTGATTTCAAGTTAAGAAGATGTTTTTATTTTTAATTTCTATCTAATATTTAATCAAATTATTAAATTATATAATTATGTATATTTTGTACATTGTAATTCTTATTATAAATAAAAGCAAATTACATTATTTAATTTCTTTTTAAACCTATTTATTTGCAATAATCACAGTATTATATGTGGATGTTTCTATCAACATGAGGTCTAAAGTCCGCGGATCGGTCGAACGACTGACATGAGCAGTCTGTCGCAACTACGTACAAAAAAAACTATTACGAAACGGGGATAAATTTATGTGTCTCACTCAATTTCTCAATCTGTCCCGCTCGTTCCTTGAAAAATGTCATGTGTCTTTCACTGTGGACGTCTAATCGTTATTTTCAATTTCAATAATAATGTTTTTCTTTGAATGTTATTAGTGAACTAATTGGGAGAATAGCTGAATTTTATTATATTTTTTTTAAGGACGTTCTCTAGGAATTACTGTTTTATACATTGTTTATTAAAATCGAATATGAAGTATGTACCTATAGAAAGTGTGAAATATGTGGTTTAAAATCTGGAAGAAAGGACGGCACAAAACGGGTTTCATGGCCAGATTTCCTATCGATGAGAACAATAACACCGGAAGATAACAAAATATATAACTACATGGGGCACACTAAAAGTTTTGCACTTCTAGCTAATCGGAACTATTTGAATTTCGAATGTTATAGTTTTTTAAACGTTGCAACCTTCTGTTGCGATGTGTGAACATCGACTTTACACTTTTTGCGTTTGGTAACATCACTAATTAGAATCTACTATAATACTATCTAAAGCCAGCGGACCGGTTCGGACAATGTAGAAATTCCTTCGTTCATTGTTCTGTGGGTCAGGCGAGATCGTACCGATAAGGATTTGGCCGCCAGCCAATGGGACGCGCGCGCGGACATCGATGTGTAAATTGTCTCGTCACTAGACGGACGAGAAGGGGACGACATCACCGCGTTACCACACGGAGGTTAGATAAACTCGTGCAGACAGCGAGCAGGCACATTCGCATAATTGAAATTCTCGTCAAGGCATAGCTTACGTCGTGATTCATCACCCAATAAATAATTAATAATTAATAAGTTAATTTAAGAATAAGCTGCCCTTGCCATTAATTATTATCAATAGCGGCAGCAGTATTGCCGATTAACTTTAGTGTGGTTCCCGAAAATGCGGGGTAAGTGCTGTGAACAGAATAGCTTCTATAATACCAACCGCGCGATCCATAATTAGAATATTACCAAATAGCTATTTCATCGATTATTAGTACGTTAAAGTAACCTATAGTTTGCTTCGACTCCGTGAGTGTCCTGGGCTCCGATAGTGGTTACGTAATCAATATTTTATCGAAGTAAATATCAAAATCAGGCGATGCTGAATTTCTTGCCACAAAATATACGAAAAAACAGTTAGGACGTTGAGGTTAAATAACTCCACCACTAAATGTTATAATTGTACAACTAGGGACAACTAGGGAACCTGTACGGCGATTTACATGTGGGGCCTACGGCAAGCGGTGCCGAGCCGGTATCTAATCCGTTGCTTGTGTCAATTCCAGAACTACCTTGGGGCTTAGAAAAGCCATATTTGTGAAGAGACGATTGCTGAGCAACCCGACGTTGCGCCGTCGCTCCTGTGGCCTTCGACCCGGAGCATCTCTGCATCTAGAACAAAATTGATTGGAGGACCCCCAGTTAAGTGCACCGGGCACTTCCGTAAAACAGTATTGTGGTCCTATTCTACCGACACACTCTTAGCTAATTGAATTGTATAAACCCTAGGTTCCTGCAATAAAAGTACGTTAATTGTTTTATGTGGTTTCACTGTACTTCCTAGCAGGGGCTGTATCACTTCTTAGTAATAAAAAAAAATAATTGGCACGAAATCATTTGTCAATTGTTTTTATCACACATCAAAGTTCTACGTATGCAACGAAAATGGAATTAAGTCGAAAAGATTTTAGAGCGATGATTTTTTATGAATTTAAAAGTTCTCTCTCTCTCCGCAAGACTGTGCCGCTCGTCTTCAAAATGCTTTTGGGAGAGAAGCACCTTGTTTGAGCACCGTGATGCGATGGTTTGCTGAATTTGAGAGAGGTCGAGTTTCTTTACATGACGAATTTCGTGAAGGGCGGCCTTCAACTGCCGTCAACGAAAATAATGTGGCTACTGTTAAGCGGTTAATTGAAGAAAACCCGCGGATTACCTATGAGACAATTCGAGGACTCTTGGGGATTGGTATGAGTCAAATCCAGAAAATTTTACACGAAGAATTGAAAGTTCGGAAACTTTGTTGTCGTTGGATCCCTCATGAACTGACAGCGGAGCAGAAGCGGGCTCGCGTGGAATGGTGCTCACAGATGCTACTGAAGTACGACCACGGACATTCTAATGCTGTTTATGACATTGTCACAGGAGACGAAACGTGGATTTATTGTTTTGAACCCGAAAAAGAACAGCAATCTCGTGAATGGGTGTTTGAAAATGAGAACAAGCCAACAAAATTGAGGCAGGCGAGAAACGTAGGTAAAAAAATTATTGCGTTTTTTTTTGCTCAGCTACGGGTCCCATCTGTACAATTCCACTTCAAGATGAAAAGAGTGTTAATGCCGAGTGGTATTCTACCATTTGTTTACCCAGGTTGTTAGAAAAAGTTCGCGAAAGACGACCCAAAAGCCGCGTTCTCCTACATCATGACAACGCTTCTTCACACACGGCCAACAAAACAAAGTCATTTTTAGCTTCCGAAAAAGTACAACTCGTCACCCATCCTCCGCATAGCCCCGACCTAGCACCCTGTGATTTCTGTATTTTCCCCAAAATCAAAGATTTGATGAGAGGTTTCACTTTTACCAACTCCGAAGAGGCAGTGATAGCGTTCAATCAGCACGTAGAAAACATGCCTTCAGATCTGTGGTCCTCCTGTTTTAAAAATGGTTCGATCGCATGAAAAAATGTTTAAAATGTAAAGTAGAGTATTTTGAAAAGCAATAAACATAATATTTTGGTTTTAACATGTTGTTTTTTTAAGTTACGCAAAACTTATAGTGTGACCTACGTACATAGCACTAAAAAAATGATGGAAAGACAAATTATCTCTTACCTACCCAACTTCAGAACTTTTCAAAACAGTTGATAAATGTGTTTTTGTGTTCGAACGTGATGTAAAACCTTATCTTCATAACTAGGTATTCGATGGAACGCTGGCGGTTACGTCAAAATAATTAAGACGGAGAACCCTACCTAATCTCTAAAAAATACAATTCAATTTTCAACAATGACGCGAGCCAACAATAAACTCTAAAAAGCTGCATTTAAAAATTTTAATTAAATTAAAATTTTTAATAACTCAAAAACTATAAGGGCCACATACACCAAAAACTATATAGCAAGGCATGTTAATGTGTTCTAACTGCATGCCAAATTTCAATTTTCGATTGGGACCATCTTAGAGAAGACTCCGCTGCGCTCCGTCTTAATAAAGATATAGGTAGTTATTGTCGCTTGATGATAAAGGATATAAATTCACACTGGTTGTGTGAGGACCACAATGCAGACCTAATGGACTCGTTGCTGTGTCGTTTGTCAGTTTTGCTAAAGAAATGAATGCAGAAGAATAAATTCATCACTGAATGAAGCAAGCGTCTTAATATTTGGTAATTAAAAAGGGTCATTATGATACACAGTTACTAATTTATGGTTATATATATATACTAATTAATTAATGGGTTCAAGAAAATAATCATCATCACTATAACAAAAGGTTAGTGCCACTTCAAAAATCATGGCTATCTATAACCTCATCATCTACCTGCCCTTATCCCAATTATTTGGGGTCGGCGCAACAAGTCTTTCTCCTCCACACATCTCTGTCAGACATCATCTCTTCTAACCTGTATAGTAAAAATAATGACAAAAAAAAAAGTTCATTAATTGTAATTTTTTTTTTCAGCTTATTACCATGTGTATAAGGTACAAAAGTGATTAAAGACGAAGGCAATAATGAAGCAAGCGTCCTATTGGTAAACAAAAAGGATCATAATGTTACACAATCACCAATACTACGAGCTGAAGAATATTGATTGAAGAAGAAATTACAAATATTTTTAATATACGTAGGTCAAATATTGGATAGAATCAGGCGTTACCTGGCGAAAATCCATGACAAAGTAATGGTAAGTAAGATGTTCAAACTTTTTGAAATAATTGCATCATTCTCAAGACTGTGTCAGAGAGAACAGTTGAGTTGGCTGTTCTCTCTGAGAATGCCTCGTTTAGAGGTGAAACATTTGTCGACGTTTTAACCCACTTGAAGCTAGCGTCCTTTTAAACGAACGGTATGTAAACAAAAATTTAGAGAACAATGAGGGTATTATAATGAAATCATTTTTATGTCGTGTTTTTGTCGACATAAGCGTCATTCTGTTTACTATTCTTGTGAGTGCATTACTTGTGTTTAGTGCGATAATTTGGTTCGTTGAATTTTGCTACGGGAATTATGAGTTATTCAAGGTAAGTTTATATAAATATACAAAACCAATAAAAATAAAATGATATAAGTATTCATAACATGAGATTGTGTACAATATTTATAAAAATACAGTTTATCGTATTTCGCATTGTACATATTGATTTTTGCTAAATAAACTTAGTGTTCTTTATAACGACCAATAGCCTAATAGCCTACCAATGCAACTTACGAGAAATGTATTGTTGTTATAGGAAACTGACGCTCAATGAGATTATTGAGGAATTAGAAAAGAGTGAAGATCAACCTGTTCCCGATAGTATTACTATTTTACCACCAGAAAACTACAATGCTGATGTAACAGATGAGGATTCTGGTGATGAAAACTATGTTTCGATGCACAACTTGCCAGGATCTCAGCTACGTGCCCCAGCGGAGGTTTGTTTTGGTGAATTATCTAGTGACAGTGATAGTGATGATGAGCTGACATTGGCTCAGTTGACTAAGCGAAGGCGCCTTCAAGAAGACGAGATCCATACCTCCACTCAAGATGCACCCCAAAGAGTGACATCTTATATTTCTCAAGTCCCATCTACTTCAGGCAATCAAAGAGTTGTATCGATAAATAAGCTGTACAAATGGATTGCACGAGATATTCAACCTTCAGCTAAGGAATGGCGCGAAGTACAGGGGGTTGTGTTGAATAAGGACCCTATGTATATTTTTAATTGTTTATTTGATGATGAAATTATTGAGATGATTATGAATTATACCAATCTTTATGCTGCCCAAAATAACAAGGAAGGTAATGTGTCGTTAACGAGATAAAATGCTTTCTGGGAATTCTTCTATATAGTGGCTATGTTATAGTACCTAGGCGACATATGTACTGGTAAAATTCAACCGATTGTGGAATGCCAATTGTTTATAACGCTATGACAAGAGATAGGTTCAAATTCATAATGACAAACTTACACTGAGCAAAACGGCGGACCATCGGGTCGGCAGCCGTACCTGCGCTGCCTCGAGGCCAAAGCCTCGTCCGTCCGCTGGTGGCAGCGGGGGAGCCGCTTCTGCGCGGCCAAGTTCGCGGCGGGATGCTGACATGGACGTCCATTAATGTACGCCCATGTCCGCATCCTGCAGGTGAACCTAAACCACTGCTGCGCTGCTCAGGATCTTCTGTACCAGAGCATCGCGCAGTGGTCCATAAACTTGGCCGTGTTCGCCGAGCCGTACTACGGCCACCCGGGAAGCCCAGTGGACCAGGACGGCTCGGCCTGTTGTATATTTAGGGTTCCGCCGCGGACACCTCGCGCCTTGCATTCATTGCAAGCGGCCGGGGGTGTGTTGCGGCGGAATACGAAGGGTTTGCGGTCGGGTCCGCCTACATCTCGCCGACTCTGGACGAGCCTCAGTTTGAGATATGGCTCACTGAGCTCGACGTCGTCTTCGCTGCGTGCCGTCCTCGCCCTGTCCTGCTCCTGGGAGACTTCAACGCCTGGAGTGTGGCGTGGGGCTCCCGGGAAACTAGGGACAAGGGGAGGCTTCTTGAGGACTGGACCAGAACGCGTGGTCTGGTAGTCCTCAACCGGGGGAATGTCGCCACCTTTTGGCGGCGGGGGACGGAGTCGATCGTTGACGTGTCTTTCGCGACCCCTGCCCTCGCCGACCGTATTTCAGGCAGGCACGTGGAGGAGGGTGTGGAGACGCACTCGGACCACCGGTTCATCCGGTTCGATGTTGCGACCCCACCTGGCCTCCCACAGCCAGTAGAAAATCCCCCGGATCCGCGTTGGGCCCTTCAACGTTTAGACCGGGAGGCTCTCCTGGAGGCGGCAATCGTGCAGGCCTGGATTCCGGCGCCGGACAGACCTGCCGATGTGGAAGCCGAAGCGGAGTGGTTCAGGAGAGCCATGTTGCAAATCTGTGATGCGGCGATGCCTAGGGTTACACCCAGACCGGCAAGGAAGCAGGTGTACTGGTGGTCGCCGGAGATTGCACAGCTGCGCGCAGCATGCATCTCCGCCCGCCGCCAGTACACCAGGTTTCGCCGGAGGCATCGCCGCCCAGACGACGCGGCAGCCCGAGAGGCGGAGCTTTATCAGGCATACAGGGAGGCCAAAGGTATTCTCCAGGAGACGATAAAGCGGGCCAAGACGGCGGCCCGCGAGGAGCTCCTGGAGACCCTTCAGCAGAACCCATGGGGGCGCCCGTACCTACAGGTCAGAGAGAAACTTCGACCCAGAGTCTCCAGCCGCAGCAGTTGGAGCGGGTCATGGACTCCCTGTTTCCGACGAGCGCGGAGGATCACGTCCCTCCGCGCATGGCTCCGTCTCTGCCCGACGCGGATAGCACCAGCGAAGACGACGTACCCGAAGTCAGGGTGGAGAAGCTAGGGGTGGCAGTACTCCGGCTTAAACGCCGGAAAATCACTGCCCCCGGACCCGACGGCATTCCTGGCCGTGCATGGGTCCTGGCCCTCGAAGAACTCGGGCCTCGACTGATGGGGCTCTTTAGCGCATGCCTCGAAAGGGGCCAGTTTCCCAAGGTGTGGAGGACGGGGAAACTGGTTCTGATCCGTAAGGCGGGGCGGCCGGTGGACTCACCGTCCGGATACCGGCCGATCGTGTTGCTTGACGAGGTGTGTAAGCTCTTTGAGCGAATTATCGCGGAACGCCTCGTCGTGCATCTCACGAGTGTGGGGCCAGACCTGGCGGATAACCAGTTCGGTTTCCGTCGGGGACGCTCCACCGTGAGCGCGATCATGCGCGTGAAGAGCCTGACGGAGGAAGCAGTCTCACAGGGCAAGGTGGTGGTGGCGGTGTCTCTTGACATCGCCAACGCTTTCAACACCTTGCCATGGAGCTGCGTTAGGGAGGCGCTCGTGTATCACGGAACGCCTCTCTACCTCCGTCGTATTGTCGGGGCCTATCTCTCGGAGAGGGCCATACCTTCACGAAATTCGTCATGTAAAGAAACTCGACCTCTCTCAAATTCAGCAAACCATCGCCCCAAGGTGATCAAACAAGGTGCTTCTCTCCCAAAAGCATTTTGAAGACGAGCGGCACAGTCTTGCGGAGAGAGAGAACTTTTAAAATCATAAAAAATCATCGCTCTAAAATCTTTTCGACTTTAATTCCATTTTCGTTGCATACGTAGAACTTTGATGTGTGATAAAAAAACAATTGACAAATGATTTCCTGCCAATTGTTTTTTTTATTACTAAGAAGGTTGCAACGTTTAAAAAAATATAACATTCGAAATTCAAATAGTTCCGATTAGCTAGAAGTGCAAAAATTTAGTGTGCCCCATGTAGCATCTGTGGGTTCCTTACCCTACTGCAGAACTTTCTGCAACCACCAGTAAAATGAATAACCTTGGTTGTCTCCAAAACTTTTGTAGGATCATTTTGGTTTGTGCAAGTATTATAAGTCCGAATATCGCATTCGCTATTCAGATGGACACTTCCTTAGATATCTCTAGCTAAAACAATTATTAAGATTGGATTTTGGTATGGGTATTCACCAGTTTGAAAATTTTGTACGATATAATATAAAAATGTGTGACTGTGATTGAAGGAGAAAAAGTGGACCAAGTGAAAGAGTTCGTGCACTTAGGGTTCAAGTTTACAATGGATAAAGGGTATTATGACGCTGATTTTAAACAAAGAGTTATGGCAGGTAATCAAGTGGTTGGGTCACCTTAAGGCTCTTATGAGACCTTTATGAACAGTCAGAAGGTCCGGTCAGAAGGCCCGGCCCGTGCAATATTTTTGAGCGAAATCTGTCGAATGGTTTAGGCTTTAGCTCTCCATCCTACATACATTTTACAGAAATCTATGCTTTCGACTCAGGGGAGTTAAGGGAAAATGGGAAACTCAAAATATCAAAATTGAATTTTACACAATCACCATACGGAACACATAGAAAGTGACCAATGACTATGGGCGTTTTCCCATTGCTAGATAGTTTTGACGTGTATCGAAGCGTCATAAAAAGGGCGTTTTCACATTGCATGACATCGACACACGATATCGTGGCGATAATTTATATTCTTACCTTAAACTTACTCCTGCTATTTACGATAATCGTTTTACATTCATTTTCGATTGGGACCATCTTAGGGAAGACTCAGCTGCGCTTCGTCTTAACTATTTGTATCTGATAATTTATTCAGAGCGTACTAATCAATATAATTTATACTTTCGATTGTTGACACTTGGTGCAACTTATACTCGTAGTACGAGTACCTACCTACCTAATACATTATGAAATAAACTCACTTACACGTATTCCACTGTTTTTTTTTAAAACGAAATTAATTATACGAATTCACCAATCAAGACAATCTCAGTGGTCATGTTATTTATGTGTATATGTCAATAACTATGAACACACCGCCCGCCTTAACAGACATTCCCTCGCTCACATGATTTTGATCAGGGCGTATGGTGCATAAGTTACGAATAATACAAATTGGCGTCTTGACAACTTACTAGACTAGATCTAGTTACGCGGCTGATATGACTTTACACTAAAATGTTCAAAAACAACGAACCGCATAAATCTGCAATCGCTCAACATTTATTGGAAGCCGGTACCGACCACTGGATTGAGTTACATAACTCTCAGATGCTCTCGACAGAACGTCACTACATACCGAGATTGGTTAGGGAAGCAATTGAAATCAAAAAACACAGGAATTTCAATCGTGAGGACGGGTTCAACTTTCGAACGTCTGGCATCCAGTGGTCATATGTGAAAACAAAATAATCGTGACAACCCTAATACAAAATCGCGAGTGGATACAGTCAGTTCGGTGTGTCGAGATCGTGATCGAGTTCGAGTGTGCAGTGAGACCGATGGTAGTGGTGCGCGTAGTAAACGAACTAGAAAGGGGGGAACGATTTTAGACATTTTTCCATCAACCGCCGTTATTCCAGTTCTTCCGTGATCATGGCGCTTGGGACAGCGTCGAAATATCGGAGACTCGATAACATAATGTTATATAGCTGCTACTTTTTATTAAATTCATTCGGTCATTTTCGACATAACCTATTATAAATGTGGTGACGGCAATAAGCTTGCCCCTGTTACGTGGGACTAAAAATCACTCAGTTACAATCAGAAGGGGTAGACACCTCTGCCTACCCCTTCGGGGGTATAGGCGTGATATGTCTGTGTAACCACACATTGGCAAATACAGAATAAGTACTTACTTTAATTTAGGGCATTCCTTGGCAAGGACTAATGCCTACCTGGTGCCTCTAACGTTAATAAATGTCGCTTTCTGAATCGACTACTCGACTACCTCGGTGGCACAATGGTACTATGTACGGACTGCCACGCTCGAGGTCTCGGGTTCGATTCCCGGGTCTGGTGGATAATGTATAATTCTCTTTAGAATTTTACCCAGATAATTATCCCAGAGTCTGGAACTTGTGCCCGGTAAATGGCAATAGGCTCGCCCCCTATTACATGGGACCTTACATAGCTGGCGAGATGTGGGTGTGTTTGCACACCTCTGCCTACCCCTTCGGGGAAAAAGGCGTGATGCTATGTTATGTTATGTTATGTTATGTTTCTGAATCGATGCCTCAAATTGTACTGTCGCTGCGGCATGGAAAATGGTGTCCACCTGAAAATTTTGTTAACACGAGCATTATCCACGAAGCCCGTACTTTTAAATATATACTCGTATTTAACGCACTGCTTGACTTGAGAACTAAGCTGGTGAAATCCTCACGAGAGCGGTACGAAAAGTGTGATCGGGTAAGGCGAACGAAAGTTGAGAATGAGTAGTAAGTGAATCTAGAAAGAGAGAGAATTTTGAGAATTACGTTTGGTATCATGGAAGTCAGTGGTCCTGCGCGTAGAAGAGTCTGCAGCGCCCTCTCTGCATTGTACCATAACTCGTATCATAGTCTCCACCGAAAGGGTATCCACGGTCAGACCCGTGACTAGGTCCCAGCGCTTCCTCGTCCACGCTGTGCACTCCACCAACGTATAGAGTGCCGTCATTTCACCGGAAGCCTCGCAGTGTTGACACTGTGGTTTGACCTCACGCTGTATGCGATGCAGATACTTACTGAAGCATCCGTGCCTGGTAATTATCTGCGACTCGCGATATGTGAGTTCGCAGGTTGGCCTCTGCAGTCACTCTTTCATGATTGGTCTCACCGCCAATATTGTGGTGGTTTCCTGCCCTTGGTTGCTCAAGTCGCATCTTCCATATCTCCACGAGATCAGACGGCAGAGTTGGGACAGTGATGCAAAGGCTCGCGCTTCTAGATTCAATAGGTCCCGGCTAAGAGACATGCACCTTCTAGAGAGATCGTGCAGTACCCTCTTATTATCCTGACGGCCAAAGCCTTCAACAGTCTGTTTAAAATCGTAGCCATCAGTCTCGTCGTCCAAGCAGGAAATAGAGCCATGCTCCGCATGATCCTCAGGTACAGTCTCCTGCAGGGATTACTTCTATCGTGTGGTCTAATGCACACTCGTTTTCTTACTTGTACCTATCAATACTACGTTTTTATTTATACTAATACGTAACGGACTTTGCCGATAATTTCTCGTATAACTAGCTGATGGCTGCGTGGAATGATTTTGTCATTAGACAGATACCTAAATATATTTACCTCTTCAGTTAGTCTAGTCCAATCATGATCGCTTAGTCTCAATCTAATCTCTGCCGCATCTCCCTGCACTGGGACTAACCTGTTGATGAAGTCTGGTTTCTTACTACGTATGTAGTGGATCGTATACCTATAAAACAAGAATAAGTTGTATTATTTTAAAGCCCCGAATTCATTGTAAACATGGTATATAGCGAAATTGTTGCTTAACACCATCGTTCATCAAACAAATAAAGTTGTGAAACAAATACCATAAATACTTCTGGGGCTTCTGATGCTATGACTCGCTGTGCGACAACTCTACAAAATGGCGTGATCAACTCCGCACAACAAGTGTTGCCCGCAACGATGATGACAGCAACTCGGCAACATATTCATGGAACCATGTTAACAGTGAATTACGTATTCGTAGCTAAGATGGTATAGGTAACTTTAGAGTTAGATTAACAAGTCTGGCCACAGCCAAGTCTGGCCAATTTCTAAAGACACTGAGACCCTTCATTCATCCTTCATTCTCATCGGCAAACACTAAAGACTTTAATAAATGTCGCTTCACAAATCGGTGCCTCAAATTGTACTTTACCTTAGAAGAACAAGCTAAGCCGTCTCGGTCAAGGTTACCATACGAACATTTAAGGCAGCCGCTACAAGTAAGTAAGTAGTTTGAGCCATACAGCAATCGACTGGTCTAACTACAGAACTTCATTATCACCAATGGGTTGTGGTGGTCAGATGGCAGTTACATTAAAAATATCAATGTTCAGCCGTGCAGTAGTTAAACTACCTCAACTGCCAACTGGCTTATCTAGACCTTAGGATTGAAGCCGAAGGTACCTAGGTACTCATCGGGTCTGTACGTAACATTTCCAACGTTTCCTGTATATTTTTTCCATTCTTAGATCGTATCAATAGGTACATTTTATTAATTTCACATGACCTGTAAACAGAGTTTCATTTAATCTGTACCAGCAGCGGGCTTGCTGATAATTAATATAAAGTCTAGAGAGTAATTAAAATAAATTGATTATCGTGGAACTTTCTTGGAAGAATTATGTAAAAATTTCAAACATTCATATCTCGAAATGTCGAATTTTGATGGGTTTGCCACTTATACTCTATGGCAGGGAAACTTTTTAAAATTTTATTAAAGAAAATTAAATAAAAATTATAACAGCTGTTTTTGAAAATATACTTATATAAAAACATCTTTGGTCAGTCTTGGGCTGTATCTCAGTTTTCACCAACAGATAGAAGGGTCCCCGAGGAAGCTTTTGATATATTATTGTCAAGCGCACAAAGATGCGGGCGTCCACTACGCCCTCACTTCGCCAGACACTGGTCCTAAAAATCCGACTGCATCAAATTAGCCTCATGTAGCTCAATGTAGGCAGTGAGCTACGGTGAACACCGTGCTCCGTATTTCTCTACGTGATCGAATCAAAAAGGTGTGTCAGACATAACGCGATGGATTAGCTAAAGTGGCAGTGGGCCAGCCACATATCACGAAGTACGGATAGTTTGTTTGGAGCAAACAGATTCAAGACTGGTGAATCGCAGTGTATGAAAAACGCTGGGTCACGTTGGATGCAGATGGCAATAGACCGATCACACTGGAAACTTATTAGAGAGGCATATGTTCGGCAGTGGATAGCGATTGGCCTACGATGACATTTAAAAAAAAATCGCTTACCTGAATAGTTTCTCAATGAGTTGTTTCCCTAAAAAACCCCTAACCACCTGTCAGAAATACAGTGGCATTGCGGTACATCTGCTGAATATCCTTTCTCAATAACATCGTTCAGGCTTCTGATAGCCTATCTATATAATTGTTTAATACGACAATTTGTCTGTCCGTCCGTCGCGTTTTTCAATTTACAAACATTTGAATGAAATATTAATTTTATTTTTTATTTTTTTTTATTTGAGGCGATACAAAGTTCGTCAGAATAACTAGTAAATTTTAATTCAACGTCCTCCGCCGGATCCATTTTTGCACACATCTTGCTTCCCCAAAAACCGTTGCGTTCTTGAGGGCGTAATTAAACGGTTTGTTAAAAATATAGGTACTGCAACTTATTTACTAACTTATTAACATTTTTTATTTTATTTATTTTATTTTAACAATGATCTTACTAACTAGACAATTACATACTATAATGTCAATTTTATTCGATTCCATACAATTCTATACCATTTACCAATACAAAGAAAATCCAAAATTATTTAGTTACACAATGTCAAAAGATATTTAACTTATCTACTATTTCATTAAAATGTCAAGCCTTTTTAACAATAATAATAACTAGTTATCCCGACAAACTTTATATCGCCTCAAATAAAAAAAAATAAAGAATATTTTAATATTTCATGCAAATGTATGTAATTTGAAAAACGCGACCGACGGACAGACAGACATACAAATTGTCGTATTAAATATATAGATAATTAAATAAATACATAATGTATATTTAATTAATACCTAGTAACCTAGATATAAGATTTTACTAACATAATTATATGAGCATATGTTGCTATAAATAAATTATTCAATCATTCATAATGTCAATGAATAATTCCCTATTATTCATTGACATTATAATAGGGAACAGGATAATAGATCTATGTCAAAATTCCTATTCATTGTCACATTAAAATTAAAAATAAATAAAATAATACTGCGAGGTACACTACATATTATTCGCTTCTACTGTTGCACTGTTGATGGGAAAGTCATGGTTGCATGTAAGAAATGGGTAACATTGATTGCCATCCGCCCTATGCTATCGAAAAGTAAGTCCACATCGACAAAAATTATAGTCGCCTAAGTACAAAATATGCTACAATTACGGCATTTTAGGAGGCGCTTGAGCATGTTATCATTAAGGTAATCAACTGTCTTATAATATGCTTTTTGACATAAAGTGGTCTTTATAAAGGTTTTAAATTTATTGTCGGGCATACAAAGGACCGATTCAGGCAATTTATTATAAAAGCGTATACGTTCCCCCTTGAAAGAATGACTAACCTTGCTAAGCCGATAACACGGAGGGAGTAGTTTATTTTTATTACGTAGATTTCTGTCTGTAACGTCTTTAGTACTTACTTTAGTATAGCTAGATATATTTTTCCTGACATACAGTATGTTATTAAATATATATTGGGAAGCTACAGTTAAAATATTAATATCTTTAAATCGCTCCCTAAGAGAATCTCTTTTACCTAAACAATAAATGGCACGGACTGCCCTCTTTTGTAATATAAAAATTGTTTCTATATCTGCTGCATTTCCCCAAAGTAGTATTCCATAGGACATCAAGCTATGGAAGTAACCAAAGTAAACTAGCCTAGCAGTAGCTACATCTGTCAACTGCCTAATCCGTCTCACCGCATATGCAGCAGAGCTAAGCTTATTAGCTAAAATGGTGATATGGTCACCCCATTGTAATTTAGAATCTATTGTTATTCCTAAAAAGGTAGTGTTATTTACAAATTCTAACCTTTGGCTACCCAGCACGACATGGACGTTTGCTTGTCTGACATTGGGCATTGTAAATTTAACGCATTTGGTCTTTTCTGCATTCAACAATAGGTTGTTTGTAGAAAACCAATTTGAAATATCATTTAAAATATTATTAACATTATTCGCATCTGTACTATGCCGATTTACTTTGAATATAAGTGATGTATCATCCGCGAACATTACTATGCCAGCTTGTGCCTCGATCATGCAAGGCAAGTCATTAACATAAACCAAGAAGAGAAAAGGCCCTAGAATTGATCCCTGAGGTACGCCTATTTTGACGTTAGTTCCGTTTGACTTAACGTTGTTCACATGAACAGTCTGCAGCCTATCTGTCAGGTAAGATCCTAATAGATCCTAATATGGCATCCTGCGATCCCAATGCCAATGCCAATGATCCCATGCGTCGTAAATCAAGCTAACAAGGGTTACTCCCGCATCGGTGGTAGATTTTCCGCGAGTAAAGCCAAATTGCTGGCTGTGGAAAAGATTGTTGGTCGTGAAGTGGACTTGCATTTGATTTAGCATCACTCTCTCAAACACCTTACTCAGAGCTGGCAAAATAGAAATGGGGCGGTAGTTACCAGGTTCTGACTTAGATCCCTTCTTAAATAATGGTATTAGTCTACTATTTTTCATTAGGTTAGGGAATATACCTTCATCTACACATTCATTAAAAATTAGTGCCAAGTCAGGTGCAATGATATCAATTACATTACTTATTAAGCTAACTGATATGCCCCAGTGATCTTCGCGATAGCTTTCACGGTAAGACTACTGGCCAACTGAGGCAAGCGCACGATGGTGGAGTGGTCAGCAGACGATGCTGCCTATGCCCAGTAGCACGCACATACCTATCTGGCACAAAAAAACAGATGCACTCGTTGACAGATGGGTTGTCCACCGTGTTGGATAATAGAAGAAAATAGTGCATAATATGCGTGAAATTTCGCCTCGGCTCCAGAGTTTCCAGACCGACCATCCCAGAGACATAACAAGGATAAATCCATATTAGCGCTTGTAAAGGTAACGTGCGAATCTTTTTTTTGTACTCTCTCCAACATCAGCGTATACAGCTTCTCCTGAGGAGCCCAGGCACTGACGTTATACTCCAATTTACTTCTAACATACGCGTTTTAGAGGAGCCTAACTACAGGAATGTTATCAAATTGAGAAGTTATAAATTTTCGTAAACTTGGACGCACCCAAAACCTTCTCTTCCTTTTATATTCTTTTCTTATTATAATAAAAATACAACTGCGGCGGCAGTGCTGATGATTTCTTTATTCATTGTAACCAAAAATATGTAGGTACTTCACTAGCGTTCTACATGACTGTCACAACCGGAATGATGCTTGGCGGCAATGCGCGGCCTAAGCCGGCGGCTTGTATTGTCGGCGGCAGTGCCGCTCGGCATAAACCCGGCGGCACTGCCACCGGCACTGTGTGTAGCAGCTTAATAACAGTCAACCTAGATCACGTATTGAAGTGATTCGCTCTAGCACCTCCCCATCCAGTGTATATGTTTCCACTATAGGCGAATGCGTTCTAGTAAAAGTGATTGTTTTGCATTTCGAGGTGTTCAACGACAACTTGTTAACAATGTTCCACTCCAGAACTGCATCAATGTCGCTCTGTAGCGCCCTGCAATCATCATCATTCCTCACCGAAGTGAATAGTTTGAGATCATCAGCAAACATGAGACATTTTGAACTAGACACAACTGTTGGTTGGTCATTTACCATGATAAGAAACAGGGTTGGCCCTAGGGTGCTACCCGGACTTATAAGTCCGGGTTTTTCCGGTATAACGGAACGTGTATAATAGTCACGTGACATATAGTTGCCCAGCTTAACATATTGTCTCCGATCTTGGAAGGAATCCGCCATAAGTCTCAAGAGCTGCCGATCAAAACCCAGAGACGAGAGCTTTTCAAGAAGGACATCGTTAGAAGGACATCGTTATCTACACGATCGAAAGCTTTTGCAAAATCAAAATATCAAATCAAATCAAATCAAAATCAAAATATCTTTGTTCATGTAGGTCACAAAGTAACACAAAAAAATGCTGCTACATTTACATTTACCGCCAGATTCGCAAGGCAATAGGTAGAGCCTGTGAGGAAAGAACCTGGCAAGAAAAACTCACGGCCACTCTTTTTATTCGCCAGTAAATACAATGATTCTGTTACAAAAATAAAAAGAGGGTAAGGGCAGTACGTGACCATGTGTGGAGCAAGTGAACTTAAAAATTATGGATCTCTGTTATTCAAAAAAAATAGTCAAATACTAGTTAAAGGTGCCATATAATCACAAAGTACCCATACCTACCCAAGTCTGCGTGTATGCTTCCGTCGTGCGGACGCGTTATTGATACCTGCGTTAACATAAATCACGAGTGCACAGTGTGCTACGTAACTTCCCTTTTGATTTTGTAAAATTAGTTCCTAGTTAACTTAGTTATACTTGAAACAAAAGTAATTATGGTGCAGTGCACGCTTTGTAGTGTATCGTTCGACAGAGTGAAAGCGGACAATGTGCTAAGCTGTAAAGGATCGTGTGGCGGTACCTACCATAAAAAGTGCACGCAAAAAATAAAGGGCTTTAGCGGTACGGGTTTGTGTGAAGACTGTAGGGGGGAGACACCATCGCTTAGATCCTCCATCGTGGTAGATATGGCAAAGACCACGCCGGAGAAATTATTGGCGGAGGTAAATGAAAAACTGGCAGTCGTTTTCAAAATGAAAAATACGCTGGAGGGTATGTCGGAGGACATTAGTTTTTACGCCGAGAAGTATCAAGAGCTGGTTGAAGCGAAAGAAAAAAGTGATAGAAAGATAAAGGCACTCGAAAATAAAAATACACACCTGGAGACATCTAACAAGGCCCTAGAGGAAAGAATTGCATGGTTGGAAAATCGGGAGAAGGAAAAGTATAGAAATTGTAGGATTGGATGAGTGTGAGAATGAAAATCTGGAGGTCGCGATAGAGAAATTGGCCAGCAAGCTGGATACGGACACCACAAAAATATGCGATATGAGGCGGGTAGGTGTAATAAAAAAGGGTAATGTGGCCGCCAACGAGCAACGAGCGAAAAAGCCACGCCACGCTTATCATCACGCTTACCTCTCGCGATGCCCGGAACCAGTGGCTAGCGACAAGGAAAACGCACCACTTGACTAATAAAGACATTTATGTGAACGGGAATAGTCAGCGAGTGTATGTCAATGAAGACCTGTCTAAGTATGTCCGAAGCCTGTTCTGGACAGCAAAAAGTGAACTTAAACATATTTTCAAATATATCTGGGTCCAAGATGGCCAAGTACTCGTAAAAAAGGATGATCCAGCGGACACCAAAATAAGAACCTTGCGTACCCTGGGGGACATTAACTGCTACGTTACAGGTATATAGGCAGGTGGAGTGTGGGCGTGTCACAATCTATTAAAATATGATTACAAAAATTATAAAATTCAACGATCAAACATTACACATAAAATTCGACATTAGATACCATAAATATGCTGACATTAATGAATGGCAAGAATATTTAAACAAGAACAACTCATATTTGAACGTGGTTCACCTGAATATAGGCTCACTGCGGAAGCATTTCAATCAGCTGCAGGTAGTTATGGGCGGCTGTGCTGGGTGCTTGGATATTATAGCCCTAGCGGAGGTAAACATCTTGGAACACGAATTACCGTTGTACAACTTAGACGGATACGATTTTATGCCGAAACCAAAGAAACAAGAAAGGGTGGTGGCATTCTGATATATTATAAGAACAAGCTGAACTTCCCCGCTACACCAGTTGCCGCCAAGTATTCACAAATTATGCACGGGCAACTCCTACTGGAAGGTTCGAGGAAAATACATATAGTAGTGACGTATAGATCTCCGAGTACAAGCAAGCCTGGATTTGTTGAGGAGGTCCATCACTTCCTGTCTACCTTCCCCAAGAATAGCGAGGTGATACTGATTGGCGACACGAATATTGACCTACTTGCCACACCGAGCAGTGTGCGCAGTCTGTATGTAAACAATATGTGTGAACTGGGCTTAGAGTGTGCCATCAAGGACATAACGCGGGAGCAAGTGTATGGAGATATAGTGACTCGGACCTGTATAGATCACGCGTGGGTTCGAACCCGAGCCGCAGTATCAGCGTATGTTTTGTCGTGCGAAATCTCAGATCATTATCTGATCGGTGTGTGCTTACCCTGTGCGAGGACTAATTACACAAAGGATAGGACTAGTATTACGGTGATTAGTGATAAAATAGTCGCAGAAAAGTTATCAGAGGTGACATGGGATCATCTAATGAACTGTAAGTGTCCGTTAATTTTGTATGACGAAATGTGTTTAATCTTTTCTAAAATCTATAGTGAAGCCAAAGTGCAAATTAATTTAAATATAAAAAGACAGTGTAAGCCATGGGTAACCGCGGCACTCAGGAAAATGGTGGCTAGTAGAGATAAATTATTTAGGCAATGGAAATGTAATCCTAAGGATATGAACTTGCGATTACAGTATAACAGTTTTAGAAATAAGGTCAATAGGTGTATTAATAAAGCTAAAAACGACTATCGAAAACAGGAGATTCTTAAATGTAATAATAATGTCATTGTGAAAAAAGTTTGGTCTAAGATTAATGAATGGATCGGGCAAACAAAAAACAACATTGACCGAGTTATCTTAAAGCACTTGGGCAGAACGGATAGTACTGTAAATATTTGCAACAATTTTTCTGACTGCTTTACCCAAGAAGTGTTGAATATAAAGCATGTGTGTAGCCATAAGTTTCTGGAGAGATCTAGGTACGTAGTGAGAAGTGAAGTGTCTATGAGATTTCAAAAGGCGCAGCCAGGGGATATAGATAAAATTATAGGTGCCCTCAGCTGTGATAAGTCTCAAGGAGTAGACGCAATTAGAATAAACGAAATTAAATTGTTAAAAAATAAGATTAGCCCAATTATTTCAAATTTTATAAATTTATGTGTTGAACGGGGGGTATACCCACATAACCTAAAATCGGCGTTAATAAGACCTATCTATAAGCAGGGGTCACATTGTGATTATTCTAACTACCGGCCTATAGCAATTCTGTCTGTCATAAACAAAATTGTAGAAAAATATATAGTCAATCAACTGAGTACGTTCTTAGAAAAACATAATATTTTAGCGGACACCCAGCACGGTTTCCGAAGGGGGCGTAGTACGGCTACGGCGCTGGGGCTGTTCGCTGATGACGTCAATGAGGGTTTGAACCAGCGGAAGCAGGTGGTGGTAGTATATATAGACTTCCGGAAAGCTTTTGACACCTTGGAACACCACCAGCTGCTTCAGGCTATGGAGGAGTGTGGGGTCACAGGGCCACTAAATAGATGGTTTGCTGCCTACCTCGAAGGTAGAACACTACGAACCCTGGTTGACGGCGTCTGCGGGCAGCCTAGGAGTGTCACATGCGGCGTGCCGACCGGCTCGGTGTTTGGCCCAGTTGGCTATATTATGCATGTAAACAGTATGTCGAAGGTAGTGTTAAATAGCCGTGTCTATATGTATGCCGACGATACTTGTTTAGTATATATGGATAGAGATATGACTGTTATAGAAAGTAAATTACAGGAGGACTTCACAAACATTATCAAGTGGGCGCATGATAACGGTATTGTAATTCATTTAAGTAAAACTAAATGTATGCACATTTGTTCGCCTTATGTAAAATATCCGATCCGAGCGCCGCGCATAGTCGGACATAGCTATGACTGTTTACATGGCTCGGTGCCGACGCACGCGGCTTGCGCGTGCGGTAGCATCGAGGTAGTTAGCGAGTATAGGTACCTAGGGCTTACTGTAGACTCGGCCTTCTCGTGGAACACGCATATTACAACGCTAAAAGATAAGCTAAGGGCAGTGCTGGTGAAATTTTACCACCTTAGGTTTGTTCTGGATAGAGGGACTATGTATGCCGTCTACTACGCACTTGTTGATGCAATGCTTTCCTATGCGCTGACTGTTTATGGGCGTACGTTCAGGTCATACTTGGATCAAATTAAATCACTGCAAATCAGGTTTATGAAATTGTTAGTAGATGATAATACAAAACGCCGATGTAAAAGTACTGGTTACGAACAGTTATTCATTGAATGTAAAATGCTTCCTGTTCACGAATACATAAGGCTTCTTTTAGCAACGGAACAATATTGTAGTGACGAGTTTAAGACGTATAAGGCACGCCTGGTGAGAACAAACACTAACATGTTAGAAAAACCTATTTGTCATAATTACTTCGGGGAAAGAAGGAGATGCTTTTTGGTTCCGCACATCTTTAATAGTTTGCCATCAGAAAGTTTAACGAAAAATGTCACAAAAAAAGTGTTTAAAAATAAAACTAGAAACTTTCTTTTGACTTGTATAAGCAAGTAAAATAAAATAAATGTGAGGTACAAAAGTAGATAGTATAAGTACAATACTCATATGCACTATGCATGCTCGGTTTCTGAATGTGTCTTAGCATGGGTATATTTGTATTTTTGCTACTGTGACTATATTATTGTTAAGTAATGGTATCTAACTGTAAAATTTTCTAATATTATATAACGGGAGTTGCATCTGCCAACAAACTGCTATGCAGTTTGGTGGAGGTAAAGATAAATTGTACTGTGAGTATTTTTTTCATGAATAAATGATTTCTATTCTATTCTATTCCATTCTATTCTAACAATATCATAATAATTTAACAATAAGAACTGAGTTTCAGCAATAAAACAACATTTCAAAGAGAAGTAGCCCCTATGTAGCTCGAGTGATGAGCAAGCAACTCATTGCCATTTTTCTGTATCGTTTAGATAATCCTTAATAGTATAATATGCCTTTTTTAGGAGGTGTGTCTTAACAGCCACTTTGAATTTATTTAAAGGAAGGTTCATAATGTTTAGAGGAAATTTGTTATAAAAACGCACACCAAATCCTGCAAAGGAGTCATGAACCTTCTAAAACGATAATACGTCCCAACCAATTTATGCTTATTTCTAGTATTTATTGCATGTATGTCACTGTTCATACTGTATAAATGTATATTCTGTTTAACGAACATAATATTCGCATATATATTTTGTGATGCAACTGTTAAAATGCCTATTTTTTTAATCTTTCTCTAAGAGAAACTCGTGCATTCAGTTTATAAATCGCACGTATAGCTCGCTTTTGGAGTATAAAAATTATCTCTATATCAGCTGCCTTGCCCCACAGTAAAATTCCATACGACATGATACTGTGAAAATAGCTAAAATAAACCAGCCTGGCAGTTTCTACATCCGTGAGCTGTCTGACTTTACTAATAGCAAAAGCCGCAGAGCTAAGTTTCCCTGCAAGTCCCGATATTTGGGCGTTCCACTGTAATTTACTGTCTAGAGTAATACCCAAAAATACGGTTGATTATAATACAACGGACATAGGATCTAGAACAAATCGCAAGAAAATAATGTCCCGAGTCGACCTATACATTATACATAGGCATACATAGATATAAACAAATTTCATATTAAAATTTAAACCTTGATTCAACGGAATAGTGTTCACTTTTGTTTGCACTAATTTATCGCATTACGTAGCTTCTATCTGTCCGCCTGACTAATTCACCTTATGCAGCTTATACTTGAACTACGTGAACATAGAAACAATGGAGTAGGTTTATTTTGTTAAAGTCTTTTAAGGATTCCATGATATGTACCTACGTAGGCGTAATAATTAATGTAAGACTACAATAAATTCCATAATCTTATAAATTGTAATTACTTGTTTATGTTAGACGAAATAAGCTGAAAACTAATTAACGACTGACAAAGATTTTTTTTTTCGAGTCAGTTTCATAATAAGTAACTGTAGTGTATGAATAACAAAAAGGGAATTAATGAATTTAACTAATTATAATATTATAAATGCCAAACTTCTTGCGGGTGTCAAAGTTCTTCCGCTTTCATTACTATTTTCATAACGCTATGTCGCTACGTCTACTACAAGATAGCCGTGTTTCAAGTGACTGAATTAGTTGCTAAAACTGCGCATCATTAATTTATTTTTATCTTATGGTTAATTTTTGGGATACGAAATTATTGGCTACTAGCTGATCACCGTGACTCCGCCCGCGAGATATAGTTATCTCGGCCCCGATTCCCGTGGGAATACATTACCGAGAATCCAAATAAAAAGAAAATAACAGTACATACACGAAATAAAATGACATGTGTAATTATATTTATGACAAAACAATGATACCCTGTGAAAATTAAAAACATTTTTGGGCTTATCTCCTCCATTCAATCAAGGGATTCTTGTACAAGTTTCATAAAGATCGGACCTCTTTTTGTTATGTCCATAAAATGAGCCGAACAAACAAGATTGTTATTTTTTGGATCAAAATATTCTTCTCGCCGTGCTAGGGCAATAATATTTTTCCATTGTGCACAGTGTACTGGATCCCGAGGAAAACTGAAATAGATGTTGGTTCATATAACGAAAAAAAAAATCATAAAGAGCCAAGGCGTCTCCACTATAATCTTTGTTCCAAATAGTTTTATCGCTATCGGTAATCCGAATAAATCTGAATGGTCATTTTGTTAGTACATTATTCAGTGAAAATGAAATGGTCTCTTTCTTTTTACTGAGCTTGGGATGAGTTCGAAAGAGACAGATAGGTACTTCGGTATTGGACTGGATTGCAATATTTACTTTTGTCTTTTAATTTATTATCGACGAAATACTGTATTTTAAGTGAAATAATAAATTGCAAATAATAAAACAAAAGCTTATTTACTGAAAATATGATACACCGTCTTCAATTTGCTTTTTTTTCGTAGTTTTTACACGTTTTTACAATACAGTACGGCATTGTGCAACGTGTTGTCGTTCAGTTGTCAAAATCAAGACTGCCGCGCGATTGTTTCTCTTTTAGCGTTTTGTTTCTCTTTTAGTTCGGACACTTTTGAGCGATGATCCGAAATCCATTGTATTTAAAATCATTGTTGTGCAATATAATTTTTTCAAAAATTTTACTAATGGCAGGTAGTATTTAAATTGGTCTAAAATTATCAGGGTCGCTTTTTGATCGTTTTAATTAAAGGTATCACTTTACTGTATTTCATGAGATCAGGAAACACTCGACTACCTCGGTAGCACAATGGTACTATGTACGGACTTTTTTTTTTTTTTTTTTTATTTTTATATTTGGTTCGCCAAATTGACGCCGCCCGCCTGGTAAGTCGTGACGACGTCTAGCGATTGTGGGCCACTCTCACAGCATACATTACTATTGAGAGTGGCCCTCAACTTGACGACCTACTGATGTGCCTCTTCACGCTCCGCTTAAAGAACCCAGGATTATATGTGGGAGGAAACACGTGCACAGGCAGGGCGTTCCAGGCCACTATCGTTCGGCAGAGAAACGAACGTTTAAAACATTCGGTTCTCGCGAACATGCTATCCACTGTGTGGGGGTGGCATCTCTGCCCGGCACGAGTCGTTCGGGATCGGAAGGAAGAGGGTGGGATCAGATTGAAGAGCTCTTCAGAACAATAGCCGTGGTAAATACGGTAGAATGCGGCCAAGGAAGCTATTGTTCGGCGCTGAACTAGCGGCTCAAGGCTTCCCGTTACCTCCGGACAATCTATAATACGGATAGCCCGTCGCTGCATAGCGTCGAGAGCGTCCAGCAGATACTTCGCGGAGCCGTCCCACAGGTGAGAGCAGTATTCGACGCAGGGTCTAATCTGCGTCTTGTACAGCAGACACCTCTGGTCCGGTGTAAAGAATCTCTTTACCTTATTCAGTATTCCTAGTTTCCGCGAAGCTAGCCCTATACATCTTTCGATGTAGTTTTTATTATTGAGCTCTCGACGAACGTCTATGCCAAGGATATCAAGGTTGTCCTTCATTGGTAATAATGCATTCTGAAGAGAGGGAAGGGGAAGGAAAGGGGATTTCTTCGCAGTAAATGCACACGCCTGTGTTTTGCGGGCATTGAACTCGACCAGGTTCTCGGTACCCCATTGAGAGATACTGTCGAGGTTACGGTCGAGATCAGCCACGAGTCGTCGTCTCTCCTCCTCAATCTCAGATCGCCCCGCCGTCGGACGAACCGAATAACTCCCGTGTGGTGTGCTGTCATCTGCATAGCAATGAATGTTCCCGAGGGATAGCATTTCATTGATATGCAGAAGAAAGAGAGTTGGTGATAGTACGGACCCCTGCGGTACCCCGGCATTCACTTGCAAGAAGCGAGAAGCCTGGCCATCGCAGAGGACCCGCACTCGGCGCTCGTTTAAAAAGCTGGCAATCCAGCTGCACAGTTGAGGAGGTAGACCATATGCCGGAAGCTTGGAAAGGAGCGAAGCATGCCAGACCCTATCGAAGGCTTTGGCGATGTCCAGGCTAATAGCCAAGGACTCGCCGTGCCTTTCCATAGCCCCACCCCAGACATGCGTTACGAATTCCAGAAGATCCCCCGTTGATCGCTTTGGCCTGAAGCCGTATTGTCGATCATTGATTAGCGAGTGATCCTCTAGGAATTGCATGAGCTGCTTATTTATAAGGAGCTCAAGCACCTTGCAAATGACTGAGGTGACAGCTATGGGTCGATAGTTGCCTGGATCGGACCGATCCCCTTTCTTGGGGATCGGTTGTACGTTCACCTCCTTCCAGACCTCCGGCACGAGCCCTGAAGAGTATGACAGGCGGTACAGACGCGTTAATACTGGAGACAACTCAGCTGCACATTTTCGTAGCACCACCGCCTGAATGCCGTCAGGGCCACTGGCTTTCCGCGTGTCGAGTGACCGCAGCACTGCCCGTACATCACATTGCCTGATAACAATATCAGGCATTGTGTGGCCACAGTTGGCGATGGCGGGGGGCTGCAGGCCACGGTCGTCGACCCGGGAATTAGCCGCAAAGAGGTCTGCGAGCATATCCGCTTTCTCTTGGGCTTTGTGAGCCAGTGTTCCATCTGGGTAACGCAGCGGTGGCAGCGAGGGCTGACAAAAGTTAGATTGCACGGCTTTGGCCAGTTGCCAGAATCCACGGCTGCCCGTGGGATGGGAAGTGAGCTCCTGACCAAGCCGCGCGACGCGCTGGGCATCCGCTCTCTTAAAGGCCCTCTTACTCGACTTTGTGGCCCGGTTGTACGCTGCTTTGAGGTGGCCCACGTTTGGGTCGCGCACAGCCCGGGCCCTGATCCAGGCGCGATATGCTGACTGTTTTTGTCGAACAGCTTTGGCACAATCTCGCCCGAACCAGGGACGGGCTCTGCGGATACTGGCGACATCAGTGAAAGGGATGTAATAATCCATCCCTAAACTGATCTCGCCAGCAATAGCAGAAGCACTATCCGAAGGAGCCTTTCCTACAAAGCAGCGCTGGCTCCAGGGGACGGACGCATAATAATCGCGTAGACCGTCCCAATCCGCTGACGAGTAGTGCCATAGTCGTCGTGACGTTTGTACAGGACGTGCAGGAGGTGACACCTTCATGCCAGCGTGAACAACACAGTGGTCGGAACTACCCAGTGGGGCTCCTACCGAAACACTGTACTGGGCTGGGCGACTCGTCAGCAGTAGATCCAGCAGAGCGGGCGCGTGATCTGACCTGTCTGGTATCCGGGTGATCCCGCATACCATCTGGGTCAGACCGTGTGAAAGAGCGAACGCATGGGCGGCTCTACCCGCATGATCAATCTTGAGGGACCCCAGCCATTCAATGTGATGGCCATTGAAGTCCCCCAGAAATACTAGGTCAGCGTTCGGGAACCGCACCTGCGCTTCATCAGCCGTCTCGCTGAGGTACTGGAAGAGCTTTGTTGTCTCAGAATCCCCTGTGTGGGATCGGTAGACGCACACGTAGATCTGGCTCATAGAGCCATGGTCTACGTGCAGCCAAAGGACGGAATTGGACTGCCACGCTCGAGGTCTCGGGTTCGATTCCCGGGTCTGGTGGATAATGTATAATTCTCTTTAGAATTTTACCCAGATAATTATCCCAGAGTCTGGACCTTGTGCCCGGTAAATGGCAATAGGCTCGCCCTCTATTACATGGCACCTAACATAGCTGGCGAGATGTGGATGTGTTTGCACACCTCTGCCTACCCCTTCGGGGAAAAAGGCGTGATGCTATGTATGTATGTAGGAAACTCTCCACTATTGACACATTTATTAAATATTGCAGCTAGATGTGGAGATATATTCACAATAATGGACTGAAGCAATTTTACAGAAATACCCCACAAGTCAGCTGTCTTTTTTGAGTTAAGCGACTTGAATACTTTTATAATATCATTGGGGTTTACATATTCAAAGCTACATATGACATGACACTGATTCACGCCGCTTTCCAGCATACGTTGAGCTTTAACTGGGCAAGAATACAAGGTGCTAGTTATATTCGCGGGTATAAAAAAAAATATTAAATGTTTGTGCTACATCTGGTTCTTTGTTTATGACTTTATTATCAATAATTAATTCAAAGTCATTATCACGGGGCTTTAGTCTTGTCGTGTCTTAGTCTTGTCTTGACTTCAGTCTTGTTTGGGCCGCGTTTTGATGCGGACGCGTGTGCTGACTAATACCTACTCGTAATAAAGTAGCGCGGCGTCAGCCGTTGCACGTATCGCGATGAGTTCGCAACTCGACCCAAATGAGTTACTGGCGTTCCTGCAACCGAAGTCGCCAACATCGAGTGCTGAGCGCGCAATGCTCCGCTCCGAACTGCACCCGCCCCCGTAAACCTGTAAGGCCGCGCGAACCCCGCGCCCCACTCCGCTGCCCGTACCTACAGCCCCAATGAAACGACAAAGTTTCGTCACCATCAGCGCAACGACCGCTCCACCGAAGCCACTACCACAGAAGGTACCGGATGTGGATACTGATGGTTTCGTGACAGTGCAAAGGAAGCGCCGATCACGAACCAAAGTGAACCGTTGCGGCACAGATGCAGCGCAGTCCAGCCCAGCGCTGCATGTCGCAATACCGAGTACACCCGTGTATGTCCCCCGCATACACTACACCACTAAGGCGGATGACATCGGACAGTACGTGCGCAAGAAGGCCAACTTCACGCCGAGAGTGCAGCTGTTGGAGGCGAGCCGTAACGTCAGTTTCCTGTCGTTCGTTGTGCGAGTGCCCAACACTAGACTGAGCCTCGTCATGGAGGAGACCTTCTGGCTACAGGGCGTGGTGTTCCGTCGCTTCCCCGGATCTCTACCACCGGTACGCAAAAAGACCGAAGTGCGACAGTGAAGTGTGTACTAACAATAGTCTTAAGATTCTATTACTAATATACATTTTGTAATATCGATATGTATTCTTAGTTTTAAGGTATTTATCTATGGGCCGTAGAATAAGTTTATACCAATTGTAACTTTTCTATTTGTTGCCTGAAATAAATAAATAAATAAAATAAAAAAAAATTTAGGCGACCGGTTTCAGCATTAATTATATTCCAAGTCGTTTTGATTTTATTGTTGGACTGTTTAATCTTATTACTCAAATATAATGACTTGGCAGCAACACACGCTTTTCTGAAAGTTTTGGAATAATCTTTAACATACTGAATAAAATCAAGATTAAAATTATATTGCTTCATACCATATAATTGATACAACTTAGCTCTACTTTTGTAGATGCCAGTGGTTGCCCAGTCACAGAGCTGGAGGTTTCCATTTTTATAAAAAGTTTTTGATTTAAATATATTGTCGAACTCAGATTTAATTGTATTAAACAAGGACTCATGTAAGTTATTTGAATCAACCTGGTTAAAGTCAATACTAGCAACTTTTGCAGAAACGCTTTCATTAAATCGTTCTAGGCGATATGTACTCATTAGCCTACATGAAATTTTATTTCCTTTAGCCGTGATATTGATGGGAAATACGACCTTTTACCCCAGATGGTCAGATTTGAAGTTACTTAATACCTCCTTTGTCAGGAGTTCACAATTGCAAAATATATTATCTAGACATGTTGCAGAATGTGATGTGATTCTAGTTGGCTCTAAAAATAAGTGTTGTAAGCCAAAGGAACTGAATAAATTGATAAATTTAATGCATTTAGGTGACTGCACACGTACATCAACATTAAAATCACCACACACCACAACATGCTTTTTACTAAGACACAATTGTTTCAATACATTTTCCATTATTATCTCAAATGAATCCTAATCAAAATCCGGTGGGCTATAGACACAGAGGACAATGAGTCGCTCAAGCTCAACACATGACAATTCCACAGTGCGCTCTACAGAAAAAGCACCAATATCTTTACGTTCTTTACATTTGATATTATTAGACACGAATATTAGGGAGCCACCACGAATAGCCTTCTTTCTTGCGAACGCACTTATAAGTGAGTAAAATTCACTGTTGAACAATATTTCGTGGTCTTTTAACCAATGCTCTGTTATACAAAAAATATGAATATTGTGGTCCCTAACGTAAAGGTCAATTTCTAAAAGTTTATCAGATAAGCCTTGAATATTTTGGTGTACTATGCTTAAACTACTAGACATAATGTTATACTCAACAGAATTACGTTCACCCCCATACATATTACTACTATGGGTCGGCTCAATTTCCTCAAAGACCACAGGTACCTTACCTTCGGGCATATATTTAAATAAAGATTGCTAGATTTATTATCTGTTGTCTTACAAACTAGTTTTTTTGGATTGTCTCCAAACTGTCTATGTCAATATTATTCTGCTCAATAAAAGCAGGTTGATAAGACAATAATGTGGCTTGACTCAATACGAAATTAGCTAGCAAAGTAGCTACCTGTCGTCGCAAAAAAAATGATAGTAAATAACTATCACATGTCAAGATATAATTATTATTCAATACAATATTACAGTCAAATAATTCTAAGTTCCTGCAATGTGTAGTCAAAGTATGTAGCTTCATATTAATTTTATATCTAATATAGTTTTCGTTTTGCGTATGAGATTTACTATAAGGTAATGCGGACAGTATTACCTGTTTAACATCTAACTTTGACAATTGTTCAAAAAACCTTGTGACAGTGCTCATGTTAGCGGTATCCCGTCTACCAATAAGAATGATTATTGTTGATAGTGGGCAGTGTTTACTAGCTAGTACTCTATTAAGTATTTGAGAGTAGGAGGCCCCAGGAAATGAATGAGTTACAACTGAATTCCATAAATGTTGTTCTAAGTGATGTCCCAACTTCTTACCAATCTCATCACAATATACAAAGGTCTTCCCCTTATTAAAAGTTTGTGTCAGATTGTTTCTAGTATGATTAATATTGTCACACAAACTGTGAAGAGTGTCAAAAGATGAAGATGTTGACTCTTTTTGGGAGGTTATCACTGGCATGGAAGGACATGGCAGGGATTTATCACAGTCCGGTGTTTCATTATATAATTTCTCAAGGGAATAGAATCTTTGCTCATTACTGTGACATGAATCTACCAAGCTATTTAATGCCTCAATGTACTTTTCAATTTCTTTTTGAGCTATTTGATATTTTAAAGTTATTGATTTTAAGGAGTCATTTAGATGCATTATTTCTGTCTGTAATTGCTGTATATCAGTCTCATATGGGTCTGTTTAAGAACCTAATTGATTTCTACCTATTTCTATAAGCTGACTTAGCTTTACATTTGATTTACAAGTTGTAATATATTTGTTAGCACATATTCTAAGTTTTTTCATGCATTTCTGTGTTTTGGAAATAAATTTATTTAGTTTTATATATTTTTTTAATTTATTTCTGCTATTGCTAATTATTCTGATAGATTTAGAGGTAGTGGTTGGCTCAAAATGAATTAAATTAGGGTCACCACCCACCAGCTCACTATAGAGACTGTCGGAGAGGGCAGCCTGCTCTGCCAATTTTAGTGTCTCCATGTTGGTAATGGAGTTGTGGACATCACTCAGCTCGCACTCCAGAGTGTTAATACGTTTCAAAGCTTGCTCATGAGTGTTGCTACAATCTTCAAAACGCATCACTGTTTCCTGGAGGCGCTCCCTCTCTATGATGAGCCCTGTGACCTGTCCATGTAGCTCAGCCAGCTCTTGTTTGAATTGGGTGTTTTTTTCCACAATATTTAAGACTTATATCTCACTGTTCGCACGTTCCTCTAACAACTGATTGTTCAAATTTTTAGAAATATTCAGTTCTTTTAGTGTGAGTTTTAGCTTTTGTTGCAAGTCACGGGTGACAGCGCTGCGGGTCATCCTGGTTAATTTCTTCTAAGGAATTTAGTGGCACTGAAATAAAAAGGATAGTGTATAGCAACTGTGTATGTGAATGGAGTTAATTAAGTTTAGGGAATATCAAGAATTAATTAAATAAAGATGAGTTATTATTTAAGAAAGGAGGGTACTAAAACAGGAACGGACTAGTTAAAAAGTTATAGTTTATAAAGAATTACTTGAGGATATTAGGTATTAATGATGAATAAAATAAGATAATAACAAAATATTAGGATGATTATAGTGAAATCAGGTAGGCAAGATACTTCACAAGTGTTGAGCTTAAAGAAAAACAAACACAACAAAACAGAATAGGAAGTATTAAAAAGCACTAATTTAGATGAGATTGTATGTGAGTAGCTGTTGCTCGAAGCTTTGACTCGAAAATTTTGCCAAATACCGATAGAATTGCAATTGGTCTATAGCTAGATTACTAGCTATAGACCAATTGCAATTCTATATTAATCCGCAGACCTTGTGAATCGGTGTAACCCGTGAAACCTTCCATCTGTTGGGATAGGAACACTGTTGAAGAGAAAGATTGAACAAGTACAGGAGCGGTACCTCAAGAGCAGACATACAATCCTTAACCAAGTAAGGCAGTATGTTATCCGGTCCATACGCGGATGTGGTTTTCAGCCATCGCGTTGCATTTTTTAGGTCTGTACATTTAATACAAGGGATGCTAATTTTGGGGCGGGGCCCCAAGAGATTAGACTACGTCCTCGCCGTCCGCCCTGGACCCCAACCTGACCACGGTAACGCAGTGGCAAGTTGGGTGACCGAACGTCGAAATCGAAACTTGAGTGGCCAACACAGAAGGAATTGTGCTTACTATGAAGCCTGAAGAGACCCCCGGTCCTGACACTGCCCTTCACCGGGCAGTCTCAGCCGACGACATATTGCGCGAACAACGGACTTCGATGCCTTTTGATTTGGGGGCTCGCGTCGCGCCGCCTAGTTGCAGCGCGACGTCGACGCCCCAAGGAAATGTTGCGGCTGGGACTGACGATGGGTCAGCTCCCAGTAGTGTGAGGGGTAAGGGCCCTTCTTCTTCGCAGAAGAGGACCCTCGAGAATGGGGGGCTGCCGCGCGACCGGAGCACTAGTTGCTCTGGGTGGGGGTCCCTCCTCTCCAGCGATTCGGAGGAGGAGGTGCCGGTGAAGACGGTGCGCACGCGTCTCGACGCCTACAGAAAGCGCCCGCCAACACCACCCCCGTCATCTGTGCCGTCCCTGCGCAGTCGCAGGGATATCGGTGTGCCGCCCGCGCGGGAGATAATGAGTATTTTCTCCCGCATGAACGCGGCCATGCGGGGGAGTAAAAACATGTCGGGGAGGAAGAAGATTGTGGCTTCACTGGTGGATGAAGCCCAATCCTCCCTCGACAAGCTCCTCGAGCGGAGCGTCACAGAGGAGGAGGCGAAGCTCCGCAAGCAGGTTGCGAGCCTGGAGGTGGAGCTCACTGCCTCCCGAAAGGACATGGAAGATCTCCGTCGGGAGGTCGCTGAGTTGACCAAAGCGGTCAAGGCACCTCCAGGTCCCATGCCGCCTCCTCCTCTGACGGCTGGACCAGCGCCGAAGACGGCGCCTAGGACCGCGCCCACCATGGCGCCCGGCTCGCCGCCGAAGCCTGTACCGACTACGGTGCAGGTCCTGACGGCGATCGAGAGGCGCCTAGCGGTCCTGGAGGACCGGGCGTACCGCCCTCCGCTAGCGCGTCCCGCGTTTTCATACGCGGCGGCTGTCGGCGGTGCTCCCGCTCCGGGTCCAAGCGGCACACCCGCTGTCCGCCGCCCCGCTCCGCCCCCGTCCGCTTCAGCGAACCGGATGCCGGCCGAGACCGCGGCCCAGGCGCGGAAGGCCAAGGGGCGCAGTAAGAAGAGTGGCACCCCTGCCGCCTCGTCTTCCTGTAACGTCGCTCCCGTTGCTTCCTTACATCCCTCCAGACGGGAGGGATGGGAAGTAGTGGGAGCCAAGAAGAGGAAGACGAAGGCTGCCAAGAAAGCGGCCAAAGCCGCCGCGGCGAAGGCGCCGAAGAGGCCCCGCCCCCCTCGCTCCACCGCCGTCGTCCTGACGGTGACGACGGTAGGTGTGGAGAAAGGGGTGGGGTACGCCGACGTACTGAGGACCGTGAAGTCCTCAGTCAACCTCTCGGCCCTCGAAATACAAGGGGGGTTCCGGTGCAAGACGACACGCACCGGGGCTCGCCTCCTCGAGGTCTCCGGCGCCTCCAGCGGCCCTAAAGCTGACGCCCTAGCGGCTCAGCTTAGGGTCGCGCTGGACGAAGAAGCCGTCCGCGTCACCAGACCCACCAAATGCGCCGCGTTGCGCATCACGGGTCTGGATGACGCGACCACGACGGAGGAAGTTGTCTCCGCCGTCGTGGAGGCGGGCGGCTGCCCCCGTGACCAGGTGAAGGCTTCAGATATCTCCTTCGGCTCCACTGGTCACGGGATGACAGTCGTCCAGTGCCCCGTCGCAGCGGCACTGAAAGTGGCGGACGGACGAAGCCTCCTCGTAGGGGGCTTCCTAAAGGCGCAGGTGCACCTCCTTCGTGCCCGGGAAACCAGATGTTTCCGGTGCATGGTGGTGGGGCACGTCAGAGTGCAGTGTACAGCGGAAGTCACCGTGGGCGATCGGTGCTTCCGCTGCAGCCGGCCCGGTCACAAGGCAAGTGCCTGTGACGCCCCGCCTCGCTGCTTTAGATGCGAGGCGGAGGGCAAGACCGCGGATCACCGGGTCGGCAGCACAACCTGCGCCGCCTCGAAGCCAAAACCTAGTCCGTCCGCTGAGAGCGGTGGGGGTGCCGCCCTTGCGCGGCCAGTTGCTTCGCGGCGGGATGCGGTTATGGACGTCAATTAATGTCTGACGCCCGTATCCGTATCCTGCAAGTGAATTTGAACCACTGCCGTGCTGCTCAGGATCTTCTGTACCAGAGCATCCGGCAGTGGTCCATAAACTTGGCCGTGGTCGCCGAGCCGTACTACGTCCACCCGGGAAGCCCGGTGGACGAGGACGGCTCGGCCTGTTGTATCTTTGGGGGGTCCGCCGCAGACAACTCGCGCCTTGCGACCATTGCAAGGGGCCGCGGGTGTGTTGCGGCGGACTATGATGGGTTGGCAGTCGTGGCCACCTACATCTCGCCGAACATTGACGAGTCTCAGTTTGAGCTATGGCTCACTGAGCTCGACGTCGTCTTCGCTGCGTGCCGTCCTCGCCCTCAACGCCTGGAGTGAGGCGTGGGGCTCCCGGGAAACCAGGGACAAGGGGAGGCTTCTTGAGGACTGGACCAGAACACGTGGTCTGGAGGTCCTCAACCGGGGGAATGTCGCCACCTTTTGGCGGCGGGGGGGGGGAATCGATCGTGGACGTAACGTTCGCATCCCCTGACCTCGCCCGCCGTATTACAGGCTGGCGCGTGGAGGAGGGTGAGGAGACGCACTCGGATCATCGGTACATCCGGTTCGATGTCGTCCCCCCACCTGACCTCCCACAGCCGGTGGCAAATCCCCCGGATCCGCGTTGGGCACTTCACCATCTGGATCGGGAGGCTCTCCTGGAGGCATCCATCGTGCAGGCCTGGATTCCAGCGCCGGACTGGCCTGCCGATGTGGATGCCGAGGCGGAGTGGTTCAGGAGAGCCATGTCGCAAATCTGTGATGCGGCGATGCCTAGGGTTACACCCAGACCGGCCAGGAAGCAGGTGTACTGGTGGTCGCCGGAGATTGCAGAGCTGCGCGCAGCATGCATCTCCGCCCGCCGCCGGTACACCAGGTTTCGCCGGAGGCGTCGCCGCCCAGACGACGCGGCAGCCCGAGAGGCGGAGCTTTTTCAGGCATACAGGGAGGCTAAAGGTAATCTCCAGGAGACGATAAAGCGGGCCAAGACGGCGGCCCGCGAGGAGCTCCTGGAGACCCTGCAGCAGAACCCATGGGGGCGCCCGTACCTACAGGTCAGGGAGAAACTCCGACCTAGGGCGCCCTCACTGACCCAGAGTCTCCAGCCGCAGCAGCTGGAGCGGGTCATGGGCTCCCTGTTTCCGACGAGCGCGGAGGAGCACGTCCCTCCGCGCATGGCTCCGTCTCTGCCCGACGCGGATAGCACCAGCGAATACGACGTACCCGAAGTCAGGGTGGGGGAGCTAGGTGCGGCAGTACTCCGGCTTAAACGCCGGAAAATCACTGCCCCCGGACCCGACGGCATTCCTGGCCGTGCATGGGTCCTGGCCCTCGAAGAACTCGGGCCTCGACTGATGGGGCTCTTTAGCGCATGCCTCGAAAGGGGCCAGTTTCCCAAGGTGTGGAGGACGGGGAAACTGGTCCTGATCTGTAAGGCGGGGCGGCCGGTGGACTCACCGTCCGGATACCAGCCGATCGTGTTGCTCGACGAGGTGTGTAAGCTCTTTGAGCGCATTATCGCGGAACGCCTCGTCGAGCATCTCACGAGTGTGGGGCCAGACCTGGCGGATAACCAGTTCGGTTTCCGTCGGGGACGCTCCACCGTGAGCGCGATCATGCGCGTGAAGAGCCTGACGGAGGAAGCAGTCTCGCAGGGCAAGGTGGTGGTGGCGGTGTCTCTTGACATCGCCAACGCGTTCAACACCTTGCCATGGAGCTGCGTTAGGGAGGCGCTCGTGTATCACGAAACGCCTCTCTACCTCCGTCGTATTGTCGGGGCCTATCTCTCGGAGAGGGCCATAGCTTTCCCCAGCTGGCTCGGGCCAGCTCGGCGAGATGTGTCGTGCGGTGTTCCGCAGGGGTCGGTCCTGGGGCCGCTTCTGTGGAACATCGGCTACGACTGGGTGCTGCGGGGTGCGTTGCCTAGGGGTGTCGGCGTAACGTGCTACGCCGACGATACCCTCGTCACGGCGCGGGGTGCAACGTACCAGGAGGCAGCACTCAAGGTCACGACGGGTGTTGCTCGAGTCGTGGGTCGGATACGGCAGCTGGGACTGGAGGTGGCCTTGCACAAGTCCGAGGTTCTGTGTTTTCACAGACCTCGGAACGGTCCACCAGAAGGTTCCAGCATAAATGTGGGAGGCGTTAGCATCGGCATCAAGCCCTCGATGAAGTACCTAGGGATCGTACTTGATAGCCGATGGAACTTCGGACCACATTTCCGAAGTTTGGTCCCCAAGGTGACGCAGGCATCGGTCGCGCTTTCGCGACTGATGCCCAACCTAAAGGGACCCAACGCCTCCTGCAGGAGACTGTACCTGGGGATCGTGCGGAGTATGGCCCTATACGGGGCTCCCGTATGGGCGGATAGGTTGGCGGTCAAGGGGAACGTGACTCTGTTAAACAGACCACTTAGAACCTTGGCCGTCAGAACCGTACGGGGGTACCGCACGATCTCCGGAGAGGCTGCATGTCTCCTAGCCGGGACCCCTCCATGGGACCTGGAAGCGAGAGCCCTTGCGTCATTGTTCCAATGGCGCAAGGAGGCGCTGGAGCGGGACCACAGGCCTGCGTCTCGAGAAATCGAGGACCAGCGGTCCCAACTCCGCCAGGATCTCATGGAGTCATGGAGGGTGCGACTTGAGCAACCCAAGGGGGGTGCCATCTTCATCGCGGCGGTGAGACCGATCATGGACGATTGGCTGCAGAGGCAGCATGGTGACCTCACGTACCGTGCGACGCAGATGGTTGCCGGGCATGGATGCTTCGGTAGCTATCTGTTTCGCATGCATCGTGAGGTCACACCCCGGTGTCAACACTGCGAGGTTTCCGACGACGACACCGCACTCCACACGTTGGTGGAGTGCTCAGCGTGGGCGAGTCAGCGCCGGGACCTCGTAGTGGGTCTGGGCGTGGATACCCTCTCGCTGGGGACCATGCTTCAAGCCATGGTATCCAGCGGGAGTAGGTGGAACGCGGCCGTGTCCTTCTGCGAGCAAGTCATGCTCGCGAAGGAGGCGGCCGGGAGGGAGAGGGAGCGTACCCTCCCCGCCGAGTTCCGTAGTCGGCGGCCAGGCCGCCCCAGACTACGCGACTACGCCCAAGACTATCGTCCTCCATGATCGGGGCCTGAGGACGGCGGGATCGCCACCCACCGTCCTTACAGAAGCAGGCTAGAAGGGTTGCGTGCTGCGGGGCCTTTGCCCCATAGCACGCAACCAGATTCACTCACTGACGCGGGATAAAACCCGACCCCAATGACGCGGGATTCTCGTCCCGACCAAACACCCGCAGAGACCACAGGGGTGGTCAAAGTCCGCCGGGCGCCACTGGACATACCCTCTGCTAGTAACCAGGGACGCCCGGCAACGGACGTTAGAGCGGCCGCGGCCTTGGGCCGCGGAATTAAAAAAAAAAAAAAAGAAAAATGGGATGCTAATTTTATGCTCATAAGAAAAAGAGGCATATTGATCAAGCGTTGGGGGGGTTTAATTGTGGAATGTTTTTGTGGAAAACAGAACAAAAATAATGAGCAAAATTGTCAGCAGGTTCCTGTCCACAAATGGCTCTATTCTCGTATGAGAATTGTTTGATTTGCTGTCTATCCGTCCTCTTACTTTTAACATATTCAGAATGTTGCAGGGTCACTAGTTATTTTGTTTCCTATAGTCGTCAGATGATTCTGGGAAGCTACGGCTATCAGCACCTTAACCTTAGGCCTATAATACCTAAAAAGCTTTGGTTAAAATCCTTGCCCTTTTTCTTAAACATCTTAAGGTGAAAATGTTTTTGCTTTTACTTTTTATTGGGACGTGGCAATTGATAGGTACATTGGTGGGTAAGAAGTATCTTGTGTCTTAGGGTCCATACATACTGGAGCCGATCGAGGATCATCGAAGCGTAAATCTGAAATAAAAGCCACAGAAAAGAATATTCTATTACAGGGGGAATTACCTTACAGGGGTAATGCTTTGGCCAGAATATTTATAACATACTAGTGGTCCCGGCGAACTTCGTACCGCCTGAAATTTTGCTTATGAACCTTACCTGAACCTCCACGAATATTTTAAGACCCAAATTAGCCAAATCGGCCCAGCCGTTCACGCGTGATGTCGTGACCAAGGGAAATAGGGATTCATTTTTATATATAGAGACTAGGCTGCCCCGGCGAACTTCGTACCGCATTTTCTAATGTTTAGCAAAACTTTGTTTTTCCGTATGATCCTTCTCTTGATAATTAGGAAGAATAAAAAAGAATTAGCGACCTTGGGATAGCGTAAGGTCGTCTTCTTGGTCCGACTCCGCCCCGAGAAAGGCGGTGCCGAAACCGGGGTAAATAGTTTCTGCGAATTGATCCGACATAACTATATAAATTTCGCAGTTTTTTTGTCACAAGTTCAGAGTAGGACGTACCTGCCACTCCTTTACGGTGGTCAAGTTGGGGTCCAGGGCGGACGGCGAGGAAGTAGTCTCTAATCACTTGGGGGTCCGGCCCCGAAATCGGTCGTGTCGTTCTCGAGCCATTAATCTCTTAACCTGTTGGTTCGACTTTGTTTTATATTTATAGTCTAGAGGTTCCGGCGAACTTTGTTCCGCCTTTTAAACCTTCCCTGAACCTTCCAGCCGTTGCCGAGCTTCAGCAACATAATCGAACGGAGATTCATTTTTATATATTATTATTATTCCCTTTATTACATTTTATTACATATTTACTATATTTTTAAATAAACTTATAAAAAACACAAATATATTTAAAAATATAAAAAATAGTGACCCACCGGTATCGAGTACAGTGACCAAGCTACCGGCGGTTAGGGCTCCAGAGATAGGAACTTCCGCACAATACGGGCCGTATCCAACAGAACCGCCTTCTGCATCAAGCCCTTGACCCAGCTGCCTAACGCGAGCCTCTGTAGGTGGTGGTCGAGGCTCTTGGCTATTAAACCATGAGCAGATACGACTATCGGAACAATAATCGCCGAATCCACATCCCACATGTCGACAATCTCGTGAGCTAAGTCCAAATATTTAATTTGTTTATCTTTTTCTGCTTTCACGAGATTCTCGTCATGCGGCACAGTGATATCGACAATTATTGCAAGGCGTTTTAATCGATCTATTATCACTATATCTGGTTTGTTGGCTATAATAGTCCTATCAGTGATAATAGACCGATCCCAATACAATGTAGCATGGCCATTTTCAAGAACTGGGTCGGGCACATACCTGTAATAAGGTATCTCTAAGTCAACAATGTTATATTTTAGAGCAAGTTGTTGGTGGATAATCCTGGCTACTTGGTTGTGTCTGTGCAAATACTCACCGTTCGCAAGACGGGAACAACCAGAGATAATATGTCTTAAAGATTCTCCGGGACGATTACATGCCCGACAGATGTCTAGCGTCCCATCATTGACAATAAATCTCCGATAGTTATTCGTCATCATAACATTTATTATCATTATTATGATAATAAAAATTATTATTATTATCATTCTCTTTATTAACACTTAACACATATTTATTACATTTTTAAATAGATTTATAAAATATACATTTAAAAATATAAAAAACAGTAACCCACCGGCATCGGGTACAGGGACCAAGCTACCGGTGGTTAGGGCTCCAGAGACAGGAACTTCTGCACAATACGAGCCGTATTCAACAGAACCGCCTTCTGCATCAAGCCCTTGACCCAGCTGCCTAACGCGAGCCTCTGTAGGTGGAGGTCGAGGCTCTTGGCTATTAGACCATGCGCAGATACGACTATCGGAACAATAATCGCCGAATCAACATCCCACATGTCAACAATCTCGTGAGCTAGGTCTAAATATTTCATTTGCTTATCTTTTTCTGCTTTCACGAGATTCTCGTCATGTGGCACAGTGATATCGACAATTACTGCAAGGCGCTTTAATCGATCCATTATCACTATATCAGGTCTGTTAGCTATAACAGTCCTATCAGTGATAATAGATCGATCCCAATACAATGTGACATGACCGTTCTCAAGAACTGGGTCGGGCACATACTTGTAATAAGGTACCTCCACGTCGACAAGGTTATACATTAAAGCAAGTTGCTGGTGGATAATCCTGGCTACTTGGTTGTGTCTGTGCAAATACTCACCGTTCGCAAGACGGGAACAACCAGAGATAATATGTCTTAAAGATTCTCCGGGACGATGACATGCCCGACAAATGTCTAGCGTCCCATCTTTGACAATAAATCTTCGATAGTTATTCGTCATCACGACTTCGTCAGTGATTGCACAGATAAAACTCTCAGTTTCTCCGAAGAGATCACCAAATCGTAACCAGTATACCGATGCTATTGAATCAACATCGGGTCCATTTAGAGCCCGATAAAATCGACCATGCAGTTCCTTGCTCTTCCATATTTCCTTCCGATCAGATACACTTAATATTACAGGTTTGCGCCAGTTCTCTTTCGCAAGGGACAGCGGGGTCAGTCCGTTGTCTATTGCCACAACATCTCGATGCACATCCACGTCCACCTGTAGGAAATACTCTCTAAGGTTGCATATCTCACGGTTATGGAGAGTCTTAGCATTTAAAAATCCTCGACCCCCACATTTCCGTGGTATATACAACCTCATTACTGACGAACGTGGGTGGTGTATTCGATATGAAGTCAATAGACAACGCACCTTCCTATCCAGAGCTTCTAACTCCGTCTGAGTCCATCTAAGTATGCCAAAAGAGTATACTAAGACTGGCATGGCCCAGCCGTTGACAGCCGGACAATAATCCTCTACCGCTATACCCAATGACTCTGACATACATATTTGTATGTTTCGGTCTCGGAGAGAGATCTGAGAGTTATTATCTCAGAAAGTTGTAAATTCGGTGAATTTACAACCTTCCCCCGTTGTACATGCATAACCGCACACTTATCAACACCGAACCATCTTAATGGCATTACTAAAAACTTCCGTAGTTTTTAATAATGTCACTAAATCTTGGTGCTTCAATGTGAACAGTTTGAGGTCATCCATGTACATCAGGTGAGATATAACCTCACCCCCTCTACGAAACCGATAGCCTAACCCTGAATCCTTCAGCAATGTGCTAAGTGGATTCAGTGCTAAACAAAACCACAATGGACTCAAACTGTCGCCCTGGAATATACCACGCTCGATCCTTATCAAGCCTTGCGGGTCAGAGGCGTGCCCACCACTACCTGGTTGACGAAGGACTGTGGTCCACTGCCCCATACACGAGACTAAGAAGGATTTAAGAGCCGGATTAATTTTATACAACTCTAAAATCCTCCTCAGCCATGAATGAGGCACCGAATCATAGGCCTTCTTGTAGTCAATCCAGGCAGTAGAGAGGGCGCCCCTAGTCCGCTTGACTTGTTGGCTAATGGCCATATCAATGAGGAGTAGCACCTTAGTACCACGAGACCCAGCCCTACATCCATTCTGAGCGTTATCTAAGATATTATTAGATACTATGTGCGAGTTTATTTTACTTCTCAGAATAGATGTAAGGAGCTTGTAGATGGTAGGTAAGCAAGTGATGGGTCTATAGTTTTTAGGTTCCGTGGTACTACCTGATTTGTGGAGCAGGAAGGTGATGCCAGTGGTCATGAAAGCGGGTAAGGAACCAGACTCAAGGGCTTCTTGATACTGTGTTGCCAAGCGTTCATGCGAGCTCTGAACCCACTTTATCCAAAAGTTGTGCAATCCATCCGGCCCAGGACTTTTTTATTATTATCTCTTTATTAACATTTAACACATATTTATTACATTTTTAAATAGATTTATAAAAAATACATTTATATATATTATTACAAGCTGCCGGTAGATGTTCTCAACGTTGCCAAAAACGTTAGTTAAAAATATTTTTAGCTGTTCCACTAAGGGCACTTTGTGCGGTGTTTCACAGGGGTCGGTCCTGGGGCTGCTCCTGTGGAACATCGGCTAAACTGGGTGCTGCGGGGTGCGTTGCCTGAGTGCGTCGGCGTAACGTGCTACGCCGACGATACCCTCGTCACGGCGCGGGGTGCAACGTACCAGGAGGCAGCACTCAAGGTCATGACGGGTGTCAGTTGATCAAGTTGTGGGTCGGATACGGCGGCTGGGACTGAAGATGGCCTTGCACAAGTCCGAGGTTCTGTGTTTTCACAGACCTCAGAACGGTCCACCTGAAGGTTCCAGCAGAAATGTAGGAGGCGGCATCAAGCCCTCGATAAAGTACCTAGGGATCGTTACTGACGTTTGTAAGAGCCATTTAGTGACCTATACAAATAAATAAATCATTTCATTTCAGCCGATGGACTTCGGACCACATTTCCGAAGTTTGGTCCCCAAGGTGACGGATGCCCAACCTAAAGGGACCCAACGCTTCCTGCAGGAGACTGTACCTGGGGATCGTGCGGAGTATGGCCCTATACGGGGCTCCCGTATGGGCGGATAGGTGGGCGGTCAAGGTGAACGTGACTCTGTTAAACAGACCACTGCGAACCTTGGCGGTCAAAACCATACGGGGTACCGCACGATCTCCAGAGAGCACATACAAACGTAATTATTAGAATAAGTTAATAAATACAAATACGTATAATATACGTATAATATACTTATTTGTATTTATTGTCATTGATTGTCATTGCAGAATGTTTCCACTGATTTCTTTATTATTATTCATTAAATGCGCGTTCTATTTCTACGTTTGTTATGACGAGTGATGATTTGACTTTATATCAAGGGCGTGGAATAATAGATGCCCGTGTGGAATGCTAAATAAATAAATATATGGGACAATAGGTATTATTGCATAGCGCCATCTAGCCCAAAGCAGCAAAGTGGGAAGCTAATGTAAAACTTAGGTATATGCGAAGGAGGCGTCCGAGAGGGAGACGGAGCGTACCCTCCCTAATCTCCTAAACGGCTGGACTGATTTTAAAGGAACTTTCACTGGCAGATAGCTGATGTAATAAGATATAAAATATACCACTATTTATCATTGTGTGGGAATGTCCAAATATAATATTATATTATTGACTGCTTGGCTGGTGTGGTCGGTAGTGCATCAGCTTTTGACTTCAAAGTCTCGGGTACGATTCCTGAGTGGAATCAAATATTTCTGTGATCCACTAATGTTGGTTTCGGAATTTGGGTGTTTTCTTTGTATATTATGTATGTGTAAGGGTTGTGTAAGCGTTAAGTTGGCAGCGGTAGCAGATAAGATTCAGGAGAATAGCAATCCCGGCGTAGTAGCAGAGGTAGCCAGTAGCAGCGCTGGTACATTAGCGGACACAATTGCCCAGCTGAGCTTGGAAGTGGCGGAACTACGCAGGTCTAGAAGTTACGAGCGGAACGTTCAACAGGCGCGTGGGAGGCCACAGTCCCGCGCACGCAGCACCAGCCGCAAACGCAGCAAGCCACGGCAGGAAGGGTTGTGTTTTTACCACGACCGATTCGGGACCAGAGCTCGCAAGTGCCGATCACCGTGCACCTGGAGTGACGACAACAAGGGAAACCATTGACCGTGCAGTCGGCGACGGGGTCCTGCATCGGAGGTATTATTAACCGTCGATTATGTGTCTACGATCGTACTAATGGACTTAATTTTTTAATAGATACAGGGGCAAATGTATCAGTGTTACCCGTAACTGTGGTTAAGCGAAAAGATAAATATTTACAAGGGGATTTTACATTATTTGCAGCCAATGGCACTAAAATAGATACTTTTGGTACGCATACTCTGTCTCTCGATTTTAGGTTAAGGCGAAATTTTAACTGGACCTTCATAATTGCTAATGTTAAACAACCCATATTAGGAGCTGATTTTATAAGCCACTATGGATTGTTAGTAGATTTAAGTTCAAAACGATTAATTGACAAGCTGACGAATCTGAATGTGATTGCGAATATTGAAATCAACTCAGAAACTTCTGTCAAAACTGTAAATGAAAGCCACCCGTATTATGAGCTATTAGAGTCATTTTCCAGTATAACGAGACCATCTTCCTTTAGAGATCCCCCTAAACACTCGATCGTTCATCATATCGAGACCACCGGTCCACCCGTGCACGTCAGGGCGAGACCACTACCACCGGATCGGCTAGCCAAGGTAAGAGAGGAGTTTAGACGCATGCAAGAGCTAGGAATATGCAGACCATCGAAAAGTCCGTGGGCGAGTGCTCTACACGTCGTGCCCAAGAAGGACGGAGATATCCGACCGTGTGGTGATTACAGGCAGTTAAATGCCATCACTAAGCCGGATAGATATCCCGTTCCACGTCTGCATGATTTTGCCTACGTTCTAGCAGGTAAGAAAATTTTTTCGTGCGTCGACGTGAATCGCGCTTACCACTACATACCGATCAATCCAGCAGACATTGAAAAGACCGCTGTTATCACTCAATTTGGACTATGGGAATATACCCAAATGTGCTTCGGTTTGCGCAATTCAGCGGCCACGTTTTCTAGATTTATGCACCATACCGTATTGGAAGGTTTAGATTAAATTTTTTGCTATATAGATGACATCATAATCGCGAGTGACACTGAAGAGGAGCACAGAGAGCATCTACGGCTTCTGTTCGAACGAATAAGTAAGTATGGTTTAACTATTAAGCTGTCGAAATGCAGTTTCGGCGTAAAGGAGCTGGATTTCGTCGGGTTTCACGTGTCAGCGGAAGGCATGCGATCATTAGACGACAAGGTGAAAGCAGTCAGTGAGTACCCTAAACCTAAAACGGTCAACGAACTTCGCCGATTTTTAGGTATGGTAAATTTTTACCGCAAACACATTCCTCACGCCGTAGAAACACAAGCCAGCTTATCAAGCTACTTGCACAACGCTAAAAAGAACGACAAAACACCGATTGTGTGGTCGGCGGAAGCGGACTCAGCGTTCCGCGAATGTAAGTTGCAACTCGAGAACGCGGTGACGTTATCATATCCGAGCGCCAACGCGACGCTCGCACTAAATGCGGACGCATCAGATACCTGCGTAGGGGCAGTTCTATAACAACTAGAAAAAGGTTTGTGGAAGCCACTTGGGTATTTTTCGAAACGCTTATCGGAAACGCAAGAACGTTACAGCACTTACGACCGCGAGCTACTAGCCATCTATATGGCAATTAAACATTTTCGTAAACTGTTTGAAGGCAGACCTCTAACAATATATACTGATCACAAACCGTTGGTTCACGCGTTTACAAAACTAAGTACCGACTCGGAAACGCCCCGGAGAACGCGGCAATTATTATTCATTAGCGAGTTTACTACCGACATTAGGCATATCAGTGGCGAAAACAACGTGGTAGCCGACGACTTATCGCGTGTCGCAACAATTTCCTGTCCGACTAGTTTAGACTACGAAAAGTTTGCTGAAGCGCAAAAAGGCGACGATTTCCTTGCACAATACCTACGGACAAATGGCATTGAGAACGCGAATATTAAAATTAAAAGTGTCAGCTTACCATTTTACGACAAGAACAGTTATTGCGAAACTTCAACCAAAAAAATAAGACCATTTGTGCCTACGGATTTCAGACGAACGATTTTCGAGCATATGCATAATATTAGCCACCCAGGATCCCGATCGACGCGCAAGTTGATTGCGGAAAGATTTTTTTGGCCCAACATGAACACAGAAATAGGTAAATGGGTTAAAACATGCGTAAGATGCCAGAGGGCTAAGGTAAGTAGACACAACATATCCGAATACGAAGCATTTCAACAGGCTGACCGTTTCGAGCATATTCATGTGGACATCATCGGTCCTTTACCAACGTCAGAGGACGGGTTCAGGTACTGTGTTACAGTAATAGATCGAGGCACCAGATGGCCGGAGGCTTTCCCGATACGTGACATCACGGCGGAGACGGTCGCGAAGGTAATATATGAAGGCTGGATCGCGCGTTATGGATGTCCAGCTAGGCTGACGTCAGACCAAGGGCGCCAATTCGAGAGCCAAATATTCACCGAGTTGCTCAAGTACTTAGGGGTAAGTAAGCTGCGCACTACGAGTTACCATCCTCAGGCGAACGGCATAGTAGAACGGTGGCATCGAACTTTGAAAGCAGCCTTGATGACGCGGTTAGAGACCAGCTCATGGGTAAACGAGTTACCAACAGTCATGCTGGGTTTACGGGCAGCAGAACGTAGCGATAATGGTGTAAGTCCAGCTGAGTACACATTCGGTAAAACTATTCGGTTACCATGCGATTTTTTTGACAACTCTAATTTTAGGTTTGGTGACGCAAATGAATTGTGTGCACAATACCTACGGACAAATGGCATTGTGAACGCGAATATTAAAATTAAAAGTGTCAGCTTACCATTTTACGACAAGAACATTTATTGCGAAACTTCAACCAAAAAAATAAGACCATTTGTGCCTACGGATTTCAGACGAACGATTTTCGAGCATCTGCATAATATTAGCCACCCAGGATCCCGATCGACGCGCAAGTTGATTGCGGAAAGATTTTTTCAAATTTTTTTCAAAGAATTTCATCCAGGATCAGCAGAACCATGTTACGGCTAATATTATCACTGCCAACGGCATTGGAACTTATAGACATAATACACTTCCTAACATCACAAGGAGATAGTTGATTAAAAAAAAACGGTGGATAAGCGGGTGTCGGAAGTGAAGAAAGATTTTGTAAAGTACCATTTTTTTGGGTCAAATCAATGGTAGATGAGGAAGAGAAGTGTTGATCTAACAGATTGATGTCGATTTTATTAGAATTAGATTTATTTACTTTATTTGTTTTTCCAACCCCCAAAGTCTTAAGAAATTTCCAAATTTTTGCTGGGTCGCCGATTTCGACCGATTTATGAACATGTTGGCATTGGGCTTTCCTACACTACACTTATTGGGTGCAAAGGGGCTCTACCAACATCTATAGGGCCCCAGCGACCTCACCTGCTAGTGGCGCACCTGCTGATAAACGGACGAGGCTCGTTAATTTACGGTACCTATGGAGTGGCTTCGGCCCCTACGTGGGTACCAGGTGGTACAACAGTGTTGGTCCGGGGGGGTACCACCGTGCAGCTGTGCTAAAGCCCCCCAAGTAACCCAGCCCAGGCTGGGTTGCGTTAGGGGTTCAGCAGCTGCACCGCCGGGCCCGGGGCGATGTATGGTGCAGCAGGCATGGGACCAGTGGGGGCGAAACGGAGTCTAGTGTGGGTGGTGTGGGTCGATTCGCCGGCCAGGGAGACCCTTAGCAACGGCGTTGCCGCGGCCGCCCGCAACACAGTCATGGGGCCCGCCTGGGGCCAACCACCCCAGGAGGCTGCCCCACATGTTGCGCATAATCCTGATGTGGGATCGCCGCTCCGGGTGGTAACCGGTGTGGGGTAGCGGCGGCCTTGCATCAGGGGGGTTTGGGAGCCCTTCCGTCCGGCGAGTCGGCTCCGACCTAACCACACGGTTCTAGACAAAGCTAGCCCCTGCGCTTTGTCACTTACTGCTGCACCAAATGTCGCCCTGTCTTCACGCTTCTTCTTCAAAATCTACAATGGCAGTGCAACAAAAAAGAAATAAACGTTACACAGCGGCCCTAGGAAACCCCACAACTTCACATTTCGAGGTGGAGTTCACTAACGTCCGTGGACTCCATGCGAACCTCGATACCGTCCACCACCACCTTGAGACGGCACGGCCCGCTGTGATGTTCCTCACGGAGACACAAATACGCCGCCCTGACGACACGTCTTACCTGTGTTACCCCGGCTATGTCATCGAGGAACAATTTCGAGACAAAGCCGGGGTGTGCGTGTTCGTTAGGGCGGATGTTTGCTGCCGCCGGTTGCGCTGCCTAGAGAACCCCTCCAATTCCGTCCTTTGGCTGCACGTAGACCATGGCTCTATGAGCCAGATCTACGTGTGCGTCTACCGATCCCACACAGGGGATTCTGAGACAACAAAGCTCTTCCAGTACCTCAGCGAGACGGCTGATGAAGCGCAGGTGCGGTTCCCGAACGCTGACCTAGTATTTCTGGGGGACTTCAATGGCCATCACATTGAATGGCTGGGGTCCCTCAAGACTGATCATGCGGGTAGAGCCGCCCATGCGTTCGCTCTCTCCCACGGTCTGACCCAGATGGTATGCGGGATCACCCGGATACCAGACAGGTCAGATCACACGCCCGCTCTGCTGGATCTACTGCTGACGAGTCGCCCAGCCCAGTACAGTGTTTCAGTAGGAGCCCCACTGGGTAGTTCCGACCACTGTGTTGTTCACGCTGGCATGAAGGTGTCACCTCCTGCACGTCCTGTACAAACGTCACGACGACTATGGCACTACTCGTCAGCGGATTGGGACGGTCTACGCGATTATTATGCGTCCGTCCCCTGGAGCCAGCGCTGCTTTGTAGGAAAGGCTCCTTCGGATAGTGCTTCTGCTATTGCTGGCGAGATCAGTTTAGGGATGGATTATTACATCCCTTTCACTGATGTCGCCAGTATCCGCAGAGCCCGTCCCTGGTTCGGGCGAGATTGTGCCAAAGCTGTTCGACAAAAACAGTCGGCATATCGCGCCTGGATCAGGGCCCGGGCTGTGCGCGACCCAAACGTGGGCCACCTCAAAGCAGCGTACAACCGGGCCACAAAGTCGAGTAAGAGGGCCTTTAAGAGAGCGGATGCCCAGCGCGTCGCGCGGCTTGGTCAGGAGCTCACTTCCCATCCCACGGGCAGCCGTGGATTCTGGCAACTGGCCAAAGCCATGCAATCTAACTTTTGTCAGCCCTCGCTGCCACCACTGCGTTACCCAGATGGAACACTGGCTCACAAAGCCCAAGAGAAAGCGGATATGCTCGCAGAACTCTTTGCGGCTAATTCCCGGGTCGACGACCGTGGCCTGCAGCCCCCCGCCATCGCCAACTGTGGCCACACAATGCCTGATATTGTTATCAGGCAATGTGATGTACGGGCAGTACTGCGGTCACTCGACACGCGGAAAGCCAGTGTCCCTGACGGCATTCCGGCGGTGGTGCTACGAAAATGTGCAGCTGAGTTGTCTCCAGTATTAACGCGTCTGTACCGCCTGTCATACTCTTCAGGGCTCGTGCCGGAGGTCTGGAGGGAGGCTAACGTACAACCGATCCCCAAGAAAGGGGATCGGTCCGATCCAGGCAACTATCGACCCATAGCTGTCACCTCAGTCATTTGCAAGGTGCTTGAGCTCCTTATAAATAAGCAGCTCATGCAATTCCTAGAGGATCACTCGCTAATCAATGATCGACAATACGGCTTCAGGCCAAAGCGATCAACGGGTGATCTTCTGGCATTCGTAACGCATGTCTGGGGTGGGGCTATGGAAAGGCACGGCGAGTCCTTGGCTATTAGCCTGGACATCGCCAAAGCCTTCGATAGGGTCTGGCATGCTTCGCTCCTTTCCAAGCTTCCGGCATATGGTCTACCTCCTCAACTGTGCAGCTGGATTGCCAGTTTTTTAAACGAGCGCCGAGTGCGGGTCCTCTGCGATGGCCAGGCTTCTCGCTTCTTGCAAGTGAATGCCGGGGTACCGCAGGGGTCCGTACTATCACCAACTCTCTTTCTTCTGCATATCAATGATATGCTATCCCTCGGGAACATTCATTGCTATGCAGATGACAGCACACTGCACGGGAGTTACTCGGTTCGTCCGACGGCGGGGCGATCTGAGATTGAGGAGGAGAGACGACGACTCGTGGCTGATCTCGACCGTAACCTCGACAGTATCTCTCAATGGGGTACCGAGAACCTGGTCGAGTTCAATGCCCGCAAAACACAGGCGTGTGCATTTACTGCGAAGAAATCCCCTTTCCTTCCCCTACCCTCTCTTCAGAATGCATTATTACCAATGAAGGACAACCTTGATATCCTTGGCATAGACGTTCGTCGAGAGCTCAATAATAAAAACTACATCGAAAGATGTATAGGGCTAGCTTCGCGGAAACTAGGAATACTGAATAAGGTAAAGAGATTCTTTACACCGGACCAGAGGTGTCTGCTGTACAAGACGCAGATTAGACCCTGCGTCGAATACTGCTCTCACCTCTGGGACGGCTCCGCGAAGTATCTGCTGGACGCTCTCGACGCTATGCAGCGACGGGCTATCCGTATTATAGATTGTCCGGAGGTAACGGGAAGCCTTGAGCCGCTAGTTCAGCGCCGAACAATAGCTTCCTTGGCCGCATTCTACCGTATTTACCACGGCGAGTGTTCTGAAGAGCTCTTCAATCTGATCCCACCCTCTTCCTTCCGATCCCGAACGACTCGTGCCGGGCAGAGATGCCACCCCCACACAGTGGATAGCATGTTCGCGAGAACCGAACGTTTTAAACGTTCGTTTCTCTGCCGAACGATAGTGGCCTGGAACGCCCTGCCTGTGCACGTGTTTCCTCCCACATATAATCCTGGGTTCTTTAAGCGGAGCGTGAAGAGGCACATCAGTAGGTCGTCAAGTTGAGGGCCACTCTCAATAGTAATGTGTGCTGTGAGAGTGGCCCACAATCGCTAGACGTCGTCACGACTTACCACCAGGCGGGCGGCGTCAATTTGGCGAACCAAATATAAAAAAATAAAAAAAAAAATAAAAAACACACCTTACTGCAGAGATTTCGTATTGCGACATATTTTTCATGGTTGGTATTTGTAGGGCGAGATTTGTATCTTGACTTAGCCGACGCTTTTTTGACGATTAATGCCTTAATCTCCGGTGTAAGCCAGGGGGCCGGCAAGTACCGGATCTTAACAGCACGTATAGGCGCATGAGTATCATAAAGACTGATTAAGTTATTTGTCAAAATGTTAACTTTTTCATCAACGCATGCTGCTGCAACGAGAGGGGTCCAGTCAATGTTATCGGCATCCTCGCGCAGCCTGTTGAGCTGCATACCACCAAAATTGCGCTGCAAAAGGATTTTGGGTTTAGGTTTAGGAGGGCGGAGCTTATAGGATAGGTAGAGAAGGTCATGGTAAGAGAACTCACCCGCTGGATACTGTCCATGCTTAGCAACAAGATCAGCTGATGGAGGATTAGGTCAAGGAGAGATGGGATACAGTTAGGAAAGTGATGCGTAGCGTTTAGAGGAAGGATAGACATATTGCAGAATGCAATGATATTGGAGAAGGATGAGGAGCGGGAATCATTCTTCAACAAGCAGGTATTGAAATCCCCCATGATAATGGTGTGCTGATATGATGGGATAAGACGTTCTAGAATACCTTCAAAGGAAGAAAAATAATTAATTTTGGAGGAGGGGCAATAGTACACACCGAGTAAGACCTTGCAGCGACATAGGTCGATTTCAATAAATATATGTTCACCCCCACTTGATGGTGGCGGCTGTGGTGAAAGATCTACAACGTTAAAGGGTATATTGTTGCGCAAATAAATGGCCACACCACCACAAGCAGGGTGCGTGCGATCATTTCTGATGAGGTTGAAACCTGGTAAAGTGTATGGTATAGTGGGAATGCTAGGTTTGAGCCAGGATTCTGAAACCAGTATGGCATTAATAAACTTAGTGTTAAATGTAGTCAGCATCTCCGTGAAGTGGCCTGGAATACTTTGTGCATTGATATGGAATACATTGAAATTCTTGGGTACATCGGAGAACTGGGTCTCAAGAGTATCAGCCAGGGACGGAACACTAACAAAGCTGTCATTCGAACTGGCTGAGACAAAACTCTCGTCATCGCTGCTGTAATTTATATTTAGTATAGACATTATAATTTGTTAAGAAATATAATATATATAAACACAAAATTATAATAATATACTTACTTAAATAAATATATATTTATATATAATAGTAAATATTATGTAATAGCAAATAGGTAGGTAATATGTAAATTTTTCCCAAAAGTTGCAATATGATACAATAATCCACCCGCCAGTTGTGTCGTTTTATAATCTTATAAACTACAACATAAAGTGAAAATAAACAAAAATAATAAAAGTAAAAGAAAAATTTAATCCCAGGTACATGGAAAATAGAATACATTACAAATAGATGGTAGTTTAAAAACATTTTTCGACTAGGCAGTATGGTAGACCTTAGCCTATCTCTATGAACGAGTATTAAAACAACACTATGTCATGTCACTGTCAAACGGCACCCTCTGACAGTGTCAGTGTTACTTAAATGCTTTGATTTTATAGAAAGAAATTGAAATTGTAAATAAAGTTAAAGTATGCAGGTACATGCATAGTTTGTAAGAAAAAAAGATAGACAAGGGTAAATGAACAAAAGTTTAAAGAAAGTGAAAAAGTTTGTGATAGCTAGCTAGTCAAAATTGTTGAATCTGTGGTAAATCTATGTTTACTCTATGCTTGTTCTCTATAATAAATATAGTCTATGATTACTGTGAAATAAGATGTCGTCTCCTCATGCCGGTGTTAAGTTGAATTATGTTGTAAAAGGGCTAATTTGCAATGTATGTAATAATAAATAAAAGCCAGACATCTAACAAGTGTCTTAATTTAACAGCAGAGCGTGGTTATATCCCTAAATAAGAAGAATGGCAAGTGGACAACACATTGGACAACAAGTGTTGCCGAGATTAAACGACGCCTCGAATTTCTCTAACTGGAAATTCAGAGTAAAAATTCTGCTGGAAGAGCGAGGATTAAGCGGAGCAATCGATGCAGAATCAAAATTAGATATAACCAACAAAGAATCTGTCGCAACGGATAATAAGGCGAAGTCATTGATTGTATCGTGCGTATCGGACAGCCATATTGATATTTTGAGAAAATGTGTCGTAGATTATTAGTTTATGGTTCTAATTAAAAGAAAATCCTTGACATTGTCACAATCCTATGTTAGATTCTATTAGTCAAATAAAGCCTATACATTCGGGTTAAAATCTTTACTTTCATTTATCAATTTATTTGACTAATGTAAATCCATATTCAAATGGAGAAATTCTTAAAGCCAGAAAGATTCGAAGCGGACCCGCTTGACAATAATAATGCTGCGCCATGGCTACACTGGAAAAAAAACTTACATCAATTTTTTGTACGCAGCGAAGGTCACAGATGATAAGGTAAAGCATCAACTGCTCATAAATTTTATTTCACCAAATATCTACGAGCATATAGCCCAAGCAGAAACATACTCGTCAGCTATATCCACGCTAGATGGTTTATTTATCAAGCCGAAGAGCGAAATATTCGCACGTCACAATTTAGCCTCTCGTAAACAACACCCTAACGAGACAATAGACCAATATCTGCAATCTCTAAAACTTATTTCTAAAGAATGCAGTTTCACATCGGTTACTGCGACTCAGTATGAGAATGAGTATGTACGCGACTCTTTTATCTCCGGTCTCGCTTCTACTGCTATTCGACAGCGGCTGCTAGAAAACATGACTCTTACTTTAGACGAAGCCCACAGTCAGGCTAGAGCTCTCGAATCTGCTCAAATTCAATCACAAAGCTTCAATAATTCACAAAACGCCGCTGCAATACAGCCTACGCCTGTAGTTGCAACTTCAAATCAAAGACAGAAGTTTGCCGAACCTTCTAGATCACAATCTAATGGAAAATGCTATTTTTGTGGCAACTCACGTCACCTCCGTCGATTATGCCCAGCATCGCAAGCAACCTGTCTCAAGTGCGGCAAACAAGGACATTTCGCGAAAGTATGCAGAAGCAGCAATGTCAGTGCTGCCGTCACTGCTACCGAAAACGGTGAAGACTTTACTTCTTGTCTAGTATTAGCAGCCAGCGATATTCAGAAATGTACGAAACTTGTTACCATCAACGGTATATCGGTTAAAGCTTTGATTGACACTGGAAGTACTGGTAGCTTTATTGACGATGATGTAGTAAAACAATATGACCTAAAAACAAGAGCGTGGACACAAGAAGTGACTATGGCATCTTCATCCCATACATCTCAAATAACTAAAGTGTGTCCAGCAACATTAAAGATGGATAATGCAGTTATTCCGTCAATACTATTTCGTGTCATGGAAAATCTTTGCTGTAATGTCATACTGGGACACGATGTACTTGAACAGTATTCCACTCTGGAGATCCAATTTAATGGGCAAAATCCACCTCTCAGATTAAACGCCCTAAATGAAGCTAATATTGAGCCCGTCAATCTATTTCCAAATATGTCGCCAGATTGTAAACCAATAGCTATAAAATCACGTAGATTTGCAGGCGACGTTAGCAAGTTTATACAAGAAGAAGTCAAGAAATTACTTGAAGATGGTATCATCGAAGAGAGCACTTCACCCTGGCGTGCTCAAGTTCTAGTTACGTTCAACACAAATCATAAAAAGAGGATGTGTATTGATTACTCACAAACGGTGAACAGATTTACGTATCTCGACGCATATCCATTGCCAAATATCGAAGAAGTCATAGCAAAGGTATCCAAATATAGAGTATTCAGCAAAATCGATCTGAAATCTGCATATCATCAAATCCCAATTACTCCAGAGAATAGACCATTCACTGCCTTCGAAGCTGCCGGAAATTTATATCAATTTCGTCGTATTCCGTTTGGGTTGACCAACGGAGTAGCTTGTTTTCAACGAGCCGTAGACTCCATTATACGAAGAACGACTATGGAGGGCATATACCAATATTTAGATGATATTACCATGTGTGGAATTGATCAGAAGGATCATGGTGAAAAACTTGAAAGATTCATGGAGATTGCAGACAAATACCATCTTACTATCAACAAAGAAAAGAGCGAATTTTGTATAACAGATTTGAACATTCTTGGGTATAATATCAACAATGGAATCATCAAACCCGATCCAGAACGTTTACGGCCACTACGTGATTGGCCATTACCCACTGATTCTGCATCTTTACGACGAGCAATAGGTTTATTCTCTCATTACTCTAGATGGGTACCAGATTTTTCTTCAAAATTACATCCACTGACACAAGTAGCGACATATCCACTGAAAGCCGACCAAGCGAGAGTGTTTGAAGAATTAAAAACAATTATTTCGAAATCGTCCTTAGCAGCAGTTGATCCCAAGGAACCATTTACTGTAGAAACGGACGCTTCAGATTACTCTATCGCTGCTTCTTTGACACAAAGTGGCCGGCCAGTAGCATTTTTTTCAAAATCACTAAACGAAAGTGAGAGAAAATATCCGTCAATAGAAAAAGAAGCTTACGCCATTATAGAAAGCCTTAAAAAATGGCGTCATTATCTGATGGGGAGGTCTTTTTATCTAATAACCGATCAAAAATCAGTAGCATATATGATGCGAGGACATGCAAGCAAAATTAAAAATGACAAGATCCAGAGATGGCGATTAGAATTTTCAAATTACAAATTTGACATACAGTATCGACCTGGACATCTTAATACTGTAGCTGACGCATTATCCAGGCAAGTATGTGGAGCCACTACAGACAATCGCCTTTTGGAATTACACAAATCTCTTTGTCATCCTGGTATAACACGACTTGCCCACTGGATAAGATCTAAAAATCTACCGTTTACAATAGATGATGTCAAAAAGGTTGTAACCTCTTGTCCAACTTGTGCAGAGATAAAACCAAGATTCAGTAAAAATGTTGGGTTACTAATCAAAGCTACGATGCCCTTTGAGAGATTGTCCTTGGATTTTAAAGGACCACTACCATCATCAACTAATAACAAGTATATTTTGACAATAATTGACGAATACTCACGATTCCCGTTTGCCTACGCATGCCCAGATATGAGTACAGAGACAGTAATTAAACATCTAACTGATATTTTCTCAATTTTTGGAATGCCATCGTCTATTCATACAGATCAAGGAGCGTCTTTCATGTCGGCTGGTATTAAAGACTTTCTACATACAAAAGGAATATCTACTAGTCGATCTTCACCTTATAATCCTCAGGGTAACGGTCAGGTGGAGCGCTTAAATGGCACGCTTTGGCAAACGATACGCCTTGCTTTAAAAGATAAAAATCTATCGATAGACAAATGGGAGGCAGTTATTACTCAAGCTCTCCACTGTATAAGATCACTTATATGTACAACAACAAACACGACACCTCATGAAAGAATGTTCAATTATCCACGGTGATCGTCTTGGGGACAATCTATGCCGTCGTGGTTGCAACCCGGTAAAGTTCTTTTGAAGAAATTTGTAAGAGCCAGCAAATATGATCCAATCGTGGAAGAAGTTGACCTACTGGAACCAAATCCACAATATAGTTCCATAAGATTATCAAATGGCAGAGAACTAACGGTTTCAAACCGCCACCTCGCGCCCAGAGGTGATACAACATTAACGGACCACCGGCTTATTACACCGAACACAATAATACCATCTGAAGATGTTAACAATGTCAGTCATAGTGTTAACGCAGAACCCCATACTGAACTAAATACGTCGGATGTGGACATCTATAACACGCCTCCGTCTTCTCCTCCTGCTGAAGAACCACACTACCACCACTCAACACCAGCTACTGAATTACGCCGCTCAGCACGGACGAGGAGGCCACCAGCTTACCTGAACGACTACGTTCAGGAATAAGGAGGGAAGAATGTCGTAGATTATTAGTTTATGGTTCTAATTAAAAGAAAATCCTTGACATCGTCACAATCCTATGTTAGATTCTATTAGTCAAATAAAGCCTATACATTCGGGTTAAAATCTTTACTTTCATTTATCAAAATGTAGCACTGCGCGGGAAATGATTCAAAAACTGGAAAGTGTATTTGAACGAAAAAGTATTTTCAACAAGCTTTATCTACGAAAGAAACTTCTGAGTCTGAAATGTCACTCTAATACAACAATGCAGACGCATTTCAACGATTTCGAAAAAATAATTAATGACCTTGAGGCCGCTGGGTGTAAAATGGATGAGAGTGACAAGAATGCCATTTATTGTTGACTTTACCCAAAGAATACGACACGGTTATTACTACAATTGAAACGATGAGCGACAAAAAGGAAGTTGACATAGAATTTGTAAAGTCGCGATTACTGGACTCGGAACTGAAAATAAAAGATGGTAAATCAACATACAAAAATATTAACAATGAGGAGAGTAGTTTTTTGACATGTTTCCGATGCAATAAAGAAGGACATATATAAGGCTTCACAGTGCTATACTAACCAGCAAGCTCGTGGTGGGTATAACAGACCATACAGAGGAAGAAGTAACTATAGATCAAGAGGGCGAGAAAGACCCACAGCTAACTTGACAGAAGATGACCATAACTTGTTTGTTGCTTTTTCAACGGAAGCGAATATAATTCAAAATAAGACTGAAAATGAAATAATGTTTGTGGTGGACTCCGGAGCGACCCATCATTTTATTCAACAAAAATATGAGAAGTGTATGACTGAAATAGAAAGTTTAGAGAAATAAATATGTATAAAATAGCAAATGGAGATGTATTAAAAGCAACCAAGAAAGGGATTTTAAAAACAAAATATAAAGACAGAGAATTAAAAATTGAAGGATTGATTGTACCGAACTTGACACACAACTTACTGTCAGTAAATAGATTGATGGAGAGAAATTATAATGTAATATTTGCAAAAGGACACCTACGAATAAGTAAAAATTATATTACCTACTATGGAGAAAAGATTGGAAAGTTACATATACTTACTGTTACCCTGGATTTGAATGAACAGTGCCATAGTGCGAGTAAAAATGATGACAACATTTGGCATAAGAGACTGGCGATGAGTGCATGAAAAACAAAAGCACAAGGTTGCCATTTAAACCTGTTCTACACAGACAGAGTAAACAAATTGGAGAACTGATACACTCTGATGTGGCTGGACCTATGAAACAGGAAACAAAAGAAGGTATGAGATATTTTCAAACTATAATAGATGATTTTTCGCATTTCACTCAAACTAACCTGCTGAAAAATAAATCGGAAGCAGCACAAAATTTAATTGATTACATAAAGGTACTAGAAAGAGAAAAAGACCAGAAAGTGATGTGAATTTGTGGTGTGATTTTTGGGTGCAAAGGGGCTCTACCAACATCTTAAGGGCCCCAGCGACCTCACCTGCTAGTGGCGCACCTGCTGATAAACAGACGAGGCTCGTTAATTTACGGTACCTATGGAGTGGCTTCGGCCCCTACGTGGGTACCAGGTGGTACAACAGTGTTGGTCCGGGGGGGTACCACCGTGCAGCTGTGCTAAAGCCCCCCAAGTAACCCAGCCCAGGCTGGGTTGCGTTAGGGGTTCAGCAGCTGCACCGCCGGGCCCGGGGCGATGTATGGTGCAGCAGGCATGGGACCAGTGGGGGCGAAACGGAGTCTAGTGTGGGTGGTGTGGGTCGATTCGCCGGCCAGGGAGACCCTTAGCAACGGCGTTGCCGCGGCCGCCCGCAACACAGTCATGGGGCCCGCCTGGGGCCAACCACCCCAGGAGGCTGCCCCACATGTTGCGCATAATCCTGATGTGGGATCGCCGCTCCGGGTGGTAACCGGTGTGGGGTAGCGGCGGCCTTTCATCAGGGGGGTTTGGGAGCCCTTCCGTCCGGCGAGTCGGCTCCGACCTAACCACACAGTTCTAGACAAAGCTAGCCCCTGCGCTTTGTCACTTACTGCTGCACCAAATGTCGCCCTGTCTTCACGCTTCTTTTTCAAAATCTACAATGGCAGTGCAACAAAAAAGAAATAAACGTTACACAGCGGCCCTAGGAAACCCCACAAGTTCACATTTCGAGGTGGAGTTCACTAACGTCCGTGGACTCCATGCGAACCTCGATATCGTCCACCACCACCTTGAGACGGCACGGCCCGCTGTGATGTTCCTCACGGAGACACAAATACGCCGCCCTGACGACACGTCTTACCTGTGTTACCCCGGCTATGTCATCGAGGAACAATTTCGAGACAAAGCCGGGGTGTGCGTGTTCGTTAGGGCGGATGTTTGCTGCCGCCGGTTGCGCTGCCTAGAGAACCCCTCCAATTCCGTCCTTTGGCTGCACGTAGACCATGGCTCTAAGAGCCAGATCTACGTTTGCGTCTACCGATCCCACACAGGGGATTCTGAGACAACAAAGCTCTTCCAGTACCTCAGCGAGACGGCTGATGAAGCGCAGGTGCGGTTCCCGAACGCTGACCTAGTATTTCTGGGGGACTTCAATGGCCATCACATTGAATGGCTGGGGTCCCTCAAGACTGATCATGCGGGTAGAGCCGCCCATGCGTTCGCTCTCTCCTACGGTCTGACCCAGATGGTATGCGGGATCACCCGGATACCAGACAGGTCAGATCACGCGCCCGCTCTGCTGGATCTACTGCTGACGAGTCGCCCAGCCCAGTACAGTGTTTCGGTAGGAGCCCCACTGGGTAGTTTCGACCACTGTGTTGTTCACGCTGGCATGAAGGTGTCACCTCCTGCACGTCCTGTACAAACGTCACGACGACTATGGCACTACTCGTCAGCGGATTGGGACGGTCTACGCGATTATTATGCGTCCGTCCCCTGGAGCCAGCGCTGCTTTGTAGGAAAGGCTCCTTCGGATAGTGCTTCTGCTATTGCTGGCGAGATCAGTTTAGGGATGGATTATTACATCCCTTTCACTGATGTCGCCAGTATCCGCAGAGCCCGTCCCTGGTTCGGGCGAGATTGTGCCAAAGCTGTTCGACAAAAACAGTCGGCATATCGCGCCTGGATCAGGGTCCGGGCTGTGCGCGACCCAAACGTGGGCCACCTCAAAGCAGCGTACAACCGGGTCACAAAATCGAGTAAGAGGGCCTTTAAGAGAGCGGATGCCCAGCGCGTCGCGCGGCTTGGTCAGGAGCTCACTTCCCATCCCACGGGCAGCAGTGGCAACTGGCCAAAGCCGTGCAATCTAACTTTTGTCAGCCCTCGCTGCCACCGCTGCGTTACCCAGATGGAACACTGGCTCACAAAGCCCAAGAGAAAGCGGATATGCTCGCAGAACTCTTTGCGGCTAATTCCCGGGTCGACGACCGTGGCCTGCAGCCCCCCGCCATCGCCAACTGTGGCCACACAATGCCTGATATTGTTATCAGGCAATGCGATGTACGGGCAGTGCTGCGGTCACTCGACACGCGGAAAACCAGTGGCCCTGACGGCATTCCGGCGGTGGTGCTACGAAAATGTGCAGCTGAGTTGTCTCCAGTATTAACGCGTCTGTACCGCCTGTCATACTCTTCAGGGCTCGTGCCGGAGGTCTGGAAGGAGGCGAACGTACAACCGATCCCCAAGAAAGGGGATCGGTCCGATCTAGGCAACTATCGACCCATAGCTGTCACCTCAGTCATTTGCAAGGTGCTTGATCTCCTTATAAATAAGCAGCTCATGCAATTCCTAGAGGATCACTCGCTAATCAATGATCGACAATACGGCTTCAGGCCAAAGCGATCAACGGGTGATCTTCTGGCATTCGTAACGCATGTCTGGGGTGGGGCTATGGAAAGGCACGGCGAGTCCTTGGCTATTAGCCTGGACATCGCCAAAGCCTTCGATAGGGTCTGGCATGCTTCGCTCCTTTCCAAGCTTCCGGCATATGGTCTACCTCCTCAACTGTGCAGCTGGATTGCCAGCTTTTTAAACGAGCGCCGAGTGCGGGTCCTCTGCGATGGCCAGGCTTCTCGCTTCTTGCAAGTGAATGCCGGGGTACCGCAGGGGTCCGTACTATCACCAACTCTCTTTCTTCTGCATATCAATGATATGCTATCCCTCGGGAACATTCATTGCTATGCAGATGACAGCACACTGCACGGGAGTTACTCGGTTCGTCCGACGGCGGGGCGATCTGAGATTGAGGAGGAGAGACGACGACTCGTGGCTGATCTCGACCGTAACCTCGACAGTATCTCTCAATGGGGTACCGAGAACCTGGTCGAGTTCAATGCCCGCAAAACACAGGCGTGTGCATTTACTGCGAAGAAATCCCCTTTCCTTCCCCTACCCTCTCTTCAGAATGCATTATTACCAATGAAGGACAACCTTGATATCCTTGGCATAGACGTTCGTCGAGAGCTCAATAATAAAAACTACATCGAAAGATGTATAGGGCTAGCTTCGCGGAAACTAGGAATACTGAATAAGGTAAAGAGATTCTTTACACCGGACCAGAGGTGTCTGCTGTACAAGACGCAGATTAGACCCTGCGTCGAATACTGCTCTCACCTCTGGGACGGCTCCGCGAAGTATCTGCTGGACGCTCTCGACGCTATGCAGCGACGGGCTATCCGTATTATAGATTGTCCGGAGGTAACGGGAAGCCTTGAGCCGCTAGTTCAGCGCCGAACAATAGCTTCCTTGGCCGCATTCTACCGTATTTACCACGGCGAGTGTTCTGAAGAGCTCTTCAATCTGATCCCACCCTCTTCCTTCCGATCCTGAACGACTCGTACCGGGCAGAGATGCCACCCCCACACAGTGGATAGCATGTTCGCGAGAACCGAACGTTTTAAACGTTCGTTTCTCTGCCGAACGATAGTGGTCTGGAACGCCCTGCCTGTGCACGTGTTTCCTCCCACATATAATCCTGGGTTCTTTAAGCGGAGCGTGAAGAGGCACATCAGTAGGTCGTCAAGTTGAGGGCCACTCTCAATAGTAATGTGTGCTGTGAGAGTGGCCCACAATCGCTAGACGTCGTCACGACTTACCACCAGAAGGGCGGCGTCAATTTGGCGAACCAAATATAAAAAATTAAAAAAATTAAAAAAAATGAATGCGTTGTGACAATGGCGGAGAATACAGTTCCAATGATCTGAAGAATTTCTGTAGAAGGAAGGGTAGAAGTATAGTATATAGTCTCCCATATAGCCCGCAAATGAACGGTAAAAGTGAACGCATGAATAGGTCATTGTTGGATAAAGCTAGAACCATTTTGAATGAATCTCAGTTACCTAGGCATCTGTGGAGCCAAGCCATCTTAACGGCCACCTACTTGCTGAACCGATGCCCATCAAAAGCTGTGAATTTTGGAATACCAGCAAAGGTATTTGGCAGAGAATTTATCCTAAACAAATTGAGAGTCTTCGGAAGTAAGGCTTGGGCTATTATACTACCAAGAAATGACAAGTTTTCAGAGAGAGCTGTATCGGGCAGAATGGTTGGATATGCAAAGAATGGATTTAAGATTTGGGATCCAAAAACAGATACTGTGATAATTTCCAGAGATGTGCGATTCGATGAGACAAATATACAATATCAAAACGAAAATGAAACTAGTTGCAATGAGAACTACTACCCTGACCAGACAAGTGAAATAAAAGAAGAATATGATCAACCGAAACAAGATGAAAAAGATACAGAAATTCAGTCTCCGATAGAAGAAAAAGATATAAATGTACAAGATGAGACAGTCAAAACCAGAACAGGAAGAACAGTCAGAACTCCTGGTTATTTAAATGAATATGAACTACACCAAGCATATTGCTTACTAAATGTAGAAGAACCTGAAAATTAAATTATTATGGATTTTTAAAGTAAAAGAAAATGGACAAAAGAAAGCTAGACTAGTGGCTCGTGGATATCAAATTAAAGAACACGAAGAATTTGGCAAAAATTATGCTCCTGTAGCCAGAATGTCCACAGCACGTACATTACTAGCTGAAGCTGTACAGAAAGACTGGCCAATCAGGCAGCTTGATGTCCCAACTGCATTTTTAAATGGAAAATTAGAATCTGACATTTATTTAAAACCACCGCAAGGTATTAATGTGACACAAAATAAAGTTTTGAAGCTAAATAGAGGATTATATGGATTAAAAGAAAGTCCTAAGGTATGAAATCAGAGATTCAATGAATACATGGAAAGAAAAGGCTTCACAAGATCAAAACATGATTTATGTCTTTATTTTTCAAAGGAAATGAGTGTGGTAATGCTAATTTATGTAGATGATATATTATTAACTAGATTACAAAGTAACATAGAAATTATAGTTCAAGGACTGAAAAAAGAGTTTGAAGTAAAAGATTTAGGATTTCCTAAAACATTTTTAGGAATGGAATAATATTTCTAAAAATATTTCATAACATTTTACAGTTTTATGTGAAAGTAAACCATAAATTAAAGGAAGTACTTTATGCGTACCGTCCGGGATTCCGACTATTGCATGTATAGAATATATTTGTCGAAACGGGGTGGGGCAACAGTTAAATGTTCCATCCATCAGCCAATAATTTGCTTCACTTAAAAGTCTGCAATTCTCATTTGTGCCAAATACGATTACGGATTCTTCATTATGAGTGTAGTGACCGATAAGGAAGTTGACATCATTGTTAATTTTGGTTAATTCATCGGGAATCACAACAGCATGTATATCTTTAGGAATACTTGGTAAATTCTTATTCCTTACCCGATGAACCATCATTCTCATGGCATCCTTAGTCGGCATGAAAGGAGCACTAATACTTGGTACATCTTGAATACACCGTTGAACAATTTGTGAGGGTGCATCCATTGAATGGTGGGCTTTTTGTTTGATGTTAGCTTTTACAGTTAATTCAATCTGCTTATCGGGATCCGGCAAATGAACATGTTTAAAATTTTTCGAAATAACAATATGAGAATTATTCGTAGACACTGTTGAAGTGATAGCAACATTGCACCGGGTAGTATCTTTTCTCGTACACCGCCAGTAGAACTTCGTATTTTGTATTCTATTTAGATGATATGAATATCCTTCGTGAATCAATATATCTTTACCGCGTTTTGACTTTAACATTACACAATCACTCATTTTTTAACAACAAATCTAAACCTTTTCATTAACACGTTGGAAATTAATTCCGGGCAGACATAACAACGTAATGAGGGACGTTGACAGGTAAAAAACTGAAGACTACCCTCATTTTCATATTTAATTGTTTTCGTTTAGAAATTAATATCAAGTATGCATGTCTATCATAACTCAATAATACTAGCCTGCATTGTGCATTTAATTTAGAATTATATGCAATTAAATGATAAGCTAGCCGGAAATTATAAAATCCTTCGGAATGACTATGAGTGCAAAGTTTAATTTTATGTATTAGTATTATATTGTATTATTGATTGTATTTTGTGTGTATTTGTGTGTTTTTTTTTTTTTTTTTTTATATTTATGTCGACAAATTTACGCCACCCGCCTGATGGTAAGCTGAGGCGACGTCTGACAATTGAGGGCGACTCTCACAGTACACAGGAATACTACAGAGAGTGGCCCTCAACTTGACGACCCAGTAATGTGCCTCTTCACGCTTCGCTTAAAGAGCCCAGGGTTATATGTTGGAGGAAACACGTGCGCAGGCAGGGTGTTCCAAGCCACCATCGTTCGGCAGAGAAACGATCGTTTAAAACGCTTGGTTCTCGCGAAGACGGTTTCCACGGTATGAGGGTGACATCTCTGCCCGGCACGCGTTGTTCGGGATCGGAAGGGAGAGGGTGGGATCAGGTTGAAGAGCTCTTCAGAACACTCACCGTGGTAAATACGGTAGAACGCGGCCAAGGAAGCAATTGTTCGGCGCTGGGCTAGCGGCTCAAGGCTTCCCGTTACCTCCGGACAGTCTATAATGCGAACAGCGCGTCGCTGCATAGCGTCGAGTGCGTCCAGCAAATACTTCGCGGAGCCGTCCCAGAGGTGAGAGCAGTATTCAACGCAGGGTCTAATCTGCGTTTTGTACAGCAGACACCTCTGGTGCGGTGTAAAGAATCGCTTTACCTTGTTCAGTATTCCTAGTTTCCGCGAAGCTAGCCCAATACATCTCTCAATGTATTTTGTGTTATTGAGCTCTCGACGAACGTCTATGCCAAGGATGTCTAGATTGTCCTTCATTGGTAATATTGCATTCTGAAGAGTGGGTAGGGGAAGGAAAGGCGATTTTTTCGCTGTAAATGCACACGCCTGTGTTTTGTGGGCATTGAACTCGACCAAGTTCTCGGCACCCCATTGGGAGATACTGTCGAGGTTTCGGTCGAGATCACCCACGAGATGTCGTCTCTCCTCCTCTATCACAGATCGCCCCGCCGTCAGACGAACCGAGTAACTCCCGTGCAATGTACTGTCATCTGCATAGCAATGAATGTTCCCGAGGGAAAGCATATCATTGATATGCAGAAGAAAGAGAGTTGGTGACAGTACGGACCCCTGCGGTACCCCGGCATTCACTTGCAAGAAGCGAGAAGCCTGGCCATCGCAGAGGACCCGCACTCGGCGCTCGTTTAAAAAACTGGCAATCCAGCTGCACAGTTGAGGAGGTAGACCATATGCCGGAAGCTTGGAAAGGAGCGAAGCATGCCAGACCCTATCGAAAGCTTTGGCGATGTCCAGGCTAATAGCCAAGGACTCGCCGAACTTTTCCATAGCCTCACCCCATACATGCGTGACGAATGCCAGGAGGTCACCCGTTGATCGTTTTGGCCTGAAGCCATATTGCCGATCATTGATTAGCGAGTGATCCTCTAGGTATCGCATGAGCTGCTTATTAATAAGAAGCTCGAGCACCTTGCAAATGACTGAGATGACAGCTATGGGTCGATAGTTGCCTGGATCGGATCGATCCCCTTTCTTGGGGATCGGTTGTACGTTCGCCTCCTTCCAGGCCTCCGGCACGAGGCCTGTAGAGTATGACAGGCGGTACAGACGCGTTAATACTGGAGACAACTCAGTAGCACATTTTCGTAGCACCACCGCCGGAATGCCGTCAGGGCCACTGGCTTTCCACGTGTCGAGTGACCGCAGCACTGCCCGTACATCACATTGCCTGATAACAATATCAGGCATAGTGTGGCCACAGTTGGCGATGGCGGCGGGCTGCAGGCCACGGTCATCGACCCGGGAATTAGCCGCAAAGAGGTCTGCGAGCATGTCCGCCTTCTCTTGGGCTTTGTGAGCCAGTGATCCGTCAGGAAAACGCAGTGGTGGCAGCGAGGGTTGACAAAAATTTGACTGTACGGCTTTGGCCAGTTGCCAGTATCCACGGCTGCCCGTGGGATGGGATGTGAGCTCCTGACCAAGCCGCGCGACGCGCTGGGCATCCGCTCTCTTGAAGGCCCTCTTGCTGAACCTAGTGGCCCGATTGTACGCTGCTTTGAGGCGGTTCACGTTCGGGTCACGTGCTGCCCGAGCCCTGACCCAGGCGCGATATGACGACTGCTTTTTCTGGACAGCCTCGGCACATTCACGCCCGAACCAGGGGCGAGCTTTGCGGATGCTGGCGACATCAGTGAAAGGGATATAATATTCTATCCCTAGACTGATCTCGCCAGCAATGGCAGCAGCGCTATCCGAAGGCGCCTTCCCTACAAAGCAGCGCTGGCTCCACGGGACGGACGCAAAGTAATCGCGGAGACCGTCCCAGTCTGCCGACGAGTAGTGCCATAGTCGTCGAGTCATTTGTTCAGCACGAGCAGGCAGTTGCACTTGGAAGCTGGCGTGCACCACACAGTGGTCTGAAGTGCCCAGTGGGGCGCGTACCGACACACTGTACTCGGCTGGGCGACTCGTCAGCAGTAGATCCAGCAAGGCGGGCGTGTGGTCTGACCTGTCAGGTATCCGGGTGATCCCCCGTACCATCTGGGTCAGCCCGTGGGAGAGAGCGAATGCATGGGCGGTTCGTCCCGCATGATCGGTCCTAAGGGACCCCAGCCACTCAACGTGATGACTGTTAAAGTCCCCCAAGAAAACCAGGTCAGCGTTCGGGAACCGCACCTGCGCATCGTCAGCCATCTCGCTGAGGTATTCGAAAAGCCTTGTTGTCCCAGTGTCCCCTGTGTGGGAGCTGTAGACGCACACATAGATCTGGCTCATGGAGCCATGATCCACGTGCAGCCAAAGGACGGAGTAGGAGGGGTTCTCCAGACAGCGCAACCGGCGGCAGCAAACATCCGCCCTAACGAACACGCACACCCCGGCTTTATCGCGGAATTGTTCCTCAATGATATAGCCCGGGTAACAGAGGTACGACGTGTCGTCAGGGCGGCGTATCTGTGTCTCCGTTAGGAACATCACAGAAGGCCGTGCCGACTCCAGGTGATGGTGGACGGTATCGAGGTTTGCATGGAGTCCGCGGATATTCGCGAACTCCACCTCAAACGAAGTCAACTTTGTGGGGTTTCTAGGGGCCGCTGTGTACCGTCTATTATCTTGTTGCACTGTCATTGTGAAATATGGGGAAGCGTGAAGACAGGGCGATATTTGGTGCGGCAGTAAGTGACAAAGTGCAGAGGCTAGCTTCGTCTAGAACCGTGTGGTCAGGTCGGAGCCGACCCGCCGGACGGAAGGGCTCCCAAACCCCCCTGATGCAAGGCCGCCGCTACCCCACACCGGTTACCACCCGGAGCGGCGACCCCACAACAGGATTATGCGCAACATGTGGGGCAGCCTACTGGGGTGGTTGGTCCCAGGCGGGCCCCATGACTATGTTGCGGGCGGCCGCGGCAACGCCGTTGCTAAGGGTCTCCCTGGCCGGCGAATCGACCCACACCACCCACACTAGACTCCGCTCCGCCCCCACTGGACCCCTGCCTGCCGCACCATACACCGCCCCGGGCCCGGCAGTGCAGCTGCTGAACCCCTAACGCAACCCAGCCTGGGCTGGGTTACTTAGGGGGCTTTAGCACAGCTGCACGGTGGTACCCCCCGGACCAACAGTGTTGTACCACCTGGTATCCACGTAGGGGCCAAAGCCACCACATGGGTACCGTAATATACGAACTTCGTCCGTTAATCAGCAGGTGCGCCACTAGCAGGTGAGGTCGCTGGGGCCCGATAGATGTAAGAAGGGCCCCTTTGCACCCAAAAGTTTCTTTAAAACAATAAACGGAAACAGGTCTACATGTCGAATACTTATGTTTTATACCCAGGGGCAGATGAACAGTTGTGTCGGCGAATCGCTCGCCGGTGAAAGGTTCTGTCGATGTAATTTTCAAAAGTGAATCGTTCTGTCGGCGAATCGTTCGTCATTGAAAAGTTCTGTCGGAGAAAAATGAAAAGTGAATCGTTCTGTCGGCGAATCGTTCGTCATTGAAAAGTTCTGTCGGAGAAAAAATGAATAGTGAATCGTTCTGTGGGTGAACCGATCAACGGCGAAACGAATATCGGAGAAATGTTTTAGAATCAGAAAAATTAGAAAATGGAATAAAGATAACACAAAAGAGACAGATAAACAAAATGTTAGAAAAATTTGGTATGAAAGAGTGCCAAGGAGTGGCAACACCTATTGTTAAAGGTTATCAACTAGATCAAAACGAACCAGTGACCACAGAGGTACCATACAGACAATTAATTGGTGCTCTGATGTTTGTGGCAACTGTGTCAAGGCCAGATATTTGCTACACCACTTCTTATTTAGGCTCGTTCGCCTTAGTTCCATTGTTCAGTTCCATGATGGTACTACTAAGCCAATACTTGGATAAACCCACTCAAAGCCTATGGATACAAGCAAAAAGAACATTAAGGTATCTAAAGCAAACAGCTGATATTGGCCTACTCTATTTAAAAACGTGAGAGTGGCCCACAATCGCTAGACGTCGTCACGACTTACCACCAGGCGGGCGGCGTCAATTTGGCGAACCAAATATAAAAAAAAAAAAAAGATCGGAAAAGCATGTCAGGATCTGTAACCATGTACTGCGACAAGCCAGTAGCGTGGTTCTCGAGGAAGCAAAGCTGTGTTTCGCTGTCTACTGTTGAAGCGGATTACGTTGCAGGTGCAATAAGTGCCTGTGATCTAATGTACTTGAAAGGACTGTATCAAGATATCAATGGACTAAAAAGTGAAGTGAAGTGTGTTTTATTGATGGACAATAAAGGTGCGATACAATTATCCAAATCATTGGAAAATAGTAAGCGTACAAAGCATATAGACATTAAATTTCATTATTTGAAAGACTTAGTGAACAAGAAAGAAATTGAAATTGAATATGTGCCTACAGAGTCTAACTTATCAGATGTAATGACCAAATCCATGTCAAGTGAAAAACTTTTAATGTTAAGAAAATCTTTGAATATTGTTTAAAATTATTTGTGAGGTAACAAATACCTATCCTAAATTGTATTAACTGCCCTAATTGTTTGTAGACTGTTTCAAAGATTGTTAAATTGTGTAAGCATATAACATATGTTATTATTTAGCGATTTCCATATTTTATTAATTATTAAAACTGTAAATCGAGGGGGGATGTTGAATCTGTGGTAAATCTATGTTTACTCTATGCTTGTTCTCTATAATAAATATAGTCTATGATTACTGTGAAATAAGATGTCCTCTGCTCATGCCGGTGGGTAGGGTTGGCAGTAAGATACAAATGAAATTTGAAAAGTACCTGGGGGCATAATATTATAAATATGATAACAAACCATGACAGAGCAGCAAAGTATGAAGCGGAAATGATGCTACTTCTTATGCTGCGCGTTGAGGTCTGGAATTAGTGTTCGCAGCAACAGTAGTCTCGGCAGAGCTCGCAGCCTGATGCACACTGACGCCTAGTCGATCCAGCTCCCCCATGGATGCCACACGGTGTCGCTTACCTTTGGAGTCAACAATACAGACGTGACCCTGTTGCGTCCAGCACTTCGACACACCAAACCGCTCCCGCGCAGCCATAAATACAATGTGCCGGGTTTTAGTTATAAACTCAGACAAAGTAATTCCGGAACCTTTCAATTTAGTTTTATTTTGCCAAATCTTATCGCGCAACGCCACATCTCTTAGTTTCACCAAAATGGGTCTAGGTCCTTTACTCTCTGAAGTTTTCCCCATACGGTGGCAGCGGCAGATGTCACTGACTGTGAAATTCAAAATTCCCAGGCGGCCTGTGATAACACTCGCTACAGCTTGAGGTGCTTCTACTGCTGACTCTTCAGGAACACCATGCACCAGCAGAATCTTTCGCCGACTCCGCATCTCAATCTTGTCCACCTCCCGGGTTAGGAACTCCAATTGTGAGCGGAAAGCAGATATTGTGCTCACTACAAAAGACTTGAAGTCCGAGAACTCAGATGCTAGGCTTGTTAGATCTGGTGTACTACCCTTAGTATTCTTCTGCAACTCAGCTTCGAAGACTGCCATCATCTGCTCAATCCCCGCCATGGTGGAAGTGAAGGAATCCATGTTTGTTGTGTTATATAGTGATAGGATTGTAATTGAATGGAGACAACACTCACTGGTAGGTGTCTTACAATAACATTAAATAATATAAACTTAAAACTGAATAAATATTAAATATATATTTTTAATTAATAAATTTTGAAGAGCTTATTAAAAACAATTCTATCTTTAGCGACTACCCTCTTTTTTGTTGCCAAAATTTTATTTACATAAACTAAAATAATCCTTCAAGGACGCCGACACCGTCGTGAGCGATGCCGCGCCGCCATTTTCTATTAGCAGTTACGTCAAGCACTAGAGTTGGGACAAGTTTGTTTTGATTTGAAAAAACGCATATTACTTTTTTTTCTTGTTTGACGGTCGACACATCAAAAGGCGTTCTGGGCGATCAGCTGATCTTCAGTCTTCAGGTTGATATAACCCTTATGTAACATCCTGTATTTTGTAGAGTATATGTGGAGTATATGTATCAGTGTTTGTTGTCATAAGTAATGTCGTGACACTATTCTAACATAGGTTAATTATATTCTAACAACTATTCGTATTACAGATTTATTATTGTTTCTATTAACGGCAATGTACTTTTCGCTGTTACGTAACGAACTATATCTGTGCTGACAAAATGTGGGCTTGCATACACTTCTGGTGGTTCCTGGTTCCTGGTGAATAATTATCATTGATTAATTGTATTAGTAAGATAAAATTCTATTATTAATATATTTTGTATTTGAAAGCAATGAGCTTAAATAATTCTTAAATATTAAGGTACTAGTGGTTCTGTGAACCGTAGACTCCGGGAGCGGCTTTGTTTATTCTTAAATTGTTGAGCGGAGTGTACGAAGCTCTTTCTTAGACGACTCGTGTATTTCGTTCGTGATCGAACTCCTCCTAAACGACTGGACTGATCTTTTTGAAATTTGGCACGGTCATAGTGACCATCACCGTGAGTGCATATATCTGAATTCATAAAGATCGGTTTAGTCGTTTAGGAGTTCGACCCGGATCGACAAACTCAGCTCAATTATTGCAACAGCAGACTGCATTGCATACCTAGTATTTATTTGCATGACTTTTGATTTTATTTATATGGGTTGCTATGGTTACGGATAGCATTCTTGACAGACCGTAGTCTTCGGAAGCTTTGTTTAGAAAATTTATTTTTAAATTTTCTTTATTTACTCTTTCATTTTTCATCCAATCCAAAAAATATCATTTACATGTTATTAATTATAAGCAAGGAGTGTGTGTGTATAGTTTCATGAAAATCAGTTGATAAATACGGCCGCAAACATGATCTGACAGAACCCGTAGATGTAGAAAGAAAAAAAGAAAAGAAAAGAAAAAAGTGTTCTTATTCTTAAACAGACATGGCGATAACAATACACAAGTAAAATATTAGAAGTAGGTTAAGGACAGGAAAATCGTAGGTGTATGCTAGTACACGCCACATCTGCGTAGAAATTGGTCTCCTCTCAGCTTATGCTGACGTGGGCAGACCCACATTTGCCAGCGCTGGTTTTCAGAGGAGGCCAGTGACACTGAAAATGGCGCACCCATGCAGTACCTATCTCACCCAGCACAATTAACACAATATCGTGCTGCCAAATGCCATCACACAAGAAAAATAATAAATAAATCAAAGACATAAATACACAAATAAAATAAATATGTGTATGTAATATTTATAATAATATGTCGTGTGTTTGTGTATATATATAACAAAAAAAACAAACAAGCCGCGTCTATGGTAAACTCATAGGTCCGGTACCATAGCTTCGCGTTCGAGACCAACTCAACTGCTAGCTGTCAGTACTGTCATCCGTCAACCCAGACCGACAAGAATAACAGACAGATGAGATGACACGTCACGACACGCGGCAATCATTCTCGGCATTATTTAAGAATATGATACATCAACAAAATTAAATCAATACAAAATCACTAAACAAATCGAAGTCAAGCACCAACAAAGGTACAAGGAAACAGAGATAAAATAAAAAACAAGGGTAAGTATCAATTTAGTAAGTTATAAAATTAGGAGATAATTTATAAGTTTAAAGGCTGAAGAGCTATGCAGTTTCCAGCTGTTCCATTAAGTACAGTTTTTTCACCATTAATTTGAATGTTCGTCGATTTTTCAGGTTGCGTATTGGAGGTTTAAGAATGTTCCAGCAACTAGTGGCTGCATGCCTAAAACAACCTCGGAAAGCGGCAGACCTCTACTTATGGAGTGTCAAAGGGGCTACAGTAGTCCTCTTGCTATATCTTAGTTTACCACAGTAGTATTTACCACACGAAATAGTAAACCAGTCAGATGCAGCTTCCTTCCTGCGGCCATCCTTAGCATTTTAAGATCATTTATGTATGGTATGATATGGCTTCGCCTTGGGATGTCAACACAGAAACGGACACAAGCTTTCTGAACTCGTTGAATCAAGTTTTCTGTTCTTCTTATCAGACATGGGCCGTATACAGTATCACAATACTTGAACTTAGACAATATTAAGCTATCCACCAAAAGCTTGCGCAGTGAAACACTCAAGAATTATCTTATATTATAAAGCATCTTGAGCCTGTAAAAACAATTGCTTACAGTTTTGCTAATGTGCGCCTCGAAACGAAGCTCAGAGTCCATTGTGAGACCTAGGTTAGTGGCAGACTCGACCCTTTCAATCCCAGTGCCACCTAGCACTATTACTGGATCCCATGCCAGTACTGAGGCAACCTGATGTTTCGAACCCAGCACCATAAACTTGGATTTGGATGGATTCAACACCAACGAGTTGCTCTTCGACCACCCAGCCACTCTTTCCAGTTCCTCATTTATGTGTTGCACAGCTATTAAAGTATCTTTGGGTTTAAAGGACTTATAGATCTGCAGGTCTTCCGCATACATGTGGTACTTGCAGCTCTCAAAGGTGTTTTGGATATCAGCACTGTACAATATGTACAAGAGTGGGCCCAGAATAGAACCCTGGGGCACCCCTCTGGATACCAGACGGGGGCCAGAGCAGAGCCTAGATCCATCCTCGCTACTGATCTCTACATACTGGGACCTATTATTAAGATAACTATCGAACCACCACACCGCTCCACCTGAAAATCCGTAGCATCTCAGTTTTGAGAGAAGCAGTGTAGTGTCGATAGCATCGAAGGCACGAGAGTAGTCAAGAAGCACCAGGATCGAGTCCTCTCCAACATCCCTCGCCTCAAGAATACCCCTATGACATCCGAGAGAGCCGTCGCAGTACCACGCCCCTTCCGGAATCCAGACTGAAACTCTGGGAGTAGCCCATTGGACTTCAGGTAATCCATCACCTGTACATATACCACACGCTCCAGCACCTTAGAAAGACAGGGGAGAATCGATATGGGCCTGAGATCTTTAAACGTTTGAGGGTTGCTAACTTTGGGTATGGGTCGCACTATAGGACACTTCCACAACTCAGGGAACTTGTTAGTCACTATTGATGCATTGATCATAGCTGTTATAGCCTGCAGAGCTGTTGGTAAGGTCATCAATAGCATCTCATGACCAATCCCGTCCACCCCCTGTGCATTCGTGCCAATATCCCTGATGATCTGAAACACAACATCACTACTAACAGGGCTCATGCAAAACTGTGAGGAAGTTCCCCTGTGGTGTTCGAAGAATGTTAGCTCGGATATGGTGGGACGTGATGCACCAGGTACATCTAAGAATGCCTGGTTAATGCCATCGGGGTCACGAAAGTGAGCCGGTAGGTGTGGGTCCTCATGAGAAGGAATGATGTCCGACTTAAGGTTCTGCCACAAACACTTAGGGTCACCGATTTTACTATTGATATTGATTCTGAAATAAGCAGATTTTCACTTCTCAAGGATGTGCATGCTAAATGCTTTAGATCTATATACTGTTTGTGATGCTGTTTCAACCTGGTGTTGTGGTATTTCTTTCTAGCTCTGTCTCTCAAGTGAAACAGCAAACGAATATTATCGGTAATCCAAGGCGTCGGACGGTTTCTGAATGTTTTCCTTGTTATGGGAGCGTGTAAATCAAAAAGCTGTGTGATGAAACTGTTAAAAGCCTGGACCATATCATCCACATCCTGCAACCCACCTATTATCTCCCATGGAACAAGAGCTAGATCAACTTCAAATTACTCCATGAGTACATCCTTAATTGGTCTGTATGTGATTATTCTAGGCTTAGGTTTAGATTTTCTTATTGTAGCATCACAGACCAAAAACGAGTGCCGACCCAGATCACTGATGTGGTCCACCACAACACTGTGCATCTTGATATCCGTGCATAAAACATCTATGAGTGTCGCAGAGTGGGAAGTGAAGTGTGTTGGAGTCTCCACTAGTTGAGCCAAGTTCACACAGGTGAGAAACTGATGCATTTTTCTAGTATCTGGATTATCGCTGACAGACATGTCCACATTTAAATCACCCAGAAGTAACACCCCATCATAGGGAGCCAAAGCAGTGATGCTATCCATCATACTGACCAGGAATACATCCAGGCTGAGCCAGGGGGGACGGTAGGCACTGCCAAACAGCAACTTTTTTCCTGAGACAGTTATGTTGATCCACATCTGCTGCACATTAGGGTGTATGGGATGTTCCCTAGTACGAGCACTCACTCCAGTCCTTATGTAAAAAGCCACTCCTCCTCCACGACCCCCACGAATGTCCAATGGACACGGAATATGTCTCAAGTTATACCCCTGAACCTTCGGGGCGCGGCCCTCCTGCCCCGTCCTCAGCCATGTTTCATTTATGGCCATGACGTCCACCGCGTGACGCAACATGGCCACCCTAAACTCATCGATTTATTAGCATTTCTTAAGCTTTCGCAAAACTTACACTGTTGTAACATTTCGTACAAAATTTTAAACGTTCCGCATTTCGACAAGGATCCAGTATTCAGGAGTCCAAATTTTAAATATTTAGAGGGGAGCATTTATTAAGCATTTCATGTATAATAAAGTATTAAGTATAATGGTCTTGAATGGTAATAATAATAATTTTAATAAAGAGAATAATAGGAATATAATAATAGTAAAAAAGCATTAAATAGTTTCCTTAACAAAAATAAAGGAAATACCAATATGTACCCTGCATCTGTTCGCAGATATAACTAGTAAGCAGATCCTGTGAGTTGTCAACTCAAGGAATACACCCCGCGCTCCAATGGAATAACATACTATAATTCAATGCTCACATGTAATTTGATAAGTGTTAGACATTATGCAATACCTTCCACTGTATCAAACTAAAAAGTCTGTAAGTAATCTCTGTACAACAACTGTGGACCGTAGACGCTTTGCAAATTCTGTAAAGTTTGCAAATAGTAATATTGGTAGGGTTAGGTATTGGTGTAAATAGCAATATTTTTATTAACGTGTAGTTTTTAGGTGAAGTAGTAATATTGTAAGTATTGTGCATATATTAGTACTATGGTATAGTTTGTAAATATTAATATTCAATAGATTGTCTGTATATAAAGGCCTGTACTGGAATAAACTGTACACTTCAGTAATAGTGAAACTGTGTTCTGTAAATATTGAATTAAGTATTTGATTTTGTGAAGTGTAATTTATTTTTGATGATTTGTGGTGTATGTGTGTAACTGTGCACAGGGTCACTTGGTGAACACTCACTGGCACGTGCATAACAGTCACTGACCCCCCTAGACCACTCACACAACAGATGTGACGTGCAGTAGCATCACCGACCTGAGAATAGTATACAACTGAGACAATACAACATTGAACGCACAACACAACAGTTACACTATAAGGGCAAGATATACAATTTAGATCAACACAAAAGTTCAAAGCATTTAGAATACAGTAGCGAGCAGGTACACAATAAAGCTAGGGTATAAAATATATACCACAGTACATATCACATAGAATCCAGCAGTGAACGCAACATATTACAACAGGTACACAGTACATAAGTAGCAGCAAGTAAGTATCGGTCATGAAACATCCAAAAAAATCACACAGAAGTGTCTGTTGTATCAATTTGTCCAAAAAGCGCTTGCAGATCTGCTTCGGAGCAAATGCGATGGGTTCGATCTCCCGACTTCTTGCAGGCCAGTATATGTCCACGCCGCGTCCAAACGAACTTCCACCCAGCATCACTAGCGGCAACCCGCGCCAGACGAAATATTTGCCGGTTAGTTTTGGTGAGGCGCTCGTTCAGCGGCTGGGACTGGAGGTGGCCTTGCACAAGTCCGAGGTTCTGTGTTTTCACAGACCTCGGAACGTTCCACCTGAAGGTTCCAGCATAAATGTGGGAGGCGTTAGCATCGGCATCAAGCCCTCGATGAAGTATCTAGGGATCGTACTTGATAGCCGATGGAACTTCGGACCACATTTCCGAAGTTTGGTCCCCAAGGTGACACACGCATCGGTCGCGCTTTCGCGACTGATGCCCAACCTAAAGGGACCCAACGCTTCCTGCAGGAGACTGTATCTGGGGATCGTGCGGAGTATGGCCCTATACGGGGCTCCCGTATGGGCGGCGCGGTTGACGGCCAACAACTCAACGCTCCTTAACAGACCGTTGAGGACCTTGGCCGTCAAAACAATAAGGGGCTACCGCACGATCTCCGGAGAGGCTGCATGTCTCCTAGCCGGGACCCCTCCATGGGACCTGGAAGCGAGAGCCCTTGCGTCATTGTTCCAATGGCGCAAGGAGGCGCTGGAGCGGGACCACAGGCCTGCGTCTCGAGAAATCGATGACCGGCGGTCCCAACTCCGACAGGATCTCATGGAGTCATGGAGGGTGCGGCTTGAGCAACCCAAGTGGGGTGCCACCATCATCGCGGCGGTGAAACCGATCATGGACGATTGGCTGCAGAGGCAGCATGGTGACCTCACGTATCGTGCGACGCAGATCGTTACCGGGCATGGATGCTTCGGTAGCTATCTGTTTCGCATCAATCGTGAGGTCACACCCCGGTGTCAACACTGCGAGGTTTCCGACGACGACACCGCACTCCACACGTTGGTGGAGTGCTCAGCGTGGGCGAGTCAGCGCCGGGACCTCGTAGTGGGTCTGGGCGTGGATACCCTCTCGCTGGAGACCATGCTTCAAGCCATGGTCTCCAGCGGGAGTAGGTGGAACGCGGCCGTGTCCTTCTGCGAGCAAGTCGTGCTCGCGAAGGAGGCGGCCGAGAGGGAGAGGGAGCGTGCCCTCCCCGCCGAGTTCCGTAGTCAGCGGCGAGGCCGCCGCAGACTCATCTACGCCCAAGACCATCGACCTCCATGATCGGGCCTGAGGACGGCGGGATCGCCACCTGTCGTCCTTACAGAAGCAGGCTAGAAGGGTTGCGTGCTGCGGGGCCTTTGCCCCATAGCACGCAACCAGATTCACTCACTGACGCGGGATAAAACCCTACCCCCAACGACGCGGGATTCTCATCCCGACCCAACCCCCGCAGAGACCACAGAGGTGGTCAAAGTCCGCCGGGCGCCACTGGAAATACGTTCTGCTTGTAACCAGAGACGCCCGGCAACGGACGTTAGAGCGGCCGCGGCCTTGGTCGCGGAACTAAAAAAAAAAAAAAAAAAAAAAAAAAAAGGCGCTCGTTCACGTAGAAGCGGACAGGGGGCCCAGCCGCAACGATGTCCTGGGTGGCAGCGCCTCGTCGCACGCGCGCGTTCCTCAGCATCTCGTTGCGCAGGTCTCGGCGCGCCAATCGCACCACCAGGGGGCGGGTGCGTCGCTCAGCGGCGCCCTGGCTGTCGGTGGCGGAGAGGTGGCGTCTGCCGACTCGTTGAGCGCTAACTATATCTCTCTCCTCCACGGACACACCAAGCTTGGTACCTATCGCTTGAGCGAGGTGTACCGGATTCTCTCCGCTGAGTTCAGGCAAGCTAGATATTTCAATGTCGTTCGCGAACAGCTCCTGATCCCTGTCATTAAGCTCCCGACGTAGGCCCTCGACGACACTCTGCACCAGGAGCACCCGGAGCAGGCGCCGAAACCTTGGCCTCAAACGCAGATAGACGCGTCTCCAGGTTGTCGATGCGCGCGTCGCATGCCCGGACGACCTCTTTATCGTTGAAAATTCCCGCTCCATGCGACTCATGAACGTCGCGACGTCCCCTCGCAGCGATCTAATCTCCTCCATAATTAGGTGGAACTCAGTCCGCCCCGAGCTGGCCTCGTCCCCTACCGGGCTTTGGTTCAGCGGAGTTGCCACATGCTGCGTCGATCGCACCGGAGTCTCGTCACATTTTGCTTCGTGTATGCTGCTACGTTTGCATTCCGGGCACGTCCAGCCCTGCGGCACGCCTACCCTGGGCAGGTTGACACATGCCTTGTGGTAAAATGCAAGGCATTTTTCGCATTTAGCACGCTTTGCAACATCTGTTGACGAGACAAGTTTGCCACAGCCGCCGCACTCACTCATTTCCCGATAGATGGCGCTGATCGGGTGACGAAATAATAATATATAGAAATGTGATGTAGAAAAAGTGTAGGTAATTTTTTCGTTACACCCAATTATTGTAAACACTTTGCCAATTTTTTTTTATCTGATTTCAATGTTTATGCTAGAGTAAGTTAGTTTAAGATTATATTTTGTTGAATTGTTAATTATTCGTGTTATGAAGTTTATCACAGATCGCCAACCCAAATCGCAAACCAATAACGTCACAGCAATATTTTGAGCCGCTTATTGCTCGAAATACGCCACAGATCTCACTGAAATTGCACACACCCGTATACGATAGCACTATGTTCACAGACCACTATTTCTCTGCCTGAAATGTACACATATTTATTTTTAAAATGTTTCACTTCACGCATCGATACAAATCACATTAAGTAGCGATGGTGGCGCCATCTCCAATCCTAGTCCAGTAGAGATGTAGAGATGTGTACAGACGAAAGCAATTCTCCCCAGTCTGCAAGTTGAAACGGAGACTTCAGTCGCTTCGCTCCCTCAGTCAATAAATTATAAATAAATACAAAAAAATGGCGGGATGCAGCGGGATGTCCCGATGACATTTCAGTTTTTGTGTTTAGTGACATTAAACTATATCTGTTTCGTTCGAATTACTATTAAATTACTTTGAGACTGAAGTCAAATTAATACTAGAGCAGAATCAAAGAGCATTAATGCACCTGAAACCTTAGATGAATTTTCTAAATTAATGCATAACGCGTGGTGTATTAGTTGCAGCATCTTACTGGATACGTTGTGTGTATTATACTATGAATGTAGTTACTGATGATTGGAAAAGAAAAAGAGTGGCCTGGAGCTTTTATTGCCAGGTTATTTTCTCTTTGGGTCCACCCGTTGCTTTGCGAATCTGGCTTTAAATGTAAATTATTTTGTGCTGACGTTAATAAGTGTTATTTTATAACCTTAACCTATATTAATAAATATTTTTAAATTTGAGTTTGAGTTAGATCCATAGACCTACGTAGCAATGTCACTCTTATCTCTATCAAGAATCAAGAATCAAGAATCAAGAATCAATTTCATTTATTCAGTTTAGGCACATAAAGAGCACATATGAATGTCAAAATTTTACAATTTTGTCAAGTAATATTATAAAAATACTAAATTAAGTAAGTACATAAATAACCATTAGAAAATGATTCTTTCGCTGGTTCGGTAAGTTGGTTCTCCTGAGAAGAGACCAGCAAGAAACTCAGGTAGATTATCCATTTTCTTTTTTAATATTGTTTTGTTTACATTGTTACAATTAGTTTCTATTGTATTATACGAGTGGCCAACAACAGAAGATTAGGGTGACCATGCATTTTTATCATTAAGATATTCGTCTACATTATAGTAGCCTTTCATCATCAAACATTTTTTAACTACTATTTTAAACTTATTAAGAGGCATGTCAACCAAATCCTGAGGAATTTTATTATAAATTTTTATACATTTGCCAACAAACGAATTACCAACTTTATGAAGTCTAATTTTTGTCATTGCCAATTTATTTTTATTTCTTGTATTAAAATTATGGTTATCGGAATTTTTTTTGAATAGATCTATGTTCTTCCGTACATATAAGATGTTGTCGTAAACATATTGAGAAGCAACTGTTAAAATATTAATTTCTTTAAATAATTCTTTCAGCGAGTCACGGGGTCCGAGTCTATAGATTGCTCGTATAGCTCGTTTCTGTAATATGAATATTGTCTCAATATCGGCAGCTGAGCCCCACAGCAGCAGACCATATGACATAACGCTATGAAAGTAGCTAAAATAAACTAATCGTGCCGTTTTTTCGTCAGTCAGAGACCTTATCTTTCTAACCGCATAGGCAGCTGAGCTAAGTCTTCCTGCCAAGGCTGTGATATGAAGACCCCATTGTAGTTTACTATCTAGAGTTATCCCAAGAAAAACTGTGGTATTGACTATTTGAACTAATTCATTATTCATAGTAATATGAGTATCCACCTGTCTAACATTGGGCATAGTAAATTTTACACATTTTGTTTTCTTCGCATTGAGCAGCAAGTTGTTACTTGTGAACCAATGCAATATTTCCGAAAGGGTATTATTTACATCGTCAAGTGCTACTTTTTGTCTATCACTTTTAAAAATTAATGATGTGTCATCAGCAAATAATACTATCTCACAAAGATTTTTAGTGAAATAAGGAAGATCGTTTACGTATATTAAGAATAAAAGGGGTCCTAATATAGAGCCCTGGGGTACTCCCATGACTAATGAGGCGCCAGAAGAGTCGGTGCCATTAATGTTTACTTTTTGTACTCTACCAGTGAGGTAAGACTCGAGTAAGCCAAGTGAGCTGTTCGAAACACCATAATAACCTAATTTTAGTAGCAAAGTCCCATGATCAACACAATCAAAAGCTTTTGATAGATCACAAAATATACCAATAGCATCCTGCTTTTCCTCCCAAGCATCAAATATATGTTTCACAAGTGCAACTCCTGCATCCGTTGTGTTCCTGCCTTTAGTGAAACCAAACTGTTTGTTATGAAGTAACTTATTGTCTGTAAAATGTGAAAGCAATTGATTAAATATTATTTTTTCAAAAATTTTACTGAGGGATGGGAGATGGAAATAGGTCGAAAATTTGAAGGATCACTTTTGTCTCCTGCTTTAAATAAAGGATTGATTTTACTGTACTTCATAAGATGAGGAAACTGATTTTCATCGATACATTTATTGAATATGAATGCAAGGTGAGGTGCTATAGCGGGCACTATTGATTTTATTATATTAGTTGAAATGCCCCAAAGATCCTCGGTATTTTTTATATTTAGTTGTTTAAAAGTTTTAAGTATAGTGACAGAGTCAATATACTGAAAATCAAAGTTAATTCTACATTTATCAACACTAGATTTAAGAAGAGAATTGGCTACGTTTTTTGACGAATTTAACTTATTTGTAGTGGTGATTGGAACATTTGTGAAGAAAGATTCAAATGCATTGGCCACTTCAGAATCAGTTTTAATATGTTTATCATCTATTTTTAACTCGAAGGATCGATCACGTGACCTTGCTTTACAAGTTTCTTTGTTAATAACATTCCATATTGCCTTCGTTTTATTATCAGATTTTTCAATTTTAGCCCGTATATAATTAGATTTAGCTGTTGAACATACTTTTTTGAATAGTTTGGAGTACTTTTTAATCTGTTCAATTACTTGTGGCTCATTAGTAGATGCCTTTGTCTCGTATAATTCATATAATTTCCTTCTACTTTTATAGATTCCAGGCGTAGCCCAATCACTAAATTTTATTTTAAATTGATTTACATTTATTGTTTTTTTAGTGAAAATGTTATCACATTCGTATTTGATTACTCCGAACAAATCTCCGTAATGATCATTCGGGTGTTTATCATTATTCAACTCCATAAGAGGTACTTTATTCTTAATGTTTTCTTTAAATTTTTCTAATCTATAAGTTGTGATTGGTCTACAAACAATATTTTTTGATAATGGAACATGTTGGAACTTAAATCTAGCTAACTGACCTGCATGATCTGAATTTACAAAATGTATTATAGATTTCTCATCTACATCGCTGTTAGAAAAAATATTATCTAAGCAGGTAGCTGATGTGGCTGTGGTGCGTGTTGGTTCACAAAAAAGATTTTGTAAGTTAAAAGATTTAAAAAGGTTGAGGAACCTTAGCGCGTTCTGAGAGTTTTCTAAAATATTAATATTAAAATCGCCACATACAACTATAGTCTTCTTACATTTACATACCTTTTTTAAGGCTTCCTCCATAATGGACTCAAACAGGTAGTAATCTCCAGAAGGAGGTCTATAGACGCTAATAATAATATATTGTATTGATATCATATCAAACACCATATTTCTTGTAAGATAAAAAACAGGGTACCGTACCAAAACTGCAAAAAAAATTACGTTTTTGTATGGGAGCCCTTAAATATCTATTATATTCCGTTTTTTAGTATTTGTTATTATGTCGGCAACAGAAATAAATACATCATCTGTATCAAATTTCACACAACATTAATGATCACAATATTTTTTTAAATTTAATATCAAATCGTTTCTGTTGCGCGGGCCGCCTGCAGCCGGTTGCTATGGTAACGGGGCTAGTCGCTAACTGATTTGACATTGACATCGACACGCATTGCGGGCGAGATCCGCACGCTGGTGAACAAAAATGATAGTAAAAGTGCTCTAAGCGGTAGGTACTTACTAAATAAGTACATTTTCTATCTAAAACATGAAATGGCTTTTTTTTGGTATAAGGGCACTTTTCTGTCATGAATTTTTCAACCCGCATGCGAATCTGGCCCGCATGCACGTCAATGATCAGGTCAAAATTCGTACAATAATGACATGCGTTGATTTCATGAAGTTTATGACAAAATCAAGTAAACACTTTTTTTATGCTCCGGTCTTTGATCAATAACATGATTTTATAAACCTGATTTCAGTAACCTGCGACATAATACAAACCGTGAAAGCTATGGACTGATTATTTATAATATTAAGAAAGAAATTATAAATTGACCACAAAAACTGATGTCATCGGCGGGATCAGTTTTTGTGGTCTATTTATAATTTCTTTCTTAATATTTTAAGAATAGTTTAAGCAAACTCATTGCTTTGAAATACATGATTATTTATAAGTTTTAATATCGCTAAGGCTCTAGTAGGCAAGCAGACTAAACGAAGCACCACCTCTGACGTCACATCATACGAGATGGCGGTTCTAGTCCCTTCTACAAGCTTCTACCAGTTTCTACCTGCGCATATGCCATAAGCCACACTTAAGGTATGACACCTTTACTGATAACTGACATTGGGCGTTTTCACATTGCACGATATCGTGGAATTTATCGTCACGATATCGTGACGTCACGATATAGTAAGTAGCAGCAGTAACATAACTTAATAATAATGATTTAATTTACTATCACTTTAATGCAAACCTAATATGTAATATGTACCTTTGAATATTAATAAAATACTATTATTTGTATGTGCTACTGCAATCGGTGCCGAGCCCGGTGACTTTAAGCGTGATACTACTAGCGTGATAGGTCAATTTCGCCAACTCCATCTCTTCCCATTCCCACCCCACTTCCCAAAAACTTAGATATTACCAGTGACAATTGGACGTGTTTCTATGAGTAGGTCTGGGGGCTATAACTTTAGTAGACTACGCACGCAAACAGCTACTAGCGCATCACAAGCTAGCAGGCAGACGCACGTTCGCTACTGGACTGCGTTTATGTTAGTGGATTTTTTTTTAACTCCGCGGCCCAAGGCCATGGCCGCTCTAACGTCCGTTGCCGGGCGTCTCTGGTTACTAGCAGAGGGTATGTCCAGTGGCGTCCGGCGGACTTTGACCGCCTCTGTGGTCTCTGCGGGTGTTTGGTCGGGACGAGAATCCTGCGTCGTTGGGGTAGGGTTTTATCCCGCGTCAGTGAGTGAATCTGGTTGCGTGCTATGGGGCAAAGGCCCTGCAGCACGCAACCCTTCTAGCCTGCTTCTGTAAGGATTGCGGGTGGCGATCCCGCCGTCCTCAGGCCCCGATCATGGAGGTCGATAGTCTTGGGCGTAGTCGCGGAGTCTGGGGCGCACTCACCGCCGACTTTGGAACTCGGCGGGGAGGGTACGCTCCCTCTCCCTCCCGGCCGCCTCCTTCACGAGCATGACTTGCTCGCAGAAGGACACGGCCGCGTTCCACCTACTCCCGCTGTAGACCATGGCTTGAAGCATGGTCTCCAGCGAGAGGGTATCCACGCCCAGACTCACCACGAGGTCCCGGCGCTGACTCGCCCACGCTGAGCACTCCACCAACGTGTGGAGTGCGGTGTCGTCGTCGGAAACCTCGCAGTGTTCACACCGGGGTGTGACCTCACGATGCATGCGAAACAGATAGCTACCGAAGCATCCATGCTCGGCAACGATCTGCGTCACACGGTACGTGAGGTCACCATGCTGCCTCTGCAGCCAATCGTCCATGATCGGTCTCACCGCCGCGTTGATGGTGGTACCCCACTTGGGTTGCTCAAGTCGCACCCTCCATGACTCCATGAGATCCTGGCAGAGTTGGTACCGCTGGTCCTCGATTTCTCAAGACGCAGGCCTGTGGTCCCGCTCCAGCGCCTCCTTGCACCATTGGAACAATGACGCAAGGGCTCTCGCTTCCAGGTCCCATGGAGGGGTCCCGGCTAGGAGACATGCAGCCTCTCCGGAGATCGTGCGGTGCTCCTTATTGTTTTGATGGCCAAGGTTCGAAGTGGTCTGTTTAACAGAGTCACATTCCCCTTGATCGCCAACCTGTCCACCCATACGGGAGCCCCGTATAGGGCCATAGTCCGCACGATCCCCAGGTTCAGTCTCCTGCAGGAAGCGTTGGGTCTCTTTAGGTTGGGCATCAGTCGCGAAAGCGCGACCGATGCCTGCGTCACCTTGGGGACCAAACTTCGGAAATGTGGTCCGAAGTTCCATCGGCTATCAAGTACGATCCCTAGGTACTTCATCGAGGGCTTGATGCCGATGCTAACGCCTCCCACATTTATGCTGGAACCTTCAGGTGGACTGTTTCGAGGTCTGTAAAAACACAGAACCTCGGACTTGTGCAAGGCCACCTCCAGTCCCAGCCGCCGTACCCGACCCACGACTTGAGCAACACCCGTCGTGACCTTGAGTGCTGCCTCCTGGTGCGTTGCACCCCGCGCCGTGACGAGGGTATCGTCGGCGTACCACGTTACGCTGACGCCCCTTAGGCAACGAACCCTGCAGCACCCAGTCGTAGCCGATGTTCCACAGAAGTGGCCCCAGGACCGACCCTGCGGAACACCGCACGACACATCACGCCGAGCTGGCCTGAGCCAGCTGGGGAAAGCTATGGCCCTCTGCAAGAGATAGGCCCCGACAATACGACGGAGGTAGAAATGCGTTTCGTGATACACGAGCTTATCCCTAACGCAGCTCCATGGCAAGGTGTTGAACGCGTTGGCGATGTCAAGAGACACCGCCACCACCACCTTGCCCTGCGAGACTGCATCCTCCGTCAGGCTCTTCACGCACATGATCGCGCTCACGGTGGAGCGTCCCCGACGGAAACCGTACTGGTTGTTCGCCAGGTCTGGCTCCACCGTCGAGAGATGCTCGACGAGGCGTTCCGCGATAATTCGCTCAAAGAGCTTACACACCTCGTCGAGCAACACGATCGGCCGGTATCCGGACGGTGAGTCCACCGGCCGCCCCGCCTTACGGATCAGGACTAATTTCCCCGTCCTCCACACCTTGGGAAACTGGCCCCTTTCGAGGCATGCGCTAAAGAGCCCCATCAGTCGAGGCCCGAGTTCTTCGAGGGCCAGGACCAATGGCCATGAATGCCATCGAATCCGGGGGCAGTGATTTACCGGCGTTTAAGCCGGAGTACTGCCGCACCAAGCTCCCCCACCCTGACTTCGTGTACACGAAGTCAGGGTGGGGGAGCTTGGTCGTCTTCGCTGGTATGTTAGTAGACTACGAAAACTGTAAAAATTTGCCTTCGACGTGCAAATACGATGCTACTTTGCTACAATTGCAATACGCGTCTTGCCCCCCTGACCTGATGAGGTGGGTACTGTAGTACCCATCTGCATAAAGACCATTTAAACATTTCTTAAATTGCTTAACAACACATATTATTAACGAGGAGAAACATATTTCTGCAGAAATTAATAGAGAAAAAACTGCAAATTAATTGTTCAATTCAAATTTTGCGCTAAAACGCGACAAATATATAATATGTATGTATTAACAAAAAAAAAATTATATAAGTATCACGCTTAAAGTCACCGGGCTTGGCACCGATTGCAGGTAGCACATACAAATAATCGTATTTTATTAACCTGCTATTAGTCTGCTAGGTTGGGTCATAATGACCCGTGATGTTTTTAAATGCGGGTATTTAAGAAAATAATACTGTAACGTTACCACGCTTCTCAGTAGCTGCAGTTAGTGCCCCGCCTCCCTCGTTTCTTATGTCAACTTAGACGGTATGCGCCTGCACAGGAAGATAGACGCGGTCAAACAACAAAAAGGTTCAAGGTTCGCTCCTTTCCAAGCTTCCGGCATATGGTCTACCTCCTCAACTGTGTAGCTGGATTGCCAGTTTTTTAAACGAGCGCCGAGTGCGGGTCCTCTGCGATGGCCACGCTTCTCGCTTCTTGCAAGTGAATGCCGGGGTACCGCAGGGGTCCGTACTGTCACCAACTCTCTTTCTTCTGCATATCAATGATATGCTTTCCCTCGGGAACATTCATTGCTATGCAGATGACAGTACATTGCACGGGAGTTACTCGGTTCGTCCGACGGCGGGGCGATCTGTGATAGAGGAGGAGAGACGACATCTCGTGGGTGATCTCGACCGAAACCTCGACAGTATCTCCCAATGGGGTGCCGAGAACTTGGTCGAGTTCAATGCCCACAAAACACAGGCGTGTGCATTTACAGCGAAAAAATCCCCTTTCCTTCCCCTACCCACTCTTCAGAATGCAATATTACCAATGAAGGACAATCTAGACATCCTTGGCATAGACGTTCGTCGAGAGCTCAATAACACAAAATACATTGAGAGATGTATTGGGCTAGCTTCGCGGAAACTAGGAATACTGAACAAGGTAAAGCGATTCTTTACACCGCACCAGAGGTGTCTGCTGTACAAAACGCAGATTAGACCCTGCGTTGAATACTGCTCTCACCTCTGGGACGGCTCCGCGAAGTATTTGCTGGACGCACTCGACGCTATGCAGCGACGCGCTGTTCGCATTATAGACTGTCCGGAGGTAACGGGAAGCCTTGAGCCGCTAGCCCAGCGCCGAACAATTGCTTCCTTGGCCGCGTTCTACCGTATTTACCACGGTGAGTGTTCTGAAGAGCTCTTCAACCTGATCCCACCCTCTCCCTTCCGATCCCGAACAACGCGTGCCGGCCAGAGATGTCACCCTCATACCGTGGAAACCGTCTTCGCGAGAACCGAGCGTTTTAAACGATCGTTTCTCTGCCGAACGATGGTGGCTTGGAACGCCCTGCCTGCGCACGTGTTTCCTCCAACATATAACCCTGGGCTCTTTAAGCGAAGCGTGAAGAGGCACATTACTGGGTCGTCAAGTTGAGGGCCACTCTCTATAGTATTCCTGTGTACTGTGAGAGTCGCCCTCAATTGCCAGACGTCGCCTCAGCTTACCATCAGGCGGGTGGCGTCAATTTGTCGACCTAAATATAAAAAAAAAAAAAAAAAAAAAAGTTATTATGTCTCCTCTTCAATGTCCTACACAATCCCTCATATCCTTCCTACCTGCAGGAGCGGTTCACACTGATGCGTGCATCAGATGAATCGTGCCGGCCTCACCTCTCCTACCGCCTTCAAGAAGAGAGTCAAGGAACACTATCTCGCTTCCTTACCTTAAATATTGTACGTCTATGTATGTTTATATAACTTTTTATGTATGTATTTGTGTATTTATGTAGTTATAGTTTATGTAAGTTTATTAACCTGCACACACATCAGGACCTGTTTGCATCACGATCTCCTCTCTTAGGCACTGGAAGAGATCTCTTTAGAGATAAGTGGCGCCATTGTATACATGTTTAGTTTGTATCCATTTACTGTTTTATTTACTGTGTGTGTACAAAAATAAATAAATAAATAAATAAAAAGGTAAATATGACCCAACTATACATTCGATGATACCATTTCGTGCCAATTACGTTGAGTTCATTATTGGATTATTTCGTTTGTTTATTTGTACCGACATTACGTATATTACATTATATTTTGTTATTTTTAGGTTATATTTGAATAATGGATAAAGAGGAACGCGAAAGCCAGCGAATTCTGTCAATATTAGAAGAAAGCGACTCAGAAGGTGAAAATTCTTCAGAATGCGAGGAAGATGATCACGTTAGCCAGCGTTCTCAACAGAGTGATACTGAGCAAGAGGCATCAGACAATGATGATGATGATGTACTTTTGAGTGTCATCCAACGTCAAGTGTATTCGTCCGTACATAGATCTAATCAGCACAATTCATCGGATGCTGAAACATCGAATCATGAGGTACTGATTTCAACTTATTCTGGTAAAGATGGTACAATATATCGCAAACCACCTTTTAGACAAAATGTTTGCATCCGATCAGAAAATATTATTACTTTTGCGCCAGGAGTGCAGTCTGGAGCTGAATGTGCTAAATCTGAGCGCTCGCAAGGACGTAGTTCATTTACCAAGAGAGAAGTGCAAAAGAATAAGAGAGTTTACAGGAGAAACATCAGAGGAGCCCCCTGCTAAAGTTCGTGGTGTTCGTAAACGATGCCAGATATGTCCCGTTAAAAAAGACAGGAATACTACCCATACCTGTCAAAGATGCAACAAATTCATCTGCCCTGAACATATAATTTCTTTCTGTGGCGGTTGCGTAGATGACCAGGCCAATAGTGATTAACCCTAAGATCTTTTATAATTTTTACATTTACTTTCTTAAAGATCTCATATTTGTCATTCCAGAAAGTAAAAAATAAGTGTTAATTAGTAATTTTTTTTGTTTTTTTATTAAAAAGTTTCTAGAAGTTGAATTTTTTGTTGTAAATTTTATACTGACTTCTTAAATACATAAAAATATCTTTATATAACTTATTATTTAATTTTGTCTCCAAAATATTATAACTTAAGTACTATTTTTCAAGTTAAACACAAATTTGCTCTAAATGTCATTGAAATTGTAAAAATCAGCTACGGTTTAAAATCTGGGTAATTATGACCCACCATGCAGTTGTTGTACCTATTTTATACCATGCTGACGCCGGGTTAATATTCAAAGGTACTACATATTAGGTTTGCATTAAAGTGATAGTAAATTAAATCTTTATTAAGTTATGTTACAGCTGCTACTTACTATATCATGACGATATCGTCACGATATCGTGCAATGTGAAAACGCCCATTAATGAAAGTTGACAAAGCGAAAGAAGTACCTAGGCCAGGATCTTAGCAGGTGGCAATCCGCTGTTTCTGCCTATCCCACTGGGAGAGAGGCCTGATATTATGTATGTATATACATTGTATTTTATTATGTGGCAGATTGAATTTATTTAAGTAGAAGGTTTTATACAAGGGTTAAGTTATAAACATTACAGTACAATATAAATTGTTCAAGAATTACAATAAATACCAATAAATACAAAAAATTGTACTTTTTAATAGACACGGAGGTTTCAACAGTTTAAATCTTGCTTCTTATTAAACACAAATTTAAAACTTCGAGGTAATGTCCACCAAAATATTCCGCAGTCATTAAACATAAATCAAGCTATGTCATTGTAGGTAATTAATTTGAAGTTGGTTCAGTACTATAAATAAATCTAACGTATAAAATTCTCGTGAGACAGTGTTTCTTGACAATCTGCTCCGAAACGTAATAGGCTTTTCTCTTATTACGTGAGACCAACAATGGGCGTTTTCACATTGCACGATATCGTGACGATATCGTGTGTCGTTATCGTGCAATGTGAAAGCGCAAAATGACTGGCGTAATGTAGGCTTAATAAATGCATCTGTTTTGGTACTCCTTAGGGTAACACATTAATGATTTTCGTTCGTGTATTTTATCGCCTCCGATCTTAGATCAAAAATACCTAGATTACCGATCAGTGCTTTAAAAACGGCACCGCTTCACCTCGGTCATTGCACACTTGGGCGCTTCAACCGCTTCCGTACTAAGTTCCTATTCCGCTTGCTGACTCTCGAGGGATGCGACAACGGCGCTGTACATTGATTTTTTTGTATTAATTATTACGAATTATTTCTATGTCAACCATCAATGTACAATCTTGTTTATTTTATTGATGGTATTTGTAATAATTAATTATAAGTAGTATTCGAGTGCCAATATTCCGCGTTCTATTTGTACTGAATCCAATATCTATAGTATTTTTGATCTAATCCTCCGATACCCGATTTACCCAGTGAATTATTTCTTAACTAACTTAAAAATGTAAAAACCCACGATGGTTAAAAGTAAATAAACAAGGGCGAGTCGGAATCGTGCACGAAAGGTTCCGTACCATTAAGTATCTCTAAAAAAACACCCAAGTGTGAGTCGGTCCCGTGCACAAAGGGTTCCGTACCAAAACGCCTAATTATAAATTATATTCTGTTTTTAGTATTTGATGTTTTAGAGGCAACAGAAATAAATCATCAGTGAAAATTTCAACTTTCTAACTATAACAGTTCACGAGATACAATCCTAGATAGACGGACGGACGGACGGTGAAAACCCTAAAAAGGTGATTTGTCACCGTAACTCCTAAGAATGCATCAATCAAACTCGAACCCAAAACTGAATCAAAATCGGACTAGTAGTGTTGGAGAAAAATTACAACACGAATTTGCTCCGACAACCCTAATTTTAATACAAGAAATAAAAATAAACTGGCAATGAATTTAATTTTCCTGTTCCTTGTACATTGTAATTCTTATTGTAAATAAATTAAGCAACCGTATATCAAATAAACTGGCAATGACAAAAATTAGACTTCATAAAGTTGGTAATTCGTTTGTAGGTAAATGTATATTTTGAAAAAAGCCGAGCTGAGTTTCTTGAGGGCTCTTCTCAGTCTCGTTGCATTTTGAAACCCTCGGTAGAGTCACACCAACTTCTGACGAATCTAAATAATTTTTTGAAAATTTCAAAGATAATAAACGTTATTTTATTTTATTTTATATTTTATTTTATTTTGTATAAAAATATTTAATAAAATTCCTTAGAATTCGGTTGACATGCCTCTTGATAAGTTTAAAGTAGTAGTGAAGAAACGTTTGATGAAGAAAGGCTACTATAATGAATATGATGATGAATATATAATGTAGACGAAATATCTTAATGATAAAAATGCATGGTCACCCTAATCTGCTGTTGTTAGCCACTCGTACAATATTAGGTACCCTACTGCTGAACTATACTCTGAAATGCAAGTTCTCACTGTGAGACAACTCCTTGTGCTTAGATTAATATGTAGGACTCACCAGAGTGTAACTCCTCCTAAACCTGGCACAAGGCGAAGCAAGCGGTCAGTGTGTCCCGTTGCTCGTAATAGATCTGCTTTTGCTAGGCGCCAGTTTAAAAGTTTGGGTTGTAAGGTATACAACCTACTCCACAAAAATCAAAACATAGTCGGTTTAAATCTTCACGACCTTAAAAATACTGCAACAAGTTGAACTCTTGTACCTTTCTAATTTCTCTTCACCGAATATACCTACAAACGCACACATTTCATATAGTACAAAGTCATCTTGTACATATATACAAACCACACACACACACACACACACACACACACACACGCACACACACACTCATACATATACTCAACACATATATACTCACATATACACAACATCCCCACATATTTTTACTAAACATACTCATATATATATCATCATTCACCGAGCCTTTTCCCAACTCAGTTGGGGTCGGCTTTCCAGTCTAACTGCGATTCGGCTGAACTTCGATATTTTCCGTGAAGCGACTACCATCTGACCTTCACAACCCATGGGCGATATCGAAGTTCTGCAGTTAGACCGGTCGGATTTTTGATTTAGGGCTCCAACTACCCCTAACGACTGCCATAGATGTTAGTATGACAACCGGGACCGACGGCTTAACGTGCTCTCCGAGGCACGGAGGGGTCTCAATGTATTAAGAAATGGTCACCCATCCTAAGACCGGCCTGAGTCGATGTTGCTTAACCTTTGCAATGTGTTAACATTGTCGGTTACCACTAGACCACGAGCCCCTCATATACTATATATATATATATATATATATACACTCTTAATGGTAAACATTCTATTCATACTTAATATAAACAAATTACCTTTTTAAACTTTTTCTTTGTCATTCTAATTGTATACGATAAGTTCTTGAAGTTTTGCTAGTGTTAGTTATAAGTTAAGGTCTAATAGCTTATATTTCTGAACAAAATTTAAATAAATTGTAAAGTGCTGTGCCCTAAAAGTACAAATTTAAATAAGAGCACTGTTTTCCAAGATACAGGCTTTGGCCTAGTTTGGAGACCAGTATCTTCACTGATTGTAAATGATTTTTCACAGTATTGTTTGTCAAACATTTATTTTGTAAATTCTGCTTTGATACAAATAAAGATTATTATTATATCGTTTATTCATTTCTATTCTTATTTTATACATTTTTAAATACATTTATAAAAAACACAAATACATTTAAAAATATAAAAAATAGTGACCCACCAGTAGCGGAGTAGGACCCAAACTACCGGCGGTGGAGGCTACAGACTAAGAAACCTCCTAACAATACGGCACGTGTCGAGGATAACAACCTTCTGAATCTGACTCTTGATCCAACAATCTAACGAGAGTCTCTTGAGATGTTGATCGAGACTCTTCGCTATTAATCCGTTTGCCGAAACGACCACCGGGACAATGATCGTCGAGTCTACGTCCCACATGGCGGTTATCTCGAAGGACAGATCGAGGTACTTACTAAGTTTGTCCTTCTCTGCCTTCACGAGATTCTCGTCATGCGGGACGGCGATATCGACGAGCACTGCCCGACGCTGGGTCCGATCAACCAACACGATATCGGGCCTATTGGCAACAATAGTCCTGCCCGTGATGATTGATCGGTCCCAGTAGAGCAATGCACGACCATTCTCAAGAACTGGCACTGGTGTGTACTTATAGTATGGTACTTCAAACGCAATAAGGCCATATTGAAGAGCAAGTTGCTGGTGGATGATCCTGGCTACTTGATTGTGCCTATGCAAGTACTCGGTGTTAGCAAGATACGAACAACCGGAAATAATATGGCGAAGTGATTCACCAGGACGGTGGCATGCTCGACAAATGTCGACCGTACCGTCCTTCATGATGTATTTCCGATAGTTGTTCGTCTTGATAACCTCATCTGCAATTGCACAGGCAAAACCTTCAGTTTCCCCAAAGAGGTCCCCAAAACGTAGCCAGTTCACCGAAGCGAGCAGGTCTACGTCGGGTCCTGTTAAGACCCGGTAGAACCGCCCGTGTAGCTCCTTACTCTTCCATACATCCTTACGGTCTTCAGTACCTAGCACCTTTGGTTTACGCCAGTTCTCGTTAGCCAAGGAAAGAGGTGTTAGGCCCTTGTCAACCATCACAACATCGCAATGAATATCACACCCGTTCTGTAGAAAGTAATCTCTCAGACTGCACACTTCACGGTTGTGGAGGTTCTTGGCATTCAAAAAGCCTCGACCCCCCCACTTCCGCGGAATGTACAGTCTCATGACAGAAGATCGTGGGTGTAACATTCGATGCAATGTCAGTTGTTGACGGACTCGCCTATCCAGGGCGTCTAGTTCCGTTTGAGTCCACCTAAGTATGCCAAAGGAGTATAACAATAAAGGTATCACCCAACCGTTGAAAGCCCGCATTTTGTTACCACCGGACAAAAAACTGTTAAGAACTTTTGTCAGGCGACCAAAAAAACGTTCTTTCACCGATTTCTTAATATCCTCTACCGCTATACCCAATGACTCTGACATACCTAGGTATTTGTATGTTTCGGTCTCGGAGAGAGATCTGAGAGTTATTATCTCAGAAAGTTGTAAATTCGGTGAATTTACAACCTTCCCCCGTTGTACATGCATAACCGCACACTTATCAACACCGAACTCCATCTTAATGGCATTACTAAAAACTTCCGTAGTTTTTAATAATGCCACTAAATCTTGGTGCTTCAATGTGAATAGTTTGAGGTCATCCATGTACATCAGGTGAGATATAACCTCACCTCCTCTACGAAACCGATAGCCTAACCCTGAATCCTTCAGCAATGTGCTAAGTGGATTCAGTGCTAAACAAAACCACAATGGACTCAAACTGTCGCCCTGGAATATACCACGCTCGATCCTTATCAAGCCTTGCGGGTCAGAGGCGTGCCCACCACTACCTGGTTGACGAAGGACTGTGGTCCACTGCCCCATACACGAGACTAAGAAGGATTTAAGAGTCGGATTAATTTTATACAACTCTAAAATCCTCCTCAGCCATGAATGAGGCACCGAATCATAGGCCTTCTTGTAGTCAATCCAGGCAGTAGAGAGGGCGCCCCTACTCCGCTTGACTTGTTGGCTAATGGCCATATCAATGAGGAGTAGCTCCTTAGTACCACGAGACCCAGCCCTACATCCATTCTGAGCGTTATCTAAGATATTATTAGATACTATGTGCGAGTTTATTTTACTTCTCAGAATAGATGTAAGGAGCTTGTAGATGGTAGGTAAGCAAGTGATGGGTCTATAGTTTTTAGGTTCCGTGGTACTACCTGATTTGTGGAGCAGGAAGGTGATGCCAGTGGTCATGAAAGCGGGTAAGGAACCAGACTCAAGGGCTTCTTGATACTGTGTTGCCAGGCGTTCATGCGAGCTCTGAACCCACTTTATCCAAAAGTTGTGCAATCCATCCGGCCCAGGACTTTTCCAGTTCGGAGCCGTACGCATTGCACAACTAACGTCTTCGGAGTCTATGGTAATAGATTCCATGGGTTCGATGATACTGCATTCACGCTCGACGACACGGATCCAGTCGCCCTCCGAATGTTCGACGGGCACCGACCATAAGTCACGCCAAAATTGATTCATGGCGTGAGCATCTGGCAGTTGTCCGTCGTTCAAACGTTGTCCAGTTCCCTCCCACTCTCGGTATACCTTCCTTTGGTCACTTTGGAAGATGCGATTCTGCCAGTATCTATTTACACGCTCTCTATAACGACGGATACGGCTTGCCCATGCATACACTTTCTGTTTCAGAAAGTCAATACGTTCCGTGACATTGGCTAAGTATTGCTGGGGACGAATACCGGTCTCAGCAAATGCCTGAGTCACGAAACGCATGACCCGGGGACGACTATTTCCCCGGCTGAAAGAGATAAGCTTTGCAATGAGAGTCCTAAATGTGCCGATACGTCGCTCGATTCTTGCCTGCCATACGGGAACACCATCCGGTCGTGGTGCACGGTTAGCTTCGGGGAATTTAACGCGTGCAACACGACAAGCGGCAATGGCTCCACAGTAAAGAATCGAGTGAGTATCAAGCAAATCACTGCTAGTCCGTAAGTACGGCTCTAGCAATGCATTCAGGGCTCCCATCAACGCCAGATTTCGTTTATGCATTGGCAAGCATGGTAGCCGCGGTCTAGAATTAGGTATAAACCTATACTGCGAGATCACATCTTCCAAAGTACTCCTCAATTGCTCGCTTACCTGGATAGATGTATCACTCGTATCATTTCCCGCGTCGGGTGTGGGCGTCGCTAACGTCACACTTGTAGCAACCGTCTGTGTCACAGGTGACGGTGCTCTCGTTGACACTGGAGCTGTACGAGTAGATAATACTTCCAGGCGTAGTCGATCAAGCACAGATTGATCCAACAACTTACATCGTTGGATAGCCCGCACTTGATCCGATAGCCGTTGGACGGCAACGGTCATTGTTGGTTCAAGAGCCTGAAACAAAGGAAGCATCCTTGAACGGTACGCAGTCAGGTTGGTTTCCCCATCTGTGGCCTCATAATATGCCCGCATGACGTTTTCATTGATGGATGAAGTCCATCGCATGCGGTGCACAATACCACCGGTAGTGGGGACCCTACTCGAAGCTGGTAGGCTTCGGGGCCCCAAACTGCTCGGCGGCCGGCCTCTCCCTCGCCGGCGTACAGGTGTTGGCGACGTCGGCGGAGAGAAATACTCGTCACTTGAAGAGCTCGACGCCTCAGCGAGCACCTGTGTCGGCGATGTGCGGTCCGGTGCCTGCGAGGCGGAGTTTAGTGACGAGTCCGGGGGTGTTAGTTGCGCATTTCTGCTTCTGGCTCTTGTTTGCATCTCAATCACTTCATTTTGAATTTAGCCATAATATTGTTGATATTTTCGTAGGTATTCATATGACATGTGTCAAATCTTCTATGTTAATTTTGTAGACTTTGTTTATTGTTATAAAATAGTATAAAATCCTTTATTTATTGACTTTTTGCTTTTATTAATTTGGTATCTGAAGTAATTGTATAAATTTAGGCAATAATATGTAAATAAAAATATTAAAATATTTTAAGAATGAAAATGATGTATGAGATGTTCAGAGTTGCCAGGTTATTATTATTATTATTTTTTCGTTTATTCAATAACATTCTTATTTTATACATTTTTAAATAGATTTATAAAAAACACAAATACATTTAAAAATATAAAAAATAGTGTCCCACCAGTAGCGGAGTAGGACCCAAACTACCGGCGGTGGAGGCTACAGACTGAGAAACCTCCTAACAATACGGCACGTGTCGAGGATAACAGCCTTCTGAATCTGACTCTTGATCCAACAATCTAACGAGAGTCTCTTGAGGTGTTGATCGAAACTCTTAGCTATTAGTCCGTTTGCCGAAACGACCATCGGGACAATGATCGTCGAGTCTACGTTCCACATGGCGGTTATCTCGAAGGACAGATCAAGGTACTTACTAAGTTTGTCCTTCTCTGCCTTAACAAGATTCTCGTCATGCGGGACGGCGACATCGACGAGCACTGCCCGACGCTGGGTCCGATCAACCAACACGATATCGGGCCTATTGGCAACAATAGTCCTGTCCGTGATGATTGATCGGTCCCAGTAGAGCAATGCACGACCATTCTCAAGAACTGGCACTGGTGTGTACTTATAGTACGGTACTTCAGACTCAATAAGGTCATATTGAAGAGCAAGTTGTTGGTGGATGATCCTGGCTACTTGATTGTGCCTATGCAAGTACTCGGTGTTAGCAAGATACGAACAACCGGAAATAATATGGCGAAGTGATTCACCAGGACGGTGGCATGCTCGACAAATGTCGACCGTACCGTCCTTCATGATGTATTTCCGATAGTTGTTCGTCTTGATAACCTCATCTGCAATTGCACAGGCAAAACCTTCAGTTTCCCCAAAGAGGTCCCCAAAACGCAGCCAGTTCACCGATGCGAGCAGGTCTACATCGAGTCCTGTTAAGACTCGGTAGAACCGCCCGTGTAGCTCCTTGCTCTTCCATACGTCCTTACGGTCTTCAGTACTTAACACCTTTGGTTTACGCCAGTTCTCGTTAGCCAAGGAAAGAGGTGTAAGGCCCTTGTCAACTTTCACAACATCGCAATGAATGTCACATCCATTCTGTAGGAAGTAATCCCTGAGACTGCACACTTCACGGTTGTGGAGGTTCTTGGCATTCAAAAAGCCTCGACCCCCCCACTTCCGTGGAATGTACAGTCTCATGACAGACGATCGTGGGTGTAACATTCGATGCAATGTCAGTTGTTGACGGACTCGCCTATCCAGGGCGTCTAGTTCCGTTTGAGTCCACCTAAGTATGCCAAAGGAGTACAACAATAAAGGTATCACCCAACCGTTGAAAGCCCGCATTTTGTTACCACTGGACAAAGAACTGTTAAGAACTTTTGTCAGGCGGCCAAAAAAACGTTCTTTCACCGATTTCTTAATATCCTCTACCGCTATACCCAATGACTCTGACATACCTAGGTATTTGTATGTTTCGGTCTCGGTGAGAGATCTGAGAGTTATTATCTCAGAAAGTTGTAGATTCGGTGAATTTACAACCTTCCCCCGCTGTACATGCATAACCGCACACTTATCAACACCGAACTCCATCTTAATGGCATTACTAAAAACTTCCGTAGTTTTTAATAATGTCACTAAATCTTGGTGCTTCGGTGTGAATAGTTTGAGGTCATCCATATACATCAGGTGAGAAATAACCTCACCCCCTCTACGAAACCGATAGCCTAGCCCTGAATCCTTCAGCAATGTGCTAAGTGGATTCAGTGCTAAACAAAACCACAATGGACTCAAACTGTCGCCCTGGAATATACCACGCTCAATCCTTATCAAGTCATGCGAATCAGAGGCATACCCACCACTACCTGGTTTACGAAGGACTGTGGTCCACTGCCCCATACACGAGACTAAGAAGGATTTAAGAGTCGGATTAATTTTATACAACTCTAAAATCCTCCTCAGCCATGAATGAGGCACCGAATCATAGGCCTTCTTGTAGTCAATCCAGGCAGTAGAGAGGGCGCCCCTACTCCGCTTGACCTGTTGGCTAATGGCCATGTCAATAAGGAGTAGCTCCTTAGTACCACGTGACCCAGCCCTACATCCATTCTGAGCGTTATCTAAAATATTATTAGACATTATGTGTGAATTTAATTTACTTCTCAGAATGGATGTAAGGAGCTTGTAGATGGTAGGTAAGCAAGTGATAGGTCTATAGTTTTTAGGTTCCGTGGTACTACCTGATTTATGGAGCAGGAATGTGATGCCAGTGGTCATAAAAGCGGGTAAGGAACCAGACTCGAGGGCTTCTTGATACTGTGTTGCCAAGCGTTCATGCGAGCTCTGAACCCACTTTATCCAAAAGTTGTGCAATCCATCCGGTCCAGGACTTTTCCAGTTCGGGGCCTTACGAATTGCACAACTAACATCTTCGGAGTCTATGGTAATAGACTCCATGGGTTCGATGATACTGCATTCACGCTCGACGACACGGATCCAGTCGCCCTCCGAATGTTCGACGGGCATCGACCATATGTCACGCCAAAATTGATTCATGGTGTGAGCATCTGGCAGTTGTCCGTCGCTCAAACGTTGTCCAGTTCCCTCCCACTCTCGGTACACCTTCCTTTGGTCACTTTGGAAGATGCGATTCTGCCAGTATCTATTTACACGCTCTCTATAACGACGGATACGGCTTGCCCATGCATACACTTTCTGTTTCAGAAAGTCAATACGTTCCGTGACATTGGTTAAGTATTGCTGGGGACGAATACCGGTCCCAGCGAATGCCTGACTCACGAAACGCATGACCCGGGGACGACTATTTCCCCGGCTAAAACAGATAAGCTTCGCAATGAGAGTCCTAAATGTGCCGATACGTCGCTCGATTCTTGCCTGCCATACGGGCACACCACCCGATCGTGGTGCACGGTTAAATTCAGGGAATTTAACGCGTGCAACACGACAAGCGGTAATAGCTCCACAGTAAAGAATCGAGTGGGTATCGAGCAAATCATTGCTAGTCCGTAAGTACGGAGCTAGCAACGCATTCAGGGCTCCCATCAACGCCAGATTTCGTCTATGCATGGGTAAGCGTGGTAGCCGTGGTCTAGAATTAGGTGCAAACCTATACTGAGAGATCACATCTTCCAAAGTACTCCTTAATTGCTCGCTTACCTGGACAGATATATCACTCGTATCATCTCCCACGTCGAGCACGGTATCAACTAAAGTGGCACTAGTTGCAACCGTGTGTGTAGCAGGTGACGGTGCTCTCGTTGACGCTGGAGCTGGTCGATAGTAGATAACACTTCCAGGCGTAGTCGATCAAGCACAGGTTGATCCAACAACTTGCATCGTTGGATAGCCCGCACTTGATCCGATAGTCGCTGGACGGCAACGGTCATTGTTGGTTCAAGAGCCTGAAACAAAGGAAGCATCCTTGAACGGTACGCAGTCAGGTTGGTTTCCCCTTCTGTAGCCTCATAATATGCCCGCATGACGTTTTCATTGATGGATGAAGTCCATCGCATGCGGTGCACAATACCACCGGTAGTGGGGACCCTACTCGAAGCTGGTAGGCTTCGGGGCCCCAAACTGCTCGGTGGCCGGCCTCTCCCTCGCCGGCGTACAGGTGTTGGCGACGTCGGCGGAGAGAAATACTCGTCACTTGAAGAGCTCGACGCCTCAGCGAGCACCTGTGTCAGCGATGTGCGGTCCGGTGCCTGCGAGGCGGAGTTTAGTGACGAGTCCGGGGGTGTTATTTGCGCATTTCTGCTTCTGGCTCTTGTTTGCATCTCACAATCACTTCATATTGTTTGGCCATAATATTGAATGTGATGTTGATATTTTTGAATTCATTGAATGACATGTATCAAATCTTCGTTGCATATTTTGTAGACTATGTTTATTGTTCTATAGTTCTAAAATATTATAAAATCCTTTATGTATTGACTTTTTGCTGATATTATTATGAAATCTGAAGTAATTGTATAAATTTAGGTAATAATATATAAATAAAAATATTAAAATATTTTAAGAATGAAAATGATGTATGAGACGTTCAGAGTTGCCAGTCCTTATTATTATTATTATTATTATAAAACTATATTAAAAATGAAAATGGATAATCTACCTGAGTTTCTTGCTGGACCAACCAGCGAAATAATCATTTTCAAATGGTTGTTTATGTACTTAATTTAGTATTTTTATAATATTGCTTGACATAAAATTTTAAAATTTTTACATTCATATTATGTGTGCTCTTTATGTGCCTAAACTAAATAAACGAAATTGATTCTTTGCACAACCAATGTTTTCTGCAGCGCCTCCTGGTGAGCTGTCACTGTAACATCTATCTAAAAACATGTACCAATCAAATCCAAACCTATAACTGAAAACTGCATCAAAATCGGATTAGTAGTTATATAGCATCATGGCGCCCAGTTATAGCTATAGACTTGTCCTCTATTACGTGGGTTCATGAAAATTACTACCTCTATTTACTGCCATTAGAATATGGCGTGATAATACAATCTAACGTAGTATTTATACGGAACCCTAATTTATTTATTTTAGTTTACCTATTGTAAGGTCAATATATACTAGCTAGTTTTGACGCGTATCGAAGCGTCATAAATAAGGCGTTTTCATATTGCACGACGATATCAACACACGATATCGACCACGATATCGTCTATAATATCGTGCAATGTGAAATCGCCCATAGTCATAATATTATATTAACAAGTAAAGCAAGGTACTTTCACTGCCTAAGTGTTCCGTATGGTTATTGGGTAAAATTCAATTTTGAGATTTTGAGTTTCCAATGGGACTTGTTTTTTTGCGGAGCGCGTGTCAGGTTGACTTTTAGGTTACTTCTGGCGTTGGGCAAAAATCCAGGCCCAAACGCTCAATTGCAATACCGAACAACGTTCCTTGTTCAGCACCGCGAACTAGTTCAGAGTAACTAGTTCTTCTGTGCGGGAAAAATCAAGCATTACCTTGACATTGGCGAAATCATCGCTGAACATCGATGGAAACACGTTTTTTAAAAAAGAATAAGAAGAAGAGTTTCCCATGATCCCCCTGAGTCGAAAGCATTGATTTCTGGAAAATGTATGTGGTACGGAGAGCTACAGCCTAAACTATTCAACACATTTCGCTCAAAAATATTGCAGGAACGTGTATTTTAGAGCGCTTTTCCCGTCCGGATCTCGTCCGCAATGCGTGTGGATGCGCATACAAGTATGCGTATGGGCAATCTACTGGAAAGCCGGGCGCCACTAGAAATACCTTCTGGTGTATACCAGAGAAGCCCAGCAATTGACGTAAGAACGGACGCATTTCAAGTACTTAAAAAAAAATCTTATGGTTATAATTTCTAGCATAATATTTAATAAATCTCTATCGGATAGAATATTCTTTTCTTTGGCTTATATTTCAAATTGACGTTTCGATAATCTTCGAATCGGCTCCAGTATGTATAGACCCTAAGACACAAATAAGTAACTTCCTACCTACCATGCCACCATTGTTTAACACTCATTAATATTAATGTAAGTTGCAGCAAGTTTTATTTGAGTAATAGGATTTTATATTTTTAACAAACCGTTTGATTACGCCCTCAAGAACGCAACGGTTTTTGGGGAAGCAAGATGTGTGAAAAAATGGATCCGGCGCAGGAATTTGAATTAAAATATATAGGCTATCAGAAGCCTATGAACGATGTTATTGACAAAGGAGACTCAGATATTCAGCAGATGTACCACGATGCCACTGTATTTCTGACAGGTGGTTCAGGGTTTTTAGGGAAACAACTCATTGAGAAACTATTCAGGTAAGCCAAATTTTTTAATTAAGACGGAGCTTGCTTCTTCTTCATAACGATGGGCTCAATAAAGAATGTATGCGACACACGTTCCCTGCGGCATTAATTTTTTATGTACTTTCCATTACTGCGTTACCCGGCGTTCTGAACCTTGTCCTACACCAGACATTGTGGCGGTACGAGGCTTATTAAAACCCACCGCCGAAGGAAACTAAAATCCTATTTTTGGTGCCAAATTAGACTAATGTACGGTTTTTCGTTTCGATTATTATTAACCTAAATCTGCCGCCGCCCGTGGTTAGATTTTATAGTTTAGATTCCGTAGCTTAAATAAAATATGGAATCTAACGCACTGAAAAAGAGCAGTTTTTCATATAGTTTAGTGATGGGAAAAATTATCGATTTTATTTAATTGTAGGCTGTGAACGAAAAAAAACATAGAAGCATTTCTCGCCCTCGACAATGACCCAACGCACTTCTTGCTCGCAGCAAACTAGCCGTTTATATTAAAAAAATAATTCAATAGCGTATTTCTGTGCGTACGTAAACATGAACAGATAAATTATTATAAATTGAATATAGTGTATCTCTAAGACAAAAATATTATGTAAATTGCGTGACATTCTGTTATTCTAACTACCACGAATAATAATGGTGCCATTTTCATACAAACAACTACAAAATGTCATATTTTGTAGTTGTTTATACCATAATGTTAGTTATAAATAAAAAAAAAAATAAGGTATTGTGTATCGAATGCGTTGCACAACACTGGCCGCGTAAAGCTAGCGCTAGGTGCGGTACGAGGTGTGCGGGGATACGAGGTATTTCCAACCTCGTTCAGCACTGTATTGAAATTTTATTTATTCAGTGCGGCACGAGATGTAAAAAAACCTCGCATAAAAGTAGGTATACCAAAAGACTCAGAATCGATAGTACATCTCAGATATACAGGATGAATTTTTGAAAAGGGCTTGGATGGCCAAATCCGAAACTATAAGGAATAGCGAAAAATGCTCAAAGGAGTCACGAGCCCAATTTTGATGAAACTAATACCTCATCATTAGATTTTTGAAAAACCAATAATCCAAGCTGGGAATCGAACGCATTTATTTAAAAAAAACACACCCTATATTATTACACCATACGAGAGTGTTGCTATTAAGGATGTTATTCTGGGAGGTAATGACATACGACAAACTAAAGGAAAGAGCTCATCTTTAACAAAATACATTTTATTTTTCTTACGTTAAATGATTAATTGTTCAAAATTTTAATTTTTTTTCTTATACACTTTAAGAAAAATGAAATTGAAATTAGAACGAAATTAAAAGCAAGATTATGTTCTACTTTAAAATTTTACCAGCCTGCCAGAATCATTCAGAACATAATTTAAAACACGGAATAGGTACAATCTTTTATGGGATTTCGAACGAATCAAATTATGCTACAAAATTTAGGTACATGAAATATGAATTTTATTAAAATTCCAATTTTTCCTTAAATTTGCCGTATATCATTACTTCCCAGAATTTGATCCTTAACAGCGACACTATCGTATGGTGTAATAATAAAGGGTGTTTTTTTTTTCAAAATCTATCGGTTCGATTTCCAGCTAGGATTATTGGTTTTCCAAAAATCTAATGATGAGGGTTTAAGTTTCATCAAAATCTTTGAGCATTTTTCGCTACTCCTTATAGTTTCGGATTTGGCCATCCAAGCCCTTTTCAAATATTCACCCTGTATAGTTATCACTTTCCTACACTGAACCAAATATAAGCACAATAGAGAAGTTTAACTTTTTCCTTACCGCATTAGACGCGAGACATGTACAGGATGGTTTAGACCTCGTATCGCACTGAACGTGTTAACCAATCAAGTTGAAATTTGGCATAAAGATATATCATAAGCCTGTGGTTTGCTGTATAGTTTTTGGTGTATGTGGCTCTTATAGTTTTTGAGTTATTAAGCATTGAAGAAATATGCCTTGGACAGCGCTAAAAAAAAATTATTGTTGCCTCGCGCGCGAAATTTAAACTTTTAAAGGCAGCATTTGAAAGTTAATCGTTGGCTCGCGTTAATTTAGCTTATTTCTCTTTATTATTTCGATGTAACCGCCCGCGTTCCAGCGAACCGCCCTAGTTATCATCATAAGCCAATCGCTGTCCACTGCCGAGCATAGGCCTCTCCAATAAGTTTCCAGTGTGATCGGTTCATTGCTATCTGCATCCAACGTGACCCAGCGTTTTTATACACTGCGATTCACCAGTCGTGAATCTGTTTGCTCCAAACGAACTGTCCGTACTTCGTGCTATGTGGCTGACCCACTGTCACTTTAGCTTGCTAATCCTTCGGGTTGCGTTTGACACCTTTCTGATTCGAGCGTACTCATACGGAGCACGGTGCTCTCCGTAACTCACTGTCTATATGAGCACCCCAAAAAGATATTAAAACAAAATGAGTTCTGCCTGCAGTGAAGTTAAATAGGTATTTGGTGCAGTCGGATTTTTAGGACCAAGGTCTGGCGAAGTGAGGACGTAGTGGACAATAATATACCAAAAGTTTCCTCGGGAACCATTCTATCTGCTGGTGAAAACTGAGATACAGCCCAAGAAAGACGGATAAACGGACGGCGAAGTCTCAGTAATAGGGTTCCCGTTTTACACTTTGGGTACGAAACCCTAAAAATCAAGTTTTCACATAAATATATTTTCAAAAACGGATGTTATGATTTTTATATACTTTTCTTTAATAAAATTTTAGAAAGTTCCTCTACCATCGAGTATAAGTGGCACACCCATCAAAATTCGACATTTCGAGTTATGAATGTTTGAAATTTTTACTTATATTCTTCCAAGAAAGTACCTACTACCGTCCCATGATGATCGATTTATTTTAAATACTCACTAAACTTTATATTAATTAATTATCAGCAAGCCCGGTGCTAGTACAGATTAAATGAAACTTTGTTTACAGGTCATGTGAAATTAAGAAAATGTACATATTGATACGATCTAAGAATGGAAAAAATATACACGAAAGGTTGGAAACATTACTTAAAGATCCGGTGAGTACCTATGAAACTTCGGCTTTAATCCTAAGGTCTTGATAATTGTTCTATGCCTCATTGTCAGACGCCCTGAGTACGTACTTGAAAGGAACCCCAGGACTTCATCTATTCACTCTACATCATCATCCATGAACCTTTTCCTAAGCCAGTTGGCAGTTGAGGTAGTTTAACGGCTGAACTTCGATATTTTCCGCGATGTGACCGCTATCTGATCTCCACCACCCATTGGTTATAACGAAGTTCTCTAATTAAACCATTCGATTGTTTTATGGCTCAAACTACTTACTTACTCGTAACGGTTGCCTTAAATGTTCGTATGGTACCGGTACCGAGACGGTTTAACTTACTCTTCTAAGACAAAGTACAATTTGAGGCACTGATTAGTGAAGCGACATTTATTAATGTAAGAGGTCCCAGGGGCTTTAGTCTTTGCCAAGGAATGGATGGAAAGCAAGTTGGAAGGGTCTCAGTGTCTTTTGAAATTGGCCAGACTTGGCTGTGGCCAGACTTGTTAATCAAACCGGTTAGGTACCATCTTAGCTACGATTCACTGTTAACATGGTTCCATGAACATTTTGCCGAGTTGCTGGCAACACTTGTTGTGCGGAGTTGATTCCGCCATTTTGTAGAGTTGTCGCACAGCGAGTCATAGCATCAGAAAGAAGCCCCAGAAGTGTTTATGGTATTTGTTTCACAACTTTAATTGTTTGATGAACGATGGTGTTAAGCAACAATTGCACTACACATCATGTTTACAATGAATTCGGGGCATTAAAATAATACAGCACATTCTTGTTTTTTAGGTATACGATCCACTACGTAGTAAGAAACCAGACTTCATTAACAAGATAGTCCCAGTGGAGGGGGATGCAGCAGAGATTAGATTGGGTCTAAGCGATCATGATTGGACTAAACTAACTGAAGAGGTAAATATCTTTAGGTATCTGTCAAATGACAAAATCATTCCGCGCGGCCATCAGCTAGTTATACGAGAAATTATCGACAAGTCCTTTACGTTTTAGTATGAATAAAAACGAACTATTGACGGTACAAGTAAAAAAACGAGTGTGCATTAGACCACACGACAGAAGTACTCCTGCAGGAGACTGTACCTGAGGATCATGCGGCGCATGGCCCTATTTCCTGCTTGGGCGACGTGACTGATGGCTACGACTTTAAACAGACTGTTGAAGACCTTGGCCGTCGGGATAATAAGAGGGTACTGCACGATCTCTCAAGAAGGTGCATGTCTCTTAGCCGGGACCTATGGAACCTAGAAGCGCGAGCCTATGCGTCATTGTCCCAACTCTGCCGTCTGATCTCGTGGAGACATGGAAGATGCGACTTGAGCAACCAAGGGTAGGCAACTACCACCATAGCGGCGATGAGATCAATCATGAAAGAGTGACTGCAGAGGCCACACTGCGACCTCACGTATCGCGAGTCGCAGATAATTACCAGGTACGGATGCTTCAGTAAGTATCTGCATCAAGTAATTAAGTATTAAAGCAGTAATTATCTGCAGTAAGTATCTGCAATCGCATACAGCGTGAGGTCAAACCACAGTGTCAACACAGCGAGGCTTCCGGCGAAGTGACGGCACTCCATACGTTGGTGGAGTGCACAGCGCGGACGAGGAAGCGCTGGAACCTAGTCACGGGATTGGGCGTGGATACCCTTTCGGTGGAGACCATGATACGAGGCATGGTACAATGCTAAGAGGGTGCTGCAGACTCTTCTACGAACAGGACCACTGACCTCCATAATACCAAACGTAATTCTCAAAATTCTCTCTCTTTCTATATTACTTCTCATTCTCAACTTTCGTTCGCCTTACCCGATCACACTTTTCGCAACGTGAGGAATTCACCAGCTTAGTCCTCAAATGAAGCAGTGCGTTAAATATTTATTTTAAACTACGGGTTTTGTGGATAATCCACGTGTGAACTAAATTTTCAGGTGGACACCATTTTCCATGCCGCAGCGACAGTACAATTCGAAGCACCGATTCAGGAAGCGACATTTATTAACGTTAGGGGCACCAGGGAGGCTTTATTCCTTGCCAAGAAATGCCCTAAATTAAAGTAAGTACCTATTATGTATTTGCCAATGTGTGGTTACACACACACACACACACACACATATCACGCCTATATTCCCGAAGGGGTAGGCAGAGGTGCATTACACACCCACAATTTGCCAGTATTTTTAGTCCCACGTAACAGGGTGCAAGCCTATTGCAGTCACCGGGCACATTCATAATAGGTTATGTCCAAAATGGCCGAATGAATTTAATAAAAAGTAGCAGATATATTGGTAGCCCATTGCCTTGCGATGAAAGACACCAAAATCTTACTTGCCAGCCGCTATGGCACAGCCAAGTAAAGTCCTGGGCGTCTCAGAGTAGTGGTGGTATGTGTGGTAAGTGATGAATAACAATAAATATTTGTGGATATTCTCACACAACGTCATCTAACCCAAATTAAGTGATAAACATACGATATTGCTCAATAAATACATTTACAACATCCAAACTCCGGAAAAAAATTGGATCACACTAATATTTTGATTCGACCCGGCAACTAACCTGGGATCTCAGAGATGGAGGTCGCATACCACGGCTTGTTTAGGGTAGAGGTCTCCTCAACGAAGGCCACAACATTCTGTCTTGTGCTGCCTGCATCCGGTCGCTTTCTGAGACCTCTACGATATCATCGGTCCACCTTATAACAGATTCGCCCATTCCGCGTATTCCCACACGTAGAATCTCGACGCCATATCGGTATACGATTGCTGTACCTATAGAATTATTTAAAAAAATATTTTTTCCAGGGCAATCGTCCATGTATCAACTGCATATTCATATGCTACTTCAGAGCGTATCGACAACGAAGTGCTTGAACAGTTCTACCTGACTCCAATACAACCTGATCTTTTGATATCTCTTGCTGAAAAGTTGGATGTGATAAAGTTCAACAGTATGGGCAAAAAGTAAGTTAAATGAAGAAACGCAATAACATCATCATCACTACATGTTATAAAACGAAGTCGCTCCGTCCGTATGTATGCATCATAGACCAACGCCGTCGTCGTTTACACTGTAGCCGTGTATGCATAAATCTTTAAAAGATCTTTAATATTTCACCAATGGATAGAGTAGTTATCGAGGAAGGTTTTTGTGTATTTAATTTGTCAATTTGTGTGTTGAGCGAAGCAGCTGGTGTCCTCAAGTTTATTGAGCGAAGCGAGCGGAGCTCCTTATCAGGTGACTCAAATGCAACTCGATGTGAAATTGTTTCTCGACAATGGACGTAGGTGCGGCCGCGGCCCAGGGCAGCGGATTTAATATTAGCTTTAAAACTTTTCTCAAATTATCCTACATGTCAAAAGACCAAAATTCGTGTAACATCAAGAACACCAAAATTAGATTAACAGGCAACAACATTGAAAATATGATTTGTTAGTAAGAAAGTAGCTGAACACTAGTATTCCAAAAGTAGCTGAACATCATTAACATCATAAGTACATTACTTATGTATGTTGTTGTTCAGCTACTTTTGGAATACTAGTGTTCAGCGTTTTGTGGACGTTTGTATGTTGAGTTTATTTTGTTCTTGTGTTGCGTCACTGACTTATGACATTTTTAGTGTTCAGATGTTTTGGAAGTTTTAATGTGTTCAGCGACTTTTGGGGCCGACTGTACCTACAGGATTATTTCGTCAGAGTTGTTTACTCATACTCAATCACTCACACAATTCACTTTTGTATATTGTACATTGACTCAATGTCATAATAATAGTAGCGAAATGTGTTCTAAAAGTAAATAATATTTGTAAAAAATGTGTTACAAAAGTGAATTGTGTGAGTGATCGAGTATGAGTAAACACCTCTGATGATGCCATAAGGCGAAACCGGTCAGGGTTTACCGAAAATAAAAATATTTGTGGAATAGTGTACAAGCGAGTATTTTTCAAAAATGTAGGTACTCACGGTCACTATTACTATCATTAACATGTTGCTACAACGCGGTCACTACTCCGCATGCACCAATGTAAATAGTTGCGCGAATGGCATGCGCATGGCACGCCTATGGCATGCGTTTAAGGAATCTCTCGCACCCCGCATGCAGGCGCTAACGACAAGTGTAAACTAGGTATTTGCTGGAACGCGGGCGGTTACATCCCTACCCTACCTAACCTAAGCTAAGAACTGCGATCATGGCGCTTGCAACAGCGCCAAAATATCGGAAACTCAAACCAACGTTACATGGTAAATAATATTCCGAAAATTCCAATAGTAATTTTCGGAGTTTCTTTTCTACGTCTTTCTTACACTTTAGTGACGCGTGTTATCACTTCTATAACTACGAGAGACTTGTCTAGCTATTGAAATGGTCACTACTATGTTCTCACTAGTAACTCAGACAATATTATAATAACTAGAAGATTGCCGCGATATAGTTTTCTCGTTCCCGGTTGCCGTGGGAATACATTACCGGGTTAAAAAGTAACCTATGTTAGTCAAAGAATTATCAACATCGGATCATTAGTTACAGAGCCTGATCGCTTCAAACAAACAATCAAATCTTTCCTCTTTATAATATTGATTATAACTAGGAGCTGCGGTCGCTGCCGTGGTACGGTGCTGCAGCATGCAATTGAGCGAAGCCACAATTTCGATTAAGGCATTTATCAATCTATAAGAAGCAGGTTTTGTTCGAGACCAACAATTCACTCAATGTATTCAAAAAGACACAATTCACTTTTGTATATTGTACATTGGTACAATATACAAAAGTGAATTGTGTGAGTGATTGAGTATGAGTAAACAACTCTGACGAAATAACCCTGTAGGTACAGTCGGCCCCAAAAGTTGCTGAACACATTAAAACTTCCAAAACATCTGAACACTAAAAATGTCATAAGTCAGTGACGCAACACAAGAACAAAATAAACTCAACATACAAACGTCCATAAAACGCTGAACACTAGTATTCCAAAAGTAGCTGAACATCATTAACATCATAAGTACATTAACAAATCATATTTTCAATGTTGTTGCCTGTTAATCTAATTTTGGCGTTCTTGATGTTACACGAATTTTGGTCTTTTGACATGTAGGATAATTTGAGAAAAGTTTTAAAGCTAATATTAAATCCGCTGCCCTGGGCCGCGGCCGCACCTACGTCCATTGCCTGGCGCCTCCGGTAGACATTGAGAGAATTCCCAGTGGCGCCCGGCGGACCTTGGCCACCTGCGTGGCCACTGCGTGGTGGTCGGGTGTTACCCCGCATCTTTGGGGTCGGGTTTTATCCCGCGTCGGCGAGTGAAGGCGTGCGTGGGGTTAAGCCCCACATCACGCAGCCCTTCTAGCCTGATTCTGTAAGGACGGTGGGTTGCTTATCCATCGTCCTCAGGCCCCGATCATGGAGGTCGATGGTCCTGGGCGTAGTCTCGTCTGCGGCGTCCTCACCGAACACTTCGGAACTCAGCGGGTAGGGTACGGTCCCTCACCCTACCGGCCGCCTTCTTCACAAGCATTACCTGTCGCAGAAGGAAACGGCCGCGTTCCACTGGCTCCCGCTAGAGACCATTGGTCATAGCATGGTCTCCAGCGAGAGCGTATTTACGCCCAGTCCCACAACGAGGTCCCGGCGCTGACTCGCCCATGCTGAGCATTCCACCAACGTGTGGAATGCTGTGTCTTCGCCGGAAGCCTCGTAGTGTTGACACGCGGGTGTGACCTCACGATGCATGCGAAACAGATACTCACCGAAGTTTCCGTGCACAGTGATGATCTGTGTCGCACGATACGTGAGGCCACCGTGCTGCCTTTGCAGCCACTCCTCCATGATCGGTCTCACCGCCGCGATGGTGGTGGTTCCCCACTTTGGTTGCTCAAGTCGCACCTTCCATGTCTCCATGAGATCCTGGCGGAGTTGGGACCGCTGGGCCTCGATTTCTCGAGACGCAGGCCTGTGGTCTCGCTCCAGCGCCTCCTTGTGCCATTGAAATTCTGTTAACAAAAGAATGTGCTTTAACTAACGTCGGAGTGCAGGTTCTGTATGTAAGTACTATTCCCTAATTTGTGGCTAAAGGCGCATTTTCATTGGTTGTTAGCACCCACATGAGGCGTCCAAAAGACTTCTGAAAAACGCCCACATGTGTGTAACAGTTTACATGGGATGGTAGCACTCGCGTTCGGGTTGCGGGCTCTCGAACATGTTAATTTTGCCCGCACGCGGTCTATCAGCTAAACTGATTAGGCATATCAGTCATTAAACCATGAGGGAGGGAGGGAACCATAAAATGAGGGAGTTGCCCGATGGCAATGCAATGACCTAATTATGGCATATGAAAACGAGCCCTTATAGCAAAATAATATCGCGCACCATAATACTAAATTATACCTAACCAGTTTTTTTTTATTTATTTTCTTATTATTATTATAGTAATAAAAAAGGTAACTACTGTACTATGTGAATATATTTCTAAATGTAATTAACGCGTGTTATCGTGCTGCCATACCTAACCTATATACTATGATATTATAGTGCAACGGGGCTTCATGAGATGAGATGATGTTTTAATATTTTTTTAACATTTTTTAGTCTAATCCAAGGATGGCCTAACACCTATACATATACTAAAGCAGTAGCTGAAGAGATAATCAGGACCAGTGGTAAAGATTTACCGATATCTGTGGTCAGGCCACCTATAGGTAACTAAAATGCTTTTTTTTGCTTTTAAATCCTTCCGGTAACGGCAATTATCTCGCCCCATTACGTAAGAATGCCTGAGAGAGAACACATTTAGCTAAGTGGCAATTCTATTGCCTTTACCGAGCACCATTATAGACCATCTCAATAACCATTTCGTAATTGAGCGTAACTTTCGATAGCCAGTCCAGTTTAGGAGTATGTTTAATTAGTATATAGTCCGAGACGCCCAGGACTTTTAGCTGGCACGTAAGAATTTGTTGCCTTTTATCAACATTTCATCGCGAGGCAACGAGTTTCATTTTTTTTTCAAAATTACAATGTAGCTGCTACTTTTTATTAAATTCATTCGACCATTTTGGGTATAACCCGTTATAAATGTGCCCGGTGACGGCAACAGGCTTGCCCCCTATTACGTGGGATTAAAATACTGGCAAATTGTGGGTGTGTAATGCACCTCTGCCTACCCCTTCGGGGATTTAGGTGTGATATGTGAGAGTGTGATGTTTTATTAGCCTATGAGACTCGCTTGAGGTATTTTTTCAAAAACCCTGCTAGTAGAAAAGAGTTAGCGTAATTTTTATATCTTTTCCAGTGATTTCTACGTATTGTGAACCTGTTCCTGGTTGGATTGAACCCACCGCCGCTATCATGGGTCCTACTGGGGTGAGTATACAATATATTATTATCCAGACATATCTATGTAGAAAAGCGATAAAGCTAACCCACAAATAAATGTAAAATCTACACTAGAACCCAAAAACTTTTGAGATTACAAAATAAATAACAAAGCAATGGTAAGTAAAATATTTTTAATAAAACACTAAACTTATTTTAAATTTCTTAATAGCACTATTTTTCTAATAAATATTATTTATTTTTCAAATAAATAAGACTACTAATTAATCATCATTAACACTAAATAGGAAATTCAGCTGGAGGACATAAGTTTTCTTGACGTACCAGAGACGCCCGGCAATGGACGTAGGAGCGGCCGTGGTCTCGTGTAATTAGAAAAAAGGACTACAAGAATAGTAATGCCTTTTAGAGTTTTCGAAACGAAAATCTCTTATACAACAGTAATGTCCGTCCGTGAACAACTTTCAACTCGAGAACTCGAGACTCAGTGTAAACGCCAATCGACTGAGCATAGTCGAAAACCCCCCAAAATGAACTTGACCTTTGACCTCTGATCTCAAGATCAATGTCAAAACGAGGTCAAATCGAGACCGGTACCTAATAGTTAGATACTCAGGGCCAGCTGCAATCAACTCAGCATGGTCAAAGACCTCTAAAATGATGTTGAACTTCATGTCATCTGACATTTTTTAGATTTTATGAAAAAAAAATCGAAAACTCTAAAATATATATATGGCAAATTTTTGCCATATTTTTAACTTGTTTATTTCTGCAACGCTTTCATTAACGACTTCTATTAAAAGATACCAAAGTAGGCACCGTCGTTTATATCGCGACTGGATTCAACTACGCAGCAGACACTGATCTATGATGTTAATATAAAATATTTCCAAAAGCGAAATATCTAACCTGTCCTCCTCGTACCGTTCAATATGCTAGGAACCATCGTTCATCACAATCTTCACTGTTATAAGTTCTGGCTTTATTGAGCGGAGCGAAGCGAAACTCAATCTTAGACGACAAGTGTAAATCGTTTGTGTGCCAACTCCTCCGAAACGGCTCTACCGATTTTGACCAAATTTGGCATGCTGGTCGATATCATACACGGGTGAGTAGTAGTGTGGGAGTGCATATCTCTGAAATCATGAAAAAAGAGCATAAAAAAAAATGAAGGAAACTAGGTCCGCTCAACATTTGCAATAATTAGTAGCATGCATTGCATACCTAGCTTAATACGTGCCCAGAGCATAATATTCGCCGGGCGCCACTGGGAATTCTTTCAGTGCTTACGAGTATAAGTTGCACCAAGTGTCAACAATCGAAAGTATAAATTATATTGATTAGTAGGCACTGAATAAATTATCAGATACAAATAGTTAGGTACGTTTTCAGGGTCACTTATACAATACAAAACCAAGAGTGGGCTCTCTTTGCTCGAGCGTGCTCGTGGCCAACACAAGCGCAGGTTTGCCGTGTGCTAATTAGTATGGGTACCGGCACGTAAGTTTAGCGCTGACTGTTGATGCTCAGAAATCGAAAAACAAGTATCAGCGGGAAGGCAAAGGCTCATTTTTATTGGTCGTTAGCCTACATGCGGCATGCAAGATATTTCTGGAACACATTCCATAGCGCTCGCATGTAAACGTACATTGGTCGTTAGCGCGCATGCGGCGTACAGACCGAGTGAAACCTTAAGCACATTTTTTTTATTAAAAACCGTATTGATTTTTACGACAGGTAATTCTAGCCATTATAATCGGATTGCTGAGAACTATTTATGTCAAGAAGTATGTAGGACTAGCCGTGACCCCCGTTGACTTTGTTAATAACGCCATAATAGCAGCTGGATGGGACGCTAGAGAGAGGAAGAAGAGTGGAGAGACAGATATACCTATTTATGCAGTAACTGATCCAAATAACCTCTATAATACAAGTAAGTTTTCATGTTTTATTTTACGAAGTCTGTTGACCACTCGAGCAAAACGACCATTGTCGCCTTAATGAGAATTAAAAACCAAAAAAATAACTATAGGTAACCTAAAACCTGCTGCATGAAACAAAAAAAACCTAATCTAAAACGCATTTTGTCTAGTGATTACTGATATTACTTTAGGTATTAAAATAATAGTCCGAGACGAGACCCCCAGGACTGTAATTGGCTGTGCCATAGCGGTTGGTACGTAAGATTTTGTTGCCTTTCATCAACATTTCATCGCAAAGCTACGGGATTTAATTTTTTTTCAAAATTATAATACCTATAGCTGCTACTTTTAATTAAATTCATTCGGCTATTTTGCACATAACCCATTATTAATGTGCCCGGTGATTGCTTGAGCTTGCACCCTATTACGTGGGACTAAAAATACTGGCAAATTGTGGGTGTGTAATGCACCTCTGCCTACCCCTTCGGCGATATAGGCGTGATGTGTGTGTGTGTGTGTGTGTATTATAGTAGTAGTAATTCTAGATTTACTCTCGTCTTTAACATTTTTTTTTTAGAAGAACCGCTAATTTTATTTAATACTAGCTATTGCCCGCAGCTCCGCCTGCGTGTTACTTTAGATCTACAAACCTTTTTTATTTATGAAGCGATTGAAAACCGAACCGCAAGTTCAAATCAAAAAATCAAAAAATATTCTGAGATTAGCGTGTTCAAACATTCAGACAAACAGACAAAAGTTCTAAAAACCATTAATAGTGAACTCCACTGCGGGTGACGTAACCTGTTCTGAAGAGCTCTTCAATCTGATCCCACCGTCTTCCTTCCGATCCCGAACAACGCGTGCCGGGCAGAGATGCCACTCCCACATAGTGGATAGCATGTTCGCGAGAACCGAACGTTTTAACCGTTTCTTTTTTCTGCCGAATGATAGTGGCCTGGAACGCCCTGCCTGTGCACGTGTTTCCTCTCACATATAACCCTGGGTTCTTTAAGCGGAGCGTGAAGAGGCACATCAGTAGGTCGTCAAGTTGAGGGCCACTCTCTATCGTATGTGCTGTGAGAGTGGCCCACAATCGCTAGACGTCGTCACGACTTACCACCAGGCGGGCGGCGCCAATTTGGCGAACCGAATATAAAAAAATAAAAAAACCTACGACAAACTTATTATTTGCGGTTGGTACAGTACTCGGGTTAAGGGATTGAACCGCAAAATTAAGTTTGTTTTTTATTGTACATACTTTTCCGGGATAAAAAGTACCCAGTGTGGTGCCCAGGATAAAGAATAATTATACCAAGTTTCATCGTAATCGAACCGGTAGTTTTTGCGTGATGCCTGAACAGACAGACAGACAGACAGACAGACAGACAGACAAAAAATTTTTTAATCACATTTTTGGGTTCTGTGTCGGTCTAGTAACACCCCCTGCCATTTATTTTTTTGATATCTTCAATGTACAGAATTTTCACTTCTACAGATTTATTATAAGTATAGATAGATAGCGATTAGTTAATATAATGAACGATATAACAATTACAATATACAAAGGTAATAGTAGATGAAAATACAATTTACACGTACTAAAAACTCACACACTATACACATTAAAATCTACACTATATACAGGCGTCAAAGAACTCCTCCGCCTCGTCGCCGACTGGCAATGTTCCCAGAATGCTGGCAGCATTGCCACGTTGTATAGCAATGCTTATTCTTTGAGCTAAAAAGTAACCAGCCTTCTGGTCTTGAGAAGAGTCGATCATAAGTTTTGAGATGGTCTTAAAGAGTCCGCGAGCGCTCGACCCCAAGGTCCCAGCGTCTCTACCCCAAACGGCTCAAATATGTAGTCTCCTGCTAAATTTGAGTATTTGCGCCGTTTGAGGCTTTCCGCTGATGCAACAGCAGCGCCGGCACAACCCGCTGTACTAGGAAGGTGAGAAGGCGCCAGAGTGTCAACCCACGTTGCGTCACACACTAAAGGCCTCTTTAACTCTCTATCTTCCATGGCAATAACGACATTCCATCAGGTCTCTTTCCATCGCCACGTGCCAGCCCATTTGGTTCACGAACTACTGGGATACCGGCGGTGAAAAAGAGAGAGTTACCAGCTGCCTGCGCATTTGGTATTGTATGGATATCTAGGCAAAGTATAAAATAAATCATATTTTATACATTACCTGTACTTTTTAGGTATTCTATATATTACATAGGTATAGGATATATAAATATAGAATATAAAGATTGCCGGTAACATAATAATATACATAGATACACGTTTAATTATCGTCAGCAACAAGCTAACACCGTCCACTCGAAGCAGGGGTCCTTAAGAGGGTCTACGAGGAGGGCACCCTGGTACGACAACTAGGAGGTCGCCCGTTGCCGGAGCAGGTCGATTACTGGAGACAGGAGGCTCGCGACGATCTGTTCCGGCAATGGGCCTTGAGATGTGCGGCTCCCACCGCGAGCCGGGTGCTCGTGGGGGCCATCGGTTCTGTGCTCCGCCAGTGGGTGGAGCATGCGCAAGGGGCTCCGACCTACTTCTTCACCCAACTTCTCACGGGTCATGGCTGTTTTGCCAAATTCCTGTGGGAAGTGGTGGGGATCCTGTCGGAGCCCGATTGTCATCATTGCGCAGGCTGCACCATAGATACGGCGGAGCATACGCTCGTTGTGTGCGCCACCTGGGACACGCAGAGGTTGGCCCTCACGGGCGTCATCGGCAGTGTAAGTTCGCTGCCGGTCGTCATTCTTTCTATGGCCGGCAGCGTCCACACCGTCCACTACTGACCGATGAAATAGTAATACAAATAAAGCATAGATGGCAGTAACGATCGTTTAAATACGAGTAGGTACACACGAATGTAATTGTTGAACTTTTGACATCCCAGAGCACAGAGTATATAAACGAAACAGAGCAATCAGCTCCCTAACAACGGGCAAAATTACAATTATACAACGTGTTCCATATATTTTACACACACAATGTTTTTGTTTTTAATAAAAATTGTTTTTTTTTTAGAATTATATCATAAATTGAGGACTCAAGTACGGTATTCTACAGACAAAGCTATATATTATTGTTTTACACATGCCACAAAAAAAATATATGTATACAAATTGATATCATTTCTGTTTCACTATTTACCGGCTTATATTATAGATGTTGTCTTGAAAATTATTGGAAAAGAGCCAAAACCTTTCAAATCGTAAGTACCTATCTATCTACTAATTAAAGCATTTTGTTTTATTTAAGTATAGTTCATGATCCCTGCGTGTTCCCCAGAGACCCTCGGCAACGGACGTAGGAGCGGACCGCGCGCGCGCAAAACGCAAAAAAAAAAAGAATAGTTCATGATTGTAGCTCCACCCGCGTAGAATCCATACCTAATGGTAACCAATCTTATCGAATATTTACTAGAATTTCATTTTACAAACAACCATTGAAAGATGCGACGTAGTTTGTGCTACATTCATTATTTGACATATTTTGGATTACAAAATTATCATGATTGTTTCAAGGTATTATTTAACAGAACAAATTTTTCGCCGATTTTCAAAAAAATTACTTTTTTTTTATTTTTCAATATATTTATACCATTTCTATGCCGACCGGCCAAGTGCATGTCGGGCCACGCATAGAATCGGTTCCAAAGTCACGCATAACAGACTCTAGAACAGGAGTTCTAGAGTCTGTTATGCGTGACTTTGGAACCAGGACATGCGTGACTTTGGAACCAGGTTCAGGAGAACTGAAAGTTAAATATCTCGCAGACGGATAGGTACTTAAATAAAAAAATTACTTAACAACCTATCAATATTTAAAAAGATAGAGGCAGACGCGAGAAAAAAAATCATCCGCTCTTTACGTGTAGGGGAGGTACTACCCCACAATTTTTTTATAATTTTATTTCGGCACTTTGTTAGCGTGAAAAATACACATAGTAAAAACATATCCGACCTTTGCTCCCTCTCCTTCTCGACCGCCTCCTTCGCGAGCATGACATGCTCTCAGAAGGACACGACCGCGTTCCACCTACTCCCGCTGGAGACCATTGCTTGAAGCATGGTCTCCAGCGAGAGAGTATCCACGCCCAGACTTACTACGAGGTCCCGGCGCTGACTTGCCCACGCTGAGCACTCCACCAAGTGGAGTGCGGTGTCGTCGTCGGAAACCAACCTCGCAGTGTTGACACCGGGGTGTGACTTCATGATGGATGCGAAATAGATAGCTAACGAAGCATCCATGCCCGGTAACTATCTGCGTCGCACGATACGTGAGGTCACCATGCTGCCTCTGCACACACTCGTCCATGATCGGTCTCACCGCCGCGATGATGGTGGTTCCCCACTTTGGTTGCTCAAGCCGCACCCTTCACCTCTCCATTAGATCTTGGTAGAGTTGGGACCGCTGGTTCTCGATTTTTCGAGACGCAGGCCGCTCCAGCGCCTCCTGGAGCCATTGGAACAATGTCATTCTAGCACTAATCGTTTGGGAGAAAAGCCGAGGGTAGACGGACTGAGATGACGACAGTGTTTCCTCCCACATATATAATCCTGGGTTCTTTCAGCGGAGTGTGAAGAGGCACATCAGTAGGTCGTCAAGTTGAGAGCCACTCTCTAAAGTATTACGTGCTGTGAGAGTGGCCCACAATCGCTAGACGTCGTCACGACTTACCACCAAGCGGGCGGCGTCAATTTGGCGAACCAAATATAAAAAAAAAACTCTAAGGATTCCGAGACTTGAACTACAGAACTCTAAAAAGTGAAATACACACTTGAGATTGTTTGTTGTATCTGTGTATTTTGTGAGGGCGTACAAGTGAGGTAGTTGACGACAGGAAGTAAAACCTCTCTGTAAACTTACAATTATTTTCTATAATTTTTTTTTTTTTGCAGTGTCGTTGGAGTATATAAATTGCTGGATAAATTAAGAAGTGTCTACGATTTTTTCAACTACGAATGGATATTTGGAAATGACAATCTTATCTCAATGCGTAACAGAATGAGTGAAACTGACAAAAAAATATATAATTTCGATGTAGGTAGTATAGATTTCGAAGATTTCGTACTAATGTGGGCCTTAGGAGTTAGGAAGTATGTAATCAAAGATGGTCTGAATAAAAGTGATGTGGGATACAAGAAACAACAAGTTTTACGTCTACTCCATTGGTTCATAGTTGTACCTCTGTATTGTTATCTTCTGTGGAAAGTTATCAGTTATTTTTGCAGTTTTATTAGTGTATTATTTATTTTTGTGTATTATAGTATAAAAGCTGGTTTTTTGTAAAATATGTGACAGTTCTTTAGGGTTTTGAATGAAGTGGCAACTCCACAGAAAGACTGTGCAGCAACATTTGTGTCTGTGACTTTCATTGTGCAGCTTTCATCAAGAGTTTTGATACTTTGAATTTTGAGTTATAATTTATTATCTAAAATCCTAGTTATTATTATTTAAATTACCATTTTTTTTCTAAAATCATTTATGGAAGCCTCATCACCTAGTTTAGGTTTTTGATCCAAAACCTGGATCTTAGGTTTATGATAAAATCAAGTAAACATTTTGTCATCCTTCGGTGACATCATACCACGCCTCCTGGCCACGCCTGTAGTAGATAGGCTTGTCTCTCAATTTCCTCCCTGTCTTCATCACTTAATCCCTCAAATATTATGGCGGTCGTATTTGATTCCATAGGAATACGTGTCTTTAACGTACCGTTGAATCCTTTTCACGTGTGACTACAGTGTCTTTTGTGGGGATGCTTCCTTTGCAAAGTTAACTCACACTACCAACATTAATAAAGCTACTCCTGGACTTAGACTTGAGAGAAGCTAAAATACCCAGTTTAATGGTAGCAGAGAAACCTGTTTTATTAACGGTTCCTTTAAAGTTCCATAATTAAATAAATATATATACACTTTAAGTAATAAATGTATATAGTACTATAAATATTGCATGCTCAGTGAGGCAGAGCACAGCGGAAGTAGATTCCTGTATCATCTAGGATAACCTTGTAATAACTTACCTGTGTTTAACAATAAATAAATGATTGATTGATTGATAAATGTTTATTTTAGAAAGAACCCTGCCTGGATCGATCTGATCCAGGCAACTATCGACCCATAGCTGTCACCTCAGTCATCTGCAAGGTGTTTGAGCTCATCATCACAAGCAGCTCATGCGATACCTCGAAGATCACTCGCTATTAAATGATCGGCAATACGGCTTCAGCCAAAGCGATCAACGGGTAATCTTCTGGCATTCGTAACGCATGTCTGGGGTGAGGCTATTGAAAGGAACGGCGAGTCCTTGGCGATTAGCCTGGACATCGCCAAAGCCTTCGATAGAATCTGGCATGCTTCGCTCCTTTCCAAG